>JAWWEE010000085.1:34656083-34803039 GCA_035221455.1 Xenops minutus
TTTGGTACATGTTTCTCAGGCATGGTGTTCCAGCTATTATCTGACCCTTAAGACAGCTAGCACTGGGTTAGAGGTTGCTAGCTGCTCTATATGTGAAAAACTACATAGAAGTATAAAAATCTACAAATTCATGAAAACCCTACGGCAACAGATGCATGATTAAGTATATGGTTAAAATAAGACTGGATGATTAAATAATAAACATCAGAAATGATCCTAAAGCTCTTTTTGGTGGCAGAAAAAATGCTGTCTTTTCATGATTTTCTGGTATGTCTGATCCAGGTAGAGCCAGAAGAGAAAATGTAAAAAGAACATGGAATTGGCTTTCTCCTTACAGTTATGATTCTATACTGAAGAGTGATGAAATTCAGAAACTCATGAAAAACTTTTAATAAACGTAAGACCTTCACTGCTTAGAAGTCTAACCTTTGAATTTTTTTCTCAATTCAGATGATTTGCAGGCCATTAGCATTTCTAAATGTTTTCTAAAATTTTGAATGTGCCATATTTTACCTATTTGAGCTGTTTACATATGGCTGGGACTTGATCAAGTGAAAAGTCTTATGAATAAAACTGAGTAAGTTGAAAAATGCTATCAGAAAAAGGGAGAATGGATATAAGTCTTAAAATACTTGTCTTACAGATGACAAAAGTAATTTTGAAACAGATGCAACCAAGGTAAAAATTATTTTTATTCAACTTTGAATAGCTTTTAACTCCTACTTTCAGTATATTCATTGATGTTGTTCTTTTTCATTATTCTGCAGTTTATAGTCTGTCAATCAATAAGATTTCTTCTATTGCTGTTAGTGCTGTATGAGTGAATGATAGGAACTCCCACAAATTGTCTGTCAATTATAGAAGAAGATAGGAAACATAAAATATAGGTCTGTGTCCAGGCAAAAGCATCCAGACGTTACAGACATAAAATGATATGTGATGGGTCTAATTAGGCAAGACATGTCATTCGAATGTATTGTCATATTCTTCTAAGAGTGGTAGCTGTACTACTAATCAGAGAGATTAATTAAACTATGCACTTAAAGATCCCTTTTCTTCTTTTAATACAATGTGTATTTTAAGCTTGAAGTCCTTAAACCAGAAATTAGGGTCTTCAGATGTGTTTTCTAGAAAACATTGTTAACTACTGCATTTTAGAGGCCAGTGTATATATTGGCAAATTACCTCTTATTCTTTAATTGTTTTGTTTTGGTTTCCCTGGTTGTTCTAAATGAATTGGGTTTTAGTGATTTGTACAGGGAATTGTCAACAAGGAAGCTAAAACAACAAATGCATGGACCAGGAAAAAGAATGTGCTGGCTAATGAGCAAAGGGTATCTACCATTTACTGAGGAGCATAAAATCTTTCCTCTGATGGCAGTTTTTCTTCTCTGTTGGATGTACGATAGCATGTGCAATGTTCCCATGGTTCTGATTGTAGTAGGCTTTTAAATTTCACTTACGACACAGATCTTTTAAGCAAAGCTAAACTGTAAAAAGTGGTCTTTTGAAAGTATAATCTACAGTACAATAGGAGAGCTATGCCTTCTGGGGGAAAAAATGTTCTCCTCTTATGCACCCTTTTATTATAATACTGTCCAACATAAACTGAATGTAACTGATACATTTCAAACAGAAAGGTCTAAGTCTGAATCTGTCCTCTGATCTGGGTACTTTCACTTGTCCATTATATGCAATATACTCATCTTCTAAAGTAAGTCTTTCACATTGCTTTATAAAGAAATCCCCATCAAGTATTTACCAATGCAATGTATCAGTGTAACAAGGTCAGGTTTCTGCTCTACTGAAATAGTGAAGTCATGCAAATTAGCACTAGCTGAGAACTAAGAATCAGTAAAGCTATGCAAATGAAATCCAGCTGAGGATATGTCTGATCAATGGAATATTTTTGCCTTTGACTAAATAGTATTACACCACTGCTTACCATCTGTCCTCATTCTGAGAAGTGATCACTTTTACTAGGCTCACTAAGATAGTTTCCTTAAAACTGTAGATGCACATAAGTGCTAGATTTTACTTATGGAACCAAGAATAAATTTCTTGTAGGTGGGTGGTAAGTTACCTGACTTCATAGATTTCACTTTAAATTTTTGATCCCAGAACTTATAAAAATGAGCAATGAATTATTTTGAATAAAACTGCAGAAGCAACATGCTAAGCTTGGATTTGCTTCAAATGAAAAATTCTAACAGTATTTGCTTGAAAATAGCTAATGTTTGGATTTGTACAGAAAATAGTTATTCTTGGTAAGAAAGTCTAGTTTTCTAATTCCTTTTTCTGTTTTAAAAATCAGTTTCTCATTGCTCAAAATTTAATCTATATTCAAACCACACACTTTTAGTTCCTTAAAAAAGTTTACTTAACATTATTTCAAAATGATATGGTATATTGGTTTGTTTTATGCTGTCTTTCTTTCATTCTTGGGTACTTTTTATCTTTGGGGTTTCTTTTTTGTTACTGTTGTTTTGGTTAGTTCATTTGGTTGGCTTTAATATATATATATATTTTTAAAATCTCCTCAAAGGAAAGTATTATCAATATACATAGCAGCATATTGATGTATCATGCAATATCATGACAGCATTGGTGTTAAAATTTTGAGACTGTCAAATGATGATTTTGAATCACCATAATTTTTTTCTCCTTAGTAGGACTTTTGTCTTTTTAATTACAGAGGAGTGATCCAAAATTGCCAAGTTTCTCACTGTTTCTCAAAGATCTAACCCCTAAAATCAGTCTTAAAAGAAACTCAGCATTTACTCCTATTCAGTATATTCATACTCTTCATGTGTCAAGAAAAACATAGAAAGATAAACCTGAAAGATTGAATCTAAACCTCCCTCCAAATTAAGAAATACTTGACTCTGAAAGTCTTACTTGTAGGCTATGCTACTAGGTACTCACTGAAGGCAGGAGTTTTATTTTGCTACCCCTTTTATTGCAGGAGAAACAGTAGTGCAAGTGTTTAACTGGCATGGTAAGTGTCATGCAGAGAAGAAAGACAAAACAATAGTTAGAATAAGTGGGGCTTGCGTATGTATATCTCTAATTATCACAAATGGGTCAAAACTTTCAGTGCAGTCTGCAATAATATTTGTTGCATGTCTAGCTCAGGACAATGCCAGGTTCCATTGTTTCTGGTGCAGAAGATGGAACAGTCTTGCCATTGCTCATGTGTACCAGCAGAAACCTTACCTTAAAAACTTCATTTCTTTGTTTCCCACCACTGCATTGTGCCTTAGATTTTATGATGCTTGGACATTTTTGTTAAGGACATGTTCACACATATGTGAGCATATGTGGTAGTACTTCCTATACTTCCTATGTGGTAGTACTTTCCTATGCTAATGGTTTGTTTTGTTTTGTTATATTTTAGGTTTTATAAGCACTTTTCCCAAAGCACTACAAGCAGAGTATAAGGGAATTATCCTACTGCTGGTGCTGTATCTTACCATATTAACCTTCCTTTTAGCAAATTCTTTGAGAATATTTGAGATGCTTAAATCTGTGTTGTGTAGCTGTCCTTAGCATACTGCTGGGTGACCCTGTCAAAGCTCTGTCTCCTCCCTATATGCACCTTTTCTTCTTATTCCACCATAGTACTATCACTTGTTCCACATAGTGCTGTTACCATTTGTCAGATACTGTGGGATTCTGCAGAGTGAATGGACTTACGTAAAGGTTAGATGGCATTACACTCTTATTATGACTTCTTATTTTAGGTAGTGACTCCTTGCAGTGTTTCTACTACAACGGCAATGTACCAAAATCCTGGTCTTATTACAAAGACAGCAGAAGAGTTTATTAGTGAATTAGTAGAGTACATCATCTTTGGAGATGAGATTTTTGGATGCTTGGCTCATGAAATTCTGGTAATTGAATTTGATTGTGTGTAAGTGGACTCCAAAGACTTGAACTAAGTCTGCTTGTTCTCAGTGGGTTCATTTGACTAGTTGCAGAGACCTTGGACATCAAATGAGAGAGAATGTGTTGTTAAGGCTAATATGGCACCAGTAAAATATGAAGAGAAGAATACACAAGTAAAGCATAGTGGTAACAGCACAGTATGGTTTTCTCTACTTATGTGTCTTGAGCTGAACTCAGTTTGATATCTGGTTAATCTTTACCCTTTCTCTCACTTTCTGTTTTCATGATCATGTCAAGGAATTTTCTGAGACCTTTGCTTCTTCACAGGACTTGGCCAGCAGATTCAAAAGTTATTAGTGGGGAAAAGGGAGAATATAAAACCAGACTGTGCTATCAGAGAAACATAATTTCCTTAGGATACGATACTAACAAAACGGAATTAATGGCATGTGTTAACAATGAGCATTAAATGAAAGTATAGGGAAGGGAAAGAAACGGTTTTACTGAAAACTAAGAGGAATTAACGTTTCACTCTAAAAAAAGCATACATACTGACAGTCTAAAGTAATTTTTTTTTCTGCTTTCTATGACCTTTCTGAACACTCAGTTATTGTCTTTCAAGAGTTTTCTATAACCTTTTTCCTTTGTACTGTTTTTACTTGGTTATTCTGAAAGCCTGTGTCCTCCAGTTCTTCCCTTTATGGGTATCCCCCAGTGACAGACTTCAAGAAGCAGTCCTGCATGCATTTACCTGTTATCTGAAGAAGAGGTGAAGGAACCCTTAAGAGAGTAATTCTTTTCAGAAGATATGCAATGGGAAACCCCAGCAAGATGCACTTTACAGATTCTCTGTATATGTGAATCAAATGAATTTGAGCCATAACTCCATCTAAGTCACATATCAAGTGATGTGATTTGATCCAATGAACCTATTGAGTAAATTAATTCCTGTCCCTTTCCAAAGAGCATAAAATTTGCTAGAGCTCTTTCAGGGGCTTCTGTGGGCCTTAAATAGGCTCTAAGAAATTTATATACTATTTAACATAAGCTTGGAGGCCACAAATATTTATGCTTATTTGATGGTTACAAATAAAATGATAATTTGCTTGATTTCCAACTTGTTCGCAGTGTATTTTCATGCTTTCAGTGAGTGTTTTGTATCTTTGTTTTCTTTGGATAAAATCAAGGAAATTTGCACGAAGTGAAGAAGAAAGCTGTTAGGATATAAAGTACACACTGGAACTTTGGATGTCTGCAATGAAAAAAATTGTACTTCTATCCAGAGTTTGTGAATGGGTCTGCAATATCTGATATGGGATGGAGGAGGCAGAAGCATAGGAAAATGATACACAGAAATTCTTCTGTCCTAAATGAATTCAGAAAGCAAATGTTTTGACTGCATTCCTATTAAATCATATTGAGTGCTATTAAAAAGCATTTCAAGCACAATGCAATCACCAGGCACAGTCAGCATGAGTTCATAAAGGGAAAATCCTGCCTAGTTAATTCAATGCCCTCCTAGAATAAGGTAATTTGCCTAGTGGATGAAGGGAAGAATGTGGATGTGGTTTTTCATAATTTCAGTAAGGCTTTTGACACTGTCCTGCACAGCATGCTTCTGGACAAGTTGTCCAGCTGTGAGATGAGCAGACACACAGTGTGTGGGATGAAGAACTGGGTGAACAGCTCCAGGGGTTGTAGTTCATGGGGCTACATCTGGCTGGTGAGCAGTCACCAGTGGTGCTCCTCAGGGCTCAGTATTTGGGCCAGCTGTGTTCAACGTGTTTATCATGACCTGGATGCAGCACCATTATCAAGTGTGCTGATTATACCAAACTGGAAAGTGCTGTTGACTCTCTTCAGAAGCAAGAGGCCTTACAGAAGGATCTGGATGGACTGGAGCATTGGGCAATTAGTAGTGGCATGGAACTTAGCACAAAAAAATGCTGGAATAAATGTTGGATTCTGCCCCTAGGATGGAGTACTGCCAGACACAAGTGTAAACTGGGACAGGAGTGTCTGGAGGGCAGCCCTGCAGGGGGATCTGGGAGTGCTGGTCAGCAGCAGCTCAGTGTGAGCCAGCAGCGTGCCTGAGCAGCCAGGAGGCAAACCCCATCCTGGGCTGCATCAGACACGGCATCACCAGCTGCCAAAAGAGGGGATCATTCCGCTGTACTCAGCCGTGGTGCAGCCTCACCCTGAGTCCTGGGTGCAGAGCCGGGCCACAGTTTGAGGAGGATGTGAAGGTCCTTGAATGGTTCACAGGAGGGCAACACCACTGGTGGAAGGGCTGGGAGGCATGTCCTGTGAGGAGCAGCTGAGATCCTGGATCTGTTTAGTTTGGAGAGAAGGTGACCTCATTACTCTGTATAGCTTCCTGAGCAGGGACGTGGAGAGGGAGGTGCTGATCTCTTCTTCCTGATCTGGACATTAGGAAGCAATTCTTTTCTGAGTGATGGTCAAACACTGGCACAGGCTTCCTAGAGGGCTGATACTTTGTGCCACTGAGTACCTTAAAATGAGGCATCTGGACAATGCCCCTTATAATGGGCTTTAACCTCTGGTCAGCCTGAAGTGGTCAGGCAGCTAAACTAGATGATCATTGTAAGTCCTTTCCAACTGAACTATTCTAGTTTACTCTTGTCTAGCCTAGTCTATTCTAGGCTAAGCTAGGCTAGACTAGGCTAGGCTATTCTGCGCTATTTAATCAGATGAATTTATATTTAGTAAATTAATTTTATTGTATCTTCTAATTTTACGTGTTTATTTAACGTCTGCATTTTAAAAAGTATTTCTAAAGCTGCATTGAGATTGCAAAGACTTTCTTAATAAATAGTTGGATTTTTTTTTTTTTCCCCAAGGTGAAGAAGAGTCTCTAAATTTTGACACACAGAAGAGATAGAAGTCACAAAATACATCCTACTTGCTCCAGAAATTCCTATCTGCTGCATTGAAGCTAGTGACATTTAAAGACAGCACCTTGTAGACTTATACCATGGCACCATTAGGTCCCAACTTTCTAGACATACCTCCTAAACTTTTTGTAAATCTCAAAAGAACAACTAAGAATTAAGCAGAGATCTCGGATCTAACAAAAATTGCAACACATAAAAGGATATGTATCTTTCCTGCAGATTTGATCCATATCTGCAAACAGTGATACAAAACTTTCTTTATTCACATATGCTCCCATGAACTGGTTCTGCCGTTGAACTCAACAAAACTGCTGATATGCTTATGTTCTTTCATGTCAGAACCACAAATAAAACTACTACAGAACATTATCACCCAAAGTATGAAACATCTGAAAGTAAAAATGAGACATCTGTATTGGACATTTCATCATTGCTGGTTTGAAACGCAAGGAATAGAAATGGTTTTTTCATCACTCCATAAAGCCTATGTTTTCAAGCGATTAAACTGTATTCTTCTAAGTGTGATATTTGCACAGCTGTGCAGCAAATAAATATGGAATCTAATATATGATACATATTACATGTGCACTAAAAGCTGCTCAAGTCCCTGGGGGAAATGCACATTGAATTGCAGGGCTGAGCATGGAATGTAGAGTTTATGTTTGTCATGAGCAGAAGTGTCATTTCTCCCATATGCATGTATATGCTCAATCAGTACATTTTCTGATACAACATGAAATGCAGCACGTTTCTCTACCTTGTTTATCCACTCCAAACACATACTGAGGCCTTGTTCACAGGCAGCTCTTTGCATGTTTGATTCACATGTGTGAGTAGTCCCAACAGGGTGAAGCAACTCCTACAGAGTAGTGACTGCTCTTTCTCTGCTTGAGTCAGGGGCGGTCACTTGGAGATTCAGTGGCAGCAGCAATAAACCCAAGGACTCCCTTGCCTGCTGCTTGTTATGATCCCACACAATATAGCTACAAACTCCCTTGTTTTCTCTATCATTTTCACATGAGTTACCTAACTCATGTTAAAGAACACCCTTTCACTCTTCTCACAATGGCAAAACATCTGTATGTTTGTCACTGGAGACCAATACCAGCTTGTCTGAAATACAGGGACCCTAGTAAAACAGAAGTGCCATTGGCACAAGCAGAGGTTAGTGAGTAACAGAGACTTGGTTTCCAAAGTTTGCAATGTAATCTATGACAATTCCACATTTCTTGTCATGTGGTGGTTTATGGTTGTGCATTTTGCGTGGGTCTTGCAGGCTGTTGCATGCAAAATTGAGCAATCAGCTTAGTGTAGATTTGTTTTTCTTGATGAACAGGAAGATCTTGTTAGTTGCTGCTCTTGATCAGTCTGTTAAAGTAGCCATGTTTTGATCTTTTGGCTGAGGCATATGGTGTGATTCATGGGCTGTCCTGTGCAGGGCCAGGAGCTGGGTTTGATGATCGTGGTAGGCCCCTTCCATCCCAGCATATTCTATGATTCTGTGATTCTATTTGCATCATATGAGGGTGGAATCTTGCTGACTTGCAATCTTCAGGGTGCTTTATCAAATGGTACATTAACCTAAAAAGTTTCATCTCCTTTTGGCTCTTCAGAGAAGTTGGTGATATAAGCCATCAGCATGTAAGCTTAGAAGAGAAGCAATCATGATTTCCTCTTCATTTTATAGGTCATGTGTTTTCTCTGAGTGCTGAACAAACAACTCAAAAGTTGTATCATCTGCTGCTAAACTTGGACCTCGTTGATGGGGACAGGGGAACAGAAGATGGCAGTTTTTCCCAATACTCTCTGCCTGGGGAGAACATGGAGGAGCAGGCCAACAGGCAGACCTTCTACTTCCCCTACAGCACTCATAGCAGGGGATTTCCTTTCTTGTGATAAAACATTGCTAATTACAATTAAAATGCCTACACATTGGAGCAATGACTTTGTGGAAGGATTCAACATTACCCCTGTTTACGGAGTGGGAAGAGGAAGTCCAGAAAGGTGAAGCCCCTGCCCCAAGCCACCAAGAGGAAGGAGGATCACCTCAAGACAAACACTATTCACCTCTCCTCAGCCCCATCCTCCAAGGAACCTGGGCCTGCTGAGGAGCCCCACATCTCAGAAAGTTGAGTATCTTCAAACTGAGTAACAAAAATAATGGCTATTCACCTGGCATCAGATACTGTTCTGCTTATGTGCTTATACTCTGACTCCAACTGGGAGTCTGATGAAAAACTGCCATCCGTGCCTTCTTATGCCTCCTTTACCCAGGGTCACTGAATCACAGAATTACAGAATAGTCTACATTGGAAGAAGCATTCAGAGATCACCTACGCCAATAACCCTACCTTAGGCAGAGGCACCCTCAGCTAGATCAGGTTGCTCAAGACGCCATCCAGCCTGGCCTTAGACATTTTCAGGGTTGGGACATCCACCACTTCTCTGAGCAACTCATTCCAGTGTTTTGTCACTCTCACAGTGAAGAAATTGTTCTTTGTATATAATCTAAATATACCCTCTTTCAGTTGAAAACCAATGTCCCTCACTCTGTCACTCTAGACCTGATAAAAAGTCTTTCTCTTTCTTATAAGGTTCCTTCATAAATTGGAAGGACACAATGAGATTTTGAACCCATCTTTTCTCCAGTCTGAACCCCAATTCTCTTGGCCTGTTTCCATAAGAGAGATGTTCCTGCCCTCTGACTATTATTGTGTTCCCTCTCTAGACCTACTCCAACAGGCCCATGCCTTTCATCTACTGGAGACCCCAGCGCTGCATGCAGTATGCTAGGTGCACTGGTCCTCTGTTCTCACCAGAACAGAGGTGTAGAATCACCTCCCTCAACCTTCTGGCCACACTTCTCTTGATGCACTCAAGATATGGCTGATTTTCTGAGATACAAGTGCACACTGTCAGCTCCTATGTAACCTTTTCTACCTTTCAGTATCCCCAAGTCCACCACAGGTCTGTTCTCAATTCATTTATCCCTCAGTTTGTACTCATATGGGACATTGTCCAAACCCATGTGCAGGAATTTGCATGTGGCCTTATTGCACTTCTTAAGGTTCCCATTTGCTCACACCTCAAGCCTACCAAGGTCTCCCTGTGTGGCATCCCTTCCCTCAAGTGTGTCAACTCTACAGTCAGCTTGGTGTAATTCACAGACTTGCTGAGGGCGCACTTGATCCCTTTTTCTATGTTTTGGATTGAACAGTAATGGCTCCAAGTGACATGATGCTGGGAAATTTCATGAGCATCAGCTGAAACAAGAGCTCCATCTAGTCAGGCTTCTATTTCTTGGGGCTGCTTCAGTAACTGTCTACACACAGTGTGCCAATTTTGGCCCCAACTGGAGTCATGATTTGGGAAAGAACTCCAAAATGTCCATGCAGATCCTGTTGTAAGGCAGGCAGGCCACAGGAAAGATCGCCATCAGTTCCAGCTCCCCTGAAATATGGCACCTTCATGGCACAAAACCCTTGGCCATGGCCATCTTCCTTATGGACCAGGTGCCAGGGATGTTGAGCCACAATTTTGTTTGTGATCCTAAATCAATCATACAACTAATGCCATTGCAAAAGCTTAAGTGAAAGGCACGGGATGGCAGGCCATTCAAGACTGTGCTGTATCTATAATTATTTCCCAAAAGGACTTGTTTGTTGATTTTTCTGCAGGAAACTAAACATACATTGCTTTTCTGAGCAATGAGTGAGCAGAAGTGAGATAGAATGAAAAGCATTGGACCTATGGAAAGACGAAATTGGGTCTGAAACTATGGTGTACTGCACAAAGCAAAACCTTTAAAGAATCTTGCTTTCTTTCATACACTCATACTGGTTATATTCCCTTGCTTTGTGCCTGTACGCATGCATGTGTGTGGTCACCCAAGTGTGATGGCACAGTGTTGATGGCTTGGCTTGCCTTGAACTGGTCTGCAGGAAGAACCACAGTTTGGAGAAAATACAATCTTTTTGACCTTCAGGCTTCTTTCAGATATCACAGTGCAAGTGTTCACTTAGGGTTTTGAATGTGTAGGCCAGTACAGAGCTGAGTGTATGTTGTGGGTTTTTTTTAACTTTTGACTATTTTTCTGTTTGCTTTTCCCCAAAATCACTGTTTTTTGAGTAAAGGTAAAACAATTTACAGTTATCAGATGCAGACAGCAAATCTTTGTCTCACATAAATTTCAGTTATTGCACTAGTCACATGTTCAGGCAAAGAAGAAAATCACTCCAGAAAAAAATTTGGTTAGTCACTCTGTAAGACTACTAGATTAAGAGAGACAAGAACTATTCAGTGCAGGATTGCTTTTAACAATATATTGTATTCAATCAGTGGATTATATAACTAATTGAGTCAAAGCCTTACTTTCATAAAGATTGGAGCTTCAAATCTGTCTAGACAAGTAATTTACAGCAAGGGAAAAAAATCTAAACCATTGAATCCTAATATTGTAAACAGTCTGTTATCAAGACTGGTAATGCAGACAGGGCTCTACTTTTCTCAAGGGCCACCCACAAGACAAAGAATTTGATATGGCAACTTGCCTGAAAAATTTGTTTGTGATATCCCAGTATGTGATAGCTGCATGAAAGAGCTGTAGGAGTGAGGAGTGCTTTGTTGAGGGAGCAGCTGATGCGATTGGTCTTGACAGTGACTGCCGTATGCATTTCAGAAAATGTCAGTCCTCCTAAAGCACAGAATAAAGACAGAGAGTCTTCAAACAGTCTCTTGACTATTTTGCTCTGTCATCTCATCTTTCTACCATAGTGGCATTTCAAGAATCACAAATTAACCATAACATGTGAAAAGGGACAATTGTCTTCCCCTTCCCACCTCCTTCTTTTTAATGAGTATTCTTGGTTAAGAGAATTCTTGCAGAACTTAAGCCAAGGTAGCATAGATCTTGGTACATATGGGTTTCTGGAGATGATGGCAGAGTTCAGCATTACAATTCAGAGTTTTCCAGAGTGAGGCAGACCATCTGTCTCAACCTGTGAGCTGCAGCAGTAACATGATGGACATCTGGTATAAACTGCCCCTTGACATCCCCCTGCATCCCTTGGGACACCTGGAAGATAATGAGAGCTTTCTAAACCACATTTTCAGTCTTGGCTATCAAAGCTAGGTACCTGATCCACACTTACAGATTTAGGTCTCCATTTTAGAACAGTATGTGTGATCTACATTGAAATTGCTGTTCAGCTTACTCAGCAAGTAGAGAGAGTCATAGCAAAATACACTTCTGACTAAAGTTGCTTACATGGATTTTGATGTATTAAAACCTTTCAGAAATTATTAGAAAGAAGACTGGCTGAAATTTTATATAAAATATATTTCTAACTAAAGCTATCTAAAACTTCTCTAAGGTTTCAAATCTACCAGAATGTGGGCATTTGTCATGAAAAACTGAGGCATTCAGACAGAAAAGAAACCACTTATAAAAGAGTTTGGCCTCTCCAGAATGTTTTGGGGGTTTGTTTTTGGTGTCTTTGTTTGTTTGGTTGCTTTCTTGTTTTGGGGTTTTGGTTGTTTGGTTTTTGTTTGCTTGTTTGCTTACTTATTTGGTTGGGGTTTTTTAATTTTTTTGTGGGGGTTTTTTGCTTGTTTGTTTTTGGGCTTGGGGGGGACTTGGGTGGGAGGGGAGGTTGCTTTGGGGGGGAGGGTTGTTTGGTTTTGGCAATTTTTTGGGTTTTAGTTGGTTGGTTGAGTTTTTGTGATGCTTTTTGCTGTTTTTGCCAAGAATGAAAGCTGCATGAAAAAAAACTTGGTTAGCATTCCTGCCTGTTTTCTCAGTGAAGAAAAACACATGAAAGGCAGCTGGCCCAAGAGAGCTATTACACTCCTCTCTTCCCTCTGCTAGTAGTCTGCAACTTTCAGGGGTTCAGAAAGAGTAGTGGAGAGCAAGGTCTAGCTTTACACATCAAAGTCTTATCTTGAGAGCTTTGCTAGCACAAGGGGAGAATGTAAAATCTACTGGAGGAGAAACTATTGCAGTTTGTACCTTTCCGAAGTATCAGGTCAGCTAGGATTGTTACTCCTTATGAAAAGATTAAAATCTATTGGACTTTTCCAGGGATGCTTTTGGAAATTCTCTGCAGCTAAACAATTGTCCTTGCTACTGTTCAATATGATAGAGGCCTGCTTCAGTACAATAAGAGATTTTCCTGAAATGCTGTGACTTAGGAGATGTCCTCCTGCTGAAAGACCTTGCTACATTGTGAGCACACTGTGAGTTAGTGCTGGGGAAATAATCTTCAGTGAATAGGGCAATGAAAATTAAATAACTGGACATCAAAGTTCTTCTCACTGTCTTCAACTACACATCTGACCTAGAATTTACTATACAAGTAACTAGTGGAAAGAAATAATGGTAAAAACATATTTGTGCAAAAATACTTGGTAAAGGAAAGGAAGAAATCAAAAGCAACTTTGCTTTGATGTATGTAGATAAAGCCTGTTTGAGGTGCCCAAGAGAGGGGGAGTTGGATGACTCCAGGGCCTGAACTGAAGCAATAGAAGGAAAGTGATCTAGGCTGAGAATTGATGCTGGTACAGGGCTTAGTAGTGGGATCTGACATGATCATTAAGACCTCTGGGGCAATGTCTCTCCATAGGGACAAGAATATTTATCCCACATCACACATACTAGGATGTGAAGCCACTTTCTTGGAAAACTTACTGCAGACATAGGGATGGCTGATTAGTGTTACTGCTGTTTAATGGCTTAGAATATGTTAAAACCGCAAGTGCTGCAAAATTCAATCCTTTCTTTACAGATTGAACAGCCTAAAATAACTTTTTGAAGAAAAAAGATGAAGCCTATAGGAGGATTATAGCTGCTTGAATTCCCTTGTGCAGACTAGGCTGACTTCTTCAAGTGTCTTTAGAAAGTACTGATCTATCAGCATGGAAAGCAAGGCAGGAGAAAGATTTCCAGTGACCTCAGTTGGCTTTGGCTCAATTCCTAGTGAGACAGAATGAATCAGCACAAAACTAGACATCTTCTGCTGATAATAGATACTGCATTTCAAGCAAAATATAGTGTTGTAATTCAGCGTCTTCATACACTCAGTCCTGGGTTTTTTAAGCAGCACAAGTTTCTTTCAGGGAAGTGACTTGACTGAGTTAATCAGACCAGTTTTCAGAATTGATCTGATTAACTCTGATTCTGAACATTGAACTGCTATTATTAAAACTAAGATATATAATGCTAATGTAGGCCAGGATCACTAACCCATTTTCTGGGAAAGAGGTGTAGATTGACCTCACTCCTGGGACAGATACAGGCACAACAAGGATGCAGTCTGCAGGGATCTGAACAGAGAGGGGAAGGTGAGTCAGGCACAGATTGCTCTGTGCTACTGGTACAAAGAACGCTCCTTCTTGTCTCATACTGAAAAATGGGAATATTGCCTGGTGGCTGAAACTGCCTCCCCAGAAGCACTAAACCAAGAATCGGCCTCGCCACTGAGAGGTGCTGTGAGAACATATAACAGAAACAAGAAGCAGCACAATACATGCCAGCTTGTGCATGGAGAATAGCAGTTGTGTGTTGCTAAAACCTACAGAACCCGTGGTTGCTCAGGAGTACACTGGATTGTACAAAAAAGAGAACAAATCAGAGTTGGGAGAACAAAAGAGATCTTTAGGCTTTATGTACACTGATGTAAAAAAAAAAAAAAAAAAGCTTACAATCTATGGTGAGCCATGCAGCTATCTGACCAGACACCTCCAGGGGGCACTGTGACCACAAAATAAACCCTGCCAGTTTTGGCTACTAGGTTATTCACGTTCTGTTTCTTCTAATGGCATTGTAAACTTTGTACACTCACTCATTCAGCTATTCTATCCAAAAGTATACACTGTAATTTTTTTTAAAGGAGAAATAGAAAAAAAAAAAATCACATGCTGATTTCAAGGGTGTTTATCTTAGCCAGAACTCAGCGAAACCCAGGTAAAGACATCACAGATTGTGATCTTTGTTCTGACCTCAGTCATATGTAGACCACAGCACATTTCAGCTCCACGCTTAGATGGAAGGTCTGACAATCCAGCAGAAAGTCCTGCCTTTTGTACACCTCTCAACAGCATGTCGCCCCACCTTAATTACTTCCGAAACAGCCCACTAGGCATGCTCACACCAAAAACCTACTGATGTCAACACAGTATTGAAGAAGGATCAACACTACAGGAGATCAGCCCATTGGGGCACACCTGGTTCTGGTTTATGTCTGCTCTGCTTGCAGACTTCAGTTGTGTTGTTCTGTTCCTACCCACAGGCTAACATATGGCTAGGAGTCAGATCATCTGACTGTTTTATGGGCTCTTATCTTTCACTCTGCTCCACACGAGCAGAAATACTTCTAGATCTTGCTCTAGTAGAACAAACAATATAAGTGATGTTAGGTAAATAGAATATCTTTTTTGCCTTTGAAGAACACAAAAGAATGTTATATATCTTCTCTTCGATCAAGGGTGGTAATATTGCCCTTTTTGTTACAGACTGTTGTATTAGTCTAACATTTACAGCACATAAAGTCACTTTAATCCATCACTCCAACTTCCTAATTTGTCTGGGTTTGGATAATAAGGTTTAGTGCAAAAATGTAATTAAGTACTTATGCTCTTTTTTTATTCTAGCTTGCATTTTTATCTGCATCTCCTTTCTAACGCCTCCACCCCCTACTCGCCTGCCTATGCTGAGCAGCACTGATGATTTAAGATTATAGTCAGCATTTCACTTCAAACAGAATGGAAATATTTCAGATATCACCAAAATAGTATTCTCCCTCACACACAGCAGAACAATGACAGAGGGACCTGACTGTGCATGGGAGAGTGGGAAAAAGAAAAGAAGGCTGGAAAAAGGAACTGAATTTCAGCAAACTTCAGAGAGGAGATCCCTGTCAGACCAGCAGCTATAAGTTGTCTGGAGGCTTTCTAGGTGCTGTCTGGGTGTGCAGCTGTGATAGGGTAATTTCATTTTCAACTGTGTCTCCCATTCTGATAGTTTAGAGTAACTCCACATCAATACTACATGTATTTCTTTGAATCAATCTTCTGGGGCTGTTTTCTAGCATGACAATGTAGTACAGACCATGGACCTCAATTTTAATTAAAACTTGAGAATTTTTTGTAAGGAGGTTCTGCAGATTGTAATGACTAAAAGCCTCTGAAGATGTTGTATGTATATCACTCTTAACCACTGTCACCCAAATATGTGAGTTACTTAGAATGGATAAACAAAGCACATTTTGCCTTTTTTTTTCAGAGCAGCAACAGTTTTGAAAAGGAAGATGTTTAAGAATTCATTTTATGCAAAAAAAAACAAACAAAAAACCCCCAACCAACCAAACAAAAAACACCCCCACCCAAACCAAAAAACCACCCCAAACCCAGCAGAAGCTCTTGGTGTCTGAGACAAATGTTCACAGAACACTAACTATCCTCACATGCTGATTTTATAGATTCAGACTTTGAAAGGCAGCTTTCTTCCCCCAAAGCTCCACCTACATCATAAATCAATAAATAGATCAATAAATACAGTAACAAAACGTCTCCGCTGATGATACACAGTAGATGCCAGTTTCTCTTCCTGTTCTGTTTGGCAGATTCCCATGAATGGCACAGGGTGGGTGGCCCATACATTGATAATCACCTTAATTTGCAGAGCTGCCTCCCTTACTAAGCTGTGTCACTGATCCCATCTGGATTACAGAAACCCATCTTATTTATGAAATCACAGAGAATTTCAGTAAAAGTAGAACAATATTCTGTTAATATTGAATCACTGTGTGGATCTGGCCTTGCTTGCAGAATAGGCATATGGCAAACACATGAACAACTTGATGTACTCTGAATCTATTGTTTTAGTTTGTTTCCAGCAGTTTCAGTCCAGAAAAATCCATTGCTAGTAAATTACTTGTGATGGTTTGTTAGGAGAAAAAGATGTTATAGCAGAAGAACATCCTCCTCTCCTTGCTGCCTGTCTTTTGAGAGTGTATTAAATAATGTTGTACACAAACAACTTCTTAATTTTTTGTTTGTTTGTTTTTAAGTATAAGCTAGTCTGGCCAAAAGAAAGAGAACTTTATATTGTAGTTGTAGTAAGAGTGAGGAAAGGTTTGTCAGGACAGAAAATGTCCTTTGTTAGACTGAATGCCATACTTGCATAAAACAGGCAATCTTATAGACACATATGCCCTTCTTCAGGTTCTAATGTAATAAAAGATATTGCCTTTCCTGACAACCCTGTCTGCTTTTACCCTTGTATCTTGTATCACAGCTACATCAACACAATTGTTAGTATAATGAATTCATATGCTGTGAACAATGTTCAGAGATACTTGGGTTTTAGTTGAAAATTTCAGATGTTGCTTTCGGAGTTTCTAGGATAGACTCTCAGCCATCTCTCCTTTTTTTTTCTTTTTCTTTTTTTTATATTTTCTTTTCCTTTTTTTTTTTTTTCCTTCTTGCATTCCATAATGTAAAACAAGCTTCACAGTGAAAACGAAAATCAATGTATTTTAGATTTACACTTTTGGATATTATCCGGTGTAGATACAGACCTCTGCTTAATGTCAGCAACAGGTTTTGTTTTCTTAATGGCTTCTTAATGACTCTGTAGAGACAGCCTCTGGCTCCCCAGGTACCATGTAATTCCAACACTGGGTATATTCTTAATCCCATTTAAATGTGAAGCAATTTGCTAACTTTTCTCCAAAAGAAGGGCCACCCAGCACTGTCTGATATGGTGGGAGTACTCACAAACACAGCAAGAAGGTGAAAGCTGCTTATTCAGTGCATTTTCACATCCTATTTCACACCCTAGCACACCGAGCTGGTGAATAAATGTCTACACTGAAGATGTCTATTTCCTGCTCCAAAGCTGTTCCTGCTCAAGGATTTGGCCTTCTCATTTTTCTTCATCAACTACTTCCTTATGAAACCTTAATTTCTGTTGCAGGATGTTTCTTCCTTCCCACAGGAAGCAGTGCAATGAGTAGCTACAGCCTCTTACAGGATTTGAGATGCTTTGCTTCTGGTTTGGGCACCATTGCCTGCCTCCCTCTGGGACAGGTAACTGCATGGGGTATCCCTTCTCCTCCTCCTCCTCCTTCTTACAGGGCTATTATTTGACTCTGGTGCTCAAAAAACTGTGCTGCTGACCCTGGTCTTGAGTGAAATGAAACTCTGCCATGTAATTTGATCTGAGGTGACAAGCCAGCCCCCCTAGGAATGAGGTGTTGCCCCTAGTTCCACCACTCATCAAGTTATCAGCACACAGCCTGTATACACAAAAATGGAATTGTGGTGATTTCAGTCTCAGAAATTACTTTATTTGTTGAATATGCCAATATAATTCATGAGGAAGACAGAGTTTCTCTAGTCACTGGTAAGCTGCTTACACCCTGATGAAATGTCTGTCCTGATGGTTCCAGCAGCATCTGTAGCTACACTTAAGCTTGGAAGTCAGTGTAACACTGGGCTAAGTCCAACTAGTCTCAATGCCATGTAAGTCCTTTTCCACTTCTGGAGGGATTACACATTTTAGCATTCATGTAAATAAAGTATATATGAAACGTGTCATATCTCCACACACACACACATACATGACAAAAGTGCTCTGAGACTGTTGGGTCATTTATAATGTTATTTGTTTCTTATTACCAAATAAACACAGTATTGTTCATATACACAACTTGCATATTCCCTATTATTTTCAGCTGTTAATAAAGTCATAAATGTTCTCATGCACCTGGCCGTAGTGGTGCTGCAATTCTTAAATATTTGTCTTTCTCCTGTAATTTTTTTTAAAAAATCAGTACTGCTGCATAGGGTTTGGTAAGTGTGACAATTATTTTACACCAGTAGAAGAAAATAAAAATATACTGCCAGGTAAAATATTTGCCTATCAAATATATGTTGAGCTCTGAGATAACAATATTGAAGAGATAGTTGGACTGCTGATCTTTGAGGTTCATCTATTTGCTGCTGCTGCTGTAACAATACCTTTGATTTCATAATAAGCTGCAGAGCCAATATACCTCTTACATTTGTGGCACTATTCATGTTCTTGGTCCTCTGTAAGTTATAAAACTCATACCCCCTCTGTCACAACACAGACAGAGAAACTATCTTAAAATAAAATTCTGACAATTCTGACAGCTTCCACCCATGTACAAAAGTGAGAGGACACATGCTAGCCTGAAGTTATCTTGCTTGAAGCATGTGCCACTTTTGCTGCTGCCTCTCAAAGAAGTACCTCTTCTCTTTCAGACCACACACCATGCACAGTAACAATGGCAGCACCTGTCAGGTCCAAAATTCAAATAGACATGAGCTGCAACAGCAGATCTGGTGCAAGTGTACAGGGAAGATGCTGTAGATGCCACTGTTTCCCATGTGGTAGTATCAGGGAGTCTCCACTCACAGCACAGTGCCACAGCATTGCAGCTGGGTTTCTGCGAGATTTCACTCTGCTGGCAGAGCACAGAACTTCAAATGTCAGGAAAGGAAATAAGCTCATGGCTTTTTTCAAATATTTTCCATAGTATTACTCTGAATATGTGTACAACTTGAAAAAAAAATTAAAAAGAAAATGCCAATGGACTTGCCATTTCATTACAATATTGTTGAGACAAGATTCTGCATAGTGCTTCACTAGAATGACAGACAAATGGCATTTATCCCTGCAGTGTGTTTCTATCTGCCTTCCTCCCTGTCCCCAGTAGTCCATGTGGTGCACTGACATCAATTTGTACTCGTAGGACTTCAGTACTACATAGGGATAAATTGCTGCATTTCAGGATGCAGCTTGTTTCTTTCGAGACCATTAGCCTTTGCTATCAAGTCCAAACACTGGGAAAAAAGGGGAGAATAAATCCTACAACGACACAATTTACAAAGTGTGAAGCCTTAGGATATTAAATTATATTGGAAAGGGTCTTCACTTTGTTGGGCTCACTCATGTGCTCTGCTTTGAACTTGGTTTACTCTAATTAAGATGAAGTTTCCTGGAGTCAGGTTGAAAAAAAAAATGGAATGAAGCATAAAGGACATATACTCAGGCAAATGTCTCTGATGTCAGGAAAGAAGGACAGAACTACCAAAAATCTGTACCAGTGGAACATGGTAGTTCAGAATACATTTATGCTTGTAGACAGGAGTCCCCCTTATTAAAACCATAAATGGTTTCACAGTAAAGTAGCAATCTAAAAGAAGACTACTCGAGATTCCTGAAGCAGACAAGTGGTTTTCAGTGTGATGTGATTAATCTGAGTGTTATTTATTAGTCTAATGAACACTATGATGAATTTAAAAAAATACAGCCTATTGATATTCTTCTGTTTGTTTCAGCAGAAAAAAAGAAAAATAAATTCTGATAGTCTCAATCCTATTCTCCTTCATCTAAGAGTCAATAAATTAAAAATACAGTGGAGATGAAACATATTTCCACTTCATGAAGTCTAAGCTCACCAGTTGCCTTGCTTTCTCCAATTGAAAGGATATGTGCAGTGGATGGGGTACCACAGGCTCTTATTGTCTCTTGCCGAGTGCAGTCGGAGGTTCATTGAGGTGCTGCTCTGCATTCATCACTACTACTGTACCCTGAAGGATGTGTTCTGAGAACAAATTTTAGATTTCACTAAAAAACTCTATCTTCCTAAAATTCACATGGAGGATCAGTTGGTTTGTCAGTCACAGGCAAACCAGGAAGTTGGAAAACCACTGCTGGAGAGAATAGACAAGGCATTTTGTTTGATACCACAATACAGAGTTTCATGTAGAGATTTTTGTCTCTCATAAAATAAAAAGACTGATAAATTTCTAAGCAGCACATTGCTTCCAAATGCAAAAGCAAGCTTGTCAATTTTTTATTTAAGTTGTCTAATAAAACTTTTGCTTTTCTCTGTGTGGCTAAAACAACTGGGCATGTTCAACATGAATTCCAGCTGAAATGTTGCAAAATAAACATTAGCAAAAACTAACAACTGAAAATATGGTAGGTACTCATATGAGTAAGAATTGCTCTGAGAATTGTAGTGAAGCCAGTGATGCCTAGTCTGCCTAAAACTTGAAATCTAGAACGGTAAAATCACTATATGTTGCACTTCTCTTAGTAGAAAACAGCCACTTTCTCTTCTGATAGGTAGCTGGAGTGAGTGGATTGTATGTCAGATTCCAAGAGTCTGAATCCATAATAGAGATATTTGCAATACAGAACTGTGTTTTGTGATTTGAAATCATGACTCTTCAGTTGTCCTGGAGCTACTTGAATTATTGGAATGTATCTCTATTCCACCAAGTTTTCAGCAGACTTTCTACCACACTAAAGTCTTCAGAATGAGAGCTGACAGGTCATAATTACAATCATATATTCACATGCTTGAGTGGCAGTTTGTATATTAACATAATGTTACTTCATCTTGTTCTAAATATTTTAGGCTTAATGTATTATGAGTATCCTTATTTTGTGGGAGAGTTGTTCATCATTTATGTCTGTGTCTACTCTACTGTTTGCACTCAAGACCTTCCATGCTAGCTCCAAAACAAGTCATGTGGTTTAGATAGATACTTTGGGCTGCAGATTATCTCACAAGTCTGAGAGGCAGGACAGCTGAAACAAAGTCTACAAAAGTCCAGTGGTGGAGGTATACCAAAAAAACATACAGAGGTACTTTGTTTCCCAAAACATAGTTTTTGTAAAGCTCTGTCCCTCCTAGCTGCTGTGGGTGGAAGGAAACAGCTTATTGAACTGTGAACAAATTTTAAGTGTCAGTGACAACCATAGAATCATTAAGGTTGGAAGAAACCTCCAAGATCATCAAGACCAACCTTCAACCAAATACCACCATGCCCACTAAACCACACAGGCTTCCCACCTTTTTCCTCCTTCAGGACAAGTGTTGATAAAGTGTTCATGCACAACTGAAATGCTTGCCACTGGTGCTACTTAAAGGTTTGCTGTTCACTTGAGGCTTGTGAACAGAAACAATTCCTACTGCTTCTCATGTGATCACTTTGAAATGGGCCAAAAATTGCTAATTAAAACATATGCCTGAAGGTAATTTTTCAGATTTCATCATTATTGACTGTTTCTTCTCCCTCAGGTGCAGTATGGTACAGTAGAAATGTCTGTTTAAAAATCTGGACTAGTCTCTCCTCCTCCCTTTTCCAGGGACAGTCTGATTCTCCAATTAAAATTATACCGGGGATTGGCTGCACTATGGTTTGTTAATGAAACATAGAAGTACATATTTACTGTATTCAAGTTCAAGCATATGACCTTTAAACATGTGACTGTCTGCATGGTGTAATGTGCAGGACTAATGTTTCCAGAGACCCAAAGCAAGGTAGCAATGTTTATAAATGCCCTTTGTCCTTTTTTTTAGACTGCATTTGGCAGTAGCTCAGTGCTTCAGTGATGCTGTGTAAGACTCAGCATCCACACATATCAAACACAAATGAAGGAACTGAGGAATTACAAACTCAAATTGTTCTACTAACAGAGACTGCATCTCTCAATATAAAAGGCTTGTAGGGGAGGATGCAAGTTTACATCTCTTAGGCAGACAGTTTAGTTATGCATATGATCAGTATGGAGACCACAGAATAGGGACGTTGGAATGGTAAAACCAGGCACGAGCTATCAACTCTAGGACAGGTAACAATCTTCAAAACAGCATGTAGTGACATGGCCAAGTGAGATTGCGCCTGCTGATAAATCTGTTTTAACAGAACAGGCAAAAGGCACCTTTTATGGTCCACATGGAAAGGAAGGACACTGTTTATTTCCAGTACTCTTCTGGAAGAGCTAGGTGCAAGAAGAAGAGTATGTTTTCAACCAGTTCCATTCAGCCAGAGACTTCTGTGGATGTGATAGGTACATTTTACGAAGTATCATATGCTTATGTGATTTGATGGCCTCTTCAAAGTGCAGCTCTGTCTGTCCCCAGTTCTGAAGCTTATTCAGAGAATAATTTATTCAAAGAATTTTATTTAGTTCATTATGGTTCTCACATGTAAGGAAATATGTTCACAACTGCAGGTGTGCATAGGGGCACAGAAATATGGCCTTCTTTGCTCCAGTATGTCATTGTACCCCTGATAAACTGTGAGTATTATACAAATTTTCTGTGAAGCTTGTGGCAGATGTACCAAATATTTACAAGCTTGCTGCAGTGTCTTGTGGGAAAAACAGGGAGAGAAATGACATTCTCAGAGTACTCACATGAACTGTTTTTCTCTTCCACTAGTTCAGGACATGTTTTCACTCATCCCCAAAAAACATGGGGTGCAGGTGGGTGATGTTTCTCTGTTGTAGAAGATTTCAAAACTGCCTGAGAATGTGCATTTTGAGAATGAGCTTTAATTTGCTTAGAAGGGTATGTCTGTATGTGATTTTGTAAAGAGTCAACATTGACCAAGCAAGAGCAGATGAGATAAACTTAGGATAGTGAAGTCCAGATCCAGAAAGCCATTGAGGTGCCATGTGGGTAGAGCTAACCACTGTTGTTCATCTCAACCTAAGAGTTGTGGATAAAAACAACATGGTGCTACTAAGTAGTCATAAACAGTTTTGGAAAGAATATGCACTATAGAAAGGTACTTTGGTTAAAAGGGAATTACAAAAACCGCCAGTTTTGATGTGATCGCTGTCTCAGATTTATAAGTTTAAGTTTATTTAGGTAACTGAGTTTCAGATGCACATGATTATTCACTGACTCTTTAACAAGAGAAAGGGGAAGTTCTAGAGCATGGGTCCTCTAATCCCATGGCAGATATGCAGATAGCTCAGAAAAAAATTCTCTCCATTGACTGCTGATGAGGTCCAGTCTAATAGTTAATAGTTCATATCAACTGAAGTCTAGATGCAGCAGTATTAACTACTCTTTAATAGGAAAATAAATGTTCATAGATAATTTGAAGCACCTGAACTAAGATGAAATTAATTTTATTCCCTCTAACTGTGGAAAGGAACCTCTCAAATACTGGTGAAACTGAAGTTCATACTGCATTACCAGTACCAAGTAGTTAAAAATGCCTCTACCAGAGCTGTTGAGTTGGCATTTAGAAGATCCAAGATGAAACTTCCAGATTCCCTGGTCCTCTTTCAGGGGTGCACTAGGTTTGTTACAAGAGCCAGAGGAAATGGCTTGCTCTTATGCAAGCTTTTCACAGGGTTCATGAGAATATTTTGGAGCCAGTATGGAAGAGTTTATGCTATTCACCAGGCATCCATAATGTGAAACCTCTCTCATAATCCTTCTAAACAGAGCATCTGGGGCACCTCTGTTCATCACAGCTAGCAGAAAGAGAAAATCTAGTAGGAAAGTCTAAAGCCATTGAGAGCTTTATAGGTCAAAGTCAACACCTTCACTTCAATCTGGAAAAGCAGCGGGTGAGCAGCAGAGATCACAGAGCATTGGTGTCACACATTGCCATGCTGAGGAGTTGTCAGCAAAAATCCAGCTCCAGGATTGCTAGGAAAACAACAGATAGCAAAAGGTTTGTTTTGCTTCATTTCAGCTGAGTTCTGAGGTTACCAACCTGCACAGAATGACAACAATAATGTACATTTTTATAGTCCAGCAGAGTTCAGAGCCCTGGTAAGAAAGCAAATCACTGCTTGGTCAGCTCCACACAGGCACAACAGTTCAAGGGTTCGTGTTTTTTCTCTCTCAGCTAAGCTGTTTTCCCAAGAATATCTTTGTTACTTTTTGCCATAAAACAAAAGGTCAGTTTTGATGTTGCTCCTAGAAATGTTCATGTTGTTCTGTTTGTTTATATAATCCCCTTCTCTTTCCATCTGATAGAGAATGTGCTCTGCTGCTTAATGCCAGCTGCACACAAGATGATGAGAAGAATGACAGCCCCAAAAAAGAGGCTGGGGGAAGGGGACACAGAGGGGTGAAAGAAATAAAGGGAAAATAAGCAGAATTTTGCCTCTGGTCATTTGCAGCTTGTGAGATCCTCACATCACACACATTGCTGGGTTGCCTATGACGTTTCTGAACACACAAGCTGTTATTTCCTCACAAGTAGTCAGCACTGCTAAACCCTTTCAGGCAACGTGGGTGGGCGCTTTAGAAGACATACTGTCTCATCCCATTCAGGAACTGCCCTCTGTCACTGGTCTCCTGGCATGCTGGATGTTTGTTGTTTAAGTAAATAAACTGGCTTGTGTCTCAGGCTAGCTGTGAATACTGTGTCCTCCCACCACCACCCTTTCCTGGCCACTTCAAGGAACAGAGGGGGGAAAAAAAAATAAGGGAAAAAGAAAAAAAAAAAAAAAAAGAAGAAGAAAACAGCCAAAAGCAACAAGAAGATGAAAAAGTTCACAGAGAGCTCGATGCCACACACTAAGCCCTGACCTACAAATAATCGGTGACCAAATGGTCATTAGAGGCCCCAACATCCTGTCAGCACTCATGGAAGTCCATGGTGGAGGTGATTTCGAAACCATCTTTCCTGTCTCTTTCAGAAAGAAGATTCTGGGAAATGGCTATGACAGGATACTTTGATTTTCCTAATTTCTTCCAAATGTACCTTTACCTTGCAAGTCAGTGGTCAGCTTCAGCAAAACTGAAGCAATATTTTTTGAAGTCCTATTGTCAGCTTGCCTCCTTCCGAGGCTAGAGAATGTACATGATGTAGAATGGAGATACAAGATCATGAATCCACACCTGTTTTGGCAAAAATGCACAAGTAAGACTGCAAACAGGCTTATTTAGTCTTTTACTGTATCTCCACTGCATTTTTTTCTATGCTGATGCTAAGCTACAATAGGGAAAACAGATGTTTGCTAAAGTACAGATGGACTCCAGGGTTAATAGAAACTTTCCATATTGGCTGGCACAGCATATAATTTTTCATATTCTTCTGTTGGTGAGTCCATGGGCATTCAGATAATCCAAATTTTTACACTTCATTAAATCATCTGGCTGTGCAGTCAGTGGAATAAAAAAAAAAAAAAAAAAAAGAAGAAAAAAAGAAAAAAAAAAAAACAAACCAAACCAAAACACCAAAAAAAAAACCCAGTTCAAATCAGAATGACTCCAGTAACTTCTCTTTGAAATTACTCTCTGCACAATTTTCTCCCTGTCTCCTGTCTTCCCTTCCCTCTCTCCACTGCCTCTCTGCAGCTGGATCTACCAAGTGCCAGTAACTAAAACTAAATTACTTCTTCACACATTAGTCATTGCACCTATCTGCTACCTGGCAACAGAGTTCGACACTGAAACACTGCTTCTGGAGAAATTGCTTGCTCATTCATCATGCAAAGAAAGTTAATTAAGGGAAAAGTACTGAAAGGTGACAGATCACAGAGGTTGCTCTAGTGGTTCTACTTTCCTCCACAAACCTATTTTCAGATTGGATTGATGAACATCAACCACAATAAGAATTAAGGCATAGATTCACCCTATCACTAGATGTATCCTGCAAATGCAAGATACTAAACTGAGCATTTTTGAAGGATGAATAGTAAAACTAGCTTCCAGAAGTGCTTGATTCAGTGAAGATGTCATGAGTCACGAGTTAGTCAGAGAGATGTGGGGAACATTCACTGACTTCCCTACTCTCTCAGTACAATTTTTTATAAATATTCTAAAATAGACACTTTTCACAGTTATCAGTACCTCTTAATTAGACAAGTAGGGCAACAGGGCTAAGCCCACAGGCTGAGAAGTCACAGCCGCCCAAAATGTGTCAAGAGAAACAGAAGTGAGAACAGACGTGTTACTGGAAATCTATGTAAACCCCAGGCCCCAGCAAATCACACTGTGTTACATCATACTACTTGTATCTCCTGTTCCCAAAAGCACCAAGACTCAAAATTCAGAGGCAGATTTTAATATTTGAGTTTCTCCTGATGCAGTGGGATTTGCCACCACATGAACTCCATCAGTTTGCATTGGAAACATACAAAAAGCAAAACAACCCCATTCCCAAGTCTCAACCCTTAGAAGTAAGTCTCATTTCTATTCTTCTATTCAACTTTTTTTTTTTTTTTGCACAGTCCTCAACAGGGGGTCTTGTCACCAAGGAGGTGGTTTTCAGTTCTACAAATAGGCAATATAAAAGAAAATTGGTTTAATGCCAAAATTAGGGCACACTGTGAGTAAGCACAGAAACTGACAACAGTCGGGAGTGCTTAATACCAGCATATTTAGCAGTTTCTGGGGGCCTGCTTCCACCTCTGCAAAATCCTAGCTGTATATTTTATTTGGAGACCAAGGAACATCCTGTACTTTACGAAGATTTCAGCAGATTTTAGGCAAGCTTTGAAATCACAGGAAGGAATAGTCTACTGCTTTCAGAGAAATAAAGGGGCTTATGAGATTGCATTTCTTCTGCTTCTTTCCTTCTAAGTCAGGCAAAGCTTAATTTTTCAGTTGAATTCATTTTGACAGGAACAGGCAAACAAGCAAACAAACAAAAAAGCAAGAAGTGATACACTAAAGAAAAGAATTCATTTAATACAGAACTGCAAAACTTTAATAAAAGGCACAAAGAAAATCTTAGCACTCAAATTCTCTCATGCAGAAAAAATCATCAGGTGATAGGTTAAGCCACTACTGGCATAATTAAAGGAGTGTAAATAAGTGAAGCATACCAAATAATATGGCCCAAAGTGCTGTAAAGCCTTTTGGAATCATAATGGCTATGGTAGTCAGGCTTCCACAGCTGTGATTACAAATAACTGGATTCAGCACATTTTGTACTAAGCTTCATCTGACAGTGAGCCTGGGAATAGCAGGGTGCAGCTGGTCCTTCACACCCATTCCATAGCCCCTTCAGAGTAGTGAGACACTGCTGGTCCCAGTGGCAAAGTCCTTACTATAGAAATGGCAATTGCTGCTGGTTCCTGTTCTTGGCCCTCGCTGTGCTGATGGCACAGAGGGCTTCCTCTCCTGATCAAGCATGGGAACTTTCCTTCTCCACCTGATCTGAAGATTCAGCAAGGGGAAAAAGTCTTGTCCCTTCTAATAGGCCAGATTTTGCAGCACCTGTCAACTCCTCTAGGTTTTAGGGTGCTGTCAGAGCTATAGAGTGACCTAGCTGGTCCTTAGCTTTAGTGATAGGCACGCCAATAGCTCTGGAGCCAGCCTTTCTGACCTGTTGTGTGAGGCCTGGGTTTGGCAGTGAACACTTTAGAGCAGTATAAGTCCCATGACGTTATATAGCACTCTCCTCAGCCAAATCAGATATAAATGACATTATAACAAATGTGTCCGTGTCTATCTCATAGACTATCTGTCATCTTTCTCCTTATTAGAGAAACATGTATCTTTTTGTTCATTATTCTTTTTCAGTAAGTATATGTGTTTGGGGGTTTTTATCAGGTTCAGCTCTGCTTTGGAAAATTACTTTAAAATGGAACCGTGTTTATTGTGTATCTCACAGATTGAAGTCAAATGTGCTGTGTATATCCCTTGGCCTTGAAAACACACACTGCTAGCAAAGAATCAGGCAGAAAGTCTGTTCTCTGTGTGTGTCACTGAACTAACTTGATACAGATTGATTCAGAAACACAGAGACTGGTAAATGCTGTGTTCACACAGGCACTTTATAGGAGAGAGCTGTAATTGAAGTCTGCAGTGGTAATGCTGAATACTAATGAGATAGCATGTAATTTAATCACAGTTGCAATTTGGAGCTATTATTCACAGGAATCATACATTTTAAATTAGCTAAACTCCAAGTCTGACTGACAGTGTAACTACCCTATTTTCCTCTTTGTACAATTTCTGATGAAAAATCAAAACCAAAGTATAGTTATTATGAAAACTATAATAATATTCTGGACTGTGAATTCTCTTTGTGATTTCCATCATGTATGCAGAGAAGGCTGGAGTGTTAAGTAACTGCGCTTAAATTGTCAAATGCATGCCCAAAAGGAATGTCTCTCCTCTTTGCCTCCTGTCCTTGAAAAAAAGTTTTATAGAAAAACAAACTAGCATAGAAACTATGCTTGTGAATCCATTTCAACTTAATTAACACTATCCTAGTTACAAATGCGAACAGGTTCCCAAGCACACAGTTTGGCTGCCCCTCCACTCTGCGAATTCAAGTTTGACTCCTTTCTTTGTTCTAACAGAACAAAGAGAGCAAGGAACAATGTGACCCTGACCCTTCTTTACCCCTTTACACACAAATGATCCCTTTTAATATTCAGACGAGCTGTGACATGAAGAGGTCCCATGAGAACAAACACCTGCCATGTCTCCGGACAGCACTTTGACCAGACATTGCCTATCTAGTTTTTGAACAACTTTTACATGCCTGTGGCTGTTTTGTAAAGAAGATGGCAACACTTGAGTTCTCAGGACATGGTCTGTATTTCTATGCAGGAGCACACAATGCAGAGTCCCTTCCCACCATACTACATAAACACAATCCACCTGCAACCTCTCAGCAATTTTCTTTCCTGAAGGACCAAAGAGACAGGCTTGGGGACAGGAATAGTCTAGTAGTCTAGCTGCAAACTTCCTTTGAATATATTCGTGTACATGTGCTTGGACTGAGAGAGGAATCCCCAGTCCCTCCACACACTCTGCCTCTTCTGACTAAGTCCAGACCTGTCACCAGAAGAGGATGTTAGGAAGTTGTGGGCACTGTCTAGACTGAAGGTACACTTTTATTCCTTAAATGCACAAAATGTGTGCATTAGTGATAAGACACGGGCCAATGCTGGGGCTAGCCCTAGTGAGAGCAGCAGCAGTGGTGCTGCAGACACATGTGGGCAGCGCAGAAAGCAGATCCCTGTGTCATGTGCACAGACTGCAGCAATCTGTCTTCTGTGTCTGCTACAGCAGCACTGGAAGCCTGGGCTCTGATGATGCTGGAAGTTGGCATGAGGCTAACAGGATTTGTTATCTGGTGATTAGAGAATATTCATCCTCCCCCAAAAGGTCTCCAGAGTCCTTTCCTGCATAGCTGTACATAGTACTTGGCTTATTTCTGAAAAGCTCAGTAATAGGCAGAGAAGTCTGGTAAGACCCAAATCACTCACAGAATTATGTTATTCCTGACTGACATTTGACAAACTCATTCTTAAAAACCTTCAGTGCTGGGAATTCCCTCACCCCCTTTCCCCTGACAATACATGCCAGTGCATCACCAACCCCACCACTGCAAAAATTTTCTTAAAGTCAGGTTCAAATCTCTCTTATGATGATTTGTACCCACTTGTGTCCTATCTGGCATGAACACTGACAGAAGATTATTTAGAAGAAATACGTCACACTGGATGGAAACCTTGCTTTGTTAAATGCTGCGGCACGAAGTCTGATCTAAACTGCTGCATCTGGTGATCACCAAGATTTTTTTTCAGCACTCTGGAGTTCAGAGTTAGAGTTAGTTTTATGTTCAGAATTTCTTCCAAAAAAGGAACAGTGCTGCTATAATTGTTAATGACAGATGGCATGCAAAACAGGACCAATGAGAAAGGGAAGAAAGGAGAACCTAAATCAGACAGTACTGGGCTTTGAGCTTGATGTGGTCTGAACAAGAGAGTTTTCTCCACAGTTCTCATCCATCTGATGGAAATAACAGCCCAGGCTGAGCAGGGCAAGTCAACAGAGGCATGCAGACTGCTGTTTGCTCTGAAAAGCAATGGGAACTAGGAACTGGCATATCACTGACACTTGTCAGGCAGTTTTGACTTTTGATTTTGACTAGAGTTGCAGGAACACTCCCAGTTCTTTCTGGTAGGCAGTAATTAAAAAAGCCAAACCAAAGTGTTTCTGTCAAAGCAGTCTTTGATGCCTCATTTTCTGTCAAAGACTCAGGCTATGGGAAATATTGGCCAGCTCCTCAAAAAAATGTGGGAGTCTAATTCCCACAGGAAGCAGTCATGTCATTTAAGTTAATGGAAGTTTAGTATTAAGCACTTACAAGTAGCTGAGCATTACCAGTTAATATTCCTACCATCCACAATCTGTGAAAAGGTTTTCACTTTGTTTTCCTATTTGAAACAATAAATTTTTGAGATTTTTTCCCATTGCCTTGGTTCCCAGCAGGAAATGCAGCCTTTTTCAGGTTAGGTAATGTGACAACCAAACATTTATCACATTGTGTAAGCTGAGCCAGAGCTTTTCAAGTAAACAAATGCATTTCCAGAATATTTAGACACAGATCACCGATTGCCTTCACATCAGAAATGAGGTCTTGCCCACAGTCTAACACTGAAAGAGATTGCTGCTGTGGCTTGAAGTAACAGCCTCATTGTTTTTCCCATGGTTAAGGAGCAAGTTCCCACCATCCAATGGACAAGCTGGAGCTCTGTTTCATCCTGAGGTGTCCAGCCACATCTTGAGTGAAAGTGATCAAACATCCATCCAAGTGCTAAACCTGCAACCACATAGGAAATATGTGGGGAAGACTATTTCTTCAGAGGTGGAAGTGACTGTTCTTGACCAACTTCCTTCCATGTAGGTACCTGGAGCCAAATACTTTGTGATGTTTGATGTTTTTACATGTGTATGTGCATATTTCCAATAAGGGTAAGTGCCCCCCTGCAGAGAATAGTATTTTTGCACAAATAAAAATATGCTGTTTGTCTATACTTTCTGCTTCAATCAGTTTTTCACTAATAGGTTCTCCAGAATATTTACTGCAAGTCATTACAAACATGCCAACAGCTGTTTACACACTCAAAATGAGTGTTGTTCTTCTAGTCTCTACTCCATTTCTCTTTGTACTTATTATTTTTTGATCGCAGGGAAAGTAGAAACCACACAGAAGAATGCTTTTGCTTCAACCATGTTCCCCAAGCTTTGATCAGAGATGTGACAGGAGGAAAAATGGGTGGCACCACTGGTTGTGTTTTCAGGGGCTGAGCTTCTCAGACTGAGGAGATCTCCAGCTGCTCAGAGATGTGCAAAACCACAGTGTGCAAAAATACAGCTCCCTCATTGGCTTCTGACCTGATGCTTGACCATCAAATGTCACAAAGTGAAGTATAGCATAGCTGTGAGAGAGGCTAAGTTAGAATCAAGAGTCCCTGGTGTTCATTCTTCGTCATTCAAAAAATTTGGATTAAGACTTTTTCAAAGGTCTGAACTGAGGTTGAGACCTGACAGTCATCCTCTCTTTGGAAGGAGGTGGTGCTCTGAGCTGACATTAAGGAGCTTGGGACTTGAAAGACACCACAGATACTCCTGGCCTGTGTTCTCAAATGTCCACTACAATATGGCTGAACAACATTTTATTTTCCTGGGGATAATGGGCAACAGATCCTGAGTGGCAGTAAGAGCAGTGTATATATTCCACCAGAAATCTAAAACATGTAAATAGAGAGACAAAAATTGTCAGAGGAATATGAGAAACTTGCAAATTAACAACAAATGCAGGAAGAGGAAGTCCAGAACAAATACATTGATGTTTTTCACAACCCTGGAGGAGAGTAATCCACTGGTTTAAAAAATATTTGGTACACTAAACGTAAGCTGGGTAACAGGCTGAGAGATGCTTGGCACTGGCCCATGGAAATATAAATACAAGGCATTTGTCTCATTGTGTTTCTTTTTCTTTAAATATTTACTTTCTGTGTTTTTCCAGGATACAGTTTTTTATCCCATATGCATAACAAGTTACCTTTCCAAAAGCTGACTTGGGAGGCGTGCTGAGGGTCACTGGTTTGGTTCCAGTAGCTCTTCACTGGTATTAAACTGTTTCATGAGTGAAAAATAGCCATAACCAACCTTTGACCCTCTCTTCCCCCCCCCCCTCCAATTTCCAAGCCCTTTATGGTCCACCACTGTACTTGATAGCCTTTTTGGCAAAGATTGTCAAGAATAATGACTGCATGGGTTTGGAAAACAGTTGCTGCTTGCTTCTTCTCTTTTTCATGGGCTGGAGCATCTAGAAACCAGATAGTCTTTAAGTTCTATGGCTTCAGAGAAGTAGTGTGGGAAGATAGATACATATCCTTTTCTCACTTAATTGTAATACAGTCCCCTAGGCCTTGAAGGCAGCTTGGGTGGGGCTCAGGCCTGTGAAATTTCATAGTGTAGAAAGAAAATTAGAAATTGGAAAAGGTACTTTTTCCCTTATGTTAATTTTCTGTGTTGGCACACACCATAATTTGCAATTTCTGCTATGTGGATTTTCAGTGACATGCAGAAAGACTAGATTAATGACTGCAAGTTTGTAAAAGTGGTTCTGGATATATCAGGAAGCATATGATCTGAAGGCCAGATGAGGGAAGTATAACACATGGCATTGCTACCTGTAAGGTCAGGAATCCATACAAGGTTGTCCTTTGTAGTCCTGAGGCTCCATAGATTCTGCTACATCTTCACTTTCCTGAAATGCTTTGTGCTGTGAGGAATGCACTACTTACTGTTTGAGGGCCCCCTCTTGATTTTACCTCCCATCCCACCCAAAAGGGGAGATTGAGAGGGATTGTTTTTTTGCTAAAATTGATCCATTTTGCAATCCTTGCATTTTCTTTGAGATTGATCTGTGCTATAACCAGAAAATTAGTTCGAACATAATAAGATAAACCTGGTATACCTTCACACCAGCTAGCTCTGATAGAGCTGACAGTGTAATACCACTAGAACCACATTCAGTGATGCTGAATTGTTTCAGCAGAAAACTGAAGCTACCTAAGACAAGGACCAGGTCCTTGGCTGCATTTCCATAGCTTTCCATGGAGCAATGAACATATGCCTCTGCAGACTCTGGACCTATCTGCAAAAGCATAAAATTTAAGATATGCTGTGAATATTTGTGAGCATAATGGTATTTAAAGACACTTCTAAAGATTTCTCAGTGTAACAGAGAGGCAAATCTGGGGCAAGAGTAAGTGTTGGGAATGGCGAAAGAAGGAACATTAATTCTGATTGTAAAGTGATTCCCTACATATTGACAAATCTTTGATTAGTTCCACAGGACTAGTTCACACTTCTCACTGAAAAAAATGTCCTTTGAGTATATTTTTTTTTTCTTTTTTCTTCTTTTAGGGAGATTCAACCCTGTCTTAAATGTAGATATTACTCAGTTAGTTGAGCAATAAAATGCTGCTTGTGATGAGACTGGAAAATAAGTGAACGACAAATAAACACACGAGAAATACATTATTAATATCAATTCCAGCATTTTTTATCCATCTCATATCTTGCAGAGGTGGGTAAGGTGGATAAGAGAAAGGACTACATATACGTTTAACTCCACAGAGGGGTTTCTTCTTCCATTTGCCATTTCATATGCATCTCGTAAAAATTCAAGTTAACGCAGTCCTTTCTTCTTTTAGGGACCATTCCAGAAGACATAGCAGAAGTGGTTTACCTGATTGAAAGCTAAAACTGCAATGTTCAGAGCAGGTGGAAATGTTCCCTGGCAACATCCATGAGTATGCATTTACTAACACTTCAATAACTCCACTTTTCTGACTCATCCTCATTTTGTATTCTTTCTTTACCTGCAAAGCATCTCTTTCTTCATAAAAAAGGTCTGTGGCAGGAAAATCAAAATGATATCACAACATTTTGGACTTAAAATTGCACTTGAGATAATAAAATGTTCTGACATTAATTAAAACATTTTTAGTACAAACAATGAAATAGGAAAAGCAGATATGTCTTTATTATTTATATTTAGCTATTATCTTGCTTCTCACCAGGATACCTACTGAGTTATAAATTTTTGTCATGACATAAGAACATGCTGTTCTGTGTCAACCCTTGTGCCACTGTAGTTTCTAGTTTGCAGAATCTGCTGTCACTCCAGGTAGACACTTCAGGAGTGGTGGAGCATACTGATTATGCAGAGGAGTGACTCTCATCTCTCCCAGTCATGCCTTCAGAGAAGAGCCAAGTCATTCTGGTTGCAGAAGTGGATTATTGAGCTACCTCCCAAATTCCCAGGTTGATCATTTAGTAAAACAGTCATTCACAACAGATAAACCCCTCTTTCTGTAGTTTATAGAGAAATACAAAGAAGTTTGGCGTTTCATTGTCGAGGCCCACTATACATCGCCATGCTAACAAATGCCAAAGTTTCTTCATTCATAAACTACTTCAGTTCTACAATGTGGAAAACACACAGTAGAAACCATGTTGAAATAAAAAATTGGAATATAGGTTGGAATTTTACTGTCCTGTGAGAGGGAAGGACATAAGGAAATAAATAATTCTAACGTCTGGTTTCTTCTATTCACAATTTCTTTTGAGCTTCATGCTGAGCAAACGTTAAAACATCTCCACAGGACTAATTGAATCATTATTTCATACATCTATGAAAGTCTGAACTGTAAATTTAAACTAAAACTCCATTTTATTTTGTGTGCAAATGATGTAACTTTTAGCATAAATTGAATGCTATTTTCTTTCTTTAATTGTCATAGAATTGTATTCGGACCATATGCAGGGAGCCTACAGCATCCTAAATATAAACCCTATAGACACTGACAAGAGGAAGGATTGAAGAATGTGCCAATAGGCATGAGAAGACTAATCACTGTCAGGAGGAGCAGAAAAAGTTTACAGAACCAGACTCCTTTACTTTTTCCCATAATAAATTGAGTCAGCCTCCCAGGCTGCCATCCATTTCTTCCATTTTCCTCCATGAGAAACTGTCTCTGGGAAAAAGGATTTTTCTTAATGCAAATTATAAAAGCCATCAAGAAAATAATCTCACTCTTAGCCATCACTGACAGGCAGTTGCTTTTCTAGGGGCTGCTCATGCAGTGCTTGTAGATGCTGCTTGCATGCTGGTGTTGCCAAACCATCTGCATTCTGATACAGGCAGCTTGTGAATGTCAAGCTAATTAGCCAAGGCTAATGTCTGGTTTCCTGTAGAGAGTTTTTGTGGAGTAATTACCTTCCTCTAGGTCAAACTGCTGTAATTACAGGTCTTAATTAATCGAGATAAACAACCTTTGAATTCTTGCAGGGAGACAGCCAATCACTCTCATGGACTTTTATCTTAACCTACAATATAGAATATTATGACAGGTGATAACAATGCTTTTTATTTGTATAGGATCTGAACAGTAAGAGCTTTCACTAAACCCATAAATATTATTAACATCTACTAAAGTCTCTGCCTAGGATTATGAGCAAAGTCATTGTTACATGCTTTTCAGTGTAGATATTCATATTTAAATAAAGCAGAAAGTAGTTTTGTTTTGTGGTTGGTTTGTTTGTTTGTTTGTTTGTTTGTTTCCACAGAAGTAAATGCAGGAGTAGGAAGAGCAAGAAGAAAGTATTCTCAGCCTAATTCTCACTCTGTCTGGTTTTATTCCTTTCTTTTTAAAGAAAGATCAAATTGTTCTTTGAAGCATTGTACGGAGGCCATTTAAAAATAATAACCTTCCAAAGAGCCAGTTTCTCCAGCTGATGTATTTTTAATCCTCTGTGTCCACTTTGCTCCTCACACCTCTCCCTGAAGCTATTTTGATCTACTACGGGAACTCTGGCAAATGTTTCTTCACCTAACTTCATTATTTCTGAGGTTAGTTCTCTGTAGTATTCCCTCCTCAGAAACTGTTACTTGCTCTGTCCTCTTTCCTCCTTCACTTTGGTGAATAAAATGTCCAAAATAACAGCCCATTTTATGAAAAATAACCACCCTACTTCTAGTATACTGGGGGTCTACTCTGATGAATAAAATGGAGTGTGAAAGGAAATTCATGGAGGCTTGATCCCCATTATCTTCTGTAGACTTCAGCTTAACTTTGCAGTGCATAACAAGCTTAGCTAATGTATTTCCCTGATTTAAGTAATTACTGTAATAATACATTACCAGAAACACAAGTTTAAGTTTAATTTGGTTTTCTGCAACAGATCAAAACCAATATTTGGGAATAACCTTCAGAGCAACAACCCTACACAGTAGGAAAAAAAAAAAATCCACACTGCTGCTATCCCTTAATTGATCTTTTATATCTAAGTATGAGAAATAAACAACATGGTTTTATTACAAGCAAATCAATTAAGCAGAACGGTTGAGGGGGGCGTTCTCTTAACTTATAGGCACATCATGAAGTTGTGAGGTGCCTGATCCCGTCTGGACCTGGTACCAGGAAATGCTTGTGGTCAGGAATAGGAAAATTAGCAAAGGCAAAGATGTAGCTAAAACAAAGACTCACCAGCCACATGGCAGCATTTGTGTGGAGGGAGGGGCCAACCATCTTGTCTAGTGCATCCCCATGTATGGGAGGGTACATCACAACCCATCAGGAGGAGAGCAATCCCTTTTCCCCTATTACCTAAGGTAGAGAAACAACCTTTTAAGGCAAAGTCATGTTTAACGAATATGTAGTAACTGAGGTAAAAAAGATGGGACTTTGTAACCAGAAAAGACCTACAAAAGCATGTTTTTTTGAAATGGGAGGCATGCTTCTGGACCTTTATGGCCTGAGCACTCAGTGTGCACTGTTATTACATTTTCCTGCTTGCTATACTTTGTTTCACAGGTTTTTTGCCATCTTTCTCAAATATTAATAAAAGAGATTTTTGTCACATAAGGAATTGAATTTGCACATGCTTGATTTTTTGGGGGTTAAGGAGGAAGGAATATGGGGTGATTTTTTTCCTGGTTTGTTTTTGTTTTGATTCAAGTTTTTTGTTTGGTTGGTGTTTCTTTGTGTTTTGTTTTGTGGGTTTTTTTTTTGTTACTTGCCTTTTTTTTTTCCCCTAAAAACTAGGAGTATAACTTAGTCAGAGCTTTACAGTAAATTAACAAGTGCTTAAAAGACAGTGTGATGAACTCAAAAATGGTAACTCATGACCAAACCATATTCAGTGTGAGAAAGCACTTTGCTTCACATAAGGAACTAGTTTGGCAGGAATTTGGTAGTCATGTATGTAAAGTGAGAAGCAACAGCTCTTCAGTTTTATTAATTTTGTATACATAACACACAGTATGAATCTGCTCCTCTTGCTTTTTGTGACTCTTGACTCACACTGAGTCCATGTGTTATCATGCAGTGCTAACACTGTGCCACCTCACCAAGGTAATGGCACCAGTAAGGACTAGTAAGGGTTAAATGAGCTCTTTTAACCAAGTACCCTACACATTTACATCCCTTTTTCCAAATTCTGAATAAAATCCTGACTTTTTATCTACGTATCTGTACATATACATGTGTGTGTATTCTATAAAATATTTTGTCATTCAATCTCTGCCACTGGAGTATCTGGTCATGAAGACCAATAGAAAGGCCATGCCTAGCTCTAAGACCTCAAGCAATACAAATACTATTTGCCATGCTGGCACTACAGATTCTTTCTATGAAAAGACTTAAAAAGGTCAAGGGGTATATGAAGCAATGTTGAAAGATAGTCTTGAAGCACTAAGTTGTTTTGGGCAGTATTGTGCCTGTCTAATTATAATCAGGTAAAGTTTATAATGTAGATAACTTCTATGAGGTAGTCACCCCTGTCTTTCTACAGCCAGTAGGTATCAAGTCAATATACACTGAGTAGTAGGGAATTAATTACTCCTTTTTAAAGTAGTTTCTGGAATAATCTAGTATTACCCACAAAGGGCTGATTTATCTCCATTATTTGTAAAATAACCGTAGAGACAACACTATCTACATGGATGGAGACAGACATGGTGGAATCCCTACCCCTCCTATACTAGAAACAACAAAGCATCTTCTACGACTGCTTTCCACAGCTTCAGTATTCTGTGTGATACCGGGAACTTTTCTGCATTTACCCTCTGGCAGTACTTCTCCACTGCAGTACTCTGGCAGAGTTATGCAGCCTCATGCTGAGGACATATTATATCCAGATTACTTTAAAGCTCTCTAAAGTTGCCAGAACAGGCTCTGTGCCTTTCTAAATGTGCATTGTTCTACAGCAGCCCATTCTGTCCCAGCCTTTCACAAGCTATGTAATGTGGTGACTCCTCTGCTTTCCTTCCCCTTCCCACCCTCTATAAGCTTTCAATCACTGACAATATATTCAAAACAGAAGTATTCAAGAAATTGCAACCAGAATGAAATCCTCAAGGCCAGAATTCAGAATCCAGTTGTAAATGAAACGTCTAGTTGTCTTTGTAGCATTAAAGCGATATAATAATAAATAAGATTTCTCATTTAAATGGTGATTCATGTGCCAGGGCAGACTGGAAGTCATATGCACGCTGACCTAACTTGAGTAGGACACAAAGTGCTGTTTCATCTTAGACATGTGCAGGAGTTTGGGCCCCTGAGATAAATTACTTGGGACTTTTAAAGGGGCGGGATCTGAGGCAGCTGGCATATAGGAGAAACCACAGAGAAGCATCCATGATAACAAGAAATGGCCTTGATTATGAAGATCTGCCAATAGAGAGGTTTTTTTTTGTGTGACAAATCTGATGCATCCATGTCAGAAAGCTTGTCCTTCAGTGACAGGGGATGACGCACTGACCATAGTTAGTGCAATGGTAAAATTAATTCCAGCATTTTCCATTTTAAAGGCAAATTCCCAGATTATTTCATCAAGAAGCAGCTGCAAAGCTCATATAATGATGGAATAGAGTCTTTGATTTCTACCATTTGCCTGCTGGCAAAACCAAGAGCCTCACCAATTGTACAGACTCATGAATATTATACAGTATTTGAGGTTACTTCTTTTAACCTGCGTATGCCAATCCAAAGAAAACCTATGAGTCTGTGGCTCTCCAGAGAACCCTAGGAAAACAGAAGAAGTAGATCCATGAGCTGGCCAGGTAACTCTCCAATGACTGACTGTTATTAATATGGGGAGGGTAAGGTTTAATTGTTACAGCAACACATTAACAGAGGGATGAACTGGAGTTGATTTCTTACACCTGCTCTGACTTTCCCTACATTGGTGGGAATCTAAAACATTCTCTCATCCTTACTTCACACTTTCCATTCCCCCAAAGGGAGACTTTTCCCACTTCTGGAAATTTGGTGGAAGGTGTTCAATGTGCAATGTATTATTTATAAAAGAAAAATGTGGTGATTCACTTTCTGGAAGCAAAGGTCCTATTGTTTGACATTAAAACAGTGCCAGAGAAAGGCATTTATAAGCTGCTAGACACTTCTAGTCACAATTCACAGTAGAAGAAGACACTAGAAAAAGGTCTTTCTAGTATATGGACATAAAAACTAGAGTTCTATTTAAAAGATATTCATATTTATTTGACCTTCTCATTTGGACAGTGCATTTGAAACTGTCAAATTGAGTCACATGTGCATTTAGCTTTGTACTGTATTAAATACTTGTCCTGTATCAACAACATGTATCAGGATACCAGCACAAGGATATCAACATGTTGTGTCATAAGGGTATCAACAATACATTTAAGGACATATGGCTGCTTTCCCTTCAAGACTGAGATTCTTCTAAAGCCATTTGAAGTTAGGTTTTTTACTTCTCAATGAAAAGATAGCTCCATCACAAGCTTCTTCCTGCTGATAAGCTAGTCCTTGAAGATGCTTTGAGTAAACAGGACCCTTTCCTGGACACCACACTAAAATTTTACTTTGAATATATGGCGAGGCTTGAGAGGGTGGTTTTGTTTTCTTTGTTTGTTTTTTTGGGGGTCATGGTAGTGGGTTTGTTTGGTTGTTGTTCATTGGGGTTTCTTTTAAAGCCACAGAATAAAGCCACACACTAACAGTTTTGGTTGTGAAACATGTATTTCCTTGCAGATGTAATAAATTATTAAACTTAAAGCTCACTGCCTACTGAACTATAAGGTTCTCAACGTTTTTCCTGAATATTCTTAAATTCTAAGAAAATTTGCTTAGTTCAGAAGTAGTGAGTTGTGAAAATCGTACTTGTTATCTTTCCGGACTCAGAATTTATTTGTAGAGCTAACACTTAATTTGTGTTTAGTCACACCTGTCAGAATGACTCTCTGAAACTCACACCGCCCCAGAACAGTGTGTTTGAAAGCCTTCCAGAATATGGTCAAGGACTTCATCAATCATGGGAACAACAGTGTGTTTGGACAAGGGAGTTGATAGGATTTCTTGGCCCTTCTGGTATTCCGTTCCCTCCTCTCATCTTAAAAATCTTTAAAAATGCACCGTTACTGGGGAGAGGGACCTGAAAAGTATTTTCCAACTGTTGCTTTGAGAATGGGTTAGAGATTGGAAAGGCACCATCACTAACAAAACACATGGAATGTAGCCCTGTTTCATAATCAAAAAGACAAAAAGAGGCCAGCTATTGAGAATGCTGCAATTAAAAATAAAAGCTGAAACAATAGCTTTGGGCAAATGTGATGTTGTGAATGAATATCCTGCTTTGCCAGCAATCTACATGGAGCGGGACAGTAATAAAAGGTCCCAAATCAGAAACAACACTGAGCAAAAGGTGCTTCTCCAGCTGGGATAGTCCTGGTTTGCTTCCAGTGGGCAGGCTGTAATGAGAAGGGGAGAGAGAAGCAGCGCTGACAGACATCCTACTCTAGTGTTTTCACAGTAGCCTGCCATAGGGAAGTGTAAGACAGCTTCCAAGAAATATCTTGCTCTCTGGGTGGGCCAGCCCAGCACCACACATACATTTATTGCATAGGGCTGCAAAGTTCAAAGGAATCTCTGGGAAAGGGGAACTGCGGCTCACAGTACTGAGCCCAATCTGCTACACCACACATGGCTAAAGTACACACTATCAGTAATCAAGGGGAGGACCTCCCTGAAGCACAAACGGCATTGGGGGTACCCTACTATAAATATCCTGAGAAATAGCAGTTTCCCTTTCCAGTTGCCTGAGTGACTCCACCTCCTTTGATAGCTTGCAAATGTTCCCTAGGTTTTAGTAGTTACCACTGTGGAGTGTGTTGTAGATCAAAAACAAGTGCATGAGAAAAGGCAGCTAAATACAATAGGCATGGGTTGAATTGCATGCAGTAGGAACTGTTTTAGTGTTGTGGTTCTGTCCCTTCCCTTTTTTCCATTGACCTAATCCCTTTCCTGTTTCAGTTACATTCTGATTTCCTATACTCAGAGCAACCTAATGCCAACTACATCTCTCAGCCCTAAGGAATTAAAACCATACCCACAAACTGGTAAAGGAGAAATTCCACTTCTGCAGAGAGCAGAGAAGTAGAATCCAAGAAAAGCCTTCAAGCCAACCCAACACCACTCCTTGATGGCATCCAAGCAATCTTTGTAGTCTGGATATTAATTTCTGAGCTCTGGGTTTGGTTGACAATGATCACAGTCTATGTGAGAATTTGCCCTGATACCTTTCCACTAACCATTGGAAAATCTGGTTTAAACTTCACAGAATTATGTGAACTCAGATCTATTTAAAATTATGCAAAGCACCAATAAAGTAGGAAAAATAGATACACATGCTCCAGAGAAGTAGAATTTCCCCTGGAAAATAGAATCTTTGTTCCATAACGTAAAGAGAGGTAGGAAAATTCAGTAACTATATCACATCTCCATTATCAGATTTAAATCAGACAGCTCATGTGTTACAAATCAGGAGAGAAAAAAAAGAAAAATTCCTTCTTGTTGTCCATGTGCCTGGAAATGGTTCAGCTGACAGATAAAACTTACAAATAGGTATAAGAACCGGCCTGTTTAGGATACAGCATGAATACTGGCATTTTCTTACCAGTGTGACTACCTGAAATTCAACATGGAAAAATCGCTATTAGAAGCAGTGTTTAAGCCTTACATTATTGTAAGATATGATACTTACCTAAATGAAAAAGGGACACACTTGTTACCGTGAGTGGCATTAGCCTCCTTAGATGAGGATTTAAAGTATTTAAAAGCCTGTGATAGCCATGAGAAAAGTTTGCATTTTGGGAAACGGATGGCTACTTCCTCCTCTTATAAGTCAAGTTTAACTGAAGGTATCATATACCACTGCAGGTCATCCAGCTCATCCCAGTTCATTTTTAATAGTTTGAGGGATGGAATAAATTTCTGCAGGCAAAAGGAGGAAAGAGAATCTTCATCAAAAGCTCCCATAAAATGCAAGAGAGACCTTTCTGTAGGTATGTAGGTACATAAAATATTACAGAGGCCTCTAGTAATAGGGTATTATGTTCTTGTTACAGAATAGGAAGATTCAGGAGTGTTATGAAAGAATATTATCCCTTCCCATATAATCATATCACATTACTACAGAATCAAGGTCATACTCAGCACAACAAATGGTTTCTGTCATGGGGATGAGGTGAAAGAGTTGGGTGATTTTTCAGATCAGAAACTCCTCCACAGTTTTGGATAATATGTGAAATCTAAAAGTGTTTCTTCTTATGCATGGGGCAAAAATACTGAAAAAAATCCTCTTTACTTCTGGAATTTTGGGGACAAGCAGCAGACAGTCATAAGGAGAACAGTTAACAAGAGAAAATTCCAGTATGAGCGACAAGAACAGTCCTGTCATGCCTTTTGCCTGCCAAAATCTTGCAAGAGCAGAACAGGTGAATTAAGGCTGACCTTGAATCTACTTCTGAATCCAAGCTCCAGTTTTGCCTAAAATATAGTCCTGAACATACTCCAAGTTTGCCTCTTTGGTCCCCATATCTTCCACATGGTATGCATGTGTGGTAGATCATAAGGTAGAGGCAATGATAAAAATAGGCTTGTCAAATATCCCTGTCATTTGGTACATATTACTGAACAATCACAGAAACACGCTATTACAGAACATACTACATACTTGCCCAATAAATGCTAGTTACACAAAGTTGAAGTGAAGTATATTTAATTATTACTCTTTGAGCAAGTTTTCTAACAAAGTCAAACCTTTTTCCTCATAGTCACAAATCTCCTTTCATTATTAGCAGAAAAAAATAAGTGGCAGATGCCAGAGATCACTTCCTAGGAAAACAGACCTTTCTGGCTCTGGTTTTACCCTCAAACTATATAACTTAGATGCAGATTTAAATTGCCATACTTTATTTACACCAGAATTATCTATGCTAATGCTGTAATTTAATCAAGGTTATATTGTTGTCAAAGAGTAATTTTTCAAACACATTCATAAAACCGCTTTGATAATATGAACAGTAGCTGCCCAAGTATCTCCTCTACCTAGTTCACAAAAATTAGAGGCTAACATGTAAATTCATTATGAGACCTTTATTCCTCCATTACAATATGTGATTCTCCTTATATTAGAGAATACCTAAAGATACATATTTCACTCACATGTCCAAGGTAAAAATTCTGTATTCTCCATAATAGAAATTTACATTTTTAGGCAGGCTTCTCAAAGCATGACAAATCTCTATGTATATACACAAAATATGATCTGCTGAAAAGAGCTGAAGTAGAGATAAAAATATCTTTTAAGACTTAATAATGCTTAGAATTACACAGACTATTAGGCTTATTGAACTTGAAGGGATACTCTCAAAATCAGATGGTGTGTAAATGTTTGTTGAATAAGAAACTTACACTTTGTACTTAAAATAATGTGTCTTCAAAGCTTTCCAGGCTTTGGTTGTACTTATACTTTTTAAATAAATTTGACCAGTGTTATTTCTGTTGTGTTTTCACTTGACTCCTGACCTTTGAAATAAATACTGTAAAGGAATTGAAGTTCTATAATCATTTACCCGTGCTTTTATACCACTTCAGTACTTTAAAAAGATGGAGTTGATAAAAACATTGAGGCCTTCTCAGGTTTCCTGCAGACATACTTTACAGGTTGGATCATGATGTATTTTTCAGGTACAGTTACTCTGTCCCTCAATGATGTTATCTTGATCCTGTTGTGGACTCTTATCTCTGAGGGATGAAATATCAGCTAATCACCTTGCAAGAATTACATGCTCTGTCTTTCCATTAAGTGAACCCAGTTATGATTTCTACCTTGTGAATGACCTTCTAGCATGGAAACAGCATATCGGAAGCAAATGTAATCAAAAGCTTTATCTTTAATTGATGCTATTAAAAAGAAAATAAATTGGATGCACCAAGTGCTGTGGTCAACTTGCTTTAACTATAACTTTACTTCTAGTATGGCCTTTTTTGAAGAAGTCACTGTTGCCAGAAAAATCTAATTTACTTTTGACCAAAATACAAATTTATAGAGAACATGTTAACTTAGCCACAAAATCTAGATCAAGAAGAATCAAGCTACAGAAAACCTGCTAGCTAGGTGTTTGGGTATGGGCACTCTGCTGTGATGGCACTGCTCTGACTTCAGTGTGGATTTCACCAGTATGAGGAAAAAAGAACGAGCTACAAAGTAAACTTACTATTTTTAAAATTCTTTTCACTTCTGCAATTTATTATATGTTTAGAAATTCAGTAAGAATTTAGCTTATTACATTTTTGCCTGTGAATCTTCTATCTGTCAAAAAGAAGTGTAATTTTCCTCGTACTCTGACAACAGCATTTCAGAACAGCAATGAATACCACGGGCAAAGTGTATTAACATTAGCATTTCAATAGTACAGAATAGAGTAGGGGAGAATGCAAATTTGATTTGCGGCAGGACACAGGAGTCATATGTTGAGTCCAGATACCTCTGGGACAAATGCAGAGGGAATAACACAGGTTTATTTGGCCATTTTGGAGTCAATTCCTTCCCTTTTGCCCATATGCCACCTCAGGCCACTTGGTCCTTTTTCAGCTCTTCCCTTGTGCTTCCTGTTGGTTATTTTGTTCACTTGATGCCAGTGCTTTAACACCATTTTGTTTTAGGAAAATGAATACTAATGTTACTAAGGAAAAAAATTCACTCCTTTGTTTCCTATGGTCAACAAAAGAAACAACATTTTCTGAAGCAAGTCCAAGCACCGGTCTTGGCAGAAGGAGTAAGTCATAAGAATTGCATCGTCTGTGATAGCCTGAAGACACCGTATGTCTTTTAGCAGTCTATTCTGACTTTAAAAAATCTGAGTTATTTCATTAAAAGAGGAATGATGCCTTTTTATCACTTTGGTGTGAGTAACACCCCTTTCTGTCTCTCTGGCAGTCCCTCAAGATCATTTGGAGACCCCCAGATAATGATTGCTAAATAACTAGTAATTATTCTGGCTATGGTGATCATACAACTGCAGCCTCAGTAGCCATTAATGTCTTCTCTGAAACTCTTATTCAGTAGGGTGCTCATTTAATATCTTTACTCTTGCTGCAGTGTTTTAAGATGCGTATAGATTTCTCCCTTGGCACATCAGTCATAATTGGTTAAGATGCACAAGATAACTCCAAACTTGTGGTGATTTTTCTGTACTTTTCACGTACATGTTACCAAATACACAACTTGCCATAGCAGTGCATAGTAATTCTAAGTCATCAAAATGAAATGTCTTTGAAAACTAACAAAACCAGCCTCAAGCATGTTCACATGAACTTGATTTTCCTTGTATCATCAGTGTTAGTTTGGGTTTATTATTATTATTGTTATTATTACTGTTATTATTATTGTTATCATCATCATCGTCGTCATCATTATTACAGTTATTGTTAGTGCATTCTGACAATGATGAGACAGATGATTTTTGTGCATGCCATCTAGGGCATTGTTGCAGCCATATCCCACTGGGCTGTAATTTTCTGAGACTTCAACAGCCCAGGATTGCTCAGCACTTAGTCCTTCATGAAATAATACTACACAGTTGTGATTGGGAGCTGATTATCCACTTTGTTCTTTTCTTTCTTTCTACATAACTTTAGAAAAATTTCCTGCCAAAGGTCCTGGTTTTCTTTATGATAGGTCATAAGCTGCTAGTTTGACTGTATGCTAAAATTAAATGCCTCTTTGCACTTGGGGCAAGAGCTGGGTATATCCTCTAGGTCAAAGTACAGTTTGAAAAATTACATCCTACTTTCTGAAACGCCAGCCATACATTCAGCTGGACACAGTACTTATCACTTTCCAGCTTAAAATGTAATAGTGTTGGTTGTTTTCAAGCAGCTGCTGCTCTCCACTCTCTCTCCCCTCCAGGTGGCTGCACTTCACTGATGGGTAAAGTGATTTCTGTTTAGAGAAAAAGCAGCTTGTATAGTTTGTAAATGGTTTTAGGATCCTTTGGGAGGAAAGGCATGGTGCAGGAATGTAAGCTATTTTGATTCTTGTTAAGAGAGGGGGACAAAAGCCCATGGGAATTAGACCAAAACTAAACTCCTGTAAAAATCTCCAGGTGTGCAACCTCTCAGAGTAGGAACACTGGTCCAAAAAAACGATCAGTTATGGTTTTAGCTGAAAGCTTTGAAGAAAATAAAAAGGAAAAGAAAAAAAAAAGGAAAAAAAGAGGAAAAAAAACGTTAGCACTGTTTGCATCAGGGGGTGAGAAATGGGGGAGGCTGTTTTATAAGTAAAAGGTCCCTCTCTCAAATGTGTTTATAAAAGCAGGAAACACGTTTGAAGCACTGATGATATGATCAGAAACAATCCCATTTTGCAGTCAGAAGCCAGTTTTCTGCAAGCTCACATGGTCTGCACTACACCTCATTTTCTTTGTAGGACCCAGAACAGATCCACTAAGTTCTGATCCACTGGGATTTGTTGTGCTAAAAATGTTAATCAATGTCTGATTAACTATGCATGCAAACAAAGACAGGCCCCACGGCTGCTGGCTTTAAAGCCCAAGCTTTAAACTCAGCTCAGCGCTACTGGGGAGCTTTAAATCCTGTCAGCAGCACTTTGAAGAGTCACTCTGAGACAAAGCCAAGATGCAGGCAGTGCATTGGGAATTACCGTGCGGGAACTAGACTGTCCTTTCAGTACAAAATGTTTTCTTCAATTAAGAAAGGAAAAAAGTACTTAAAAAGTGATCTGAAATTTGAAAAAACTTGTTAGATTTTGATCGGTGAGCTTATGTCATCTTTCCCATGCTTTTCCTCAGAGAAATGGATTCTACAATTAAAAAAAAAAAAAGCTCAATTTTCTTGTAAAAATATTGATAATGACAGCAAAATCCAGAATCCTCCCACATGACCCCTCCAGCTGCCCGGCAGCTGGCAGGGCAGACACCGCTGTGGCCAGAGCCTGCCAATACCACTGGGACAGCAGGAAGCTGCAAGGGCAGGCAGACCAGACTCCTAGTCTGCTGATGGAAGATGGGAACAGCACATCATGCAGCCCTTTCCTCGCCACCCCAAACCCCACAGTGTGGATCACAATTTGCATGTCTTCAGCAGATTCACAATGGGGAGAGGTTGAGCAGGTCAGGTTTAACATGGAATGTTACTAGTGGGGTCTGGAAAGGATTTAAATTACTGCTATACAGCTACCAGGGCATTTTCAGGACTGAGTGCACGTACATGGTTTTTTTTTTTGGTACACATGCCTTGGTCTGCTTGAAATGTATTAGTATACCATCTCTTAAAAGGATTGGACTCAAGTTTGTGTGGGAACCAGCTCCAGTTACTGCTCCTAGCTGCAGGTTACTGCCTTTGCAGCCGAGATTGGTCTGGATGATCTAACCTTCTCCACTGCCATCATTCACACTCCAAGTATTCTTGTTCAGTGCAATAAGCTCATTAATTGGGTTCACAGGAGCACAGTGGGAAGTGAATCACAGTGGCTCACACAGTTCACTCTGCTCCTTCACAGCAAAAATGGCAGCAGGCAGGTGAGACATGGGGGTGTGAACCGTGCCATATCCTGCCACTGCAAAATCAGGCAAAGGAGCATCAACCAGGGCACAGCAGGGGTTGGCAGGGCAAAGCCTGGCCTCAAAGACAGTTACCATTCAGTGCGATAATGCTCCTTAGCCACTCAAACTAGAGATGTAAATGTAGAAAGAGAACTGAGATCAGTCCCACATTAATGGCAGGTTTTCACATGTGTGACTGGCCGTGGCTTCAAGGCAATCTTTAGGCAGCTCAATGCCATCCTAGAGTAAGAGAACCTGAAAGCAATCATTTTGAGAGCAGTTCAGAGGGCTAGGAAGAAATTTTGCAAGTTTGCAAGAAGATGTGCAATTGCATGGTTAGAAGACAAAATGTTGTTCATCAAGATGTATGTGTAGCTGTATTATTTATTAATTGTACAAGGCCAGGTTAAGGGTGAAAAAAAGAGCTAATTAGCTGATTTGACCTAGCCTTAGCAAAGCTTTTAGCAGCCTGCAGACTTTCTGTTTTGCTCCCTGTAGCCTGCTGAGTCCCAGTGATAGCCAGGTATTTCTGGGGTATGCCCTGGTGTTGAAACGATATTGACCCATCCCCTAAAGGTCCCTTGTCTCAGAGGATGCACGAAAGAAGGAAGAGAAACAATAAACAACCTTCATGTCTGCAGTGGATTTCCACACCATTTAGGTTCCTGGGAAATTTCTTGAAAAACACTGCCCACTGTCTGAGCGGTACCACCAGTACCCTGACCTTGTGCTGGGCAGATGTTCTCAGCATTCAGACTTTCACAAAAGTCATCATTTCAACAGTGCTGTGCCTTATGTCCTCAACAGAGACTGGGTCTGATTTTGTATCAGGAGACAAAACTAATTAGGGTCAGGTTAGCCAGGAACTAAGCCTAAGTCGTGTTATTTTAGAGAAGATTTCTTTTTCCTATAGATAGATCAGCTTTGGGTTGACAATTCATTGCTTCAAGCTGCATGTGTCAAGCAGTGCAAAAGCAGAAGAGAATAATGAGAAATTTTACACACGCAGAAGCACTGGCTCTGAGATCCTGAAAGCAATTTTTAAATTTTCCTTTTTTGTTTTGGTTTGTTGTTTGTTTGTTTGTTTAGGGGTTTTTGTTTTTAAAGAGTATTTTATCAAACAATACATCTAGTTTTAAAGGAAGCAAAGGTCTCATGAAAGAACTTGTGTTGCAGCAGTAGCACAGCACTCCTCTTGTGCCTAGGCATTACAACTCAACCCTTTTAATGCTCAGAGCCCCTTGTAATATCCTGGATTCCCTCTGGCATGTGGGGCATCCCTTGGAGAGGAACCCATGTGTTGCACTGGGAGTGTGACAAAGCAGATTTGATGGCAAAGGTCTGGGCTATGGACTCTGAACTGGTGCTAGTGGCTTGTGCACAGCTTTGCCCCTCTCTGTCACAAATGTTCATATGTAAAACAGGGACAGGAAGTATTTCCCTACCACATAGAGGCCTTGCAGGTGTAAGTAAACAAATATTTCAAAAGCAGCCATAAGGGTACTTAGAAAAACACTGCCAGTGTTATGAAACATCCCTTGCCTTTCTAGGCAGTGCAGATTTGCAGGAAGAAAACAGGGTCCTGCAGCCATACTGTCAGCCACCACTCTGATGCAAGTGCTCCTGCCTGCTGTCGAGTGGTGGTGACTGTGTCCTCCTTGTTTATGGTGCTGTATAAATAATGAATAATAGTATAGGTAGGTCGGTTATAAATTAAGCAAGCTATATTAAAATTGATTTTGCATTGCAAGGGAAAAGTAAATTATGAGGTGCTACAGTTACAAACATTTTGGTTTATATGCTATTTCCAAGAAGAAAAATATTATGCTAAATGAAAAAGAGGTGTCAACCAATCAGCTCTCCTGATGTCTGTCCCTTCCTCCAGTAGTAATAGTCCCATCGTGCTGTTTTATAAGGCAGTAAGCCAGTCACCAAGTGGAGCAACTGCCAGACTAAAGTCTTCCTGGTTTATGCCAGGGAGGGAAGCAAATTATGGCCCTGTAAAACAGTGTGATAGTGCTATTATAGTGTGGGTGCTACAGACTGCTTAAAATAGCATTTTAAGTAAGTTTTTCAAAATATTCTCAGGAGCTGCTCAGGATAGAGAGTGTGTGATGCCGAGTCATGTAAAGCAGAGCAGGAGACCTCAGAGCAGCTCAAGAAAGGTGTTCATGAACCACAACCTAGTGCAATCCTGCATTCCTCATTGCAGGTTGGACCAGTATCAGGCTGGGGCTTGCCAGCATTTCTTGTGGGATTTCCAGCCCTTTCTCATCTTCTGACATAACAGAAAACTGACATTTTGCAAGAATAACTGTTATCTCAATTTTACGAAGATGAACTAAAGCGCCAAGAGCAAGGACCATTTAACCAACTGGTTTTGAGCTCTAATGCAAAATGTCCTATCTTGCCTTTTGTAGGTTGCCCAGGCCTCTCTACAACATTAATGCTTAGGGGAGACATTTTCCTGAAGCATACTAAGATGTTAATAATGATAAAAGCAGGTATGAGCTCCCTAGCCCAGAGATAAAAATGGTAGCTTAGCACAAACTCAAGGGCAGCATCTAAAACTAAATAGGTGGGGGAGCTGAGCAGCATTAGCTCAGAGGACTTCTACTCAAAGCCCTTTTGGAGGAAAAATGAAGTCTCAATCAAAAAGTGTCTGCTTCTAGAAGAAACTGTTGAATTTCCATTAGAAATAATGAAAATGTCTGCCTGACAAACCAAAACATGTGGGTCAACAGGAAGCATTCCTATTCCGGAAATGCTGTTGACAGCATGAGGGTTGAAATGTGCTTGGCCCACGGCTCATGGGACAGGACTCCCCAGCCATATTTAGTCTCCTGTGAGGCACTATAGCCAGGGAGTTTTACAGCTTACATTGTACCTCAGAAAGAGAGAAGGAAGGCTGTGACGCAGGAGAGAAAATATGGATCACAGACAGAGACCGTGTTCAGGTGAGAAATCCTTCCTAGCATTGGCAGGTTAGTGGAAAACAAAGAGAGTGAGCATGGCAGCTGACCAAACCTCAGGCAGAGACCTGCAAATGACACTCAGGTACTGCCTGAAATGCAGCAAGCACAAACTTCCCCAAAGCCTGGAGGCTAGGGACAAGACAGACTGGATCTGTTAGTTTTCAAGTTAGCACTAACTTATTTCCTTAATCTTTGAAGGATCTGGCTTGCAAAGGAACTGGGGGGGGGGGGGGGGGGGCGGGCAAACCCACGCCGCCCCCCCCCCCCCAAATCCAAGTCCTCATCTGTGGAATGTACACTTGCATTCATGACTTGTGACCTTGTAGGCAAGCAAAACCAGACTGGGAGCAGGCTGGCATTGAAGCAGAAGAGAAAGCAGATTTAACTTGTCTCATATTTGTAAATAAAACAGAGAGGAAATCTCATTGCATTTAATTCTAGGCTCAGTTTGTTTGTTGCCTCAAGTAAATTAAATTTCCAGATAAAATTACCTATGGCATATCTAAGACTTTTTTATATGACGACAGTACATGAGGAATCTGGCAGACCTTAAAATAAAATAAACAATACATAAGGAGGACTATTGATTTTAATAGCATCCATGGATGATGATAAAGGAAAGCTCTGATGCTTAGAAGCTCAGCAATACTATTCAAAAAGAAGGTATAAACAAGGACTACTCACATTGTTCAAAACAAGGGTAAGAATGAAAAAAAAGCATAGATTTTGTTCAAGGCTTCAGTGTAATTATATATTTTTCATCTCTTTCAACACAACACGTTGTTTAAGCATGGGAATGCTCTAGCAGACTTACAGGAATATTTCCATACTGTACATTTATTGTAGCTGCTCATTAACTCAAATTGTTAGCACATGAAGTCATGTGGAAAAAAGATGGATTTAAGATGTAACATTAGCAGGATGCAAACATGAGAAGTGAAGACTTTTTCATCACACTCTGGTTCACAGTCAAAGTAAAATTTCAACAAGCATGCAGAGGCAAGCTAAAAGGAGGGGCATTGCTATCAATTTGAATATGATTTTACATTCAATTAGCAAATTGCAGCTTTTGCCAGGCTGGTTGTGGCATATTTATATGGTGCTACTTGTACAAAAACAAATAAAAGCATATTAGATAGCAAAGCACCAAAAGGTGCTTTAAAAAGGAGCAAGGAAAAGAAAGATTACTGCAACCAATCTTAATAATTAACAAAGTGCTGTTACTCTCACTCTAACAACAATTCATGTAGAGGCTCCATAGTAAAGTTCTCTGCAAAAAATTGTAAAACAATGTAATTAAGCAACAAAACAAAAAAATAACCGGGGTGTGAAGGACTTTGATGATGTCTTTTCCTCTTGAAGTCACATATGTGCATGCTGTAAGTAATATTTTCATCTTGATTTGTTCTTCAGTCACACTACATTCGCCCTCTCTTGCAATGCTAATTTTTGAATTGCAGTGTTTCCTTAATCAGCGTTCATCGCATGCAGCCATATTTTACAAGTTAACCAGACCTGAAATTGAAAGCTGTGTTGCTCAGTGTCTACCTTCTCCTTAGCAGTTTTCATCTCCCCTGAGATGGCACCCAAGTCCAGAGACCAGGCACAGGAGGAGGGCTGACTCCCAACACTGCCCGCAAGGCAGCAGCATGGCCAGTTTATCCACCATGAGCATAGCAGCTTCTCCGAGGGCAAGTTACTTCCCAGGCCTGCCAGAAAGCTGCCCTCCACAAATGCTATTGCTAAGTTGGGAACCAACAAAACAAGCTTTAGCTGGGTAAAGTACCATGGGATCTGAGGAGGGGTGGGAAAAAAGGCCAGCTGTGGGAATTATATGTTTATGTGTGTATATGCATGTATGTACATTTTGCAGAGGAAGTGACACTTGTGTAACTGATGGAGTTAAAATGTTGGCAGCATATCCCTGTTGGGGAACAACAGCTGTAGCAACACTAAGAGAAACAACAGCAGCCACCCTCCTGCATAACACCTGGGGTGGTCAGTAGTCAGACATTTCTCCTGTTCATCTCATTACAGTGTGACCAAAATAGCTGTAAGATGGCGCTTTTTACTCCCTCGTGCATATTATTTTTTATTCAGTGCAGCAGAAAGGGGAGGCAATAACAGATGCAGAAGCAATAGCTTTGTGTGAAAAGTCAAACAGTTTTTGAAGGGCAAGTCCCTACCTCTGGATATACTATATTGGCCCAACATGAACAAAAGACCAGGGACAAAGAGGGGTTAAGCATAGAAAGGCAGCCAGGTTACCAAGACAGCAGTTAAAAAGAAATTGGAGACTCCCTATCACTTCCACATTCCTGCTCTGGTAGGACAGGAACTACCAAGGTCCCTAAGCCACAACATCTGGAAATCTCAAACAAGGCACACAAAAATTAAGCAAGAAATAAAGGAGCATCTGCCTTCCTCTGATCCAAGCAGCATAGCAGAAATGGTCAACTGCCTTTGGGAACTCAGCAGGGAGTATACTAGCACGCTTCGTAACCACTGGTGTTTTCAGGTCTTTATTTCAGGAAGTGTACCTTCGTGTCCAGCCTTCCTCTGTTTCAGTATGCTTCTTCCTCTTCTCTCCCTAGCCTGAGAAAATTTGGCTGCCATTTTAGCAAGAGTTTCACTCTAAAAGGTCATGCTTTATCTCAAAAGATCAATTTTCCTTGCAAAGTTAAAAATGTTTGCTCTTTTCCACTACATGAGCTGTAGACTTACTGGTTGAGAATAGCGGTACAGATTATATGCTGATGGAATGACTGGCTCAGAAGACTTGGATTTAATGTTGTATTTTTCATCAGCCTAGGACTGTCAGTCTTAGAAAGCCCACTCAGATGCTCAGGTGTTGCTCTGTGTTCACCTCTATCTTTAGCTGTGCAAGAAAGGAGACTTGCATACCTAAACAAACCTGGTAAGTGAGGGCATTGCTGGGCACACTTCCTTCCTCTTCAATTCTGAAAGCAGGTTTGTTCTAGGTAACCTTCACAAGCCGCTTCCCTAGACTATGTTGCAATTGCCCCATCTGTAAAATGACTTCTTTGTGAACCACCTCAGTGTCTACCGTATCACACTGAAGTATTCATATTATAGTTGATTGGTTTTCAGGTGGAATGACTTCATTTTAGACAGCATTTCTTCAGAGTATTGATGTATTTCCCTTTTTATCCCTGGAATGTATAAGCACAGAGAATTGCAAATTTGAAAAATCCCAAAGACTAATTTTTATTAGCTGCTGAAGTACATTAGTGTTCCTGGTCTTTGAACTAGGAATAATGATAACAGCCTTTCCTGAGAGTGGATTTTTTTCCTGACAGATTTTTTTCTGATGTTAAATTATCTTTGTATTGCTTTAGCTTTAGTGGTACATAAATAGCTCTTTCTTAGTCTGCCTTTATGTGAGAGGACAGTAAATATGGCTTGCTTTTTGATCTAAGTTACTTTTTGCATGATGATGGGTTAGCCAGATGATGGCTGTTGCTGGGCAAGCTCAAGAAAGAATCCAAGCCTGTGATCTTTCCTCTCACTTAAGAGGCCTAATTTTGTATGGTGGCTGTTACACTTGGAAGGTCCATAAGGAATCATGGAGAGGGAGAGAAGAAATCCCTGATGACTATGTCTTTGTTTCTTGGTTCTGTCTGTGTTCTGTGTAAAAGCTTTGTGGACAGCATTCAGTGTCTATGGTCACCCAACTCTGGTGCCACTGTACTGGCACTTACAGAGAGCAAAGTGATGGCAACAAAAGACAGCCCTTTACTCACACACCTTTCTATGCTCAACATCAAGACACTGTGAATACCTTTTACTTCTGTTGACTTTGAACCAAGCTCAGATGCTCTCTGCACTGAAGCAGCAGGTTTCTCATTGTACAGTCTCCTTGCACTGTCTGAGGTGATATACACCATCCTTATTAACATTTGTGCAGCTTGGAATGATACTTCCTGGGTTCACAGGTACTCTGTTGGCTGGCATTGCAACTGTTCTGTATAGCACTTTCACACAAGGGCTTACCATAGTTAAAACCAAGTACTGGTGGGAAGGACTCTTGAGCTGCACCCATCAGAGCCAAGGTCATAGAAGAATTTATATTCCATAAGCATTCAAGTACTTGTTTAAAATTCTTTCCCTCCTTCTCACAAGTGGTAAGAAATTGTTCTCAACTTTGAACATTCAATATTTGCAGTCCACAAACACCAAAGATTTGCAGACATCCAGAATTAAATTCAGTTGGAATCTGACTATACAGTAACAGAGAAAAGTACCTCAGTTGGTTTCATAGATCTAATTCTTACAGAGATTTTAAAGATCCAAATATATAAATTTAGAATTTAGTGAAGTATTTACATCAATATATATGAGAAGATTAAATGAAGTTTCTTCAGAAACACATTCATGATTCCTGAGGGTACAAATTGCTCTTTTCCTGGGCATTTAAACACACATTGCATACAGCTATTGTAGCTGAATAATCAAGGAACAGAGAAGAAAACAGTCAAAAAGAGAAGAGAGAGGAACAATGATAGGCAGGAGTTTAAAAAACAACATAATTGCTACTACTTTTACAGAAATTTGAAGGCATATGTAATCACAGTTCCAATACTGATAAAAATTAGAATTACCAGGAAACTACTGAAAACTATTGGACTATGGTATCTGGAAAGCTAAAGAATATTTTGGTGCTCCATAGACCATGATTAAGTAGTCTTAGTTCTTATGGAAATATCAATAATACCCATAGCATTTTAGCAGATTGTCTGTGATTTAGATTTCAGAAATTTATAATTCTCAATTACCACAGGATAAGAATGTATCCACACCTGTGAGAGACTGAAATGTTGATGGCTCAGACAATCAAGGTGCAAGCTGATCATAAGCACAGTAACCACCCACAAGCCGAGAGCATGCACACCTGACACCTGAGGCTACAAGCTGGGTGTTGAACAAGATGACGAGAGGTTCTTTATCCTTACACAAATAACTCAGCAATAATAACTTTGTCTGGAGAAGGACTGAACACTCAGGAGGAATCAAGTTGATGGGCCACAATGGGTCATAATGGACTCAATTGCACTGATATACCAGGCAGCTGTAATGTCTTAGAAGGTGTCAAAGACTAATTAAATGTCCCATGATCCAGTATTACATAATCCATTGTAAAACTCCCCACTGGAGAGGAGATAGACAGGGGAGCCCTTGTGACTTCCTCTCCCCTTACCACCCTGGGCTCTCACCACCCTGGGCTTCCCTTCAAGGGACCCAGACTGCAACCATCACTTTGACAAGACTGGGACTCTCATCACTGAGAAGAGCACAAGCAGAGGATCCATTGGACACCATTGGAATCCACAGAGTAGTGATATTTCTTCTACTTAATCTTGTCCTCTGTCACACTCTCTCTCTCCCCCACTCCTCTTTTCCCCATTTCTTTCTCTCTCTCTACCTCACATTTACTGTTAAATAAAATCTGTATTATCGACTTTGGCATGTGGTGTCATTTGCACCTTAATTCGGGCAAAGGCATCCCTCTAATAACAGAGATCATAACAGAGGTGAGAGGCAGGAATTGTTCATCTACACTAAGCAGTGTTGAGACATGTCTCTAGGGTCCTAGTCCATCTGTCAGTGGCAGGGAGCAGCATGGCTAGGTTGTAAACTCAGAAAAGTCCTCATGCTATATGAAGAAAGTTTAACACCTGCTTAGTCCCTAGGAAGCTAAAAGACCCACTTTGGAGCTTAAAGTATGCATGCAAGTCCACTGCTAACCAGTGAGAGCAGAATTTCTAGGATAAAACCCTGTCACTGGGCTTTCGTCATATAGCATTGAATACTGAAGGTTCCCATTCATGTTGATTTTATATTGTTTCACTTTTCAGTCATATATTGTTTCTGACTCTTCAGTATCATATTTTAAATCATGGTTGAACTAATTTTCAGCTTTAAGTTATATAGTTTTCCATATCAAGATGTATTTTACATGCTTTTATTTTGTATTTGGTGTTTGAAGGCAAGCTATTACTAAATCATTTGAACATTTACTCTCCCTCTGGATAAAACATGGTGAAAGTGCAAGTTCTAAATGGTCCCAGATTTGAAACAAGATCTCACTTCTCTAGCTCACCTGTGAATCAGTTGCAGGGTGAATAGGAATAGGAAAAACACACACAAAAATTACCCTAAATGCCCTGTATTTCCTCATGTTCTGTTTCTTAGAGCCTTGAGCAGCTAAATTGCTGAATCAAGTTTTCATGTGACTAGTGTCTGCATTCCCTAACTAAAACTTTGAAAACTGAGGTACAGTCATAAGCCTTAAAGACAGAAAGAAACAAACAGAAAAAGAATATGACTTTCATTATCATATGTTTTAAAGCTGCTGATTTAAAGCAGTTTCATAATTTTTCAAGGCTTATCCATTATCACTTAATTTTTGAAACTGGTAAAACCCGTAATTTGTTTTCTACACTACTATTGTCTAGTCTTCAGCATTGCTGAAGACTAGCAATGCTGAAGTCAGTGTTCCCTAACTACTCATTCTAAATAACATCATGCTTAGTGCCTCTTTTGGCTAATATTAAGCATTTGTTTCTCTTCACATCTTCTCAAGGTGGCTTTCAAACTGGGTCCTGAATGCTAAATCCTAGCTCTGTCATGCCAGCAGTAGAATCTATAGGCCTTAAGCATTTGCAAAAAGGTGCAGAATTAACCAGTGTTAACCAAAGCAGGGAACATTTGCAAAAGGGGTGGAGAGGGGAAGGAAATACAATAATTTACAGTAGCTGACTGGCCACAAGCCATTTTATATTAGAATTCTGTAAAGGACAAACGTTATCATGAGACTTGATGTGCCAACATCTCCTGAGATCATGTATGGAATGCAAAGGTTAGAAGCAGTGGATAGTGCAGGGTTACAGATGTATTAATGTGGGTTTATTAAACAACCACGGACAATCCATACAGGATATTCAGGAGACAACAAAATCCACTGTCTAATTTCAGAATGTATGCGTTGCTTTCACAGCAGAAATTGACCAATTCAGATTATAGTCTAATTTATCCATCATGTATCATAGCCATTTCAGCCTTTCTCAGTAACATAAGGGGCTCTTTTATTATCTCCCTTATACAAATTTAACACAGAAGTAGATGTAGAAAGAACATGTGTTAATGGCTCAGCCAGTAATAGACTATATAAGGGAAAACAAGCTCCTTTTATTTTCGAGATTTTCATTAAAATAGTGTGGTGCTCAAAAGGGGTATTTCTGAAAGACATTTAATAAACAGCAAGCATTGTAATCTATTGCCTTGATTGTGAGTTTTAGAGTCTACCAGTCCTTCTTAGGAGACTCAGCACAATTTTTTCTTTCATCTGCATGGCTACTGGAAAGAGTGTTGGTTTAACACCCCCTGCAGAACATTATCTTTAGAAAAAAATGACTTGCCTACAGCTACACTTCCAGCATCAGTACCGACATGAGCCTAGTTCCTTACGTACAGTCTCAGCTATATCACCAGGCATCCCCAAATACCTTGCATGAACATATTTCCATGTTTAAAGCAATACATTACCACGGCATCTACCCATGCTGAGGGCTGAGCTTAGGACAGTCTCACAGCTTCAAGTACAGCAGGAAAGTCTGTCACTGAGCACATTAACGTAGGAGGACTGTTGGCAAAGAAGTGGCACAACTGGTCTGTGAGTCTTTACACACTGTCATAGCAGGTAACTTAAGATTCTCTGGAGCAAAACCAAGGCAGTCTAACTTTTCCACACTCTCAAACCAGTTAGGAAGATTTCAGAACTGTGGGTATAAAATGCATACAGAACAGAGGAAGGGGGCAAGGAAACAGAGAACAAGAGATTAACTGATTAGAAAAATATCAGAAACAGAGACTCACGTGTGAATATTATTGTTTGAAAAAAGATTTTGTTAAAGCATTTTTCTTTTTTATAAATGAAAAATGTTTCAAGTTCAAGCCATGCTTAAAAGCATAAACATATGAGACCAGAGAGCAACAGCTGCACTCAAGTATTTTCTTAAGAGAAGAACAATCATACTCAGTCTGTGCTATATCAAAATAGCATTTCTGTATATGAGCTTAGGTCATCAGTCCTTTTGAAAGGGGGTCATTGTCCTTTCCAAAGCCATTTTTAGCTGGTGATGCACAGTACACTGGTTCGTCATAAACAGAATACAATATTCCTTTTCTGGTAGTAAAGAGGGCACTGGCCCCTCAATATTGCCTGAAGAAGGAAAAAGTGGGGACTATGTTCTGCCTATATAATTTCAATATTTAGCCATCCTTGAATTAAACATTCAAGTATAACATGTTAAAAATAAAATGTTCAAGATAGTGCTCATAAATACTTTATTTATGGCTTTGAAAATATAAGTTGGAATGTCAAATTAAAATATGTCCTGCACTTACAAATTATACCGAACCATCGATTTATGGGGCATTTTACAAATACAGATATTTCCCCTGTCCCAAATAATTTAAATCTAAATCAGGCATCACAAACAGAAGGCATGACAATTCAAGACAGAAATGATGAGAAAAGTGTAAATATTTTCTGTAGTGAAGGGTTTAAAGGAAGTAGAGAGTAGAGAGATAAGGGTCTCCTTTCAAGTGTAGGAGAGTTTTAATTCCTAAAGAAGGATAAAATACAACTCTGGAGGTCTTCATTTACATGCTTACTGATAAATTCACTTGCTGAGTTTTGAAGGTTTGGTTGAAACTTATGTTTTGATGGTTAATAGACTATTATTCTAAGTATACTTACAGAAGGACACTGAATTTACAAGTGACAACTTTTGGCATAGTAACAAAGTTAAAAAGCTCAGTCAGAGGTAGCAGAGGTCTTTGCTTTGCTTTGTATTCCCAACTGGAGAGCATGTGCCAAGCACAGAGAGGAGCCACGACCATGATGCAGAGCTGACTTCACAGCAAGTCCAGAGTCAGCAGTACCTGTGCAAAGCTGGCTACATGGGAACCTGGCTGGTGGCAGCCCCCTCAGAATCTGACTCATTGCAATTTCTGACTAGCAGAAGCAGGGTTGATAGCCCTGGGCAGTATGGGTGTACTGTGGGCTGGGACCTAGCAAAGAGATGCTGGTAAACCTCAATGGATCTGCAGAGGTCTGCCATTTCTCTGGGTCCCTTTTCAACCAAGGAAGAAAGAGTGGGGTTTTAGTGAGATGACAGATGAAGGTTGCAGCAGGATTAAGCATTTTGGACCTTAAAAAGCTGGGCAATAAATACTTGGAGCTCAAGGCTGAACCATCTCCATATGAAGTACTTCAAAGTTGTTTCTTCCTTAAATATTGACTAAAAGCATAGGGAACTATCTAATGTGCCTTTGTTGGTCTTTTCAACCCATGCAATAATACATCAATTTCACCTTCTTAAAAAATGCTTGGGACTGGTCAAAAACCAGAGCTACTACTCCACACCATAGCAGTGATGTTATAACTAAGGTACCTCATGAGAGACATTGACCAACTGCAGCACAACTGCAGTTGCATTGATGCAGGAGGCTACTGTGCTTTGAGACACTCAGACACTTGAAACCCTTGTAAAGGGCTTGTGGAAACTCTGTAGTCACCTAAGTCCACAGGTGGTGGTAAGATCTGATTTGTCATAGCACCTAAAATGAGTACAGACATCCGCATTGGAGTAGCTGAATTTCTCACATGATGTCAAACAGAAGCAAAAAGAGGGTTAAACCAAAAAATACTGTAACATGTGGGACTGGAATGATGCATACCTCAACCATTGTTTACCAACTACAATGACAAATCTAAATGAATTCTCAAGCTACAAAATGCCCTGTTTTGGTACTGGCAGGTAAAGTTGCTGAACCTTTTGACAAGTTCTCTTGTACCATGTCTGTTTTAGCCTCGTTTTGTTGGTCATTGGCAATAAGCAGAGTAGTTGAGTGAGATAATAAAGTTGCCAGAAGTATACAGATCAGCCTGAGCCTTGGTGGTCTGCTGTGTCTCAGAGAGGTGCTGGACAGCTATGGAGCAGGACACACTGTAAGTCATTGTGTAAAGAGCTCTGGCAATTGATACATTTTGGCAACAGAGAAATAGTTCACCTCCACTGTTGGACTGCATTTCAACAAGGCCATCAACAAGGACAAAGCTCCCCAGAGAGCTGCACCAAAATGCCCCTGAACAAACCAAGGAAGAACTATGCTTTACAGGAAACTCTCATCATGAATTGTACGACAAAATTTAAAAATCTATCAGGGACAACTAAATTGCTATCCCAGAGAGTTTTCAAAAATTGAAAGTTATGATAACTTTGTTTTGCCTGTGTCAGGACAGTGTTGGTGCTATCTACAGCAAGTCTAATACTAGTTGTACCTAGAAACACACAGATCAGAAAAGGTCACTGCTCCCTGCTGTGATGAAGTGATGAAGCAGATGCCTGATCAGGCAGCAGTGCCATGGAACCTGCCTAGAACTCAATACTTTGGTTTTGCAAACTGAAGAAGGAAATTCATACAAAACCTGCTGATATATTAGATCCTGATCTATAAACTTAAATACCTGGGCTTAGCACAATGGTGCTGGATGGGGCTATCAGAACAGGTCTTGATCTCCTGCAGATGGTGGTGAAGAAACTGCTTCCACCAGGTCACAGCTGCAACATGATAGGTGCTGATGGCCCCACTTAGATGAGTTTAAAATATCCTGTTTGTTGGGATGAGGAAACTTTATGGTAATGGTTGGCTTTCACAAATTCATCAGGAAGTGTTTGGAATATGCAACTTTTATTTCTCCATTTTGGTTAACCTTTAGTTCCTCAAACTGTGACAAATATCAAGTTTATATAACACTGTAATTTATATAAAGACAATGCTAAATACTGACATACTATGGACATCATGTATAGCATAGGCTAATTTAATTTTTCAAAGTTCCATAAAACTACAATTCTAATATTGAAACAATTTTTTGTAATACTACCAAAGTAAAAAAACCCTGTCAGACTTTTGTTAAATGCATGTTAGCATTTTGTTCTGTTTTGGAATAAGCTTTGTTTGAAACCATTGGAATTTCCTTTAGAAAAGAAATCCCAGTTCTCAACCATTTTTGTTCCCATTGTTCCTGCATCCCAGATCCCAGCACCCAGAGGCTAAACTTCTTTTCCAGTGCATGTCCTCGTTCCACTTCCCCATGCCCACAAGGCCGGCTGTGTAGAGAACTCTCTTTTTGAGAAACAGTCTCTGCAGACAGCATGGGCACACAGCCCACTCTTTGGAGAGCCATTGTATTGTGTTAGGTTCCTGTGCCTAGGGCTCTTTGTAGAATAATCTCACACAGCACAAACATTAACCATCTAGCACTGTGTACCCCAAGGAGAATCCCTTGTGAACTACATTACCCAGAATCCTTGACAGGGGAGTTGTTTAGTAGTTAATAAATTGTGCTCAGCCTCTGTGTTCCTAAGAGTCAGGATCTTTTTCTTGTATAACAATTACTGTCCAGATGCACACAATGGGTGATAGTGGGAAGAGATAAAAATGTAAACCAGAAATAGTTGCACTTGTATTCATCTCAATAACAAGTGAAAAATTGAGACCCAGTCTTTCTGTTCAAACCATGTCCCCAGAAATAATGTGAAAACACTTACTTTTGCCCTGAAAGAAATATCAAAAAAATTGCAATCATTGTAAAATTTGAGTAAAAAGAGAGACCAAGTTATATAAACAAAACACCCAATGAGATTAACCAAAGTTAGTGCCACTATGATAATGGGAGGCAGCGGTTAACAAAGGATGACTCTACAGATGCTGCGGCAAGACACATGTATTGATTTCATTACAGGTGCAGCTGGAGAGATGCTAACTTCCTCACTGCAACTGGAGCAGGTGACAGCACACCTCTGGTTCTTCTCTAGGCAGCCACACCACTGATGGACAGCTTGGCATTTGCATCCTCTGCTACCCGCTCTTCCAGCTCAGTGTTGCTGCTTTCAATGCTGACAATAGGCATCTAGTCTCAGAAATGGATTGCTATATTTTAAAAAAGCTTCCTTAAAGTTTACGATGGTGGAGACACAACATAACATTTGGCTTTTGATGTGAAGCAGTGTAAATGCTGTAATCGTATTTACAAGACATGATTGATAACATGTTGTGCATGAACTCCTCCCTTTAAACTTTCCCATAAAACACATTCATCTGCCATTTCCTAATCTCAACTACCAAAGGACCAAAGTGAAAAAAGAAAAATGAAATCAGTTCAAGCAGGGCAAACAGGCCCTGCATGACTGTTTAGGAGCAGGAGATGAAAGTTCAGCTGCAAATTTGAGTTTGCTGAAGTATTATACTCTTATTTGAAAAGTCTGTGCAAAGTTTAGGTTTTGGCTGGAGTTTTTATTTGTTTGTTTGTTTCACTGAACAAACTAGACTCACAGCCCGTGTTAAGATTAATGTGAGATCCCAATGAATTCAAAGCCCCAGAGCAAAAGCAGTCATCTGATTACCAGTTGAATTAATCTGTTTTTTTAGCTGTGTGATTACACTGATACAGAAGGCTATTCCTGAACTCCACTGATGTATGGGGATCTATGGGAGATGCTGTGGAGAAGGTTATGGACTTCTTGAGCAGCTTTGTTGCCTGATAATATTATGTTATTAGCTACAAACCAGACAGAATCACCCTAAGTGATTGCTAGGTTGATACAGCCAGCTCTGCTGGCAGGGAATCAGGGAGTACTCTGTTATCATTCTGTCTCCAGAGCTGGGAGGTGATAATCACGGGTTAATCACAAACGGTGGCAGGGAGTAACCCCGTTAGATACCAAACATTTCCCCTGCAGCCTCAAGCATCCACTCTTTGTCTGGAAAGGGAATATCTTACAACTAAGTCAATCAGTTGTGCTCACTTACTTTGCTTGAAACTCCCCTTCAACACCCACACAGGCTGTCTGACTCCTGCAGAAGACAGGAATGTGACGGGCTCACACAAAAGGAAAGGCAATAAATTCTTGTAACTGGAATGTGATGGGACAATTAAACGAAGATAATAAAAAAAAATTGTCATAGTGAAGAAAAAACATGGTAAATAAGCCCAGATGGAAAGATACACACATTTGGTTTGCACAAGAGTTTCACAGGATTTTGTGATTAAGACTACCAAGTCGCATATATTAGAAAACTCCAGTTGCAAAAGAAACTAATTCAGATGTTTGTGTCATACAGAAATGTATTATTTTGCTATAGCATGTTTGAATCTACATCTAAGACTGTTGAAAATACACTGTAAACCTTTGGGCAAATGGGAGATAAGATTAAAGCTGAAGCAAAATCAGCCTCCCAAAGTCTGGCACATGGTAAAGTTGTACTGTACCTATTTAAGTATATCTTGTGTAGTAGGGAGAGACATTGAGTAGTAGAAGGACATCCCATCCTGCAGACATTCAGATAACAAATGTTTTCAAGGCACTTTGAAGATGAAACACATAAATACAAGGTTTCATTATTAGATACTAGGAAGCATAATAAAAATAAATACAGTTCATCCTAGAGAACATCTGAAGGCTCTTTTATGAGACACAACATAGGGGTCTTTCCAAAGCAGTGATATATTTTTTTCCCCATTACTTCTTTTCACTAGCAGAGTTCAGAAATTAATTTGAAAATTTCTGTTTCATTCAAACCAGCAGCGTCAAATATTTTTGTCAAAGAAAGACACAGCTACTCAGACAGCATAAAGAAGCTTGTAAAAAGCTAGTAGACAGAAAAGTTCATTGAACGACTAGCAGCACTGATTGGATCCAGAGCCACAATAAAAATGGATAGCCAATATATGCCCTTACTTTAAACCATCTCAAATACCACACAAAGGAAGGGGGACAAGGGAGCAAAAGAGCATACTGTAGAAAAACAAAATGAAAGCCATACATTCAACATCTCAATTTCGAACAGTTGTGTAAAAACATCTGGAAGTTGCAAATCCTGAAGAACTCAGCAGTCTCCTGGTCTAATGTTTCACCTAAGGACACTATATTTGGTTTCTATGAACTAGGCAGAGAACAGGTACAAAACAAAACATAGAAAGTCAAACATGGCACATGCATGAACTTGAGATTTGTTGGCGTCAGTACAAATTAGTCCATTTTCTATGTAATCAGTGTGAAATGTCCTACTGACTTGGTCTGTAAGAGCAGTATACTGCAAAATTCCTTTGTCATACGGATAGACATTGGAAGGGAATCTTACACCCTGAAGCTTACATCCATAAGTGTGATCTTTCAGCCACGTCCCTACAGTTACTGTAAATGTACATTGTATTTGGTCAGCCTTTTATTTTTTCTAGTGATGATTATATATAATGACAATTTTGATAGATATATTTTCAAGAAAGGAAATTCCAGTAAGGTCATAGTGGTGCCTTTGAAGTAAGGAATATACTGCATGATATCCATTAAAAATTTATGGGGTTTCCTTTACTGGTAGAAGACAAAGCCCTGCGGTATTTGATAGACCTAAAGTGAGACACACTGCAAATTTAAGTACCTCTTACAAGAAAAGATGAGAATGCAACTCATACTGTGTAGGGAAAAGAATGTACTGCATTGTGCATAGTACAAGGCAGCTTTTGTGAATGCTAATATCAGAGACATCCTTTCTTTGAAATACCAGACAGAACATCTTCAGAAAGAAGGACAGGACAGGGAGTAAGGAGGTAGTAACAAAGCAGATGCCAAATAATTGTCAACTGGATCACACAATCATAGAATATGCTGAGTTGGAAGGGATCCACAAAGATCATCGAGCCGAACTCTTGGTCCAGCACAGGACACCCCAAGAATCACACCATGGACCTTAGAGCATTGTCCAAATGCTTCTTGAATTCAGACAGTTTTGGTGCTGTAACCACTTCCGTGGGGAGCCTATTCCAGTGCTCAACCATCCTTTGGGTGAAGAACATTTTGCTGTAAATGACCATTTACAGAACTGAGAACTAAAGCCAGTAAGGAGACAACACTCCTATGGAACACAAAGATCTAGATTTTCTTTCTGATTCTGCAGAGTGGGAAGTTAAGTTTAAGGACAAATAAATACTTATTTCTCTGGTTTGGACATAAAAGATGACATGATGCAGAAAACTCACAAGCAGTTTTCTAGTGATAGACAAGCCTAGAAATATAAGGAATATTTTAGGAAACTCCAGTTAGGGTTAGGACTGTAAGGGTCATGAAAAGAAAAGCTATTAAGGATCCAGTATTTTGCATATGTGGTGCACACACATAGAACTAAAAATACACAATTAAGTTGCAGATTCAATTCTTTAAAATCAAGAATACCAGAACTTCCCTTGCCCATAAAGTCTTTCTTGGGCTCACTGGTGAATGTGCCTTAGGATATGGTGAGGGCTTACAGACTGGGCTGCTAGTCATCATTGTGTCTCATCCCCAATGTTCAGCATGTGCCTTCTGCATAATTCAGAGACAATTTTGAAGACAGTAGTGCTGAGTTTCTTGCATGTCTATTTTCCTTCTCATTATAATACTTGAGTCCTTCATAGTCTGCATTTATAACAAGCCTATAAAATGAGGGACTACTATATAAGATGGAAATTGAAGCACAGCCGATTAACATCCATGAGGTCCACCTCTTCAGAGTGCCTAACTTGAGTTTTCTAGAATTCTTTTCCTTTTTTTCCCCAAAGCTTTTGGCCCAAGAAGGCACTTTACATTTTTCAGATGACACTTCTATTGACTTTCATGGTTCTTGTGAGTGCTCCGTAGTTCTGTAAATGAGACCCCCTTCAAATAGGGAGCAATTACCTGCTAAATTCTTGATGATATGATGCACATTAAAGATATTAAGAGAATTCAGTTGTCAGTGACAGGATTTCACCACCTGAGCTCACCCTGATTCAGTAAACACCTTTGTTTTCTCAGCAACGGAGACTGAAAAAAATCCCGACAACGAAGTTTTTCATTAATGACTCCCGTTCCTTCTGCTGTTCAATGTGCTGAATTGGCCCACTCAGATGGTTTCCAGAGTCTCCCATGCAAACTGAGAGTAGAAGTTTTCTCCTAGTATTCCAATGAGTTTCTTCCCTTGGAAAATTTCTAAAATTTCACTGAAGGGAAAAAAGTGTTCAGTAATGAAAGGCTAACTCCATGTTAGAGTTTCCACTGAAAATGCAATTTCAAACCCAAGCAAGGCAGTGGGATGAAGTCTGGGAATAACAAAGCCATCATGGATCTCTGTATTCCTGTTTTCAGGTAAAAAAAAAAACACAAAAAAACTGGTTTACTGAAAAGCAGTTTTTTTTGTTTTGACACTGTAGGCCAATGAGTAAGAACGGATGACACATAATCCTGCGTTCTTGATACAGCATAATAATGTAGAAAAATTGATTTGCTTTCAGATTCTCGGATGTGCTAATTACAATGAACATCTGCAGGCTATCTATGTTTAACGTCCCTGTACTGTAAGTATGCTTAATGACATAAAATAGAGCAAATGAAATTCAATAGTTGTGAAAGAATCTAATGGTCCCTTCTGGTTTTAACCACTGGTGAATCTATAAAAAGATGATAATAAAAAGTTACAGAGGCATTATCCCTCTTAGTTGTATTTGAATATCTGGTTACTTCTTTCAAAGACATCTGATCAAACATCTTCCCAAGAACCTGATGTTACTTGAAGCATAGAAGACCTACAACGCATGGGAGCAATCACCTGAAAAAATAAATTAGCTACTCTAACTTGTTTCCAACTAAATAAGGCTACAAACAGTTGTTTCTATATACAAGTCAATCTTTTTGCCATAATACACCACTGTTTAGTCAATGTGGGATCGTATTAGATCTCACCCCATCATATCAGATTTTGCCACAAAATGATTGTGTTCAGGTCCTTGCCACTATTGCTACTTCCTTCTTTCACTGGCAAGCAACTAACACTTGCAACTTGACTGATAGCTTGAAATGACTATTGTAAGAGATGGTGCCGTAAGTGACTGCATTTCTCTGTCATTCTCATATGACCTTCACATGTACTCATATGTACTCCTAGATCAAGATTTAGAAATCGGTTATTTGCAATATGAGAATATAATTTCCTACCCAGCAGCCCTTAGTAGCTACTAAGTTCCTCTGTCAAGCACTGTGACATTCTGTTGATGTGGAAGACTGAAATGCAAGGAGAGAAAAGACCCTCCTTGCACACTGTGTGAATTTACACCATGTGGCAGAACCTTCTTGGACTTCCCAGAAGTTTTGACCCAACACTGACATACCTGAAACTGAAGCTCCATTTTTATTTAGGAAGGAATTTTTTTTCTCCTCTTTATTTCTAAGTCCTCAGGCTCTTTGGTCATATTCACTGACACTGTTACAGTCTCCAAATTCAAGAGCATAATGAGTGATTCAGACCAAAGCTTGAGTGAGAGAAGGCAGTGAAGTTGAGCACATAATATAGGTTCTGTACTAAGCCACCTAGATATTCTGTACTCCTGCAGATCAGATGAATTCCCTTTTCCATTCTCTGCCAAACAATGCAGCACTCCTGTACATTTTGCTTCCTTCAGTGCTCTCCTAGAAGAGGGCTCAACAGAAGCAAATTCCATGACAGACGTATATCCTACTACGAAGGCCTTACTTCACATTTTGCTGTACCAAATAATATTTGTCACATATGTTTAAATGGTACAAAGGACTGTGGGGGAGAAACTGGTCAACACGTATGTCAACCTAAAATAGCATTTGACATTAGGATGATCTCTAGATAAGGTTCCTCTCTACACTGAAACTTTCTGATAGTCACCTCAAAGAGAAAAGGAGAAGTTAATATAAACATATTCTACAATTATGGTACCATTAGGCACAGAGGAAATAAAAATTACTTTGCATTGGGGTCCATCAAGCTGACCTCACTCCAAGAGGACAACTATCAAGAAGCTGGTAATGGGGATATCCTGAGAAGGCAAGAGACATTTCAATTGTGAGAGACTGGCCACAGTGAATGGAGGAAAAGGGTCAGGACAGAGCTGAGGACCAGAAGGATGTATGCTGTTGTATAAAGGGTATAGATGACTTTGGAACAGTAACTCACAGATGTACCAAGATGCCTGCTATGCTCTGAAGTTAGAGAGAGGAACACTTTAAGCCTTATGAATATATATACTAAATGTTAACAAAGTCACATTTCCTGAAAGCAGGTACTGCTTACAGACTATAATCTGCTCTCTGTGGAAAATTTTCACCCTTTCTGTTCAGTGTTTTTCTCAGATTTAACACATGCATTCTGAAAAAGTAAAGATGGAGTCTGGGAATGAAGTGGAGAATACAGCAAATCCTTGCAATGAGTAGAGAAGAAGAAAGCAGAAAAACTCAAGGAAGATGTGCTGTGTATTGTGAATTTCAAAGCCATGATTTTACATTTTTTTCATGATACAGTTATTATTTTGAATGAGAATGACAGGATTCATGAGAAGAATTCTCAGTGTTTAAGAGCTTTTAAATTATGGATAAATGTTATATACAAAATGCTGTTTTTTCTGCATTTCTGTCTCTCACTCACCCCTTTGGCACATTTTTCTGAGTTTCTGACTTCAGCAGTTGAGAAGCATTTACTGTCAGGATCTTCTACCCTTATTTATTCTAACAGAAGAAATATATTCAAGCAGAAGAATCATACCTTACATCTATTGCCCAGAGAAAAGGAAAATCATGGAAGTTAAACAAACCAAGTGTTTCCAAGGAACTAAAAAGCTTCATTACATAAAGGGCTTGCAAAAGAGAAAAGATCTACCTGGCAAGAAGGTTGAAGAGCAGGAGGCATTGCTTAAAATACCTTGGTTACTGCTTCAGCCTGTGTATAAATCATCCCTCTAGAGGCCAGCAGAGTACCAAAAAACAGTTGCCATGACCTAGACCATAATACTACTGTAGACCAAACTCTTGTCCAAATTATTAACACTTTTATTAAAGTATTATTATTTGTATTAACAAATTATTAAAACTTTTTCCAGCTGTTCAAATGCTGCTTTTTGCATTGAGACTGAACTGTCCTGCAATTAGAGTAGGAATGTAAAAAGCATGCCATAGCATTACCTTTTCCATGGATTCCTTACATGGGGTCAGGGATGTTAGAGGGTGCTCTCCAAAACAGATCTATTGGCTTCATTCACATAGGGAAGATCTGCCCATTTAAGCATTGTTTGAGATTACTGCATACTTAGGATAAGAAGTGTTTATTGTGGTCAGAAACAGGAATGGGACTCCAACCTACTTCAGCATTGATTTGCTGTCTCTGAACTTTGTGTCTTGGTTTTATCAAAACAGATACTGCAGTACTTAAAACGCACAGTTGACCAGGGAGAAATGCCTTCTGCCTCACAGAAGTAAGCAATGGGAACTCTAAGTACTGCAACCTGGAGAAGCTTCAATTTAAAGTGCAATGAGAACACAAAGCAGTGACAGATTTGCCAAATGAAACAGGTATACACATGCCTAAGTATTTTTTTCTAATAATTGCACTGATTTAATGCTTTCACTTTGAGCGGGTCTTACTATTAAAGCTTGTTCCTTCAGCCCTCACACAGTCACAATCCCACAGAAGTTTGCTTGAGGAAAGCCTTGAGGTTCAATTTTGTGTGTTTTCTCTTGGTGCCAGGAAATACTATCCTTTTAATTAGCAGGTCCATTTCTTTGATAACTGCTAAAGTGGCTTCTCTGCAATTTCATCTCTATCCTTGTCATCCAGCACCTGGGAGGTAAGGAAAAAGGAAACAAGCACTGAATTTTTCCATCATTTCTGCAGGGGGATATTTCTGAGACACTGTATTTTTGTGGGTGGGTGGACGGATGAATAGACAGACGGAAAAGGGAGTTTCCTTTATGGGATTCCAATAATTGGTATGCGGTTTACATTCCATTCATCTGAAGGACTCTTATTTTAATCAGAAACAGGCTTGGGCTACTAAACTACCTCTAGTGTTCAAAACATGTCCATGCTTTCAGCCAGTGAGTTTTCTCACATGCATCTTTTCTTTGACACCCACAGGCCCCAAAGAGTAATGTGGTCATTTACCACCAAGAACTCAGCGTCAAATCCTATAATAAGAATTGGTTCAGAGCCGTCTTACAGGCCAAGGTTTTCTGATTGCTAGCTTATAAGCAGAAGCACTTTAAAGTGTGCTATTTGAAATTGGCATTGATTTCTCTATGCAGGTTTTGGTTTTGGTGATTTATTTTTTCCTAGGTTAATCCAACTCTAGGAAAGCCTTGTCTGGACAGTGTTGTGGAGGTCTGGCAGCACAACTTGGTCTTAGTAGCCAGACACTAATGCACACAACTACTGAGAAAAGCTCCATATTCAGCAGCTGGACTTGCTGCTATGCTTTAAGCACACAGGAATGAGAGGCTAACACCTTGTCCAGAACTAGTCAAACTAAATAAACAACAACACAAGAAAAATTTCAGCTTTGGAGCTTGTGAAAATGTGTTCACCAGCTGCTGTCATCCAAGGGCAGGGAAACCATATAATGACTTTTAGTGCGTTGGTATACTAAACTCTCTGGACCCTTTGTAATAGGCCCCCAGTAAACCCTAAAAATTTCTCCAAATCTCACCTTTGCCCATCAGCTAAGTTGTTTCACTGTCCAGATTTGTTTACCCTTAACTTTCAGTTATGGATGCCCCAATAAATTTATCTTTTCTGTGTCTACGCTGTCTAACCTGTCCAGATAGTAACTGCACACGCTTTAGGGATTTCTATGCCGTTCATCCTTGACCACACTAAGTCCTTCATGTCACAATCCCCTCCAGTGCAAGTCTGTCAAGCAGCACAGCAGGAGATCTGTCACAGGCATATCACACATTACATAACCTAAGGTAGAACAGTTTCACAGCTCAGCTGACAGAGGTCAGCCTGGATCCGTAACATTTGCATATGCAGTTTAGCTGTCTTGTGCCTCACTTTGCACGTGGGGAGAGGCTAACTAGGACAGATGCAGATCCTGAGTCAAACGGAAGGTTAAGCCTGTCCCCTCCTGCTCACACAGAAGATGTGATGGAAGAGATCTGTGGCACTGGCCTGTGGACACAAACAAGAACTGCACAAAGTCACCAGTTCTTTCCAGCTCCAAACACCCTGAAAGACAACACACAATATGGCTTGGCAATTCATTTGTCTTTGGCCTGTGCTAGGCAAGTAAAAATTGCTAATGTCATAAAGGAAACAAAACAACTAAATGGCTCTTCCTTCTCCCTTGTGATACAACAGCCTCTTGGCAGCTTTCATTTCTCCACTGTTTATTCAAAATGTGAGACCCTTGGAACTTAATTTAACATTGGCATTGGGAGGTGAGAAGTATTTGAAGTTGCATTCTGGTTTGCAGAGGTCTCGGTAAAACCCCCTATCTACAATCGGATGATTTCCTCTCTCGTGCCACAATGAACCAGGAGCCTCACTCCTTGGGCAGAGAAGTCTGCTAGACCTCTGAGAGGTGTGGGCCCACTCTATGCTACACAGAGCAAGGTTACTGTTCATACCTTTCACAGAATGCCTTCACCAAATTATGTTACCGCACTTTGCCCTGTCTGGACTTTCACAGATCTTGACTCTCAGGATCCAATCTCTCTGTCCGAGATTCACTTTGAAAGAGATTCTTTTATCTTTATTTAGTTCAGAGCTGTAACAAAGTTAATCCTGTAAATACACGGGTCATGCATAGCATCACAGTATATGCTGGGTTGGAAGGGACCCACAAAGATCATCGAGTCCAACTCCTGGCCCTGCACAGGACCACCCCCAAGAGTCACACCACATGCCTGAGAGTATCATCCAAACACCTCTTGAACTCTCTCAGGCTTGGTGCTGTGACCACTTCCCTGGGGAGCTTGATCAGTGCCCAACCACTCTCTGGGTGATGAACCTTTTCCTGATAACCAAACTAAATCTCCCCTGACCAACTTCAGGCCAGTCCCTTGGGTCCTGTCCCTGGTCACCACAGAGAAGAGATCAGTGCCTGCCCCCTCCTCTTCCCCTCACAAGGAAGTTGTAACTGCAATGAGGTCTCCTCTCAGACTCCTCTTCTCCAGGGTGAACAGACCAAATGCCTTCAGCTGCTCCCCATACGGCTTCCCCTCAAGGCCCTTCACCATCTTCATTGCCCTCTCTAAGAGGTTAACATAATTCCTATACTGCAGTGCCCAAAACTGCACACAATATTCAAAGTGAAGCTGAACTAGTGCAGGGCAGTTGTGGAGTTGGCTACACTGCTAATTTAAAGCAAATCTATCAAGATCAAAAATACTCTGATCACACAATGCTGGATTGAAAACAGGATTAGGAGAACTCAATCCTGTTTTGACCAAATAATTTCCAATTAAATGAATAGCAACATTTTTTTTATTTTGTTTTCTTTATGCCATGAAATAAACAATTATTTATTTTGAATGCTGAGCTTTATCAGAGCTAGAATTTGCTACAGTAATGCTTTGCTAAGGACATTCATGGTGTTCTAGGGTAGAGCCATTTACTTATTTTGGACACCAAAACAGCTTGATACAAGGTGTCTTTGGATTAATCTTTTTAGGGTTTACTATAATAAGTTTGCCCCACTTTTGATTAAAGGAAGGTGAAATGCTGAATAAACAGTGACTAGCACACCACAGGGGACACCTAGCAGCACAGTCAGTTCATTTAATCATTCCCCAGTGTTCTCCGTGGGCTAATCAGACAGCACCATGACACATCAAGAGCTATAATGCAGCCTTTAATGTTAATTAAGGTATGACTGCTTAAACTTCTGCATTTTTTCACCCCTCTTCTCTTCCCTTGGCTGGCCACAACTGTTCAAGTGTTGCTGAAGGTTATTCTGCTGAAGTATTAAAAAATGCTTAGCTAAATAGGTTAGCTTATTTGCTTTTGCTGATAGTAGCAGTCCACCCACGGAGTCCTTTCAAATCACTTTGGTGTTTTGGAAACTGGATAAGGGATTTATTCAGTGACGTGCAAGTTTGTCTGAGCCAGGAATGAAGCGTGCATTTCATGAAATGAGAAATAACCTCAGACCACACACAGAGTGTAATTTCTGAACTCCAGCTTGGGCGCTCTCTTCCCCTCATCCCTGCATACACATACACACACCCCTGCTAAAAAACCAGATGATGACTGACATCCCTAAATCCTTTAAGCATTCTTTTACAGCTAAGAGCACAGGGAGGTTTTCAGAGCTTAGGTGGCTCATTATTAGAAACAAGCTGATGAAAAAATGGATTAGTACAGTATGTGCATACCATGCCAAAGAGACACAGCAAAAAGCCTATGCCATCTAAACACAGCTTTCAAGAGGAGAAACTGCTGATGCAAACATATTAAAGCTATTTTTACTGCATAAGGAGATGAGGAAAAGTCTTCCCCACAATTTTCCTAAAGACTAATGTTGGTTCTGTCACTCTTTGTTTAGTTAAGCTAAAATCACCAAGTGTTTCAAATATTATTTCCCATTATATTCCAGAGAAGTAAAACAGGCAGATAACTTTATTGTGTATTAAAAAAATCACACCCTTTCCTCTCCTACACACAGGAACTGTACTGCATGGCTGGTGAGAACAAACTACATACATAAGGGGCAAAGGGCAAACTTTTCCACAGCTGTTACTCCATTGCTTCAATACACCCTCTTAAGCTTAAATCTCCACAGCCTTAAACCGAGTGCACTTAAACAATGAGACAGTGGCCAAACCCCTGCTCAGCTCTCCTTAAATATTTCCTTTCTGCTGGACTAAAAAAAGCAGCTCTACTGCATTCAACAGGTAAGGAGTTCTCCCACATTACAATTGTAGCACCATTGCTGAACTGCCCCTGCAGAACTTAAAACAAGCAAAGGTGCATCACTGCTACACAAAGGTGCTTACAGGCCGACTCCTGTACTGCCTTCATTGCTTTGTACCTGATCAGTAACACCATCATAACTGTGCCATGGATACTGTCTCCTTGTGCATACAAATGTACATCTATACTCATATTATATACATTGCTAGTACTTCCACCAATAGTTAAGTTGCTTAACACTTTCTGCTATAGGACCCTGCATTCAGTTATTTATAATTTTGCCAAAGGCTAAGTGCTTAAGCTGAAATTGTCCATGCTGAGTGTCTGTGTCAGGCTGAATTCTTCTGGTAAGTTTCAACTGAAACAGTACAGCTGTTCTGAAAAGGGGGCTAAAAGGGAACACTCTCCCTTTCCCTCATCTTTTTTTTTTCTACAGTCTTTTCAGAGAGAATCTGTTTTGTCTGGATTCTTTGGGAGAGATACTGTGGGTGGGAAAAGGGCTTACCTTACTGTAAGGAATCAGACTTTCAGAGTCATGCCCAGTACTAGGCTTCTGAAAACCTGCCAGATTTTGGCCAAGTTAAGTTCTAAACACTGTGGTTTATCCATGTTCCATATAAATCTCCTAGAGAGAAGCACCATTATTTTCTGAACACTACAAAAACAGAAGACTACCCTGACCTCACATACCTCCTACACCACCAGACTATGTGCACATGCTTCCCACAGATAAACTGAGTGTCCTCCCAAATATAAAAGGATTTATTGAGCAGTTTGTGTCTTTTCATGCAATTTATAATCCTGGCCCCCAAAAGCTGCTGTGGCACCAGAACTGAGAGCAGAGAAGTTCTGCCCTTTATTCCATCAATACTCATTGATGGTGCCCATGCAGTACACTTGAGGAATCTCATTAGCTTGGAAACAAGCCCAAGAGTTTGGGCTAACAAGAAAGAAATACAAAAGCAGAGCAGACTCCAAGAGACAGATGCCACATAGCCAGAGCATAATGATCCATTGTGTTAAATACACAAACACTGTCTCCAGACTGCAGAATAGAACCAAGATTTCACAAATGCCTGCACTCTTTTGTTTTCAACCAGTTTCTGTGGCATCTACTAACAACTACATCCTTTCTTTCCCTAACTGGCTGATTCACAAAAGAGACTGCAACCCACTGCTATTAGCCACTCCAACTGGTCAAGTAATTGAAATTGTGATTCTAAATGCTCATAATGATCCATGTGGAAATCAATGACTTCTGAGTAAAAGAATTCCTTTTCCTTTATGGTTTATCTGGAAGTTTTCGAAAAGCACATTGTCAAAACTGTGCTAGAAAGAGTAAAGTTAAAGAAACACTCAGAAGTTAGAAAACTGCAGTATTACAGATGCTCATGCATTCTGGCAGAGTCTTCCACTATATGCTTACTGATACTAACTTTTCCCAGGGACATCACCTTTTTTCTCTTTAGAAAAATGGTGTTCTATGCAAATGCACCTTTATTTCTTTCCCTTTCAGATCTGCCGTTTTTTCCTGAAACTCTCAGCACAAAGCCAAGAATTAAGAAACCCAGTGTGCACCACAGATCAGCTGCAGGAGTGAAGCACAACTGCACAGTGGGCTCCCATCTCAAACTAATGCACCCAAACCAAGCTACTAGGATAGTGATAATCTTTTCTAGTTAATTTGAAGTAACCTGCCTGAACAAAATCAAAAGGTAAAGCCAGACACATATCACAGACTTCTTATCTGTTTTGCTGCTGTTGTCTGTTATACAGCAATGCCAAGAATGAAAGTTGTCTGCTACCAGAAAGAACAGACTCACTGCAGCTTCCCAGAGATCCTGGACACATACTTCTCATCTCTGAAGGAAAGAAAACACCAAAAGATATACCGGTAACATGCTTAAAGTATAATAACTCAATTACAGAGGGTTTTATTCTTTCCTCTGAGTCTTAAACACAAAGGCTTTTAAGAGAACTCTTTGAATTTCCATGGAAAAAAAATAAAAGTATCGTTATAATTTTTAAACTTCCTTAAAATTTCCAAAATTATTTTCTTACCATGATATTTTCAGACACATCACCCTCAAGACTACCTAGACACAGCTGTCTCTTCTCATGGTAGAAGACTTACATACATATGAGATGAAAAACTATAACCATGCTGAACTCACCACCACAGCCTAAAGACCTAACCATGCAGAGTTAACACTGCAGCATTGCAAAAAGGCCGAAACCATTACCTTTCTTGGGATAAGGGTGGCAGAACAGTTTGACATTCTGGACATCAGAGTCTTCAGGTGCAAAGAGGTTCTATGTTTTTGGTTTTTTCAGTCACTAGCTATGTTATTCTTCCTTTTACTAGAATTCATGAGTATTAGTGTGTAGAGTGCATGAAGCAAGGGGTAAATGAAAATAGCATTTCAAGCAGTTTTCCTTATTATTAAAGAGAATTATTTCATAAATATTAAATTACTATTATTTTACCTTTTCCACTACATAAGCAATAGCAAGTCCAACTTTCATCTTTGAGTGCCTTCCTACTGCTTCTGCTTCTATTTCTTTCAGTGAAGTGGAATTTACAATGAGAATCCCTTAATATATATCCAGAAATGTTTCAAGACAAAAACCACAGTTTAGTTCAAGCATACTTTCCTATTTAGTTTCTTCTCAACCTAAACAGAAGACTGCAGAGTTTAAGAACAAAATAAGAGACTGCATAGTGTCCTCTGTGCAGTTTACAAAGAATCAGAGAGATGAATGCCACTGAATTTAGATATTTGTGATGGATGCAAGTTAAAATTTTGTAGTGGTTTCTCAGGGGTCTAAGGCTTCTGAGTTTGAAACAAAGGCCCATGAGACAGCAAATTACCCCAATAAAACAACTGGGTAAAACCACAAAATTCTAAACCACAAAATTATTCTGCATTCCCAAGGTTCAAACAACATTATGTCAAATATGAAGGAAAAATACCTATTATTTCTTTTGCCACAGGCCTAAAATACATATTTCATACAATCATAATTTCCCTTACTGAGAATATATTGTTCTGATTTATGCATACATATATAGTATATAATACATTGTATATAAGTATATAAATACATATAATACATATTATCTACCTCTAATGATTAGTGCATGTAATAATGTAAAGTAATAATATCCATTACAAGGAACTTAGACTCTGTTTTTCCTAAATACTGCAGTGACACAGCAGAATCAGAACGGAACCTCAACATTTGACTAATAAGAAGATATTCCTTGATACTCCCTCCAAGTAAAAGACTCTTAAATTAGAATTAGCTTATTGTAATTACAGCAATATATACAACCACAACTACAAAACAGTGGGGGGCAGAGATGCAAGAGTAGCACAAATTCCTCTAGCTATGCTGTTACAGTATCTGTATATAGAAGGACCAAGACAAGTTAATCTCTGAGTCTATTGTGGAGGAGATGAAACCAAAGCAAAAAAGTTTTAATAAACCAGCTTTCTTGCGGGTATTTAAATTACATTCCAAATCAGACAGCAGTATGAATTTGTTTGCTTTGCCACAGAATTATAAAACAGAACCACCAGAAACTGTGACAGAACTTCCATCATAGCCTGAATTATGGAGAGGTAAGTGCTGGAGACAGTTGTGAGCAGTTACCTCAAATATAGACATCTGGTAATTTTTTTTGGAACTAGCACAGAATGACTTTCAGGGTGACATGGGAGATCATGTTTACATAAGCATTCACTTGATAGAAACAACTTAATAATAAACCAAAGGGGAATAAAGTCCTCCTACTATAAACAGTGCTGTTGAAGCAAAATACAGATTTGTTCTGAGTTGAGTGGCTATTCATTTAGCACCCCAGGTATCCCCACTGCTTTACCATTGTCTTTAATGGGTGCGGCATCAGGGATTGAAAATGCTGGTATCAAACATACAACCAATGTTTAGCCATTGTAACATGCTACAATACACCAATGCAAATTGTAATGTAATCACACCACCTGCATGCATTTTCAGAAAACAATGGTTTAGCGCAGCAGGCCTGTTTATGCTCCAGTTAGTGTAAGTTATGTGTGCAATCTCAATTCAGTCATATTGAATGTCAACATAGACAAAAGGTCAGGTTCTGACCACTCAATTCCACCCTCTCAGCTGAAGCAACTCAGAGAGAAATCTGTCCTCAAGAATCATGCATATCCACCACGTTTACATTCAATTATGTCTTTTATTTTACAGCACAATCTTCACTCGGTCTTTGAAAAAGGAAATTCAGCTTTTTGGATGCCAAGCAAGCCAAAAAAACCCTCTGAAGCCCTTCAATCATTTCATTTCAGCGTACTTTCTTCCTCTTTCAGAACTAGCAGACAGAATCACACATAGGATACAGACTCATTTAGTCATTTAGGACACTACTATGATCCACAGATGAGCTACAGGGCAACAGGCGTAACTCTTCAATGCTATGAATCACTACCCAGCTCTCTCATCTGCAATCATTTCAAAAGAAGAAATTGCATTTCCTTAGTTATTGTAAGCCAGTTATCTACTTTTCAGATCCCTTTATCATGAAGGTATGTTCTGATATGAAATCTACTTAGGTTGTTACCACTCTTTTTGTATAGAATGCAAGTCAAGATGTACTGAATTGGGGAACATGCAAAGAATTTTCACAGAGAGAGTTTTCACAATATTACCTCATTTGTTGCATAAACTGAATTGTATGCAGTGAATAAGATATGCAAAGCACAATACAAACAGAAAATATGTAGCAGCAAAGGCAGTTAAATGCTTCCTTGGAAGAAGAGAATCCCCTCCTCTTTCTGCAGTTGAGATTCCTAAGGAAGTAACTTAATCATCTTTTTCTTCTGTAGTAACTATAATTATTACCTTCAAAGTACCCTGTGATACTTTGACTATACTATTCCTAATTACCCTTTCCTCCTATTAATGCTGTTTATTCACTGTGTTGAAGCCAGGGCACTGATACCAGTCTGCCTTCCAGTGCTTGAAATCATGACCTGCAGAAGCTGAGCAAATACATCCTTTCAAACTGCCTTAATGTGTTCACAAAATGTTTGCATGCACACCCTTTCTCAAACATATCCATTACTTGAAATTATTCAGTTCTTCTCGCCCAGATCAAATACAAAATCTGTGTACCACATAGCTAATCCCAAATGCAGTTCTAAGCATAGCCCCAGTCTGCAAAACACATTGAAGATCCAAATTACACTGCAAATCAGACTCAGAACACACAACACTGGCAGTCAAAAGAGTTTTCACTGACGGCAACAGGAGCTATTGGTACCACCTGCTATGTCACAGACCCACTGTTATACCCATACGAACTCCACTGAGTAAAAGAACAAGGGAACGGCAATAGGGAACAGTAAAAACCTAGCAAGCCATTTCCACCTGAAAGTGATGACACCCTTCTCCTCTTGAGTGATTTATATTGAGATCACAGCTACCATGAAGCTACTTCCACATGCTAGGAGGCTGCTAAGAGTTTTCCTGGTCCATGCCTCCCTGCAACTGTGCAGGAACCTGCAGAGGGAAGCTGTAAAACTCCACACTACCATAATCCTAAGGACAGCATTCCCCAAAGGCCCCTTCATTTCTAAAGCCAAACAAAATGATAATCACAGATTTCTAATCAGACATAATTAATCTATTTGGTTTTAATATTTGAAGGATCTGTCTTCAAATGTAGGTAAAATTCTTCTTTTTTTAATTCATTCGGCTTCTTTTTAAATCATACAGACATCTCCTTCATGTAAAAAATATTTTAAAGACAGATGCCTAGGGCATTAAATTGCAGTATTTATAGCTTAGGTGTTATTTCCTTGGAAAGTACATTACATTTGCACAGAAAGCTATGGAGTGCCATAAATCTTACTTCAGGACTTCTTCCCACAGCTCAATTCAATTGCAGACAACAAATATATTTCCACAAATACACCATCAGTATTTGGGTATGGAAGTTTTGATTTTTGCGTATCATCACTGTATAAAAGAGAAACATAACTTCCTGATTACTTCAGGAAAATGATGACAGCTTCGTACTTGGGAATCAGTCCTACAGTTCAGCTGTCTACCCATAAAGTTCCACTGCTCTAGGGTTCTTCTAAAAGAAGTAAAAAGGGAAATCTTACCTAACTCAATCAGATTTTGCTCTCCTTAGCATCTAGTGATTCAGACCATGACTGACCACCATGGCGCGCAGGTAAAGCCTCTCTTGAGTGCACTGGTATCAGCTGAAATGAACAAGGATTTTTAGCCCCTTCTGGCCCTCAGACTGAGAAGTTATCAGTCCCTTCCTCTGGCCTAACAAAATAGTTTTATCTGTGCAACTTTTTGCAGGTGTTTTCCTCTCCTACTCTTGATTATATACAATACTGGCACTACACAACCTACTAACATTTACCCTTACAGAGTTTCTTCACCTCTTATCTAACTTCAATCATCTTTGTTGCCGTTTAAGCCACTTAACTCCTTTTTTTGCTACAAACACAAAGGCACTATTCCCTTTCTTTATGCAGCAGTTTTTTTACGTATTTTATGACCACATTCTTTATCCCACCAAATCATCTCTCCCTTACCTATGCCTCTCTAAGCATAAGAATGTTAACCTGTAATGAAAATCAATACTGATGCCACCAACAAAAGGCCTTAATTTGTTCTATTTATTAAAATCCATAGGAATGGTACAGATATTCCCTGACTTAAACTGACTTCCTTGAGCTGTACATAATTCAAATGTACAAATACCTAACAGTTTACACCTTCTTTTATTTCCTTAGTTCAGACTTTTATTTAAAAGCTGTTCCAACTAATCTAAACTTTAGTTTTATCTTAAATAAAGTAGGAATGGCATAGACTCAGAGTGAGAAAAAGTTAGGGTACACATTAATCCTACTTATGTTAGCTACCTGTAGACACCAAGGCTTTTATCACTTTAACATTTATAATAAATACTCAGCTTCTTGTTTCAGGTAGTCAAATGAAATTTCCTAATTAGTATTTTAGATGGCTTCCACTTCAAAAACATGCAAAAAGTTTAACACAGAGAGCAGAGAGCAGCCTACAAGAGTTTCCCATGACCTAAAGTAGAAGCTGCTCCAGATCAAATTTAAGCTTATTTTCCAGTGGACAGTCATCCAGACCATAAAAACTACAACCATTCACAGAGTACTGCTGTGCAGGTTCAGTGTTCAATATTTTAAAATCGCATAACACCTGTCACATAAAACAATTCATATAGTATACTCAATGTAAACCCCTATACTAATACAGCATTGCACCTGAAATTTACAAAAATCAATGATTAAGGTTAAGATCAGCAGGAAAGAAGTCCTGGACCCTTCTGGTTATGTGTTACAAGGTACCCTTCACATGATCTCACAGCACTGAAAAATGGGACGACTATTTGGCAAATGAGGTATGACACTGCATACCTTTTAATTTCTCCTCCAATTTGTGAAGAACAGTTTTCATTTGGAAGCTTTATTACACACAGCATCCCAAAAGATAATAACTTTACTCAATATATACTGTACCGCATATTCCCAACAACAGACAAAGATGTAAGACTATAAAAAGGGAAATGAAAGTATAATGAGAGATGAAGTTCTAACGCCTGGCATCAGTTAATGAAAAAGACCAACCAAACAAAAACTGGCAGTTTTTCACATCAACCAAGCTGAGAAACAAACTGTCATACGATACTGAAGAAGTTCCATAGCTTCAGACGGAACAAAATCATGGAGGATGGGAACCTATCAAAAACTATTGGACACAAAGACATCACCCCTGTCTCAGAAAGTCCCCCAATCTCTAGTACTTCAGCAAATACATGGAATATCATTGTCAAATCCTGTTATCCTTAGATTGTGTTGAGGTGACTGAGGGTGTCCAAGTGTAAGTAAAGGGAAAAAAATACTCAGCATGGCTATTGAGTCTAGGAATATAATAAGATTTAAAGAAAGTACACTTAGAAAATTCGAAAAGTTTAATTTAAAATGAATATATCATAGCTTACAATATATAGTCTATATGCATTACTTTGCACATATGTACTATACATTGCATATGTAATTACATACATATTCACAAATGTAAAATATAATTCTCTATTACTATATGAATTCATCATTTCCCCTTTAATTTCATGGAGTTCCAATGTTTTATTGCATCCTGCTGAAGTTCTTCAATGTTCAACTACAATAATTAAAGTATAACTCATGCAGAAAACTCTCATTTTACTGTGTTACAAGATTTAGCAGTGGATGGTTCATCTGAATCACCTGCACTGTATTTTTTCCACAGAAAATTTTCATTTTTTTTCCAAAGAGAACCTTCACACATTTCTCTCTCTTCTGTCACTGTGGAATGAGGTGCTCTGTCACACAACTTCTCTATGACTGCTATGTCTGTGAGCTTTTTGAGGCTCTCCTCATCCTGCTCATTCAGTATATCCCAGAAATCTTTTGGTCTCCCCTTTGATTTTTCTGCTTGCCCTGAAGAGAATATCTTTGGTGATCCTGTAGGCCCATTTCCATCATTTCTGAAGAGGTCATTGAGAATAGATGTATCTCCAAGTAAGTCCATAAAATACTTTTTCTTGTAAATCTCAGCTTTTCCCTCTCCATTTTCTGACTGAGACAGGGATCTTTTTCTTGGCAGCTGTGTTCCTTCTGAGTCCTGCTGTCCTTCACAACTTTTTACAGGCAGCACCTCTGATTTACTGTTTAATGAGCCAGATGCCATAAAATCCTCAAATGCCTGACTGTTACTCCTTTCAATATGCTGAGTAGCAACAGTGGGTGACTGTTTATATTTTGCATCAACAAACACATCTTGCAAGTAGGAGTCATTGTGAAGCCTCTTCGCTTTTCTTTTACAGCTCTGCTGGGCCTGTGTTTCTGCAGTTCTGCTCAGAAGTAGTCCTTTAGCTGATGGTCTAGACTCAGATCTTCCAAAATTAACAATGGATTTTCTTTTTCTAGAGTCTGTTGTACCCACTTCTCTTTCATCACAGTCACATGAAGCTTGTGTTGGTATTTCAACTGAGAAGAAAGACTCTATCTCTGGATGCTTGGAAACATAGTATTCCTTCAACATTTTCTGTCTTGTTTCTGATGTAGCTTTTGCAATATGTTCTGCAAGGTCTTTCAATGACCCCATATTAAAGTGGGATACCATTTCCTCAAATTGTCTCCTGTAATTATCAAGAAGGAAACATGGGTTATTCTGACCCCTTCAACCAGAAACAAAAGCAGCTTTCAAGCAATTAATTCAATTCACCTACTTCACGTAACCCAGAATCATCAAAAGTAACTTCCTTATTAGAAGCACTGGTTTTTATTAGCAAGCAGAAGAAAGAATAATGACTTTAGAAGAACTGAAATGAATTTTGAATCCCAAACTACATTGTGATTTCCTCAGCTTACAATTCAAAGACCTACTGACTGTCAACGTAGGTAAGATACTATAGCAAAGGGCCAGATATTGGAAGGTATGTAGTACAAAAATAGTGCAGATGGACAGATGGTAGAATGTTTTTTTTTGTTTGGTTGGTTTGGTTTTTGGTTTTTAGGGAGGGAAGGCGGGGGAAGGAAATAGTCACTTCATGGTGATGATATCTGCACAGTTATGCATTACATGACCATTGAATCAATACATTGAAGTAATTTGTGTGTTCAATTAATTTTATTAATCAATTGCAGTACTCTTAGTGTAGTGTGAGTGAAAGTTTCACACTAGTTCCACTCTTGCCAGAGAAAACAATCAGTATTCCCTAAATAGGGTTGAAACAAAAGCAACTACCCAGAGGGTAGAAACAGTCTCACCTGCATATTTCTTTGGGTGTCTTTCCAATCAAGAAGGTGGTTGAACCTACTCTGCAGACTTTTTTGTTTTTCTGGGTCACAGGATGCATAACATACAGATGATGTTGCTTACTGTTCATCAGCACTTCTTGCCTTCCCTTAATAACGTTCTTCTCTGCAGTATTGTCTTTTGGGCTTTCAGCATTTTTCTAGTAAAATGAGACATGGAAATCATTAAGACAGCTGTGTCTCTGACATAATGATGAGTTCTCCTGTACCCAATTCTGTCACTCCTAGCTAGCATTCAGTGGACTGAATGCTAAGACATGGATTCACAGCTGCCATGTAGCTTCCCCACTACGTCACAAATTTCCAAGTACACTGAAGGAAAGTCTTGGTTCTCCGATATCTTGAACAAAAACATGATTCTATTTACACCAAAGTTGTTTTTCTAAAATTCTCACAAATTCTCATAAAAATGTCTCCTTTGCCAAAATGGCAAGCCAAAGGAAATAAGAAAATTCAATAATGGATTTGAAGTGCATGGAAAAACAAAAGAAAAAAACCAACAGTACCTTTTTCATTTCTTTTTTTTTTTTTTTCAAATAGGATCATGGGAACGAATAGCTGCTTAGTGATGTCCTCAGTCTCCCTACTACTACTTTAGAGATGAAAACACAAACTATGTTCACACCTTGCCACCTGAAGTTCAAAATTTGGTTTCAGATCTACAATGATGCTTCCCAATGTGTTTCTATTTGATCCATGTCCATTTCCTTTATTTTCATGGGCTGTTCACAAAGTTTTGAGCTTTAGGATCTCACATTTGTTCTCAGCTTTACTTTGGTAAGTAACCTCGAACCAGCACACAGAGAGAGATGCTAATACTATGGAACCTACAGGCATAAGTTTTCACTTTAAGACAAATGCACAATCCCAAAACTGAAAATTTTACTGGACTAATATAAGTTACACTATATAAAACTGAAAGGAAGCCTCCAACTAAGATAGAACTCCTCCCAACAAGAGTATAACACTAGTAACGAAGACTGTAGACATTACTAACAGCATAAATATTTTACAATTCTCTTTCTGGTTCTGAATACAGAAGTTAACATTTTATTTTTTTTTTTAATGTATGCACGGATAATACAGAACTTTACTTGAAAAGTGTACTTTAAAAGAGAAAAGCAATTACAGTTTTAAAATATAATTATTTTGATGGAAATTTTGCTTGAAAAATATTTGTTGTATTCAGATCTCACTATAAGATAGCCTATTTTTCACTTTGTCAGGAAATTTAACTCAAGAAAGCACAGCTCTCATACAATACAAGACTAACCACGTCAATGCCTGTCTTAAAAGTATTTTAAACCTCCATAAATATGCATCCATCTACCTCTTTAAACAAGAGCAAAGTATATGAGGCAGTAATAATTTGTTTTATACTTCTGTTCAAACACAGAAGAGTTTCAATATCTTTTTCGGAAAAGTCAATATTGTAAACACACTCTAAGTCATAAAATTGCCTGTCTTTTCAGAGAACCAGAATTAATGTCAGAAGTATTGCTAATTGCAAATTAATGCACAAAAGGCATATTTAGTTCAGGAAGCACAAAATTTTAAGTACAGTGACCCACAATGCCACACCCAAAAGATCAACATCAAAACACTATCCTATAAACACAAATAGCTCCTCTTCTACCTAAATAAGCTGCTCAAAGATTTTTCTTCCTTAAGGTAGAAAAAGTTACTATAAAAGAGTTACAAGACCTGAAGCAGCGAATGCCAGTGAAAGCCTGTACCCACTGAGAGTTACTCCTGACAAACCTATATGAGTTTTCTGGACCAAAGACAATTGGTTAAATGGTACCCAGTTAGGCTGAAACACAACTGGCTCTGCTGAACTAGTGACTCTTTTAGAAAGTCCAACCCAACTCTCAAATCCAGTAATTTCTTTTTAAAAAGGAATAAACACTTTTTCAGTAAACCTAAACCACTTATTTCAGTTTTTCCTAAAATGTCTCCATGTTTGTTAAAGGTTGAAGTTTGTTACTCTGGGCAACAGACATATGGATAACAGGGTCTATGTAAAGGTAAGCTTTGCACACTGAGATAAAAACATTTCCTCTACCATTCTATCAGTGTTACCATTAAAAAAATGAAAACTCCAGTCAATGTTCCAGCACTGTCAACATTCCACACTATTTCACTTTCTTTGGAATTTGACTTCATGTAGTACCCTCCTTAATTCGTTCCTCTCATGGCCACTATCTTTCCAATTATCTTTCAATATTTGCCCTCTAACTCACTGATTTCTTATGAAAACTTCCTTTCAACAGCTTTCTGTATTTTCTGTTCCTCAAGCACTTTCTCTAACAAACTACTCTGTTCCCATTATTTACTTCTACATGAAGTCCCATGTTGACTGTACAGCACTGGTAATGTTCACTTTAATTATCATGTGTATCACATGCATAAGACAGTCTCTCAAAGCAAGACTGAAATAAAACTATTTGAGTCAGCTAGGAGCCTCTGACTTGTTCTAACACTACCAATACTAACCCATTTAATCTATTTATATTATTGAATGCAATACCCTTTATGAATCAATAAATGCTATGACCAAAAGAAAAAAGAATGAAGCACTAAAGGAAACGAAAATCCTTCACTGTATGCTAAAGCATACAGTGTCTGACAAATGTATTTTAAAATAATTTTGACAGGAAGAATGACAGCAATCAGTGTTTACTAAATATTTAAATACATTAAGATAATAAGGCTTTGCAGTGCATGTTAAGAAATTTCAGCTGTTCAAAGTTGAAAAGTTTCATTTTAATTTGACTACATACTTATTGGTCATCTGATAAATTAAGTGCGTCTATACTGAATTATCTGTAAAACCATTATATATTTTTGTATCCACATTTTCTCCTTTCAGCAAAAAACTCTGGAGGCAGTGGGGGAAGGTGTAGCAAAATATTGATATCAAAGATAAAAAAAATTGATTGAATTAATGAATGTAACATTTGTACTACTTTAACTTTATGCACTTTCATTTTGTCTGGAAAATCTTCACACTTAGTTCAACAGAAATAAACATTTACATTCAAAGGCATACATATAAGACAAAGACCAAGCCAGTTGTTCAGCAGAAGGCAATGTAATTTTAATTGAAGAAATTACATTACAAAAAGTTACACTCCAGAAAATATCCCAGTAAACTCAAAGAAGCAAAGTTAATGAAAGTACAGTAAAATGAAACTGTGAAGTGCTATTGTGAAGTAGGGAATAAAATATGTAGAACTGCAGCCAGTCCTTTATGTCTTGTTTTCTTCTATCCTCCCTCCATCTACTGCACCTAGTCTTAAAACACTATTTATATATTATACAGTTATGCACAAAATGGTCTTTTAAGTACTCAGAAAACCCAGGGATTCTTACTACACCTCAAAAATAAGCATTTACTTACACCTTTCATGCTCCATTTAGTCTATGATGTTTTCAATTCCTTCTTGTTTTACTATGTACATCTCTTGTAAGTATATATTGAGTTTTGGATACCAATAATGAGTTTTTATTTCTTTGAGTTATATTACATACAGGATGCAGTAATCAAGAGTCCAGCAAAAATGGTTGTATCTACACCTTTAGTCACACACCAATTCACATTTAAGGGTAATGCTCTTCAAGAAAAATGAAGATATGCATCAAGAAAAAATTAGGTGCAATAGTAACTTCTACTTCAAGATTCTATCTCGAATCTGTAACTCTTGGATCTGTTAGCTCCAGGTGACAAGCTCCATGCAACAATCTGTCTCCCTCTGCTTAATTACAAATCTTTTAAAAACAGCATGCATCTACCAAAACCAATTTTTGTCTATCTTTGACAGTACAAAACTTGAGTATCTGTTCTTCTTATAAAAAAGCATAAAGAACCAGCTCTGTATTCTGGAGCACAAATGCTAATCCATATATAAGCACCCTCAGACACAACTAAAATGACTGGCTACCTTAAGCCACTGACTTCCCTCCCTTTCTTCACTCCCTTCTAGCAAGGCAAAAGACAACACCTTTTTAAATACATGGAGATGAAAAGGTAGGGGAGAATAAGTGAACAGAGGCTGGGAGTAAGATAAGTAGAAAAAAAAAGAGAAACAGACTCCAGGGTATTTGTTTTACAAGATGTCTCATGTCTGTGGCAATTCATCAGCTACTAGAGTTGGAGGATAAAGAACATCCTTCAACAGCCTGAATCTGAAGTTGAAAACACGTTTGTATAATTATTCTTCAGCCATAGCTATACTGTGTCTGAGCATCTCCCTCTCTTTTACCACTTAACTACCCAAAGTATCCCTACAGTAAGTATCTTGCCAGATACTGCCAGTCAACAATAAAACCCTGACTTCCTGACTCACATCTGAAAGTGTTATGAGGCTGTTCTCTTCAAGTGTGCATGAGACTACTGCTGTCAGATACCCAGGTTACTAATAATTGCAGAGTTTCAGTGTTTGCTTTAATTTCTAAAACAAACAATAGCCTTCTCAAATGTCTAGTCACCAAAAATTATACAAAAGCATGAAAAACAGTGAATTCAGTACAACTGACCTCTTAAAACACATCTTACAAGCAAATAACAAATCCTTATGCCATATTCTACTTTGTATTTTCCCACTCTCCTCAAAACCCAAAAAACGCACCAACTTTACATATACATTCATCAGTTGCAGTTGGTTTTGGATAACTGTTGTTAATTTGATAATTTGATACTGCATTCCATTCCAGTCTCTTTATTTACCCAAATGACAATTCTAAATTATTTCAACTAATCTTTTTCCCCTTTGCAGTTTTCCTTGGGTTTTTGTTTGCTTGTTTGTTTCTTTTTTTCCTCCTGGAAGTTTTTCTGATATTATATGTGAATTATTATGATCTCTCTATATGCTTTTCTTGAATATATGCTATTCCTACATATTTTTATTTTACCTATATTTTCTTTGCTTATTAAGACATTACATGAAGTACCATACAATTTTTGATAGCTGACTTTTCCCTTCTTGGTCTTTTTTCGCCTATCTCTTCTACACAGAATCATAGAACAGTTTGAATTGAAATGGACCTTTTAAAAGTCATCTAGTACACGTACATGCCACACAGGAATTTCTTCCTAAACTACTCTTCATGGCAAGCAAGATAATCTGTAATGGTGTCCACATAAAATTTCATGCAGTTTGTCTGTAAATGAGGTCCACGTGGTGAGAACAATAAACAAAGTTACGAAAAATGAGACTGTCTCTACTAGGACTGGATTCTTAAATAAACCGGAATTACTTTTCTACTTTTAGAGAACACACTACTGAACAAATTGGGCACTTCAGAGTGTTAGGGTGAGTTACAAATTGCAGTCTGAATTATGCCTGAATCTTATAATATTTCAGAATTGTGTCTGATGTGGATGTTATTTTCCTTTTGAACTTAACTTTCTTAATTAAAAAGCATTCTCAAAATGAATGTGTCTGCTATTCTAATGAAACAGGGCTGGAGAAGAATGAGAATCAGAGGTAACATATAGGTAACAGTCAGTACCTTGTTTTAGAAAATTAAACTAACCTACCTTAGAATGTTGAAATACTCCAGCATAATCACATTTTTCCTCAAGCTTTATGAGCTAAGGAAAGCTATTCAGGATGTTGGCTATGACTACAAGTGTATGTAATACTTCACTGTGTCACAGCAGACTAATAGCTAAATATTCATCTGGTTACAAAAATTGTTAAGACTTATGGGTCTAAATTACTCCTCCAAAATATTTTGCCAACACCAAGAGACCAGTAAAATTAAGACATTTTAGAGTAATATGTAGTCATTTGCCCTTGTTTGTCGCATACAGCTTTTCTGCATAAATAAACCAAGGACATTCCATAAACTCTAATCTTCTGCTTGGTAGTGGAGAATTGATTACTAAGTCAATTGAGAACAGATCATGTCCTCTCTATTTTACATTTATTTCCAAGTCTGTTTCTTCTACAATCAGGTAACAGAGCAAGAATTTTTCACTTGATGCAGTTTTATTTCAGTTGTTGAGCCTCTAGCAAAAATAATTCCTGTAAGACAGATCACTGTCCTGCACCAAAAACCTGATATTAAATGAACATAGTTGTAACTATTGTTGAGAATGAGAGGAGATAGTCAGCCAGTATCAGAATTCAAAGCTTAAGGTAACTTCTTATTCCAGCAGAAGTTTGTGGACTTGCACCTATCTTCTTTCAAACCGTAGCCAAAACAAAAGGCCATGCATGTATGTCATAATGAAAATGCAACTACATGCGCCACAAAATGTCACTTATGAATTGACTACATTTAAAAAACACAACCAAAAGCCATCCCAGAATGGTTAATTCCATTATAAACTGAAAAAGTAAACTCAATAAAGTAGTATTACAGACCAATCATGTGGGAACAATTCTTTTAAAGCTGAATAGTTTGCCATCCTAGAAGAGCAAGGATAAAGGCATGTTATCTCCCAAAAGCCTACTCTTTGTAAACAACTACTTAAACTTGTTGAATCTGAAAGCTGTGCAAACACACTGCAATCAGAGTTCCTAAAACTGATAGAAAATCTTTGTTTAAATAATCTACAAAATGTCAACGTAATACAAATAAGATAAAGAGGAGTTCTTAATGACACAACTTTTGTATTTACAGTATTCTCAACAACACTTAAATCTGCATTGGAGATACAAAGGACACGTTTTTTCTCTAGGCTGACAGCATGCTTAGTTTTTTCATTTACACCACATTGCAATAACATAAAGAGGGGTTTACCATTAATCCAGGTTTTACTACAAAGCATCTCGTTATTTCTCTGTCAAACGCTGGCAATAGTGCCAAATGTCTGTCATCCAATTTAGAGGATTAAGTCTTCCTTTATACTTCAATTCTTGTATGAATTTATAAAAATACAGATAAAGTTTCTTAGAGCTGGTCACAGTCTATACTTTGGCCTGAATTCGTGCCGCAAAGGTTGAATATGACAGCTGGCAGGAAGCTGAGGGAAGAATATATCCTCCCCCTTTTCAGTCACCACATTTCTGTTGCCATAGTGATTAATCCTCAATTGAATGGCTGTCTTTGTACATTTCTTTTCAGTAAAATTTAAGTAAACTTAAGTTGAAAACATGCAGTTGATTGAAAAAGAGACTCCACATATTCAACAGGTACAGTACAAATTCTTGTGATTAATACTTCTCCACATATTAAAAAGTGACAATTAGCTCTAATGTGGGACATTACCAGTTTTTCAAATTATTCAGTGTGTCCTGTTCCCATTTTCTGCCTCTTTTGTGAAACATCCAAGCCTTCTCCAAAGAATTCTCCATGCTCACACAACTCTGCCACCACCCTGGATTTCTATAGAAGAAATACTACACAAATTCAGCTTTATAGGAACTAGATAAAGCCTATCCCAGACTTCTGTACTGGTGTCAAACATTTCCTACATGCTGTTTTATTAACAGTTAACAGAGAAATTAATTAGGAAATTCATTATGGAATGCAGGAATTTAATTCAGAATAGACTAAAAACATTAGGAGAAGATATTTAATCTTGCCTCTAGGAGGTTTCTCTTTCTTACGGTAGCTAAGAGAAAGTTGCACAAATAACAGTGCAAGCTATCAAAAAACTTAAGTAAGTAAAAAACTTCTGCACTGAAAATCAGCCAGGTTGCTTTAGACCCTGGAGGTCACTAAAAAAAAGGATAAAAAAAATTAAAACCTCTAAAAATACTTAATAAAGGTCTACATCTTATAGTAGTTGTTAACACTTTCATTTTTTCCCTGTCAAATTAACAGTCAGAATAATTTTGAGCAAAACATCACATTAATTACTCAAGACTTTCTCTGAAAGTCTGAAATAACTGTAGGTCTGCTCTGAAAATTATAGTCTGGCTTTCTAAGTCCATTGTGTTTAGGCTACAGGTTTGCTTTTTAGAAGCTTTTGGTTTCCATGTGCTTCTTTCTCTGGTTACAGAAGATCTTTTTTAGTTTCAGCTACGTTCTTAACAGATAGTGATGTGGTAATAGAGATAGTAATATTTCATTTTTTTAAAAGAAAACACAATTAATGTAATGAAGTTTATTTGTACAAAATTTTAATTTAAACTCATATGCAGAACACAGATTTCTCAGTGTCATCAAATCAGGCTAACCTCAACAAAATAATGCAGGAAAAAAACAAGTTATTTATTCCAGTAGATTAACTTTCAATATAACCTTCTTCCCTCACAGTTGTACATAACAGGCCAGAAAATAGACCCTTTTTATGAATAATCTTTTGAGAAACAGCACATAAAAGTGTATTTTGTTGTCATATGCATAAGGAAGCAATGAGGAACGGCTCTCAGTTTTTATTGGAGTGGCTATGCGTCACACTAAATGATGTGCATTTTCTACCCTCAAACTGTTTAAAATACTGAAGCCTGGTGTCATTCTCCCTGCAACATAGTATCACAAATGTAACCACAATTCTTGTATCAATACTTCAGGTTTGTTACAAAATATTACAAGTAGCATGAGATCTTGGATTGCAGAGAAACACACCTGACTAATTTCTGAGACATTCAGGTTCTGGGATGTCCAATGAATTTTTAGAACTATAAAGGAAGACAAGATACACTTTTATTATATCTCCAAAATTGCTTCAGAAACAGCTGTCTGCCACACTTCTACATGGAACAAAACCCCCTGTTTAGAGGCTCTAAACACCTCTACTGACACATCAGTGCCATATAAGCAGCACTATCAGAAACGTCAATTCTTTGAGGGCAGATTATCATACCGTTCTGGGCTGCATCAGAAAAGGTGTGGCTACAGGTCAAGGCAGATGATTCTGCTCCTCTACTCTGCTCTTGGTCCAGAGGAAGACCACAAAAGTGACTAGAGGGATGGAACACCTCTCTTACCAGGACAGGCTTAGAGACTTGGGGTTATTTGGCTCAGAAAAAAACTCCAGGGAAGTCTTAAAGTATTTAAAAGAAAGTATCCATAAGAAAGATTGGGCCACTCTTTTTATCAGGGCCTGTTGTTGATTTAGATTAGACATAAGGAAGAAGGTTTTTTTACAATGAGGGTTGTCAAACACTGGAGCAGGTTGCCCAGATTGCTGGTGTGCCTCATCCCTGAAAACATTCAAGATCAGGTTGGACAGAGGTGTAAGCAACCTGATCTAGTCAAAGATGTTCCTAATCATTGCAGGGGGTTTGGACTAGATGACCTTTCAAGAGTCATATTCCACAGTTCTTACATATTTTCTTCACAAAATCTACAGCAATCCAACACTGACAGTTGTGGGCAATGGTCAGAATACAGATAATCTTCAAAGGAGAACATGTACAATTCAGGAACAGTAGGTATTACAGTATTTTACTATAATTGTCAATACTCTACAGATAAGTGATATTATGCCATGACCGTCAAAAAACTCCAGGTAATCTTAGTCTTTTTAAGTACTTCCCTCATCATACTTGTAAAATAAATGATAAACAAATCTCCATTGTGGTAGATGACTACTTAAAAAAGCCTGTTCTATAACAAGATAACAAAGCTTTACTTCACTGAGAATGCTACTACAACTCATTTATAGCTAGAGCATCATATTCTACTTTTATGCAATTCCATGGACTTTTGTGATAAAAGGAATATATTCCGTAATTTATTTTCCTTTCCTAGGTATCACGTGATAAAAAAACCTTTTCGCATTTGTTTCCTTCTACTATTCTCATATACAAACTATCTTCAGTTATCTTTCTTTAGTTCAAATGCTGGACAGGATTCATTTTGACTAACAATATTCAACCAAAATATGGTTTATTCTCTTGCTTGTAAAATTAATGTATACTTTATATTGTTACATTTACTACTTTTGGATTTTATCTCACCTTTCACAGCTGCTAAGTTGTGAGAGGGCTCTCATGATGTCCTGGTTTTTTTTCTTGATGGCAGGCTTTATACTCTGGTTGCTGTTACCAAACTGTATTTTCCATAGTCATACAATACTTACAGAAATACACACTAAACAAGCAGTCAGTACTATAAATGTGAATAGCCTAGCTAAACTAGTCAGTTGGAACAATTCCTTTTAAAACCAACATAAATAGACAGTATGACTGCACTCCCTATCACCCCTGGGGAACAAGAGTCAAAGGCTCTGCAGTCTTCAATCCAGGGCTGTTATGGAACTGAGAGAACAAAGCAAGAAAGAAGAAATAGAGCAAGGTCTATTTCTCACAAAAAACCCTAAGATTTTTCTCCCTTAAGACTTTAAAGATACAGAGCAACAGCAGGCTAAAATAATATGTTCTATTTGTTCAGAGAAAAGGTAGCTGGGGTATATGAATACTAGGCACAGGTAAAATGAAGGACAGACTGGATACTTATTACTGAATAAAAAAGTCAGCTTGATTGAAGCCTACACTACAAAAGATTAGGAGAGAAACTTAACCTGTGAGACTGTGAGTTACATTTTTGGAACTGTGTAGATCTAACACAGATCTTCTAAATTTTAACTAAGAAATTATCACCAAGATGAACTCGGGGGGTAAGAAAAAGTATTCAAGTCTTACGCTTTTTTAAAACCTATTTATATCCAAGCTCGTTAGTTACTCATGTTCTTAAACAAGATATTCTACATACCTTCAGATTTCTCTTTTGAGGAATAAGACTTGCTGCCCACATCCCTTCTGCCCTGACTCCCAAGGATCATCTTCCCATTCAAACACTCTCACTTTCAAAGAAGCGTTCTCACAGGTTTTGCAGTCTACTCCAGATTTAAGCAGTTTCTACAAGCAACTACAAGTTTCTTCAAGCAACTACATTAGTCTCCATGCTTCAGCTATAAATGAAGCACTAATAAACCTAATTTATACTCCTTCTGGCTACTATGGTAGAAAAACATGAAGAATACATTGCTTTCTATGGCTTTCCAGCAACTTTTCTTTACCCACTCACCTAATTTCCATAAATTAGCCACTCAAACTACAGAACTTAACCTAGGATATAAAAGTTCATGAGAATTTAGTAAAGCAAAAATGTAATTAGATGGCTAGCCAATAACAAAAAATCAACATGTCAATGTTCTTACAAGGGGTTCTCTTTATTGATTAGTTTTGCTTATTATAACTGCTTATTTTAACTGCTTATTTTCATGTCAATCCAGCTTCACATGTAAGCATGAAATAAAAATGTTTCACTCAGTCTTCAACTAAGATTTGTCAGGATTTGTATTTCCCAACTTGCAACTCAATCACTTCAATAGAGTACTTCTAGTTTTTAAGAATTATTGAACCCCTTTCACAGAGATATTAGTGATTACTTGAAAAATGTATTTAAAATTTATTAAACCAGAAATGCATTATTACAGACATTAACTTGCTGAGTGAAATTCTAAAGCAGGAAGACAGGGTTAGCTAAAATGAACATCAAAAAAGACATTTTATTTTTTGGTCTCAAGCAGACCTATCTATGAAATAACCTTTCTTTATCACTCCTACTTAGAAACAAGACAGTCTGATCAAGTGTGCTTAACAAGGGACATAAATATTATCAGGGAATAAATATTATTTAGGAGCCTTCATGATGACATCAAATAAAACTTCAATACAAATACACTGTAAAAAAAGGTTCTAATTAATAATATGATCATTGATAACAGCTAGCCAACAGTTTCTGAGAAACTCTTAGACTAATGATGCTAGAAAAACTACGTAAGTGGAAAATTTCACCTGACAAAACTTTGCTTCCTTTCAATAACTATCAGTTTCCAATTAACATTCCAGCATTCAAAACTATAATTTTTTTAATGTAAAACAATTATGAAAATTTAAATGATTCAGCCATATTTTTAATATTACACATGATGCTACTTTAATCTGTTGAAAAAGTTTTTTATTAAACTTTATGTAAAAGCAGCATTCTTTTTATGATAACACAAGTAGTTGTTTTGACAGTGAAGTTAAATTGATGGCAAGTAAGTGAAAAATGACCAGCAAAGACTGGTTGCCAGAAGCACAATAACCATGTTTTTCACAAAATCCCTTCTAAGGTAAAACAAAGCACTGAAGAATCTTTTCAAGTTGTATATAAAGTTCTAATAGTTCTTTTCTTAAGCAGAGCAGAAAAAATTCCGAGCACCACATTTAAGAATAGGCCATAACCTAGGGATTATTTCTGGATTAGTGCCTCTAAAGTAAAAGAAATAACAGGAAGTGAAAGAAGAGGCAGACTTCTCCACAATTTTTGGTGGGTTTTTTTCCTATTTAGATCTCCAAAAGAAGTGAAATAACTGTAGTTTCTGAGCAAAAAATGCATACCTTACAAAAACTGACAAGTTAATCAAGAGAAGTTCATTTGTAGTACTTGGAGTCACATAACTACAATATAAGATCTAAGTTTCAGGAACAACACAAACTACTTTTGAACAGTGGTGGATCAACAGACATTCAGTCAAAGTACACTCTTCAAAGTTTTCTTTCATTTATATTTCGGTTTAATAATGTTGTTAGCCCGTGCCAATTAATTAGTACCTTTTTACAGTACTCTTGAGTATTTTTGACCAACTTTTCTGTTAATGAGGGCTATTCTAATGCAAATGTGTAAGAATTAAAAAGGTCCACTTTTACTGGTTCGCCTGGTTTGATCTTCCCAGTATAAAAATTCTTTGGCAACTGTGCTAATGGCTTAATTAAATACAGTACAACAACAACACTGGAAGAAACTCTTCCAGCCACTGTGGATGTTCAACACTCCAGAACAACACAGTTTATGTCTACAATTTCTGTAATGATTGCTAACATGCCTGTAAAGACCAAACTAGACATTCACCAGTTACTTATTCTATGCTTGTGGCTTATCTTAAGAATCAGAAAACAGGAAACTGCAAATATTTATTACAAGAGCAAGAACAATGTATCCAGATAATCAGAGTAGATTAAAACTTTGTAATAAGAACAAAAATCTGAAAGCTGTATCTGAAATTATTCCAGATTTGTATGTATTCCAAATGCAATTAAACTAGATGCATAACCAACAAAAAGCACAAAACATACATTGCTGCTAATAAGCACTCCCAGTAAAATCTAGTTTTATTTTTCAGACACTAAACATAGAAAATTTGACTCATTATAGTAACTGCCTATGTTCACCTCCCCAAAAGAGTCTTCAAACTTTGACTTTCTATGCTACTGAGTTTCCAGAATGTACTGCAGCAACCGAATTTTTGTTAACTGGATCCAGGATAAACTGAAGATTTTTCAAGGCTCAAATCAGAAAAATATGGAATAGAATTAGATTTCAAACACCCAGTCTTTAATCTTACCATTTCTCTCCCAGAAAAATCACAGAGGGTGCTGTGCTGCTTAATTCCCAACTCTTTCAAAGCTGGCAATGTAAAAGTCACCCGAAAAAAACAAAAAAAATTTATTAGACTTCCAGTTGAGCCTTCACCTCCTCTCATCCTCTGTGGCTTTGATCATTCACGGTGGCCATTAACAGAAAAACAAGTTTTTTAGAGCTCTTTAAGATGAAAAATGATGTTTCAAAAAAAATAGTTAAAACAACATTTCCACACATTTCTTTTTACCTTGGCACTACAGACAGCAACATTAGCAGGAAGCTGGGAAAACTGCTTCAGCTCAAATACGTCTCGCACTGCCCACCGGCTTAAGTGATTTTCAGCTTTGCTGGATCCAACCACCTTCTGATTTGAATGAATATATGCCACCTCCTGAACACCATCTGATACATTAGGAGAAAGATATAATCAAAAATGCTGGTTATTCCAAAACTCTGAAGGTACACAGTTGCACTGAAGGATATTGTAATTAAAAAAAATAAATTTACATGAAACTTGTAAAATTTGTTGAGTTTATTCAGCACCAAGTTTCTCAGCTCTACGAAATTAACAACAATCATTAGACTTACTTAGATTTATATAGACAGTTTAACACTACTTCAATTTCAGTGTGGGCTTTTTTCAGATGGACAAAAGTTTCAAAGCCTCTGTGGTTTAATGGCTGCAATATTAATGTTTAAAATTAAGTCTTTTACAGAAGCAAGTCTTCCACATGCTCTTTCAATCTCCAAGATCACATTTTTTCATGTACATAGATTTTTATTTAACAGCCCTGTAAAGACTTTTAAGGTTTTACAGTTTGAATATTTAGTTTGTTAATACTTAGATCTTCAATCTTAGCATCTTTCAAGAGACAGTCAGTGTTTAACACAATATTACAAAGCCGTCTGCCACTCCAGAAGATGGGAAAACAAGACTAATAGATAAAAAGAAAAATACAAAAAGATATGACTAATTTAGCAGAGCATTTACTAGTATCCTGTAACAAAAACCCTGTGTAGCAAGAACTCAGAGACTGCTCACAATGGTAAATTAAATGTATGTTATTACTTCAGCTGAAATAAAATCAAAGAAATTAAATTACTAGTTACCTAAATATCGGTCCAAGGATTGCATTTTTTGCTCTTGGTGCTCAAATTCAGTTTTATTTGCAGAAGTTCTATGCACAGCATAATTGCTAGACTTCATTTGTGCAACAGAGGTATCTTGAATTGAATGCAGCATTTTAGACCCAAATTGAACTCTGCCTCTCTGTCTTTTACACTTATAGCTTTGTTTTCGGGCCTGAGTTTTCTCAACTGGAAAGTTATCTTCAGAGGATGAAAATTCATCTATATTCTGCAAATCACTTTCCTTTTTTCTATTGGGCTTCTTTGCTTCTAGCAGAGATCTGGAGACATTACCAAGTTCATTGTTACAGGCACATCTTTCCTTCCATCTTGGAATGCTGAAAGATCCTAGCTTTCTTGATTTAGAATTATGGGGAAGTTCAATATCATCAGACTCATCACTTATATCACTTGCTCCTTTCAAATCTGTGTCATCCTTGACGTCTTCAAAAGACATGACTTTGCTGAAATTTGACTCAATACTTTGGAATCCATATTGTCTGCTGTCTCCCTTAAATACAAACCCATCTTTTTCTTTTGCTAAGTCTTGACAATTTTCAAATGCTGACCTGTGTATTTCAACTTTTTTAGGAAGTACTGGTTGCTGGCGTGCTTGCACTTGGGTAGGAAAGATGACATCATTGCCCTCTTCAGAACTACTTTCAGTGTCCATGACTGTATCATGTTGCTTTGAAATGCCTTGATCCTCATCCCTGTTCCCTTCATCCTCAAAAACTGGTAAATCAAGCCAGTTGGTACTACATGTATCTTGTTTATCAGTTCCATCTGGTGACAAAACAGCTTTCCCATGCTTCAAAACAGGCACACTGCTTTGACATTTCTGAAAATCACTGTGCTTGCTATTCACATTTTTTCTTATAGTCTGATCATCAAAATGCAATTGATTAGAGTTACAAATATCATCCCCTTCTTTGGTAGTTTCAGTTTTTCTCTGCAACAGCATAGAGAATCCACACTGCATTAAAGAAAGCTGTCCCTTTGTTGCCATGAAATTATTTACATTGCAAGGCTTCCTTCTGTCACATTTTTTCACAGAAGTGTCCAGAATATCATCATCACTGAAGTCATCCCAAAACTCAATTTCTTTTCTGTGTAATTGTGTCTGAGAGCTTTGGGGATCTTCATCTTCTTTACAGTCTGGTTGCTCATACTGAAAAAACCCAATATTACAGCAAAGATATTTAGCATTAATGGTATATGGAACAGAATTTCAAAGCATTGTAAAAAAAGTAGATTTTCACTATGTTACTCAAGTAAAAAATAGGCAAACTAGTACTACAAAATGCAAACAGAAAGCAAATACAAAACAAATCATAATGAGAAATTATTAGAGTCTCTGGCAGCAAAAAATTTTTAGAAGAAAAACAATGGAAATAACCAATAAGTATATTTGAGACAATATATGTTGCACACTGCTAAAACAACCAATGTCTTTACAATCTACACCCATATTTTTCAAGTTCATGCTAATCTCAGTGCCATTTTTCATCTTTCAAAGATAGTTTGAAAGATGACTTCGTGATTCAAACCTTAGTATTGTGTAATGACATTCATTAAAAAAACCAAACAACTCACTGCAGAGGGTGTAACCTCTTGTATACAGGGGCTAACATTAGAAGAGTCATGAGTACATAACAGTCCACTCTAAAGTTAGTTGTGGCCTTCGGTAATCAAACAAAATTATACCCAGCCAACCTTAAAACATTTTGAAGATACGAAAGTCCAGAATACTGCTACAAAACTGCATACTACTGAGACAAGCATTATGACAACATGCAAATGCAAAGTCAGAAGGGTAACAACTGACATTTTGTACATGAAGAGATGTTTTAAAATATATTAATCCTGTTATCATCCTGCTCATCAAAAAGTATTTAACCTAAGCTTAAAAAGTTACTGTTTATCACCAAGTCCATCATATAGTGATGTGTTATCTATATGAGTTATGACCAATGTGTTAATACTGACATTTACTCACAGAAATCTCCAACAGGCATAAGAGACAGTGGCTAATTTTTAAGACCATTCAGTATAATTTAATCTAATGATATCTTTACTCTTCCAGGCCATATTATAGACCTAACTGCTTGCTTCACTAAGTACCTGAACACAGTGTTCACTCACAGACATTCCTATAAATGCAATACTCTTATTAAAACCAACCTTTCAGGAAAAGAAAAATAAATCTTTTTCCAGAATGAAATTGTTACACAATTACATACATTAAAAAAGAAGACAGTATTGAACAGGCCACTGATTTGGTGGGAATCATTGTCTGATTGTCTGACTAAAACTAAACAGTTGTGTCTTCCAGAGTTCCACAAAACCTGAAACTTTCAATAGTCTAAACCAATTGTATTCCTTTCCACAGTTCCCTAAATGAAATCTTCTAAACAGGGTAAAAGTATTATCAGCCTAAAAATATATTGCTCACATTTCTCACTGCACTATCAGGAACTAGAAGGATTGTCATGCTCTGGGGTCCACAGTCAACAAATTCATCTTACCTTTTCTGAGCTGCATGGAGCATTCTCTTCCTTTAGCCATGTACTTGCCGTCATGACTCCTGCTTCTACCCTCCCTTCCCTCTAAAACAAATATGTTAACATAAACAGATACAGTTTCTACTACATATAAAAGGCAAGCCCAGGGTTAAAAAAAAAAGGGGGTTAGGTTGTTTTTTTTTCTTTCTACAGAGCTGTAAGCACTAGAAGTACGATAAGTCCAGACTAAATTCCTAGAACATGCAAAATAACAAAATAAGAGAGAAAAATGGAGAGAAACCTGGAATAAAGCTACAACAAATTTCAAGATGCAAGCTAGCTGCAGAAAACATGCTGGATACAAAAATGTGTAATACTGCATACACTTAAAATGAGTTTACACTCTGGAATTGGGCCAACAGTCTTTTCAGAGTAAGAAATTAATTTTAAAATATGAAGCCTTAGTTGCTTACTTCCACCCTGTAATATTCTAAAATACAGCATTATAAAATACATTCTATTAAACAGTTTTTGACATCTCAAAATGTACTATAAAAAGGTTACTATGATCATAAAAAACATTTTTATGATCAGAATTCTGGATAAAAGGTAAGCCTGAGCTACTGATGAATAAAAGGTATCTCTGCACAAAGCTGACAATATGTGAAAGTATCAAAACATAAGTTAAGTAATTTTTAGTAAGAAAATAAATATATTAGCAGATTTGTGAACATTATAATCCAAGGTTTTTCCATTCTTTGATTTAAAAAAATTGTGGTGTACATCAGACTGAGAAATTAGCATGCCTATTTCATTTAAGTTACTGGATAGATAAGTATCGTTTAATTTTCACTGTTCTGTTTTTATAGTGTTTCCATTCAAACCAATGACCAAAACATAAGGAAAGGAATAATGTAAAACTAATAGGCAAAAGAATCGCATTTCACACCTCCAGGATGTCTTTGGTAAGACAGGACCCATGAATCCGAAGTTTGAAAAGGTTATGAATCCCAAAAAGCTCTCCCTGATGTTCCTTTGATCCTTGTACTGCCTCAAAATACCGCTTGGCATTTTCACTTCCAACCACTGCACAGTGAAGTTGCTAAAACAGAACAACACAAGAGATTTCAGAAGTGTTTGCTGCAACAACACGTCAGAATTTCCTGGCATCCACATCATATACACAGCTTTAGCTGGAGAAGGGAGAATTCCTAAGAGAGGATATTTTGTTTCAATTTCCTTGGCAGATGCTGGTATAATAGATTGTGATATAATATGCAGCTTCTTGGTTTTACTGAATTTAAAAAAAAATAAATATTTAAATTCTTTTACTGCATTGGTGCCTAATATCAGACACCTACTATACACACTAGTGGCACTCCTCTGTATCTTGATTGTTCAACTTTCCTCAATATTAAATTATTACTAATTTTTTACAGTCCTTAGCACTGTATGCTTACTTGGTAAGGGAATGCAATACAAGTGTAGCAAAAAAAACGATTCTCAGATTTACAATTTCTCTTTTTATTGCTGCTTATTCAACTTGGAAAACACAAGTCACTTGGAATAAAAAAAGTCACAAGAGCCTTTCAAGAGCTTTTATACATGCTTTTTGGAAATTCAAACTGACAATATCCAGGTCTTCTTTTTGTACAAGATCACCAACTCCCGAGGCCTCTGTGAAGTAGGATCCCTCTCCTTCAGGGTTTTAGAGCTGGTTGTAATCTGCTATTGCTCATTTTGTTAACCTTTCTGAGACTTCTCCTACTGATACTTGGTATTGACATGAAATCTTTAAAAGTATTTTGCACACAAGAAACTTGGGAACAGGATCCTCTCTAAGCTTTCCCATGAATGAGGATGTAAAGAATAAAATAAACTAAGTTTGGGGTTTTTTTTTTTGCAATCAACATTATTTTAAACATTGCTAGAGTAATGACCATAGAGCAGTACAATGCATAGTCACGGTATGTCAAAAAACTAAATTATTAGCTTTTATGTTTTTAGTCCACAGTCCCTCAAAAATAGTTTTTGGACACACCATGCATTATATTTAACTTGCCTCACTAGTATGATTACAAGTAGTAATACATATCTTAATTCTGAGCTTCTGATATAGAATCTCTGCAAATTGCCCAATTATCTGTTAGCACTTTAGCCCATCACCTATGTCTTTTGACTTCTCCATAAAAAGTTTCCTCTTTTTATTTATATCATTTTGTCAAAATTAAACAGAACTATAATGGCTTTTTGGTTTCTACAAAACACTGAACTTATGTGAGATAAAGTGAGATATGTCACTGTTACACTTGGTAAAGCAGAATTTTAAAGCAAGCTGTACACATTACGGGGAGCAGTTCAAAATTTGATCTTCCCACTGTGGGTTTTCTATCTGTTCTGTAAAATCGGATATCTCAGAACCTTATTCTTATTTGTCACTTACTTAAATCTGAGGAGAATAATGACAATTGGTTTACTATTCCATTTCCCACTCATTCAGCCTCTAACTTCCTCCTTGTACATAACCTAGCTACAAGTGCTTGTGACTGAAGACTCCTTACCAGATTTTATTATTTATGGCCAAAAATTCAAATTATTAGGTTAATTCCTCAAATCTAATAAAGTTTTCTTCAATATATAGCATGACTCTCACTGAGGTGACCTAGTTTTACCTTTTCTATGCAATGCATTCTCCAGGACAACTGTATCCCACTGGTTTTCTTCCTTTCTCCCAGTTTATGTGCCTATAATGTCAGAACCTTAAACTCAATCATCTTGTTCTTAACTTGCACCTTTGTTGAGAAAAACATGTTCATATTTCTTCTAGTTTCTTATTATTTGAAATCCTGCTCTTTGCTGATCATGTTTGAGTTCGCATACTTTTCCTTTAATTTCCCTTTAATTCTGCTCTCATCAGGAAACAGTTGCTAAATTATGTGTTCCCCAAACCAAGCCATTTACTTTTCTGAATCTTAGGTGTTTAAGCTTATCATGGTTTAGGAACGGTATTCCCCAATTTAGTGTTCCCACTGAAACACTGCAAACCACATGCTGCTCGCTTACTCGCCCTTTCGGCTTCTTGTCCCCCTGTGGCGGGTTGAAGAGTACAATAAAGAGGTGCACAATTCACATATGATTATTCACCACATGGAAACCCCCAACAATACTCTCTCCGCCATGTTCAGTGACCTAGAAGGGAGCCCTTCACTTGACCCTGGAAAACAATGTGAGGTGTTAAAGAATAACCTTCAGGTGTTGGCCACGCCCACTCCCAGCCACTGAAAAAAGTTAACCCTGTCAGGCCAGAACCAGGTCAAAGCCCATCAATGCAAGTCAAAAAATTCAGAGAGTGCAAAGGATGCAGCTTGAGTATTCTGGCATGCAATATGACTTCTTATCTTTGTAACAGCAGCAACTACAAGCCATTTCTATCTCCTTTTATAAGCAAGTTTCCACAGTTAGAAAAGTTGTGATGCCTCTTGTTTTTCTTCTAAAGCACCAGCCACATCTTTGCTTTACTTTCTCCTGACTTTCATAAGAAAAGGTTTCCCAAAACAGATCATTGCAGACACTAACTACAACTATCACTGACATATTTTACAGGTCTTCAAATAAAAACAATTCTCTGTATGACCTGAATAATGCATATTGCATAATTAAACTGTCAATAGTTACAGAAAAACTTGAACACAAATATAATTTTGTTCCATTCTTCTGACAACTGCTAAATTATGTATCTTTGTTTTGTAAGTTAACAGTGCATATCATACACCCAAGTCAAACTACAATTTTGCTATAGGCTAGATTAGCTTTCAATCCCCAAAAATGCTAAAAAGAGCCCCCAATTTAAACAGTTTGTGAACTTTACCTGTTTGTAAACTTGTCGCAAGTACATCATCTCTTCCACAGTTCCCAAGGATATCAATCTAAACACTTTAACAGCTCTGTACTGGCCAATTCTATAAGCTCTGCAAGGACAGTGGCACATCAAAAAACATTTTAAGAGATAAGAGGGCTCTTAGGGGTAATAAATAAATAAAAAAATAATAAATAAAGCATTCTAATAAAACAGGACTACTACTCATCATGGTTGGTTGGGTTGTTTTTCTCACTTTTTCAAATTTTCCTTAGTAATTAATTTTGGTTTTCTTTACACTTAATATTCCATGTTTCTCCCCAGGCCTATGCATTTTTTTCCTCATTTTGTATCACAAGAACAGTCTCCCATCTCTCCTGAAAACATGTCTTCTACTCTCTTTATTTCACGTTTGTTTTGGGGTTTTTTTGCCCCCCCTCTCTGTCTCCACCTGGTCTTGCTCAAGGTATTCTCCTACTTACATTATATATAGAAAATAGTTCATGGGACAGTCAGTTCTTTCTTAACTTTTTAAAGCACTTTGTAAGTTACAACATCATAAAAATAGCTAATAAATTGGTAGTGGTCTATCCAAATGGCAAATTCTGAGCCTCCTAATAGACTATATTCCACATGAATTCCAAAATTCATGAGAGGCTGAATCAATTCATAAAAATTCTTTAAAGATAGACTCCAATACATGTTTCTGACACACACATTTTACTAGAACAGGTGCACATAAACACATACCAGAAATCAGAAAGACCCTTAAAATGGAATTACATCATTGTATGAGATAAAACCCCCAATTTTATTTCTGCTCCTAAAAATAAATACATCTAGTGATTTTTGGAAGATTTCAATATTCTTTACTTCAGACAGCCAAAGGTCTATCCTGAATTCCTAGGGAATCATCCCACAGTCAAAAAGGCTTGAAAGAAAACTCTGCATTACTGAAATACTCCAATAGCATAATATCAGAGCTAGAACTGAGAGCTGAAAAGACACTGATATCCACAGGGGGGAAGCAGAAAAGAACATAAGGGTTGTCTTTAGGGGTTCTGGAATTCAAAACACCACTTGAACTAACTAGGGTCAACTTCAATGTACTTTGTCATGAAAAACACAAGAAAAATGTCAGCTACACTTAGACACACTCTACAGAGATTACAAAAAGTTATACTACAAATTTCCTCCTTGAGGAAAGCTTTAGTTGGACGATCAGAATATGGAATTAAAGCAAAAGAAGAGCCCAACATGGATCAGGTTTCTATTTTAAGAATGTACCTGTCAATTGCTTGAAGATCATTTGCTGGATTCCACGTAGGATCAAACAGTATAACAACATTGGCACCAACAAAATTCAGACCCAGTCCACCAGCCCTAAAAACATAAAAATGGAAAAAAAAAATAGAACTACATTACAATAAAAACACTAAAAAAAAATTTCTGTATTAGGTCCATATTGGCATACCCTTCCCCAACATTAAAAAAAGAACACAATAAAAATACTGAAAACAGTGCAGCACAGCTTTTGTGTTACTATCTTATTAACAACTACCAAGTACTCAAATAACCACTTCTATAAAATGCAGTCTTCTCACCTAAGTATCACGATTGTTACAAGCTGAGTCATAACCAACTGCTATCAACTTACTTAGTAAAAGTCCTGGTTGCTATTTCATTCCCATTAAGTCCTGCACAGGCCAACTCCCCCAGTGATTATACTGAAATTAATAATCATTTTTATGCCAGTTAACTTTATGGAAGCAGGAAAATTATAGGAGAAATTTTAGTTCCTCTAATCCCAGTACATAGTTTCAACAATAATACTACAGAGCTTCCACTAAAATTACCACAATCTAGGGTAAGTTATACCTGTAAGAATTAGCAACTGTCACAAGTGTATCTGTACAATAAGTCACTCAGCTATTAAAAGCACAGTTGGCCACACAGCTGCATGTGGGCAATATTCATAGCAGTCATTACAAGGAAAAAAAAGTCCCTGTCAGAAAATTGTCTGGTCTGGGGGTTAGGAATCCCAGGCGTACCAGTTACATCATACTAAAATGCTCAACAGCTGGAGTGTGCTCTGAAGTAAAACCTGCAAACCAATAAACAATTTGAGCATATGCTTAACCTGAGTCAGCTAACTGCTGAACCCAAAACAACTGTGCAGTGACTTAATAGTTTGGTATGAGCATAGCTGAATGATTTCATTGGAACAAAAGGGATGAAAATGCCACTTCTCATGCAGGTGCAAAACAAGCAAATACTGAATATTCTTTTCAACTGGCTCAAACAACCATCACACAGAAAATTTCGTATACAAGCACATGCTAAATACTATTATTAATTAAACTATTAAAACAATTATCCACATTCACATAAGCATCACTAATTTCAAATGTGTTATTTTCCTGAAAGAGGTACTGTGCAATAGAAAAAAGTCAATCCTATTTAATTTATCAAGCAACTGGTTTAACAGATTGCTTTAGATTCTGCTTGTTTAAAGGAGACAAGAAAGGTAAAGTTTCCAGGTATAAGACTGAATGAAACAGAAACCAAAAACTTATGGAGGCCCACAACTTTTTGGTTTTCATGGAATCCAGGCCAATCTAAATGCATTTGCAGTCTTCCCCTTCCATGTGTGATGCGGTGTTGGGCTAATTAAATCTGGAAAGGGAGAGGATATGGGAACCTGCCAGTATTAACAGATGTTTCCAGAAGATGCACATTCTCAGAGTTTGAAATGCTGAATAAAAATATTTGTATTTTTTTCAGGATACATTGTGGTATTTTGGAAATATAGTGTTTTTCTTTTTAGTGAAAACAAAATTCAGTCTCTTGTCTTCCCAAATCAACCTTGCAGTTGGACTGAAATGTAAGTCAACATGCAAAACAGTCTATAAAAATTAAACAGGATACTTAGCTATAATACTTTTGCCATTCAATACCTTTGGGTATGACATAAAAATTCAAGTACTCCAAAGCAGAAAAAGAATTGCTTCTATATCCTTGATGGACAGAATGCATGCAGTAGTTTGGGCACTGCAAAGCACATCTTCCATTGTAACTATCATTTTAACTAGCTATTAGTCATTACTGCAATTTGGTCCATGCAAACTACTATAATATGGCTCAAATAAAGAGCTTTGTTACCAAGAACAGCTTTCAAAAGATCATCTTATTTAAAAATGTACAACTTAATACCTCAACATACAGAACAATACTGCATTAGGAAAGCTTCTGTGAAAGCCTTGATGATGTAATTCTGTTTACCGAGGTAAGTTTTTCATAGTTTCTACATTCTCTTTTTCAGTGAGATCTTGTGGTTTAAAGTTCTTTGAATGTTATCACACACATATTAAAAGTTATTTTCAACACAGACATGAAGAATTCAAGTTAAATGAAGCCCTGCAAAAGTAAAAAGTAATGATGAGCAGTCCACCAATGGACAGTAATTGAGAATGTTGCTGCAGGTAGAAGGAAAGTGCTTATGTTACCTTTCACATTAAAAACTACCTACAGATTTCTCTGAGCGCTTCTCATTACATAACAAAGGTAACTGAGAAGCAGAAATAGATTTTCATTAAAAATTATTCAGAAGGAATTAATCTAGCAAAATACTGGCATACAAAATCCAGAAACAGTGATTTAAAGGCAGGGATACATGCTGCTCTTATTTCTTCCAGAAATGTGAAACAGAACTGTGTTGACTTTGGTGCTGTACACACGCAGTTTCCCTTCTTTGGGCTAAGCAGCATAATTGGAGTGGCAAGCTCTCACAACTTCCTATCAAGTTACAGTAACTCCAGCAACTATTTTAATGTTTTTAAGCATGCCCAAAAATCCCCTTTTCTTCTTCCAAATAATCACACATTTTTCCCAGCAACACCAGAAAAGGACTGAAGTACACTTCACGAGACTTAGAAGTTCCAACATATGCATACATATTTTTCTCTTGTGCTCAAGTCTGAAATTCATGATCTGTATCTAATGGTTTGATGGAATTTATGAACGCTGAAGAAATCAATTATATATTCTCTCAACACCTATAAACTATATTTATCCATACAGCTATATCAGTCGTAGCTATCAATAAAAGCATTAGAGATAGCCATATGAATATGCTTGGTACCTATATTAACTGTATGACTTGAGGTCAAGCTGATTTACAGTTTGGTGCTTTCTGTTTTAAAAATTACATGCTTATTGTGCCAGTAAACATAATGGCAGACTCAAAATTACTACACAGGGAATTCATCCTTTGTAGAATTCACTTGTACACCCAAAAGACCGTGCAAGTATTTTCAGTGAAAATCAGCATTTGGCTCTCTGAGCAACGGGACTTTCAGAAAACACACAAATTGACTACACGGGTCAGCCAAAGACTTTGCAAGAGAGCACAGACAGAAGAGTATGACTGAATTCTGTCAACATCCTATGTACTGAAAAACACATAATGTAATATAAAGTATATTATTATTGTATATATACCTGAAATCTGAGTATGAGAAAATATTAATCTCTTGTAGAGTAGAACTAGAATAAATCACTTTCTTACTTCCAAAGGATTACAAATGTAAAGCTGCTTCCATTACTGTGTATCAAACAAGCAAAAAGATCACTTCCTGTTATCTGTGATAAACTAGACAAAGAATTGCACTTCCGGTTTTGCTGCAATTCCATCGCAGGTATCTTCCTTTCATTTGCTTCATGAGTAACCCCAAACCCAACAGAATCAAGACTCCTGTCTCCAGCACCATCAACAGGCTGGGAAGGCTGAGAAGTCTCTGTATTCACAAGCTCTCATAAGAGAGAGGATAAAGTCCCTCTCTGTTTATTTGGCCTTCATTTTTATTTCTATGTAAGTTAATGGAAGAGAACTGAAAAGGCTATGATTATTGAACTAAGTGAGACTGATAGAAGCAAAAATTAGTCTTTCCTAATGGTACAGATGCAATAATTCCCTTCTATCTTCAGAGACAAGGAGCAGGGACTCATGAAGGTCTTACAAAAAGATGACAGGAGGATTGTACAGTTGACCACGATCACAAATCAACGTGCATAACCAACACCACAAATCTCTTCACAACCCTATGCATATGCATGAGAGTACATGAAGACTGCTCTGATGTGTACTTGCAAGTCTTTAAAATTATGTCTGACTTCCAGTTAAACAGAGATAGCGTGGATCCTTCTGTCTAACTACAATATGCACACTTTCAGTAAAGCAGAACTGAAGTGACTATATAGTCAAGAATGTTTCATCAAGTTTCACTAAGCTTTCACCTTTGGGCAGGAAAATGAAAGCTTCTCTTGTTCCCTTTCTGTCCTTGCAAGTAAAAACCTTAACCCAATATAAATCATGGAAGTAATCAGAATAAAGCAAAGAAACAGTCACTATCATAATGAGAACTTCAGTTGAGCACATTAATCTATTCCAAAAGAATTCACTATCCATCATAAACTGATAAGCAAATCTGACAGGTAAATAAATTTTTAAAAGACAATCAATGATTTGTTAAAGTATTTTAAAAAGACATGCTGATTAGTGTGGTTAATAAATTAAAGTAATAGTGAGAGACAATTTTTCAGTTCAAAATAGCACTTCATATTCAGTTTCTAGTTCTACCAGTATAATACAAGAAATTGGGTGTGTCTACAATGAAATACAAAATCTTTTGTGGATAATGACATAACAGTGTTTAAAATTGTTTCCTCCACCCTACAGCAACTGGAAATTTAAAATTAGAATTCAGAAGATTCACTTCCTTCAGATCTTAGAAATCCTCATAAAGCAGAGGAAAGGGGGAAGAAGTCTCCATATATTTTAAAAATCTTAAGACCACAGCATTGCCTATGCTCACTGACATACAAGAGAACAACTCACTTGCTCAAAGTAAACTCTCACAATGTAATCAAGAAATATGCAGAGTAACCCATTTATTAAACACTAGAAAGATTAAAACAAATTATAAGTTAAATTTTCTTACATTGTGGATACAAGACATATGCTAATTTCTTGAATGCTGTTGAATTCTCTTACAATTCTGATCCTATCTTCTGATTTTGTATTTCCATCAAGTCTTCGGTAATCTAGCCCAGATGCCATGCAGTACTGTTCCAGCACATCTAGCAACTGAGTGGAAAAATAAAGGGGGGGAAAAAAAAAAGTACTTAATATTATATTTTTAATGAAACATGATCACAGAGGTTATGTTTATCAAATATATTTTCAACAGACCAAGTATTGCAAATGAGATTAAATCTTCACCACTTTGGTATCAGCATTCATGACTCTCTTTAGACATGATTCTATAGCAGCCAAGGTGATTAATATTAGTCTGCTGTGGTCTCACTCCATCCTCCAGCCCTGGTTGCCTGTTTCACCTCTGTCACTCAGTTAATTCAATCCAATAAGCACGCAGGCAACAAATAGCTTCCTCCCACCTTAGCAACCTGCAATTACTTGAAACACAGTAAATGAGCACTGGAGCACACACAGACTACACAGCCAGAGTTGAGGGGCATGGAGTGAAAGAGACTGCAGTAACCAGGATTTAGTCTGGTACAGAATATGATAAAGCACAGCCTAAGATACACGAATACCTTTCTGCTGCATCTAAATATGAAACTGGCATTCTTTCTTAAAACAAAAAAACCCCATCTAAACATTTAAGAACTATTATTCAAATTACTATTTTTTAAAATACTTTTTAATGCATCATTACAAATATTTCAATTAAAAAAAATTATACTATACAGTGCACCATTTCAGGAAACACTCCATAACAAGAAAAATCAAGGAGCAAGTCCCTTACAAGTGAAATGTATAAATACCTCTTGCTCCAATTAAACATAGCTTTAAGTTCAAATCAGCTGATGTAGTAAGCCCCAGGATTGAAATTTCCTTGCTAACGGTCAAAAGTCAGCAGAACAGAGAAGTTTAACAACTTTCAGTGCAAACACAAAGGTTTTATGACATTGCAGTCATACTGTGCTGTGACACTGCTCTAACTCAAGAGATACAATCTGCACTCAGCTTTCTACACCCAAAGTAACGAAACTGTCCTCATAACTACTTCCCACAATATAGGCAGTAAGGAAATGTGGTTGACAGGTGTCACTTCAGTCCTTCATGCTTCTACTGTTGCAGTTAATTGATAAAAATCTAATGGAACTCACCTTTGTAGAAAAGGAGAATAGAAGAACTTTATCCTTATTTTTTCGGAAGTGATTTAAAAGCTGCTGAAGGACCTGTAAACAACCCACAGCACACAAATTAAGAGATTATTATCTACAAGTTATGTCATGCACACTTACTTATGTTTTCAACCTCTAAAAAGGCTACACTAATTAATTATTTGCAAAGCCGAAGAAGAGTAACAAAAACCACTATTAATATAGTAAACTTGCCAAAGGTAATAGAGATGCTGGACCTTCCCATTTTTCAGTGTTCAACATGGAAATCCTGCTGTGAAAAGGTCATGAGACCACTAAGAGGTAAATTCAGAAGCTATTTGTGTCAGCTCATAGACTGCAACTTATGTCACACTCTAACTCAGACTATGAGGTTTTGTATATTAAAAATACACGCATTTACCCTGAAAACTCAAAGGGCTGTTTAAATTTTCTGTCCTACATCTGAGTTCAGAACTTCTTGGAACTTGTCTTCTTAAAATAATCAGTGAGATGTATGCTCCTCCCCACTCCCACTCTCATCTGTTGCTCTGTTTACAGTAGATTCCAGCTTCCCAGACTCTGCAAAGACCTTGAAATGCCAATAATCCGCCCACACACAAAGTTCTTCTGGTGGGGAAGCAAATAATCCAGAGTCTTGTATATAATAGTGATACTGTTATTTTCAAAAGAAGCATGTCCACATCTGGCAACAGCAGCTCCAGAGTACTGTGCAGAAGCCATACACAATGGGGAAAAGAGGAATTTTCTGTACCATGACTGTAGCTTTCTCCCAATGGGCAATAAATATTTAAAAAGTTGTATTTATTCACAGATAAATACATAAACTGCTAATCAACACTGACTTCACTAAAAGCCTAACAAATCTTTGACAACCAAATGATGAATGTTTATATTAACTTTATAATTCTGGATAATATCTAGAACAAAAAACAGTAATTGCACATCATTTAGTATATGTTAGTCAGCCTGTTACAAGCAAAACCAAGATACAAACGAGATATTTTTTTTTCCTGATTTCATTGTACACGAACGTATAAATTAGGACTTACTTTATTTGAGAAAAAAAAATCCACAACAGGCAATTTAACCAGAGTTATACTACTTAAATTTGCATTTTATTTAGGCACATTAAGAAAAAACACAGAACAAAAACAGTGACATTATTTTAAAGTAGAAAGAATTGGCTACTGTGTTATTGTTGTTATTAAAGCATAGGTCAAATACTGAACTTCCTATAGGAGAACACACAAAGAAATCTACACAGTTTTGCTTAAATATAATGGTTCAATTTCATCCCCATTGGCTATTTGGGTATTCTGGAATAAAGAACAACTCTAAGAGGGAAAAGTAATAAATGTTTTTGCATCAAAGAGAAATAAATTCTACACTTGTGTACCAGGGCATTATCCTGCATGTTGCTAGTCTAAACCAGAAATATTTAGTCATACTCAACGGAAAGTAAGAAGAGGTCTTTCTAAGAGTCCACACGGATTTAAGCAAATCTCCCCACTGCTACACATTGTGAGTCGCCCGTGTGTGATGCAATTTTACCTCTTGCTTTTAAGAGTATCTTTTTTGTATACAGATGTTCAAGTTAGTCTACAGTACTTTTAAGCCTTCAAAGCCATGCCTGACTGGGTGAGGATTACGTTTAATGGGAAGTTAACAAAATTTGCAAAGTGTTCCAATAGACAGTTATTCCTAAGAGATTTGTATTAATTAAGAACAGTAGCCCAAAACTCCATAAATTGTGTCTGTGGAAATATTATATGTTGTTTAAAAAACCCCCAAAAAGTCATTTCAAGTGCCCAGACATTTAATAGCCCTTTACACTTAGAAAACTTATAGAGTCTCTCTGAGCCAGAATTTTAACAGAACTGTAGAAATAATCAGAGAGGTAGTAATGAGAAATACTACAGGCTTGTAAAGTTACACTGATTCATCTTCTTTTCCAAGTAGTACCCAATACTTCTGTCTGCAATCTTTGTTTCTAAAACAATGAACCATTTGCCCTTACACCTTGCAGGTCCCCACTGTCTTCCATCATGACCAAAAAATGGTGGTTTCCAAACAAAGCAGGACAATCCTTTCATTCAGTTCTCAGATACTGAACTATTTCTATTTAAAAATCTATTCACTTTGAAACACAAAGTGTAAGCAAAGTCTGAAAACCGTATGTTCTGCAGTATGACTGAAAATGAGGGGATAATTTCCCCCAGAAAGTAGAAGCTCACTCAGATACATCACTGTGTATTACCCAACTCCCACTGTAATAAAGACATATTAGAATCCTCATTTTATCATATTAGGTATAACATCAATGTTTATACATATTATAGATTTGGATTGTAGGGACTGCTCTTTCCAGGCTCTTGCTATAATCATCAATTCAGAACAGAAAATCTGAGGTGGCATACTATAAATGCCACAGCTTGCAGAACAGAGAGAGATGACTGCAGCCACAGCACAAAGTAGGACACAAACACAACATACAGGTCATTCTCCCAATGCTTGTCATTCTAGTTTTACTGGTGGAAATAATTCATGTCCTATAAAAGAAAAATCTATGTTTCCTATATGTTCTATCTCCGCTTGGTTGAGAATAACAGATACTTCAAGCAGACAGATTAACCTTTTCAACTCTATGAACCAGTTACAGCAGCCCAGATATAAACTTCATTAAAAAATCCCAACCTTTCCATGAATGAATCTTTAAAAAATGTCACAAGCTTTGTCTTTGCAACTATGCTTATTTACAAAAGAATAATCACTTGTATCAAAATTTCTGTGTAGTCTGTACCAAATTTTAATTTAAAAGACTAAGTAATACCTATTCGGTCTACATTACCAGATGAAAGTTACAAAAGAATTTCAATTAGTTTCTAGAATTTATTTATGAGAGTGTAAAGTACTACAGTGCAACAAGGTTATTTAAAAACATTTTAATATAATTTGTCTCAGTTATTTCCAAATAAACATGTCAAAAATTGATAAAGTAGTTTTCAAGTTCTAGTGCCTGTTGACTCTCCTGTGATTACTTTCTTATGGTAAGAGGACTTTCTAAATTAAATACTTCCTGAATGACTTTGCTTCCACAGCATAAACCCCCAAACTACCACAAACAACTTCCATTTTAAAGTTTAGAATAGAAAACAAAAAAGCAAGTCACCACACGTGACATGTATGAAGTTTTTGGCACCATATTTATTTTGAAGTCAAAACTAATGGACTAAAACCCAATTTATTTTTCAATGATGGCTACACAGTCCACTGCATAAAACTCCTCCTTCCAGGCACAGAGATCATAGAATCAGAATGTTTTGGCTTGGAAGGGACCTTCAAGATCATCTAGTTTCAAACACCACAACTATGGGCAAGGATGCCACCTATTAGACTCAGGTCCCATCCAACCTGGCCTTAAATACTTGCAGGGATGGGGCATTCACAGCTTCTCTGGGAAACCTGCTCCAGTTCCTCACCACTCTCAAGAGTAAAAAAATTTTATTCTATTATGTAATCTAAACCTATTATCTTCCAATTTGAAGCCATTATCTCTTTCCCTATCACTGTAGAAAGTCTCCCTCCAGCGGTCTTCAGGTACAGAAAGGTGGCAATAAGGTCACCCTAGAGCCTTTGCTTCTCTAGGCTGACCACTCTCAACTCACTCGTCCTTTCCTCATAGGACAGCTGTTCCATTCCCCTAACTATCTTCATGCTCCTCCTCTGGATTTGCTCCAACAGGTCCACGTACTTTTTGTGCTGTGAAAATGAACACAGTAGACTACAAGAGTGGAGAAGGAGAAAATCACATTCCCTGACTTGCTCGCCATACCTCCTTTGATGCAACCATGCTTGTCTTTCTGTGCTGCTGCAAGTGCACATTGCTGGCTCATGTCCAGCCTCTCATTCACCAGCACACCCAAGTCCTTCTCAGCAGGGCTGCTCTTGATCTGTTCATCCCCCAGCTTGTATTGATACCAGGGGTTGTACCAACCCAGGTGCAGCACCTTGCACTAGGCCTTGTTAAACCTCATGAGATTTCCACTGGCCCACTTCTCAAGCTACTCCAGGTCCCTCTGGACACACTCCAGCACCTCAGTGTCTCTGTTGTCGTGATGGGCCCAGAACTGAACACAGGATTTGAGGTGTGACCTCATCAGTGCCATGTACAGGAGAAGAATCACCTTCCTGGTCCTGCTGGCCACACTATTTCTGATACAAGCCAGGATGCCACTGGCCTTCTTTGTCCCCTGGGCACACTGCTGGCTCATGTTCAGCTGCTGCTGATCAGCACTCCCAGGTCATTTTCCAACAGGCACCTTTCCAGCCTCTCTTCCCCAAGCCTGTAGTGCTGCATGAGGTTGTTGTGGCCAAAGCACAGGACCCAGCACTTGGTCTTGTTGAATCTTGTATCATTCGTCTAGACCCATTGATCCAGCCCGTCCAAGTACTTGACACATTTATTTTTTTATCTGCAGCATAACTTCTATTATTTTCACATAATGTCCAAAAGGTTCAAAAAGTCAGTAAGCACTGAGTACATCTTCACCAGCTCCATGCTACTTATGATTTCATAGGCTTCTCTCAAATTCATCCTAAGACATTGTTTCAAGGCTGGAGAGTCCCAGCCTACTTGGCTGCTGCTGACCCACAGTTACTAATCATCTTCGTGGCCCTTCTTTGAATCTTCCTCTGAACCTTTTCAAGGTCTAACATACACTTTTTGAGAGGAGGGACTGGAAGTACCGATATTGAAGGTGTGCAGAAATCATTAAGCCCATATTGACTTTGTTTTGCTCTCTTTTCTTTCCTGAATATTTCTGACTGCCACTGGAGTCCGTGGTTTCATGAAACAACAATTCTATTGACTGTAAGGGTTATTTCAACGCCCACCACTAAAAATGAAACTAACATCTCAGAGCATCTCAGCATCACAGATCACTCTTATCTAGTCTTTGCCCAGTTGCATCCTGATTCATGACAGGAGATACCTGATGTAGTATGACCAAACATAAAGAGAATGATTAAAAAACACACAACTATTAGGGGCACATTTTCTTATATGCATATACTATAACAGCAGATCTATTATTAATAGTATTTGTTTTTTTCTAAGGAATGGGTTTACCTTCATTTTTCCACTGTATTTTGGATCTGAAATTGTTTCAAAGGCTGCATCTTTGCTTAACTGAACAAAATCTGGGAAACTGGAAAATACCTGGCTGCAAACTCGTTTGATATGTGCTTCCTGGAAGAAAACCAGAAAGATTGAAAAGGTGTTAAAAATTAGAGCTAAACTGGGATACCAGTAAGCTATACAAAGAGTTAAACACGTTGACATGTGACTGTCAAAGGATCTCAAGCAGAGTTATGTAGTTTTCTATTCAGTTCACGAAAAAACTGCTGGATAAAACACCTCCTGTGTGTTTTGCTTTGCTTCATTTAAAAATAAAAGAGATTCTTAATCTGAAACTATGAATTGTAGCTACTAGAGTAAGAGATGCTCAAAATATCTTCTCCTGGCCAAAAGCTGCAATAGGACTGGCTAGAACTGTCAGTCTCAAAAAATTCTGTTGTCTTGAGGTTTGCAATACCCAGCAGTTTTGTACCAGAATTTCTCTTGACCCACTGACATAACAAGCCAATACAGGAATTACACATTGTTCCATTGATACAACAAAAAACTCTTTGGGAAGGGTACTTAAACTGTTCAAGAGCCACATAAAGCTCCACTGCTAGAATTTAAGTCTGAATTTGAACATTACCTCACACTTTAAGTCCACTTTCCCAGAGAGAATGAAAAGATCACATCTCTCACCTAACGCATGTAAAGGACTTCCATACTTAAAAGTAAGAAATACTACAAAGTGTCTATTTCTTCAGTGGATTTTGGCAAAGTTAATTTTGCATGGTGTCAAAGACTAAGCTAAAAATACTCATATTGTGTTATTTCAGAGGTTATTTAAACTTCAAATGTTATTAAAACAAAAAACTACATATGATCTACAGAAAAAAGCCCACTGAAAACATTCGGGTATATATTGCATATAAGGCCCTGGACAGTAAGAGTAGTATTTCCTAAAAAGCAAAACCAATTTAATGTAATTAATTTGCAAAATTAGCTGGGATATTCTGATTTCCCTTCCTCGGTGGTTTCTGACAGGAAGTGGTAACATCCTAAATTCTCTTGCTCATTCCTGGATTTTAAGGATCATATACAAGCATTTGTAGAAACTCTGCTTGTGTGTCTTGTAGGTGACTTGCCACAGTAACAAGATAAACTGATAGTGATCTCTCCATTGAGTGTTTTCTTCTAAAAGATGTTTCTCATAATTTAAACAAAATCAGCTCTTAATATAGAGTACTAGTGAAAAAAAGCAAATTCTAATTGCCTATTGTTTATTTACTTACGCAAAGACATTCCTCTTACAAGCACTCCTCATAAATGTAACAGGAAATACCACTATTAGAAATCACTAAAAATTATTCTCCCTCCTAAATCTCTCCAATGTTTCTATAACCCTTATTTTCAAATATGCATCACCTAAATGAGCATGCTGTTTTGTATAACATCTTTATATGGTCTCCATTCTGAACTGCTGAATGGAAACTGAATTTTGCAAAATATCTTAATTGCAGTTAGTTAAGACTTAAGAAGGCCAGTAGCAATTTTCATTCAAGAGTTTTCATCCCATTTTCCACAAGTCCATTTTTTAACTACTTCTGAAACTAACCTGCTGCTTGCTAGTGTTGTCTGTCTGCAGCAGTGCAACATGATTTGCAACCTTCTGTAGAATTGTCAGATAACTGAAGCGCAGAGACTTAATTGTTTCACCATGTGCATTTTCCTACAAAAAAAAAAGTTTATGCAAGCAAATACTCCTTAAAATAAGTAATAATCTAAATTAAATGCTATTCTTACCAGGTTTAATGGATTAACAATTCTAAGTAGTACTGTAATTGATCCCAAAGAGATGTGTATTATATTTCTAATAAAAGTGAAGCAAGTTCAGTTTTACCCCTCAGCTTTGTGATCCTATTAATAGAAACATCTTCTAGAAAAAACCCTACAGCGATGTTCACAGATTGCTAAACATTTCAGACAGTATTTTCTGTAGATATCATACCAAGAACTGCCAGTAAACAAAAAGACAGTAACTTTAAAACTGATTTAAATGTAAATCAAACCAGCACTGTCTGAACAACTTCTTACCCTACAACTGCTAACTTCACTTGTCTCTACAGCAAAAATTTAAAAAGTTTTAGAAACACCTCAGGTAACAAAATTCAGGTTTCAAACATTCATTTACAATGCAGCAGCAGCAGCTACTGCATCAGCAATTTTTTTGGTTATGATTGGCTGATTTTGATCAATATTTGTTTTCTTTTTCCTTTCTTTCTTTCCTTCCTCAAGTTAGTAAATTTCACAGTTAACTTTGGAATATGACAGTCCATAAGACCACTTAACCCTGCACAGGCCTGCCTACTGCCCTTCATGAATCAAGTTCAGCAGCATTTTGGTTTTTCTACAAAACATCACAAGAAACAAAAGCCTGCAAAGACCGCTAGTATCCATGGAATATTAAACAGACTTATGGGGGGATCATTCATAAAGAAAGATGCAGAAGACTGAATAAGACAAATCATTTGGAAAAAGAACCCAAAATACTACACAAGAATGAAAACAGGCCAGAAAGAAAACAGAGAGAAGCAAGTACAAGACATAGCTTCTAAAGGTTTACAAGATGTGCTTAATCTGATCCTACTGAGTCATTTGGGCAAAGCAAATACAAAGCTAGACTAATTGAGTGTTGAAGAAGTCCAGAGAAGATTGAAGAAATATGCAAAGCTGCTACTAGTGAACAAAGTTCAGCTTGTGCTCTACGGCTGCTTCTATGATTTTCCCTTCCATGAAGCAAAACAAAGTGCATGTTTAATGACACAGAAAGACACAATCTAACTGGAATTAGAACACAAGCAAAGCCCAGACAACCTGCTTCCCTTTCTGCAGACTGCCTGAGGCACATGGGAGCAGCATGCCTGATATATATTGAAAATCTCAGTGCAGTACCCCTGCCAATATCAACTGTATCACAGATGTACTTATTAATATAACAGATCCAGAATTTACTGCATAAATAACAACCACTTCCTCGAGGCAAGAAGCTTTGCAGTAATCTCAAAGCCCCAAGATCCATCATGCTTGTGATACAGCCACCCATATTTCCAGTTGGGATTCCTCAATTAGATGGCCCAAAACTAGGCAAACATTTCAATCATCTCTTCATCAGCAGTCTTTCAAGAGTTCCAGAAGACCGTGCTCTAAACCCCAAACATTACACGTTCTTACTTTGTAACAACAGTTCTTCCTTTTCCGGCCACTGTTGCAGCTACAGGGCTCTCCTGCTCGTAACACTAAGATTACATCATCTGTCTCTAGCACAGCCTGATACACGGCTTTCTGGAATTCCGTCAGGGAACAATACACCATCTAACAAAGAGAAAACCCAAGAAACACTATTATGTCCAACAAACAATGAAGAGCAAAAAACTGCATCAAAAAACACTAATTACAGAACACTGAAAATAAAGTAGAAACAAATACTATACTTGTTCAAATAGTTACAGTAAATTATTCTACCACCAAATGAAAAAGATGTGGATCTTGACACCAAAAGAGCATGGAATTGCAGCCAAAATGTATGTATACTTATTTTATCCTATCACAAAATTCTACAAAGAGTATCAGTGTCAAGCTACAAGAACCTAATGTTCGGTTTCACAAAACCTTTCAGTATGGCTTTTGTGGAGCAATAGGAGGAGGAAGGAAAAATGAGAGAAATAAAGGCATAATTTTAATTACAGATTCCACTCTGTTTTTCAAGGCGCATAATTTGCCCTTTCTTCTCCTTTTTTTAGGCACCTGCTATCATAGGGCACTACCAAAACAGGACAAACAGAATAAGCAATAAGAAGGCAAGGATCTACACAGTACTATGGCCACAACTCTGATCCCCCTTCTTAGAGACCATGGGCGGCATCTCCATGACATCTTTAGTCTTAAGCAGCAGGAGACAGAAATCCCAAGATCATTCCTTAACCTATGCTACCCACATAGCAGCAGCACCATGCTGAGCTGTAATAATACAGCAGTTACTTTAACATATACTCACATTAACAAGATAATGAAAAGAATAAAACTGCTAGGTTCAGAAAAGCGACTGACTGATCTGTGTTAATCTTTCCTTCAGAAGACAGCTTAGATGACATTATTATAAACTAAGGATGAAGAATAAATACCAAATTTTGAAAACAAAACCAGACGCAAATTTATGTATTTGTCTATTTAGAAGGAATGATTTATCAGAACTCTTAGCTATATTAATAAAGCATTATAATTTCATATAATATTTAAAATTGCTCCGGATTACAGACTTATAGAAAGAATCAGTTTTATGTCTGAGTTTTTTCTTTTACTTAGGGACCAGAAACGAGGGAGTTAAAAGCATCCTATTCCATACACGAAGTGTCAAGCTGCCAATTCAGAAGTTCTATATAAAATTTAAAAGTTACATACATTGCTTTGGGTTTGCACAGGTAAGTATAAAAACACACATAAAAGAGATGTATAAATTACTAGTCAGAAGACTTGCTGAGCATTTTCAGGTTTGATTAACTCCATTTCAACATGCAATCATAGTAATATGTGAAAAAAGCACACTAAGCGCATTTTTTCCAAGTCTATGGATTCTTAAGTTCATAAGATGAAGAGAAAACCATAAAGTAGTACAGACATAATGAAAGAGAGAAAATAAAAGGAGAAAACAAAAAAAGAGGAGATACATTCATTAGTATGACATTTGAAATGTGAAGGCACTCTTACTCGGTCTTCCTTTTTTGGCAACTGATCACTGATAAGTGCTTTGGTACGTCTTAGAAACCAGCCAGACATTTTTCTTGCTAGCTTCACCATCGCTTTACGACCTGTTGCTAGCTCTCTTTTAGTTGCAGTGTGTCTCTGGCCATGCTCCACTGGATCAGAAAATTTCTTCTTGAAATCTACTCTGCTACCTAAAAGTCCTGGTACAGCCCTATTAAAAAACAAAAGAAGGTGGGTGGTTGATTCAGTGATTCAAAGCATACCATAATTTTTTTTTCTGGCTAACAGCAAGAGATCTTAAATTAACAATTAGTGGAGAAATCCCTAAAAATTATATGTACAAGTAGAAACATATACTACTTTCAGACATGCCATTTTTCATTTGCTTTCTGTGACTCTCAAATGCTAAGAGATACCCCTAAGGAAAATGTTTGCACTCTCCAGAAGTCACAAGTATATAGAAACTCTAAACTACAAGGCTGCTACCATCAGGAGGCTAATCTGGAGGCTAATCAGTCATGTTTTCAAATTTTACTGTTTTTATTAAATCAGATTATGCAGACACTACAATTATTAAATAAAATTTTGGGAAACCCAATATTAAAAAGAATTTCATAATCATTGGCAGCACTACATATTGAAACAATCTACTAAAATCATCACCATAGCTTCAGTGTACCAAACGTAACACCTAAGTATTTTTCCTGCTATTCCTGTTCTGTATATCCTTATATTTAAAGTATGTTTGCTTTGTTCTTCCTCCACAAAGTGTGTGTTCAGATTTTTATCCACACTTAGATGCAGTTCTCCATTAGAAGTTTTTCTGGGCAAGACTGTTTCTTTGCAAATACAAGCAGTCATGCATTTTAAAAATGCATTTTAAAAAACTGCAACTCACTCAGAATGACCCACACATACTGGAGAGAGCAAAGGCACAATGTTTGTCAAGGTTGTGTAATGATTCTCTGTCTATTGAGGAAAGGACAAAAGAAATAAAAAAGCATGTCCTTAGGAAAAAAAAAAAGAAGGTAAATATGGGAGGGTGGGGGAAGAATCTTTTTAACCGCTTCCCAAAATTCCTAAAGAAGCCAGTTGTAATGAGGTACAAATGTATTAAAAACCTGCAAAATTCATACCAGAAGCTCATCTTCACAGATGCATTAAAAAAAACATAGCTACATTCTCACAAAACATCACGGGTTTTGAGGTGGAGGGCTGTAGTTTGCTTTTGTTGTTTTTATAACACAGATGGGTCCAGACTATTCAGTTCTACCCCACTCCAAGTGCATCGTTAACATATAGACATATTTAACCATAAAAAAAAATAAAAATTATTTACCAGTCCATAACACACCAAAGTTCCTTCATATTGTTTTGAAGAATGGTTCCAGTAAGACCTATGCGAACATTGCATTTTAATGACTTCATGGTTTGAGTTATTTGAGCCTTTGGATTCTTGATTCTATGTGCTTCATCCACTATAACAGCAGACCATTCTACACTGCAAATCAAAAAAACATTTTATTAACTGACTATACTTATCCTGTCATCCCACATACATAACAAAAGTGAAGTCAGCCACACAAGTGGCTATGATTGTTATAACATACTATTACTTTTTGACTTTCATATTTTACATTGTATTATGTTACTCAGTTTCTTTATATTCTGTTCATTTAGTAAATCCAATTGCTATAGTGGAGCATGGCAGAACAGCTGAACTACATACCCAAATAAATGAACTACTGATAACCATGTCGAATGCTTTCTGTGAAGAAAGCAGCTTTCAATCTCTGGAGCAATGAATCCAGCACATCTCACCAACACTAACTCCACTTATAATTATGATTTACAAAAACTGAATAAGTCTCTGAAAGTAAACTACTGAAACATGGTTAATACAGATAAGCTTCATCTTCCCACCAAAAACTATCCAGTGCAACTAGTAGAAGGCTGAAAACATTTCAGTCTGCATGGTTTTCTACAAGAAAGCATCACTCAAGAATAATACCAATATGGCAGAGGGATTTTAATATTCTGTGATTGTAACTAGAAGAAACGTATCTGGAAGCAGTGACTAACAAATATTTTACAGGCAGTTCAAGCACAAAACTTAAGGGTAGAATGATCTATATACAGTGATACTAATTTAAGTCATCAGGTCCCTAGAAATGGATTTATTATGAGTTCACTTTATATATGTGAATGAATATTTCAGAACACAATATCCAGTTTGATGATACTTCAAGCTCTAAAAAGTTGAAACAGACATCTTTAGTAGAAATCCTCTACCCTGAGCAGGCTGCATTTAGTTCACTACTCTGAAGGCTGATGTTGTGGAATTTTTGATATCCACAAAATACATTCATTCATATCAGTTACTTACATTCCTAAAATATGTTAAAAATGGGAGTTTCTGAAAGGAGCTTAACAGATGTCTGTATATTAGCTCCTTCCACTTAATCTCTCATTATGTTGATTTACATGAGTAACTGAGTATATATATTCTTATTAGTGACAGCTAATTATTTAAGAGTCCTTTTTGAGGCCAATCCACCACTGCAGCCAAGCAAAACACACAGCTTCTTCTGGTGTCAAGATCACAGGCCCATCCAGTCACATGTTCTGCAGAAAGAGTTTGGCAAATCTGCACATTGAAGAAAAGTATTTGCAAACAGTCACACATCAGATCTCCTCTGCACATGCACCTATTTCCTGACCACTGTCTATTCCGTGACCAAGCCTGAAGAGTGCCTCAGAAAGAAAACAAAGAGTTAGGGTACTGCTGACTCTTCCATCTGCACGTCTCAGCCCTGAGCACAAAAACGAAGATCTGATTGTTTTGGTGATGGCTGTCCAGATGACTAGGGCACTCTCTGGGGCTTGAACCTTTCCCAACACCTGAATCAACAAGATCTCCTAATTCAGCTGCTGAGGGTGGACTGCTACTACCAGCCATTGACATAACCTGTACTCTACTTCCAAGATAATAAGGAAAAAGAACTTCTAGGTTTGCATGAGAAATATACAGCTTTAAATTGCAAAGCATTTAGGACTCAAGAATTTCATCAAGCTGGTGAAAAGTGCAAATAACAAGGAAAATACCTTTTTGAACATTTACTAAAAATTCCAGGTTTCTGGTCTCCTTACACTGTACTGAAAGACAGAAATATCTACTAGTTGTTAGCAATTTTCAGGCAGGCAATTCCTGCATCTTTCAGAGAACGTGCTGTAAGTGTGGTAACAGCAAAGACTAGCTTTATGGAAACTATTCAAATGCTTACTGCAATCAAGTATCCCACTACAAAGATAGTATGAACTAAACTCCACACAGTTAAATGAGATTCTTCTCTTCAGCAAAGTTGAGTCACTAGATTTAAAAGTAAATACATTACACAGAAAAAGTACATGCAAAGAACAATAAACAATTAAACAGTTAAAATTCTGTGTGTAAAAAAACACATTAAAACCATTACCTGTTAAATTCATCCAAATACAGGCGAAGTATCTCATATGTTGTAAGAGCAACTTCGTATTTCCCCTGCTTGATGCGATTCAAGTCATCATCTTTTTTACTGCCATGTAAGACAGAGACCTTAAAGTATCCCCATGTATCTAATTCATCCTTCCAGTTGTACAGCACTGAAAGAGGGGCCACTATGAGGAAAGTCTGAAAACAAATATATATTACAGTACTACTTGAAAAACCACAACATAGCACTTTCTCAATAAAGAAAGTCAAAATCTTGAGATTTCTTTTACTGCTTTGAACAGTTTGAACTGTTTAATTCTGTCACTTCAAAGCATAGTATGGAAAATATCTGAACAGTTAATAGCAATTCAAAAGGAATCAGTTTATTCCAAGTACATAAATAGTACAGAAGAAAAATAATACTAAAATTAAATACCAAATAGCACTACTTACTCAAATTATACTCTAACAACTGCAATAAGACATGAAACACTATCATTTTGCTTTGCTCATAGCATCTATATACCAGAAAATGTTTTACAGATGGAGAAAACAAAAGAGAGTAAGCAGCTTCCTCCAATCCTCAAGTCTAGTCATCATACGACTTCAAAACAGAAAGACCTGAAAGGGGTTTAAAAACTTAAGACAGCTCATACAATTCAATTAATATCATAGAATAATAAAATCAGTGAGGTAGGAAGTGAACTTTTTAGTTCAACTTTATAGTCAAAGGAAAGGCAACACTGAATTCAAACCAGGGCCTTCCCAGCTCAGGTCTTCAAAACCCCACAAGGATGGGTGGGCTCCATCCTGTGACCTGTTTCAACATTAAATGTCCTCAAAGTTATATTCTTCTCTTATTGCCACTCAGAAGCATTCTTATTTCTCTGCACATGAAATGCTAACCCTTTACCTCTTTCTTTCACCTTGTATTTCCTGAGGAACATGTATCCATTTTCACAGAGCTACAGTGATATGACTCATTATGCCAGTTAAATTCTCTAATTATTCCAATAAAATAAGGATATAACAGAAAACAGCAATCACATAGTTTCTGTGATGAGTAAAATTGCAATAATCTTGAAATTTATCTTATTCACACAAAACTTTTACATGTTTCTTTTATTTGCTGTTGCTGTATTTGAATATTTAAATTATCAGTTCAGACTTCTGACATTACGACAGTCAATCAAGAAATTACAGAAGATCACAAGACTATTACCTTTTACAACTATATGCATTGGTCTTAAATATTCTGTTATCACGGATATACATGCCTTTTTTTTACTTTAAAAATACAATCACACAACACTAATTTTCTACACACTGGCACAAGCTTTTCAAAATACTCTAGCCACGAGGCTAATCCAGATATTTCAAAATGTTTTGTTTTAGTGTAGATCAACAGTAGTAACAGATTAGACAATAACAGCTAGATAGTATACTATGACAATTTGGAAAACTGAAGGCTTCCCTAATACTTCTAGGAAAAGCACAAACCCCTAATCTACTTCAGTATCTGAATTTTAAAAATTAATATTCCTAAACTCCTACAAATAAATAAACGAAAAAATCCAAGCACTGCCTTTTACCAAAATCCCTAAGCTTGTTTCATTAAAAGTTGTACCTTCTTGGGGTTACAATTTGAGCCCTTTTTCATTGTCCTCAGTAAAAATTCTGGCATATTATTTTCAATATCCTCACGCGTTCCTTTTTTGTGCAACACTGCAGCCAAAAATGAAATGACCTTGAGAAAGAAAACAATTCTCAGTGATTATGTACAATAAGAAATTAAATGAGTTCCACTGAAAATAAACATTTAGGACAAAATCCTGGATGGGACTTAGTAAAGTTGTTGCGGGTGGAGCAGGGCAGAGCAAGGTTTTTCTTGTTTGGGGTTTTTTTTTAAATGGGATCACCTTCCCTTGGATTCCCATGAATTCCCTAAATTCATGATAAGAGCGATGAATTGCTCCATCTTCCTCTTTCATTAAGTGGAAAAGTCCCAAAAATACAGAAGTAACAGAGTACAAATGAGCAAGCAAAAAACAGAGATGAAGCATGCCTTGCAACTCTCCTCGTTTTGTTGCTACTTGAATATGAGATGAGAATTCAGAAGGAACATATACTTGCTAACCATACTCACAATGCTATTTTTGCAAAGGTAAGAAGATGCTTAACCACAGGTTTGTTTTTTACTAATATGTCTTTTTTCTGTGTATTCCATTCCTTCAAATTCCTGTTAACATGAAAACCATTTCTTTCTGTTGTGCCATATTCTCTCATCTGCCTCAAACCAGCAAAGGTGATCATGAGAAGACACTTAGTACAATACACTGCCACAAGAACAAACATCCCAGCATAGACTATCCCAAACTGCTTCCATGGTAATCCAAAACAGGAATAATGCAGAGCGCTATCTGGCCAGAATACGTAAATCTGTAAAATCCACTTGGGATAAACGGTATCCATGGGGCTAAGCAGCAGAACGGACCAGATGCATCAGGAGAGAGGTGCCCTTTCTTCAAAACTCACAGGCCCCTTTTTACTCAGAGCAGCCAGCTCCAGACGCTCCCTTTTGCAGCTGCTACACAGTTGCTTAGAGCAGAGCAGAGGTAAATCTATCAATTGTTGATTTTCAAAAAAAACAGCTTTCTCCCTCTAATGATGGGGAGAAAGAGCCAGTAAGGAGGGCAAAAGTGCAGAAAAAATACCTGAGAAAAGTAAAGTGAGATGGACAGAAGAGAGAGGAAATCCATCCACAGAGTAGAATGATACGCAGGATAAAAGTAACCCAAACATTTTTATACATATTTCATATAAGCTGAGGCTAAAAGGAATTGCAACTTTGCACATGTTGCTTAACAAATAGCTCTTATTTTTTTAATCCTTTTGAGAATTTTACCGAATAATAAATCTTCATGTGTCTACCAGATCCTTCATTTTTGGAAGAAATTTCAATAGCAAAGGCTGTAGAACAGCAACTCATTCTCAGAAACCTTCAGCTCTTTCGGATAAAGCAAGAAGCAACCTAAAGGCCTTGATAGAAAATTAATTTACTGTAATCAAACTAAAACCCATTATTCTACTTGCCTCCACCTCAACTTCAGGTTGAATGGAAAAAGCCCTACAGTCAAGCCAATTTAAGCAAAAATTAATTCAGAAGTACAAAGAACATTAAAATGCAAAAGGTTTCTAGAAAAGTGTTTATCTCATAAACCATCTAATTCAGAAACAACAAGGTTCAGCCAACTGACAAGCACAAAACAAGTTTTCTATAAGGGTACATCAGTTACTCAATGAAGTTTAACTAGTATTTTTTTGTATGTACTAACCTTTTCTCAAAAAGGGAATTCCTTCCTTTTACTTCATATTCACTGAACTACCTTTTCCATACTCAACTTGAAGATAAACACTGTATTTTGAAGAAAATACACAAGATCACAGAATCAAAAAATGGTTAGGGCTGGAAGGGATATTAAAGATCATCTAGTTCCAATCACTGCAATGAGCAGGGGTGCCATTCATTAGATTAGGCCCCCATACAATCTGGCCTTGAACACAAGGAAAGCTGCAATGAGGTGTCCCCAGAGCCTTCCCTTCTCCAGACTGAACGGCCCCCAACTCTCTCAACCCGTCTTTGTAGAAGAAGTGTTCCATCCCTCAGGTCACCTTTGTGGCCCTTCATCTTTCTGGTGCTGATAACCTCAGAGCTGGATGCTCCATGTGGGGTATCAAAAGGGCAGAGGGACAGAATCCCTTTCCTTGACCTGCTGGCTGTACTGCTTTTGATGCTGTCCAGGGCTGTAAGCATACACTGTTGGCTCATGCCCAGCTCTTCATCTGCAAGAACCTCCAAGTCCTTCTCCACAGCACTGCTCTCAATAACCTCTTCTCCCCGTCTGTACTTATGTCTGGGATTGCCCTGACGCAGGTGCAGAACCTTGCACTTGGACTTGTTGAACCTCATGAGGTTCTTATGGGCCCACTTCTCAAGTTTGTCAAGGTTCCTCTGGATGGCATCCCATCCTTCTGTTGTGTCAACTGCACTGCTCAGCTTTCTATCATAGCCAAACTGGCTGGGGCTCCACTTAATCTTACTGTCTCTGTCACTGATGAAGACACTGAATAACAGTACTGAGACAGAGCTCTGAGACTTCACTCATCACCAACTTCCACCTGAACGCAGAACCACTGACCACAACTCTCTGGCTCCATCCATCCATCCGTCCAACCATCCATCCATCCATCCATCCATCCAATTCCACCAAATTGTCCATCCATAAAATCCATGTCTCTACAGTTTGGAGATAAGGCTATCATGTGGGACCGTATCAAAAGCCTTACAGAAGTCTAGGTAGATGGCATCTGTCAGTCTTCCCGTATCAACCATTGCTGTCATTCCATCACAGAAGGCCACTCGATTGGTCAGGCACAATTTGCCCTTACTAAATCCATGCTGCCTGTCCTCAGATCGCTCTCCTTGGCCTTTCCTTTCTGACCTGAGTACTTATAGAATACCTTCTTGTTATTCTTCACGTGAGATATTCTCCACATAAGATATTCTTTGAAACCTCTACCTTTCTTCTGCAAATTTGACACAGATTAAAAGAAATAGTCATCAGATGTAAATTCCACATAGGAACACGCTGTCACTGCGTGATAAATGTGACTAGAGAATCAGCTCTGAGATTCAAAAAATCGAAGAGATGCAAGCAAAACAATTCAATTTTCCCCCTCCCCCCCCGTTTATTATTATCTTCTGTATATATTTCTTACCACATGAAATCAGATTATTTGCAGTTCTGAGTAGAAAGAGTCTTCCATAACTACTCAGTTTTTAAACAGCTATGGACAAGAAATACGTCTGTATTTAGAATGGATGAAGTTCAGTTTTAATAAGCATCTGTTAACAGATCATCATCAGCTATATATACAAACGCATGATACACCTCTAAATGCTCTAGGCAGAGTTTTGTCAATTTTGTTTACTCCTCTTGTTTGATACAGGGCAATACTTCTTTGCACTGAAATGCATTTGACAATATTCTCCTAAATGGAAGGGCAATAGATACCACAGTCAATACTTGCCAGTGAAGGAATGAGCTTGCATCTGACATATGGAGAAAGAGAAAAGAGAGTGGGACAAAGACTAGATACCCCAGACTCAAGCTGCTAACTTCAAACCAGCAAATTACAGAGAATTTCCACACATAAGCACACCCTAATCATAGCAAAATAAATAAATAATTAGGGCCACACAGACTCAAAGCATAACAAAAAATCCAGCTATACTTTGTCCTCCCATCAACCCAAGCTGCACTTCTAAAAGAGTGAAAGTAGTAGCATGGAACACCTAAGCACCTTTTCCATAAATGGGAGTAAATGTGCCTGCTCCTCCTCATTCCCAGAACAGCGAAACTATTAGTTTTTGGGAAAAAAGGAAAGAGACATTTTAAAAACTAGAGTTAGATAAGGGTCCCATGTTCTTTTAGTGTACTGCAGTACAAATTCCTTTCACAATGGACAGGTAGCAATCCTCATAGTAAATTCAATACAGTATTTTAACTACCATAATTACCCATGCTTACACTAAATGGGATCACATCCCTGTTTCATGGCCTGTCAGGAGTGAATCTTAAATCAGCAATGGCTCCTGGCTCTGAGTGCTGTCCTGGATGGTCATGTCCTGCCTCATCCAACTCCACAATAGCAAAGGGAGGTTAAATTCATAAATACATTATTTTTTAAAAAGATTTACAATTCTCAGAAGACATGCTATTCTCCCACTGTAACAAACAAAAAGAATACCTGTATAGTTTTTCCGAGGCCCATATCATCTCCAAGAATACAGCCCTCTTTTTTAGCATAATGTCTATAGAGAAACTGGGCTCCTTCCCTTTGATAATCACGCAGGTATCTGTTAATTGTATATGGGATAAAATCGCCATTGTCAGATAATTTAAAAGCAACTGCAGGAGATGGAAGATTTTGTTGAGGGAAATACGGCTTTTCCAGATCATCATCATCAAATATTAAGCTTTTCCAAGGTCTTCTGATGTCTTTGATTCTGCAGGGTTTAGTTACTACTACTTTCCTTTCTTCAGGATCTGAGAATAATACATCACATGGTTTTCCATTCTTGTCCTTTTCAAGTGAGGTTATTATTTCTTCCTGAAGTTTTCCATTTTCAAGGCAAGGGGCAAGGCATTTCTCCCCAACAGACCAACAATCTACAAAAAAACCAAACACACAGTGATAAACTGGCCTGACATACAAAGTAATTAATTGTTTCACACTATTACAACATTGGAAGTAAATTTATTTGACAAAATGTATACAACTTAAGATACAATAGTTCATTGGAGGTAGCATTAGAATAAAGAAACCAATTACTGTTTACAACCAAACCCTGAGCTAGACATAAAATTATGGTTTGCTTTAACACTATTTTATAAATACCAGAAGGTGTATATGAAAAAAACAGTAAAAGCCAGGTTCCAATGCATTGTTACACAGCAGCTTCACACAAGCAAACACAGCAGTGTATATCAGAGTCAAAAAGCCCACATCATACTGACAATGAAAAACAGAAAAAAAAACTTCATCATAAAAAAAAAAAAGGCCTTCACTCACCATAGTAAAGAGAAAGACCTTGTGAATAATGCTTGAACACAAAATTTTCCAAATCTGAACTGAGAAAGATTTGGAAAATCTTTCCAAATCTTTTTGCCCTTTTGAGTTTGTAGAAAAGATTTCCAACCTTTCCCTGATCAGCCATCCCAAAACAGAGGGATACAATTTCAGATTTCAGAATTAATTTCAGAATTCCTATTCTGAATTTCACAATTTTGTTTCTTATCTATTTGCTGTAATAAGTTTTGCTTACTTGCTAAGAAAATCATTATCAATAGCAGTGAGAGGCACCTAAGGTGTTTCCAGACAAGAGCAAACCAGAGAACCTTGCACAAGAGGTAGTTCATGCTTATGACCAGTGGTAGTACACATTTCTGGGCACATCCACCCAGACACTTCTCAGAGGCAAGGAAATGAGGAAGGCAAGAAACTCCACACATTTTTATATCTCTGTGTAAAAATTTCATGGAGAAGACAGGTTTTCCTCACCAGGTCCTGAATGCCTGGAAGTGTACACATAGGACTATTCTCCACAATGTATTAGTTAAATTGGTGACAACCATAACTCATTTTTTAAAACTGATTGAATTATATACACTAAAAGAAAACAAAATCATTCATATAGCCCACTATTCTGCAACCAACACTAGCCATAAGTTGACATCCAGGTAACAATAAAAATAGCACAAGCATAAAGAATATCACTTGTCTAATATTCTTTGCCTTCAAGGATTTCTTTAGCTACAGAGACTTCATGGACCATATATGATTTGTCTGTTCCGTGAACCTTAGCAGACTGTTCTCTTCCAAGTAGCTCCATTCTCCTTTCAATATACGCAGATTTCTTGCATTCAGTGTCTTCTGACTATAAATATTGCAGGCCTGTTCTCGATATGTGTCACGCTTTTGCTTGATATGAACTTTGATCCCAAGACCTAAACTGATGGCTCGCTAGTCCTTACATTAACAAGGTCATAAACGAAGATCTGTCTGTTAAACTCACCGCTGTGCAGATCTCTTTAATAATGCCCCATCATCCTCACATAAGGAGTTCAGCCCCACACCTTGTGACCTGTACATAAGCTGCTCCATACCTTCGGCCATTCCCTCTTATCTTCTCAATGAGCTGAAGCTCAAACATACCTTTTGGAGGCAAAGGCTGATGTACAAGGAATACATTCAACAAATCACACATAACTAATTTTTAGAGTTCATGGTATTTGTACAGTCTCTCACACATGCTCAAATCGATGCAGTAGCATCTAAGTCTTTCAATACCTTCATAAAAACAGGAACTGAAAACTGAAAAATTGAAATTAGCTACGTACAGAACACTGTTAAATATGCAAAACAAAGTCTAATATAGCAGAGCACTTCTGTAACTACTTTCTTCACAGTATTATCTTAAGTGACATAAAACTTTAGTTTAGAGCCTCTGAAGTTAAAACTATGATTTAAGATGACAACATATTTGTTTTTAACTAAGCATTTACTTGAGGTTAATGAGTTGCATATGACCAACCACAATTAGAGTTCCAGGTGCAAACTGAAATAAACCATGCTGGGCAATAGTACTAGTGCTACCAAGCTGCAAACTTAGTGAGAAAAAAAGGAACAAAATAAGGAAAGAAAAAAAAAACAAAGCACAGAAAAAGAAATATAATGGTATTAAGAACACCATTGCTACAAAAGCCTAGAAAATAATGGTCTACAGACCAAAGCAAGAATTGCTACTTTAAGTAGCCTGATTCACTGAATTCTTGGTTTCTGAACTATAACTATAATTTATACGGAATATTGCCTTTAAAAATAAAGAAAATTATCTGGTATGGCCTCCCAGCATGGGTACAGTACACTTAGCACCAATGAAGAAAGCTGATATTTAAGATGCTGGACTATACTTACCTTTTTACTACAGCTGCAAAAAATATGCCATTGCCTGTTTTAACTGTGCTAAATCATGCTGATAATGACCTCCTGTCACACACTAGCTCTTTTCAACCACTACTCTTCTATCAAAAACAAGGCGAAATATCATGAATGCTTCCAACTACTGAAGGCTGACCACTTCATGCAGAGCGGCAGGGGTTTTTTTACGCTCCAATAAATGACTGTAAAAGCAAAACTCAAGGACAGTGTAAAGCAAGACACACGGAAGATGCTTACCTGGGGCACCACCATCGCACATTTTAACCTGTGCTCCTGCCAAGCCCCGCGGGGCCACGGCCGGGGGCGCCGAGGGAGTGCGGGGGGCGCCTCAGGGAAGGGACCCGCCGCTCCCGGCCCCGATCCCGATCCCGACCCCGGCCCCGGCCCCGGCCCCGATCCCGGCCCCGATCCCGACGCCAGCCCCGGCCCCAGCGCGACCCCGATCCCGGCCCCGGCCCCAGCGCGACCCCGATCCCGGCCCCGGCCCCGGCCCCAGCCCCGGCCCCGATCCCGGCACAGCCGGGCCGCCGGCGCCGCGCAGGTATCGCGAGAATTGCGGCGCCGCGGGGACCTGCTCTCGAAGGGTCGGGCGGCGAAGCGGGAAGTATCGCGAGGTTTGGCGGCGGCGCCGCGGGCTGTGAGGGTGTGGCGCCTCGGGGCACAGCGGTGCTGGGCGGAGGGGGGCGGTGCCCTGCCCTGCGGTGCCCTATCCTGCGGTGCGGTGCGGTGCGGTGCGGTGCGGTGCGGTGCGGTGCGGTGCGGTGCGATGCTGTGCCGTGCCCTGCGGTGCTGTGCTGTGCCCTGCGGTGCGGTGCTGTCTGCTGCGGTGCGGTGCCCAGGTCCAGGCCTCTCCGTACGGAGACACGGGGAGCTCCCGGAGCGGGTCCAGCGCCTCTCCTGAGGAAAGGCTGAGGGAGCTGGGCCTGCTGAGCCCCGAGCAGAGACGACGGAGAAGTGCGCAGAAGTACCTTAACGGGGGATGCCAAGAGGACAGAGCCAGGCTCTCCTCGGTGGTGCCCAGCAACAGGACCAGACGCAGTGGGCAGAAACTGGTGCACTGGAAGTTCCACATGAAAATGGGGAAGAACTTCTTTACTGTGCAGGTGACCAGGCACAGGAACAGGTTGCCCGGGGCGGGTGTGGAGTCTCCCTCACTGGTATTCAAGAACCATCTGGACACAATCCTGTGCCATGTGCTGTGGGATAGATAACCCTGCCTGAGCAGGGTCGGTGGACCAGGTGACCCACTGCAGTGCCTTCCAGCGTGACCCATCCTGTAATTCTGCGTGGAGAGGTGGAAAGATCTAAAATTACTCTCTTTGGAAAAACTAGGCAAGTAAGGAAGTCGGGAGAAGCTCTGGTGCAATGAAAGGTGCAGCTCTCCATTTTCAGGATAGCTTCACTTGACGCAGTAACATCTTGCAGATTAAAAATGCAGTCAGTAGCAACCGTGCGGTTCCTGCCAAAAAAATTTAAGCCCCATCAAGAAATCTATCCTGACTCATCTCAGTAGCAATGCAACAGAAGGCCATGGCTTCCCAGATCCTTGCTATTACTTTTACAAAATACCTTCACATTTGTTTAATAGCACAACAGTAAGTAGTTTCACTTCTGAATGATAAATCGTATATGTAAGTAGCATGCAAGACCAATTTTTAAGAGAATTTGATGTTTCTTTCTGAAGACAACAAATTTGGGATGATCTTTCTGGGTTTTTTAATTATCTTTTAACTTCAATGATTTTTGTAAATGTAAGGAGGGATTAAATATTGGTGGTTAAAAAAGCAGGATTCTTTTGGCACATGCTGTGAAATTTTGTATAATGACCATGGATAGTGAGACTGGCTAATTAAAATTCTCCATCCTACGGAGTTTTCAGAAGCAATGCAAGGCAACAAATTTTCCAGTATGTGGGTCTCTGTGCAGTTTCTGCAGACAGTGATCTATCTGCTCTAAGAGTAATGAACGCTTCTGTGACCTGGAACAGCAGTAAGCTGCTTCCTTAAATTGCTATGAGTTAGAATTTTGTTCTAAAGTTAATAAAAGATGGGTGTTGTTTGCTCAGCCGATTACTTGAGACTAATGGCAAAATAACAAGCATGAAAGCACTAATACAGTTGTTGCAACAACAAACTACATGAATATCGAGCACCATATATGTTGGGGGAGGGTGTTCAACACAGAACATAATATAAGACCAATTAATTATGTTATTCTAAAAATATACATATAGTCATACAGTTAACTGCATTTATTCCAAAGGAACATGACAAGAATGATACCACCAACAAGAAAAAAACCCACAAAACTCATATGTGGCATGTCAGATTTTAAAATTCTGTCAAAATAAATACAGTGTAACTGTACCATGATGTCAGGTACCTAATCTGCCTCGACCCTCAGAGCATCTTAGGAAAAGGAGCAAGGATATAGGTTCTGATTCTGAGGATGTTTTTAAAATGGGTCATATTTGAAGTTAAGTGTGTGTTTATACTACAAGGTGTTTATTTAATTAATACTATGCTGCATCTGATTCTTATCAATTGTGCTTAATAAGAACTCTGATGAAGAATACAGTTGCTATTTTACAATGAAAAATTCAGTGTTGTGACTTCACAATAGAAGAAAATAATAAACAGATCAAACCGTTTCTTAAACACTTCAATTTCTCTAATAAAGAGGTGATAAAATTCTGCCTGTGCTTCAAGGATCCCATTGGGCTTTTATGTTAGTGATAAAATCTCACTGGTTTATCTGGAAACAGAACTGCACCTGAAAATGCCACTGAATTAATGTCTCCATTACAGTTAGGCACACTCTTGAAGCTCTTCTCAAGAGTGAGAAGAAAGGGAAGAAAGTACTATTAACAGGAACAATTGGTTTTCTGTATGTCAGTGTTCTTTTTGCCATTAAAATTTCTCTTGCAAATTACAAGCAGTTTCTGTATCTACTCCATGTTAAAAAAAGCGCTAGAAAACAAGCTGTCCTTCTGAGATTAGGACTTCTTTAATGCAATACTCTTGTAGAACTGAGCCCATAATGAAAATGTTTCCCAAGGCCAGAGAATTCTTTAGCTCTGCCATGTACCTTTAAAATTTGAATAGTAACATGAAAATATATGAAATATGAAAAAATATGAAATATTACAATAGTAATATGAAAGTCCTTTCAGGAATCTTTGTAGGAGAAGTTATTTGCAGGGATGTAAAAAATGTCTCACACTGTGTTTCTTCAGGGAAAGGTTTGTCAAAAGATTTCATTTTGTAAAGCAGCTGCCATTACTGGAAAGTTGAATATATCCAAACTCCATATTAAAATTTGAACTGGGCTATAATTGACTTAGTTCAGATTTCTTAAGAGAAGTGTCAGGCTCAGATAACAACGAAAACCAATATGATAATGGGCATAAGCACTTTTTAAATATGTGCTATACCCCTGAAAGCATTTCACATGTAACATTGTGGCCTTCCTGTTCACTCTTCTTTGACAGAGAGAGGAGATAAAATTAACTGATGTGCATCTGAAAAGAGCAGCTTAGTTACATTTACAGTGTCCTCCATGTCAGTTTGTCTGAAAACAAAGCAAGCCAGTGATTCTAAGAATCATTCAGCATTTGAAAGTCTAACTGAAACCCTCAGAAAGAACTTAGAATTTTTTAGAATGTCACTTTTTTTATTGTTGTATTGGAAGAAAGAGGTGGTTCAATTAATTGCTATTAATTAAGCATGTCAGCATCAAAAGTGCTACAAAGAGGAACTCTGTGATATTCACCAAATTAACATTTTGGAAGACCTTTGTCTCTCGAGCGTTTCATTCACCGCAGTGTATTACACGTTACCCATTAACAGTATTCAAGAAGCTCTCAGATTTCTTCTTGGAAATGAGCATGACTGGTTTCTTTGAAGTGTCTGTAAACTGATGCACATCCACATGGAACAAAGAAAAGGCATTAGAGCCCTGGTGCGCAGCTGCAGGGCTACAGCCTCTTTGCAATCACATCACGGAGATGTGAAACGATAGCTCAGAGAGCTGAATGCTGCAGTGGGGAGATATGGGCAGGGTTTCTGAAAGACAGACCAGGACAGTGAGGATCAGATCTGGCCTTTATGTCAGACAGCCACAGGAATCTGTGGCGCTCTGCCTGGTCTGTAGTGACCATGAGGTGGTGCAGTCCACGACCTTGAGAGAAGAGAACAAGGCAAATCAAATAGCAGGATCATGACCCTGGACTTCAGGAGTTCACTGGCTTTGTAGATTAGGGGAAACAAGTATGCATTGTCCTGTACATTTTACATTTATCCTCATTCGGGCAATGATTTCACTGCTTTCTTCCATAACATCCTTGATACCCAGGCTGATGAAGTATGGAGTAGATAAGTGGACAGTGAGATGGACTAAAAACCAGATAAACTTCAGGACTTGAATGATTGTTATCAGCAACACAAAATTCAGCTGCAGTCCTGTTACTAGTAGAGTATTCTGGAGTCTGATGCTGGGGCTAGTGCTGACTGTTGATGACTTCAATGGTGGGACAGTGCATCCTTGGCAAGTTTACAGACGATGCACCATTGGGAGGGGTGGTTTACAGACCAGGTACTTAAGCTGCCATCCAGGAGGGGTTGTGATAGGCTGGAAAAATAGACAGGTAGTAATCTCATGGAGTTAAAATCTCACACCAGGGTTCAAATAACCCTGTGCAGCAATATAGACCACAGATTAACGAATTAGAAACAACTTTGTAGAAAAGGACTTCAGGGTCCTGTTGGACAGTCATTTGACCATGAACTATCAGTGCATCCTTGCAGCACAGAAGTGTCTTGGGCTATGCTAGGCAGAGCATTGCCCAGCAGACCAGCGTAGGTGAGCCTTCCCCTCCATTCAGCCCAGGTGACGCCACATCTGAAGTGCTGTATCCAGTTCATGGCTCCCCGCAATAAGAAAGACACAAACCTATTGGAGAAAATCCAAGGCCACAAAGTTTAAGAGATTGGAGTTGAGATTGTGTAACCTCAAGAAGGTAAGTCTCAGGAGAAACCTTGTCTGTGCACAAACACATGATGGGAGAGTATAAAGAGAATAGAGCCATACTCTTCTCAGTGGTGCCCAAGGCAAGAGGCAACAGGTGCAAATTGAAACAGAAAATTCCATTTAAGGACAAAGAAAAGCTCTTCAGTTGTGGAGGTGACCAAACACTGCTAGTTTGCTGAGAGAGTTTGTAGAATCCACATCCTTGGACAGGCCTGAGCAACCTCTTGAGGTAACCTTTCTTTGAATAGGGAAGATTGGACTGAATGTTCTCTAGACTAGTCTCTTAGTCCTCTAAGGGACTCCCTCTAGAGTCCCTTAGAGGGAACTCTAAGGTTCCCTTACAACCTCAGTCATTCTGTGATTTTCAGAAGAATTTTGTACGTCAAACTGCGTTCTGGCTAACTTCTATTATTTAAAAATCAAGACTTGTAGATATCATGTAGATTACCTAGCCAGAACACAGTTTGTCCTGTAGTGCAGTGCCAAAAGTGGCACCAAATCTTACCTTAGCTCTATGCGTATTTCTCATCTCCTCTTCTGGTTATTCCTAGTGACTTAAAGATATTCAAGTCATTCTTCCCTTTGAATCCTTAATTAAAAAATAAAAGCTTGAAAATGCTAACTAAGGATGTCTGGAAATGCTGCACAACATTTAAATGTGTGTGCAACACATAAAATAATAGATAACACCTTGGAAGTTTAACTTAGTGTGTCAAATATTCCTTGTATTGTCAATTCATTCTCTCTCAAAAATATTCTGGCTAGTCCTAAATCTTACAAACTCTTAGAAGCCAGGGTAGTATAATTCTTATAACCTGCTGCAAAGTTGTCCTTTAAAATTTGTCTGCCAGATGATGTGTTACTCAGCTTGAATAAACCAGAGAGACTGATTCCACAAGTGTTACGAAGTATTGATTCATTTCCTTTGAGTGTCTGGGTAAAAGGTGACCTGAGGAAAATGTAAAGTTTTGTTCTTAAACAAATATTGTATTTAAATGGATCATGTCAGCAACACTCAGATTTCTTGATTGCCTGGAGTGGGAACTGGATAATGAGACTTGTCAGCTCCACTGGATTTGTAGCAGGTATTTGTGCAGAGCAGCTTTGAATGTTTCAGAAAAATCTGTGAACATTTGAAAGTGTTGTGGACCAGTCTCAGTTATGCTCTGGGTCTGGTTAAATCAAATCAGCCTAATTGTTCTTCAGAGGATCTTTTATTACGTGTTACACATTTCACTTTACAAATAAAAATTATTTCAGAAATGGAACAGAGCTTTCCATTAGGAGGAGTAGTCATAGAAATGGTTTATGGAGATTACAGTTGAGTTTGGTTCCCGTAATCCCTTTTTTCCTTGAGGAAAAAATAAAAAGTATTTGCTTCCTCAGACTTGATTTCACTTTTTTTTTGAGTTTTGATTGATAGCAGGGTATGACGTGAAGAGACTTAAAAGCAGTGCACAAAGAAATAAGGCAAAAATGACCAAAAGTGGGCAGATTATTTTCTTTTTTGGAGGGAGTAACATGGCAAACTATTTTCCAGAGATAGGAAAGTCATCATTCAAAACCTCCTAAGCAGATGAGATGAAAATGCGATTTGGTGCGGGGGAGACTTGGACATGCACCTTTCATAACTAAAATCATAAAACCTGCAATACACAACAGCTATCTGACTTAATCATAAGGTCAAACCTAGCCAAAATGTTTCTAACCGAATGAAAATGCAGTGTTATCCTGGAAATATGAAGCCAACTGTGAATTGCTAGGCTGCTGTGATGACCCAAGAATAAAGAAAATCTATGTAGTTATTCTCTTAAAGATAAAATTTGTTTTCCTTTCTGACCCATTTTAAGCTATTCACTTCATTAATTGTGTGAGCCATAACCTGATGTGTTATACTTTTGAAGAAACACTCAGAGACATACACACATACACACACAAAAAGCAAACTGGGAAGCAACTTTGAAGCTCCGTTAAACATAGGACTCCTGTTTAAATACAAAAAAATCCTACTCTAATACTGTGAGTAGAATGCAGTGTTTTATACAAGTTATTTCCTGTGTTTCTTCTTTGTGCTGTCTATACAGCATGTGTAGCAGAGTAGGGTAGCTTGATGAAGCGGCAGTTTTTAGGGGAATATTATAGCTGTGTAGAAGTATGTTAGAGATGTAAACTGGAGACAGGCTAAACTAGGGGCTTGTCAAACAATTCACCAGTCAGCTCTCCTAAAGCATGTAAGAATGTTGTGTGTTTCTGTGGAGCTAAGGGATATTTTTGCTGTATTCCTGCATGGTATTTTCCCCTAACTCTGAAGTCATTTAGCCTTGTTTACTAGGGGAATCAAGCTACTCTTGCTGCCAGAAATCACAAATGTCTGTATATGACCAGTATTTCAGAGATTATTTCTGCTGAATCAATTCTCAATATAACAAATGTATTAAGCCAGTAAGCCAATCATAGAGGCATTTCATCATCATCACTAGGCTTCGTGAACGAAGATTTACAATGGCTCTACCCACACTTGCTGCAAGCATGCTGGTGGCTAAAAAGGTCAATGTGAGATAGGCAAGTCCGATTGCAAAAGGCACAGCGGAAAGTCTCCATTGGCACTACTGGAGAGGCACGGTTCTTCCTGCGTTGCCTTTTTCCTCCAGGCTGATTCTGCATGTGTTGTCAAAGGAAGCAGCAGCGTTGTGAATGATGTGTCTCCATTTATCCCAATCAGAGGCCAGAGTGCACCATTAATGGTGGTCAATAAGGCCAAGGCTGAGGTATTGTTTCAGGGAGTCCTTGTATCTCCTCTTCAGGGCTCCTCTTTTATGGCAGCCGGTGGCGAGTTCCCCATAAAGCACAATCTTAGGGAGGCAGTGATCCCCCATCCTGGACACGTGCCCTGCCCAGCGCAGCTGCGTTTTCAGCAGCATGGCCTCGATACTGGTGATCTCTGCCTGTTCAAGGACAGACACATTTGACACGTAATCAGACCAGTGGATGTTTAGGATTGTACGGAGGCAGCGCTGATGGAAGCGCTCGAGGAGTCGCAGGTGGTGGCGGTAGATGACCCAGGATTCAGAACCATATAGAAGAGTAGACAGTACAATGGCTCTGTAGACACTAATCTTGGTGCTCTTCTTCAGGTGTTTATTGCTCCAGACTCTTTTACGGAGTATTCCAAAAGCTCTGTATGCCTTAGCTAACCAGTTGTCTATCTCTTTGTCAGTCTTACCATCTGAGGAAATGATGCTTCCCAGATAGCTGAACTGCTGGACTGACTTAAGCTCTGATGTCCATTAGTAGGATATGTTAATTTGCTTAATTTTTTGTTTTCTCATTTTTCTTTTTTTTTTTTCTCTATGTATATTTGCAAGACTGTATTATACTTATTTCCCCAGGTAATTAGTCCTTAATATTCCATAAAACTACATGTTACCAGTATTTAAGTATCTAAGCTGTAGTATGCATTTATCATGCTTTCTTACCAGATGCATTGATCTCATATGTCATTTAAGGTTTAATTATGACTAAGAGTATTTAATAAATTCCAACTAATTTTAATAAATTGACCTTACATTTGCTCAGACTTTATAAATGACTTCTAAAAAGGACCAATTTGAATTGTTATTGTCAGATGAGAATATATTCAAATAAGGATGATTTTCCTCACACTTTGTGTAGCTGATTAAACTCCTAACCTTATTTTTAAAGCATTTCCTTTAAAGTGCTTTCTTTTAAAATAAAGCATTTGCTTTAAAAATAACCATTCATCTTATTTTATTTTCACTTTTTTTGCCTTTCCTTAGTCAAAATAAACTTGGTCAAACTCTCTTAACTTAGTGAAACCTTCATCTTCTTCTTGAGATATTGTGAAACTTGTCTGAACTTTGTCCTTACGAATTTGTGAACACTAGATCTTTAGCTTTGCAAGAAAGAACCCACAGGTCAAAAATGTCGCCTTCCTATTAATTTATATTGAAAACAACAACAGAAAAAGATACAGATGTATGGATGTCCATGCACACACTTCCTTGCCTACACAGTGATAAAACCACAGGCTGACCCTAGAGACCTTAAGAGATTGGAGAGAATCAACCACACAAGTGGATGTAGGACCACCAGCAGAGCCTTTCTGACATCATCTGACTTCATGTCTAGCAGAATTGGAGCCTAGTGTCTAACAGCTCTGGGACCTAGTCACACTTGTCCTTCTGTGAGGAGTCCCAAAGCAACATAAAACTTGCCTGGAGGACAATCAACATTTTTGGGTTATGAGAATGGCTTTATATTGGGCAAGTCTGCTTGACAAATTTTCTTTGGGCATTTCACAAGGTGTGATTGATAAAGGTATCTGGCTAGATTCTGAAATTTGTTTCATATAAAATCCCTGAAGAAAGAAGAGAGAAACAGCCCCATATCTACGGCCATGCCTGCTTCTCCTGCTCACATATGTTCCAACTTCTTCACAGTACTAGCTGGGTGGGGTAAAACACACGTTCTCTATCATTCTACAGTTTTTCAGTACAGCGGCACACAACACTCAGCAAAACTTAAAATATGCGTCCACTCCATACTTTTGTAAACTTTCAGAGTAAAGGATGGAAAACGGGTTTTTCAGAATGAAGTTAAACAACGGACCAAACTTTTTTCCCTTGTGTCTGTGCCTTCTACTTGGTCTTGTTGCTAACTATTTTTCTTTGTGGTCTGGCTCTATCAAGGAAAACTGCATACTTTTTTTGACTGTACTTTTTTCTTTAGAGGTTGTATTCATTATAATAAATGGCAGTGTTAGATAAGACATTTATATGTCTCCTTACAAATTAATTTTCTCTTCTTAAAGCTAGAGTAACAGCCATAAAAAACATAATAGTAGAAAAACTGAAGTGTTAGCCAAAGAAGGAAAATCTTTGTTCAAATCAAAGAACTATAGATTCCTACTGTGATTCTGAGTTATCACATCTGTCATGAACCTGTATTATTTTACAGATCTGGTTGTAACCTCAGTAACCAGGTATCTATAGTAACATATATTCAAAGGCAATCATTTGATCAAAGTCTTTTTATGATCCAGTTTCTGATGTTCTGTTAGACTGTATTGCTCATTTCAGGATGCATTTAGAGCCCAACTTTTTCCTTTTTGAATATTTTTTATCCCACTGCAGAATATCGTTCCCAAAAAAGTATCTAGTCTCAGAATTTTTATTGCAATAATAACAGGTATGTAATTGTGGATATTGGTGAGGGAATGATTGCTGTATCTTACAATATACGCTGTGTTGAAAGTTAACATTTAAATTATACAACATAGTTTAGAATATGGAACCAAGAAGTACTTATTTTAAAATCGAGTAGAAAACACTAAACTGAAAGCATATTTCTTATACTATGTCAGCATAAATAAATAAAAATACTAAATGTTATAGATGCATTTATATTAATTTTTCATAATCTTTAAATAGATATGGAAAATGTCTTTGAGGTTTTGTAACTTTGAAATAAACATGAAGTACAGAACTGCTAAGAGATGAATTGAGCATCCTGAAAAAGAACAAACAAAAATGTGAACACAGTATAAAAATTAGAATGCAACAATATCCAACAATATCATTTATATTCTGAAACAGAGTTAAGTTGAAATACGCTTTCTGCTCTCAAGCCTTCAGTATGAGCATTTTATTTCAGGGAAAGGTAGAAATGCTGAACATCTGTTGGATTGGTTGTGCTTACAGTCCTCATGTTGCAAAAAAGTGGGAAATTAAATAAGTGATAAAATACAGGTGACAATATGGTCTGTAGAGACATGATTATCAAGTTTAGTACTCTTGCACTATAAACTTTGGATTGGAAATTGGATGCTTTGGAGACTCGAAGATTCCTGGATCATGTATTATCAACAAACATTCAATTTAAACATGAGAATTCTGAAATCCCCTTCAATGTATTATGTAGAGAATAATGCTTATAATATCTAAATTAACATACTCAAAGCATATTATAGTGCATTTACTAAAACAAACCGACCAAAAATCACAGCATTTTTTCACGATCTCTTACCATATACATCCAAATTTTCTTATTAGAAGAAGGCATTTCTCTTAATTTTTCCTTCAGGTCTTAGTCTTTTGTTTGTTTGTTTGCTTTGGCTTTTTGTTGGCTTATTTGTTTTTCTCTCCAGAGTTAAAAACCCCAACAATCTAAACCTACTTTTATTTGAAAGGTTGTATATTTGTAGATAAACAAGGAGCTTCCAGAGTCAAAGACACAGCCTCATAGAGGTAAAGTTAGTGCTCACAGTCCATTAGTCTCTCCTTATTAATTAATTACACAGTTTATATAAGGTTTTATAGTGTTTACGTATAACAATTCTTATTGGCCAGAAGTTACTCACTTATTACATTTCCATAGCTTATTGGCTAAAACCTGTCCGCTTAATGTATCTACTGTCTATCTTGCAGCTAACCTTGCAATAAGCAGTTCTACTGCTTTCCCATACACTTTCTTGGTTTCTCATCCATCTTCTTATTTTACTTGTTACCATCTTCTTATTTTACTTGTTACCATCTTCTTCATGTCTATTGCTTATGTCTATTGCCTCTGCTTCCCAGCATGTAGGCTGAATCACTGTCCTTGTTTCCCAACACATAGGCTGGACTGTGCAAACAGGCCTATATTAGGATTTCATACCCTGTACCTGAGAACATATCCTCAACATATATTTGTATTAATAATGGTCTATTTATTAATTTTGAAATTGCATAATATTGCCATATTTTCCATGGACACTCCCTTGTTGCAGGGGAGAAGCTTGCGTTCCCTTACGAGGCTGTGAGCTGTGCTGGAGGTGGTTCATGCTTCCAGTAGAGTCTCCCATGCTAGTCAGGTCTCAGCTGAAGGGAGAGACAAAGTGTGTCCACGGGAAGGATGGGCTCGCTAGCTCCCCAGCAACCATCCTAGGAGAAGGACAACTCTAACTCCAAACCCGGGCAGATGGAGCT
>JAWWEE010000085.1:34803139-34863785 GCA_035221455.1 Xenops minutus
CCACCGCCAGCACAGCTCACAACCTCATAAGGGCACGCAAGCTTCTCCCCCACGACAAGGGGTTGTCCATGGAGAAGAGGTATTTCATAGCACAATGGTAACTGCACTGCAAAGTGTATTTTTTATTTGGACAAATTCACAGCCCCCCCCAATGTTCACTGTTATGTTAAAAGAAAAAAAAAAAAAAGAAACCTTTTATGACACAGGCAGCAGATTATAATACCAGTAAAACTACTGGTAGACTTTTTCAAGTATTTGCTTATAAGTAGATCAGAAGATAAAATTAAAATAGGAGAAATACCATGATACAATTTCTAAAGCATCAAAGGATTTGTCAAGCCATTTATCTTAGAAGTTACTTTAATTTAAATGATCAGAAATACACTCTATATTAAAAAGTAAGTTGCCATGCATAGCTTCTATTACATTAATGTAAATTGAAATTGTTGCTAGATATCTGATCAATGAAATAGGTAATATCTCTGTTAGGTTTATTCAAAGCAATCTGTTGATTTTTATACATACATGTGCATGCATATGCTGTGTCACTTGCCCAAAACCAGACCAAAAATCATTCCTAGTTTGTAATTAAGGCTGTTCAAATACAAGTATTAGTAATTTAAACATAATTAAACCACAAAACAGCAAACTTTACTCATATGCCGTAATAGCTGTCTTAATGACCAAAGAAAACCTCCGTAACTTCCTCATCTGTAAGCAAATTCTCAGTTACTTTGAAATGCATTGTTATCTTCTGATTCACTTTATCCAATAAATTCTGAGTTGAGACCACTTTTTTTTCAAGATTTAGCATTTAGAATGAACTACTTATAAACCACAGAAAGAAAGAATATATCGTGGCGAAGGACTCACTGTTAAAGACATACTTGTTTTTTCTAGCTTTAAGTTATCTCAAAGACAGGTAGTAGGCTTCTTTATAAAAAACTCCAGAAACTGGAAAACTCAAATATTCAGCCTTGCTCTCAGATTTGTTCCCAACCTTAATTTTGTAATTTATTTTAAGCAGATTTCTCCACAATCAGTTATGTTTTCTACAGAATCTGGTGTGTTCATTTACAGCACAGTATTTGTATAGATTTACAGAGGAAAAAAAGTGCTGAACTTATGTTTAATGCAAATTTTTGTATCATTACCATTGTTTCACAACACAGATTCTTTTAGCTGAGAGAACTTATGCCTTAGCTCAAATGATTTTCTAAAACAGGATGAGTTTAGTCAGTACTTATTTGTAGGACAAGTGAGAGCCCAGGTTATGTCATCTCAGAAAGAAAACAGAATCCAGAAAGAATTTCATCTGGCTTATAAAAACCCACATTAAAAAAAAAAAAAAAAAAAAAAAAAAAGCTATTTCTAACTATTGTGAGCTAATAGGTTGTTTTGACAATGATGTCATTGTTCAGATTTATGAATGTATCTTTCAGCTTCACTCAAGATCTAATTTGCCTTAATAACTCCAAAGGCTTGAGGACTAGTGATTGCTAGAATCCTGATCCTCAAGAACATGAGAGCAGTTGCAAACTAAGTTCCAAATATATTTATGTAAACTATATATCCCACTTTGGAAAAAATAATCTACTAGATTTACATGTAAACAGGACCTTTAAGTATGCAACAGATGTTTCATTTTTTGAAAAGCTCTTGAATTCATTGACAAGCCTTTGGCTAAACTGATGAATTAATTTGTTCAGGGCAGATTTCATAAATCCTCTAATAATTCATACCCTTACACATCTTGACTTGATTTCTGAGATCTACAGCACGTGTTTTAAATGTTTTAACCTTTACTGCTTTAATCAGGTAACATTTATTTCAGGGCTGAATGATGATCAGTCATTGAAAGATATAGCTGACTAGGAAATAAAATTCAATTTGTCAGTTAAACAAACCTCCACATATGAAATAAGAAGAAATCAGTCTGTATTACTGGATCTCTGAAATGCTTAGTGGTTTTTATGTCACTCTCCCTTTGAAGAATACATATTGCTAGATAAGTACTGTTGGGTGCAGTGCTGATATGCGGAAACCACAGTTGCTATGCTTATGTATAACCAATTTCTTGGGGTGGTTTAAATCTAAGCCTTTACCTCTAAATTGAGATTTATTTTTATCCTATTAAGCTATTTTTCTTTAATATTAGAGGCTAGTTACCAATTGAAATGACAATGAAACCAGTCTGAAAAACAAATTTTGCCTAAGTTGTTTGCTTTATAAAGGTCTTGAACTTTGTTACTACTTCAGATGTAATGTGCTAAATTATATACAATAATTTAAGGGGTTTTTTTTATTGATGTGTCTGATCAAGTCCAATAAAATGTTCAAGTAAAACTGCATAAAAAAGACTTTTGTCTTCTATTGCCTAACTGGTATGTGGGCCACCCACTCAATAAAATATGTATTCTCTTACCATATTGGGACATTCAGAGGTCCAGAAGGCTAAAATCACTAAGATATTGTAAGAATATATTATATTTATAATATTTTTAATTTTGATGAAAACCATAAACAGTGCAAATGGCGATTTTTCACTGCTTGTCTTCCATGGCATTTTCTCATAAATCAAGGTTTAGCTAGATTTAGAAGTCTGAGTACATCTGTGCTGACTGTATGTTACTAGTCCCCATCTGTATGAATCTACAGAATTATGAGTGTCACAACCTCATTTGAGACTCTATTGATATCCATTCTGTAGTGTTTGATACTCTCTTACTCTTCTGGATCTCTAAAGGAGCTCTGTCACATGAAGTAAAATCATGGACTGAAAGAATTGCAGGATTAGACAGTACGTAACAGACCTGCCCATCTGAATTTAGCCTTCCAAAATAGACTGAATTCTACTTAATATGCATCTAGGTGGCTTGCATTTATTTAAAAGATGTCTGCAAATAAGATTTCTTAATCTGGGGTAGTTTTATGTATATGCTTTTTAAATCTCTAATGTGAAAATGCTGTTCATGAAGTGGAACTATGCTACATGGGTGAAAAAGTAGTTGAAAAAATGAAAATTCTGCTTACCATCTTTATTAATTTTCCAAGATATTCTGAAAAGAGGAGACTTAAAACATTTTTTAGGCTTGTATTCGCTGGCTTCCTTCTTGACAGTTTGTCTTTATGTAATAAAAATTTCAGCTATTAGCTGAGTAACTAACTAGACAAAGCCAAGCAAAATGTGTATTAACTGCCTTCCACATGCGTTTCCTTTGAAATGACACTTATATTCATCTTTCTACCCAGAAGACTCATTTTATTAAAATATAGATGTGTAATTATAACAAGAGATTGTTTAGAAAATGGATAATCTCTTTTTTAGATATTTTTTTAAACTTGACTGGAAAAAATGGTGAGCTTCTAACCTGAAATTAGGCTTCTATCTTGAAATTAGATTTCAAACTTGTAATTCTTCAAGCTTCTAGGTTGACATTCTAACTTGAAATTAGTCCTGCTTTCAGCAAGTGGTTGGATGTATGATCACCTAAAACTTCTGAGTAGACTTGTCAAAGATTTTTCTCCATTGCATTGAAACTGAGCCAAAGATTTGGGAATTACCAGGGGAGACTAGTAGAAAATATACTCACACCTGCTTTGCAAAATCACTTGAAAAATTCTAGTACGTATGGTGCAATATCCAAGGAAAGATTCAAAGTGCAAAGTGCACATTCCTGAATAATAGCATATTTTGTGAACAACTTTGCAACTCTCACTGGATATTACAGAATTCATTGTTATTAGAGGCTTTAAACATTATGATCTGTAGAAATCTGTCAAAATCCTTGGTGTACAATTTGTTTCATGCATATTTGGCAGTTTGATTCCGCTTCATAGATTGTGAGGATTATTACATCTGGGAAATGAAGTGCTTTCATCTTATTCACTATCCTGCAGGATAAATCTAGATTACAGACTTCTCAGGGATCAAGATTGATGATAATGTGCTGTTCAGGTTGCAATGAGAAAGCAAACAGATCTTGTACTGTTGAGTTGCTTATTGGAAACAAACCTAGCCATGGATGAAAATGCTAGAGGAATTTTCAAATTGTCATCAGACATTGTAGCTTGCAAATACAAAACAAACTACAGTATGCCATAGAAGCAGTTGTTTGATTACCCAATTCTTTTCTTTGCTGTATTATCAATATGGGAACATACTAGTGCAAAATAGGTCACAGGATAAAGCTATATCTGAAAAACAAATATACTATGAACTGTGTGAAGTTGTTGCAAATGCATTTTCTTCAAATATTTTATTTAACAGTAGCAATACCTTCTGTCACAGCATCTCTGCTACCTAATCAGTAACATATTGCAGCATATACTGAGAATGGCAAAGCATTTCACAGCTAAGCAATCAAATATTAGAAGATTGAGTGAAAGACTTGCCATGGGAAAAAAAAATATAGTAGTCATGAATACAGTGTCCTCTGATTTTTAGCTTCTCCTTTCTAAACTCTAGATTTGCACTGCTAAACTAAAATTCTGAGGTCAACCTTTACTGGTAATATGTTGTTTCTACTAAAAAAATCAGTTTCATATAGAAATCAAAGGACACTTAGCTGCAAGTTTAGCTGCAGAAATACAAAATGTACAAATCTGCAGTGAAACAGCACTGTTCATATCAAGAAAATAATCTTACATAAATGAGAAATCATTCTTGTACATCAACTAAAGTGGGTGTGGCCATTTCCATAAGATAACCAGAAAATACTATATTTCTCCATGCTTGACTTCACACTCTTTGCTTAGAATAATGTATTTCAAGGATAAGAAAATAGAGCACTGTTTTAATTAGTTTACATATAACTTTATATCTAATATCCAATCTAAAACTCCCTTGGTGCAACTTGAGGCCATTTCCTCTTTTTCTGTCACTTGTTACCTGGAAAAAGAGACTGATCCCTACAACCTCCTTTCAGGTAGTTTAGAGAGTGATGAGGTCTCCCCTTTCTCCTGGGTAAAAAACCCCAGCTCCTTCAGCCATTCCTCATAGGATTTTTGCTCCAGACCCTTCAGCAGCTCTGCTTCCCTTCTCTGGAAACCTTCCAGCACCTCAATGTCTTTCTTGAAATGAGGGGCCTAGAACTGAACACAGGATTTGAGGTGCAGCCTCACCAGTGCTGAGTATCATGCATATTTTGGTCAACAATCACTGCCCTGGTCCTGCTGGCCTCACTGTGATACAAGTCAAGATACCACCAGCCTTCTTGGACACCTGGGCACACTGCTGACTCATGTTCAGCTGACTGTCGACCAGCACCCCCAGGTCCTTTTCCACCGGGGAACTTTCCAGGCACTCTGTCCCCAACCTGTAGTGCTGCATGGGGTTATTGTGGCTGAAGAGCCGGACCCACAACTTTGCTTTTATGAACCTTGACCCATCAACCCAGCCTGTCCAAACCCCTCTTTAGAGTTTTCTGACCCTCCAGCTGATTGACCTTCCCACCCAACTCAGTGTCATCTGCAAACTGACTGAAAGCTCTCCTCATCCGGACCATTGATAAAGATAATAAATGGAGCTTGTCCCAAAACTGAGGATACCTTGGGGAATACCACTGGTGTCTGACCACCAGCTGGATATATTACTCCATTCACCACCACTGGGCACAGCCATCCAGCCAGCTTTTAACACAGCAAACTATGACCTCATCCAAGCTGCGAGCAGCTGGTTTCTGCAGGACAATGCTGTAGGAGACAGTGTTAAAGGCTTTACTAAAATCCAGGTAGAAAATATCCAAAGCCCTTCCCTCTATCACTACCTCTGTCATCTTGTCTTATAAGGAGATCAGGTTGGTCAAATAGGACCTGCCTTTCCTAAACCCATGGTGGCTAAGTCTGATACCCTTGCTGTTCTGCATGTGCCATGTGATGGCACTCTAGAAAATCTGCTTCATGACCTCCCCAAACGCCAACATCAGGCTGACAGGCCTGTAATTCCACAAATCCTTCTTCAGACCCTTCTTATAGGTGGGCTGACTTCAGAGAAAGTTCAAATGCTTAAGGGGCAGGCACTAAACTTTGAAAAGGATTCCAATCACATTGCAAACCATATCTGACAGAAAGGCTTTTTTCTAACTTTTGAGTAATATAAACCTATTCAGTGAACTGGCATGAAGACAGAGGTTATGATTTCACTTTTGGGTTTGATTTTTTACCTCACCTTCCCATTCACCTGTTTGGCTTCTGATTTCAGGAAGGATTCCTAGAACCTGGGGATAGCAAGAGTTAGAGACATGATTTGTGGACTACGGGCCTTCAAAAACAAGAAATTCCAAAGCTGAAAGGCATGTACGTATGTATATTTGCTGACTTACAAAATTATTTATATCCAAACTTCCTACAGATGGAGCTATAATGCAGTTTGTAAGGGCCTGCTTTCTTTTACGTCCAATAAAGGGATGGCATCTTCACAACTGTGCTTTTTGTTTAGATGCCTTATGTTATGCCTCCAATTTACTTGTCTTTTTCTGGAGTAAGTATTCTTCAGAAAAGGCTAGTTTAAAAAGTACAGCTCCTGCTAGGGTGAGTATTATGCAAAAAAAATTTCAAATTTTGAGATTACTGAGGTTTATTTTCTAACTGTTTAATGCTTTCTAGTCATTTAATGCATTTAGCTTATTCCTTCTTTCTATTCTTTCTTTAACATAGCAGTTAATACAGAAGGAGAAAATAATGAAGAACATATTTGAAGAAAGCAGACAAAGACATGGGCTCAGTGACATTGCTGTAGCATTCTACTCTTGTTACATGCTTTTTGCTATTTTGCCTTTTCTGTTATCTGCCATGTTGTAGACTTTTGGGACCAAAGCCATTTTCTCCATATGTGTGGTTATGTGGGTCTTAAGCCTTTGTTTTAGAAAAAGGACAAATGGCTGCAATTTGATTTTCCATGGGGTCCTCCAGAGACTTAAAGAGCCATCTTAAATTATGTGTTACAGACCCCCTCGGATACTTTTTCCCAAAGTGCTCATGCTTTCTGATCTTCTCTTGTGCCACTTACCTGGCAGGCAGTAAATAAGAAAGTGCCTGGTCTGGCACCATGGACAGAACCTCCCTATGAGGTGGCTGGAGTTGTGGACAGTATATTCCTGACAAACCTTAGTCATGTGTGTAACTAAAAGATTTAAATTATTTAATTAGCTTAACATAATTAGCTGCATTGGTAGATTTTGAGTGTGGATAATCTCCACTCAAAACTCAAAACTGGACAAAATCAACAGTCCATTTTCTATGAAATATCTGTAGTTTGAGGGATTTTGGAATTGACAATGGAGACTGCAAGATTTGGCAGTTGTATTCTAGTCCACAGAGTCTGAGAATAATAGTAAAGACCATGATGAATCAATGGTCTAATCTTGCAGCATGACAGGCTTCTCTTTGGTAGTGGTTTCCTGCCCTCCAAAATACATTTTTGACTCCCTTCATATTCTCTATTGCTACATCTAATAAATACATAAAGCTCTAACCCTGGGAGAATACAGTCCAAACACAATCCCCATGACTTCTGAGAACTTTCATTTCTGTTTTCCTCATGAGAAATTGATTTGAGCTTGAAGATGTTTTCTATCCCTGAAGGACATTATACTTCAAACACAACTCTGGAGTTTTCAGCACTGCATTTTAATTAGCCATTCTGACTGATCTGAAAAAAAGAGAATAAGGACGCTGTGTGGTGTGTATGTCCTAAAATTATTGTTATCATCCGTTTCATGTTCAACAGTTTGTCAGACATTTATAGCTGCAGGTTCCTTGCTGATATACTGGGGCATCTTAGTCATGTGCAGTCCTATGTTAGCCACACCTGCATGTGGGTTTTCAAGACTAGAGAGAAATGCCGTGCTCCTTGGTCCTGAAACAAGGCACTGCATCCTAACACAGTGTCACATATTGAACCATTTCGTCTGTGAAGATAGGCTTCTTTTGCTTAGTGTTGTCTTCTATTAGCCAGTAGCCTATTTTTGTTTATACATCATATGCAAAATACAGGCAGAAAATCCTCTACTGGAGGCCCTAGAAGTCCATGTTGAGAGAATCCTAATTTTAGCTAAAATATAATGTCTGAGGACAGATAGAGGAATTGAGAAGATATTATTTTTAGTCAAGAATATAGGCAAGGGGCCTCCAGAACCACAGGGAGAATAATTCCTAGCTGAATTTATGATCTGTAGTGGTGGTAATGTTAGGCTGCAGTCCCTGGATTATGCTTTATGGTAAATGCTTGTCTTACTGAAGAAGATGATCCTATTTGTGGCCAATGTCTATTTATCTGTCACCCATCAAAGAAAGGAAATGCTCCTTGTCTGGGGAGATAGGCCTCTGAAGTGCCCCTGGTGACTAAAAGTAAAAAAACAATTCTCAGTGGATCACTTATGAGCCAGCTGGGTGTATGAGCCTACTGGTTTTGTGCTCATGATGCTAAATAGAGTAACACTTGGAAATATTATGGAACATGGAAATTACTAACTTTTCAAAACAAATTCTTCAAGAAGTGAATCATAAAAGATCTGAATCCCAAGTCATCATTGATAGAGAATTCAGCTGATATTTATAACTTTGTGTAATGATGACTTTGGAAAACTTCAGGTTCTGAAAGGAAAAAAACTTGTTTCATAACTTCCATTCTATGCATCAGGACTTAAGCCAGTTTTTGGTTTGACTGTACAATTGTAGCCAGCACCAGTGAGCCTTCCCTGACAGATACTATCAAGATTATGAACAAAAGACAATTTGATGGTAAAGAAAATTCGGAATATTACATCTTGAAAGACAGATTGTGATGATAATGGGCCTTTTTCTATGTAAATGATACTAAAACTCTATCCTCCAGTGACATTCTGAGACATTCTCAAAAAAAAAAAAAATCAATCTCGCAGTTAAACTGAAAGTTGCCCTGAAGAAAAGCTTTATGATACAACTGAGATATTGACTTTAAAGTTCAATGCATTTTGATTAAGGAATACTTTTTGTTTGTGTTACAGACATGCCTGAATATGGTGAAGGAAACATTCTACCTTTCCTTATCCTTGTTATTTATCATTGCAGAGATGTACCTTTCAAGTTCATAGGAAGACCACACAGTTTATATCTGAATACGTTTAGGAAATACATTAATCACTGTAAGCTCCTACAGCAGTAGAAGCATGCCATGCAAAGAAAGGATGCTAAACTGGGTAGTAGAAGAATTAAAAATGAGGCAGGTGGCATGAAGCTTCTGTGTATTTTATGCAATTTTTCTTGCTTTGGTTGGGGAAAAGGGCTCCAGATACTGCTTTGCGAGTCTCTTCTGGGTACTACTTGTAAAGTTTACACTGTGTATAAACTAGACGGAAGGTTGGGTGCTGTGAAAAAGCACACTGTCACAAAAGTAAAGGAGCTGTCAGAAGAGGGATAAGGATGTGCTGTGCCAGATTCAGTCCCAAGGATTAAGTATTTCCCCCTTTGCTGGCCTCTCTAAAACTTAGCACATCCTTGGTGCCTGCAATTTATTGAAGAATGTGTTCACTCTTTAGCTAGACAGAACTAATATGATTTCTATAGTCATTTATCCAATTTACCACAGTCTGATTTTTACCTTATTCTGTTCTAACCACTATAATCTTGTGTCTCAGCTTGCGTTTTGTTCACTAAACTATTTTGATCTGAGACCTCATCTCTGTGTGTATGGATCCTAGTACAGAGGCCTTGAAGCTGCTCTGCGGTATTAAAATACAAAATTAAAAGCAGTCTGAGAAGATTTTATAATTGATAACACTTGTTATCAACATTGTTCCAGTTCTTCATTGCTTCCTCAGTAACTGAGGATGATTCTTATCTGAAGTTTACTGGAAGTCCTAAGGCCATGTCTTACTGATCTCAGTTAGGCTTGTTTCCTTATCAGGCCCTAGGCTAAAATTTATACACAGTTACTGCCTTGGCTGTATAAGTTTATAAAGATGTGCATTCAAGTCTTACAAATAAAGATTTGGTTTTGAGATTTAATGTTCAGTCATATAGATTATTTATGAATCAAATAAGCCATCTTTCATATTCTGTGCCACATAGCCTCCAGAAGAATCCAATTCAACAGCCAAAAGAAATCACTCTACGCTCGCTTGATATTTAACACCAACATCTGGGAAGGCAACGTAGGTGTCGAGTGAGAGGAAATGGCAACACCCCATTTAGCTAGAGTGCACCATCTGATCTTATGTCTCTTTCCTGCTTCTTGTCAGGCAAGTTCTCAGTTTTGGTTTGAAATGTCGGCTCCTTTTCCTTAATAAACAACTCCCACTTGTAAGGTAGAGTGCTGAAGCACAAGCCTAGGTTCAAGAAGAAAGCCTTCCTATCCTCAGTGAGTTAACATGGAGAGCATCCAAGTACAGAAAGATAAGGGATAAAGGTTTGAAAGCAATCTGTCGATGGATCCATACCACATTAATCTTGTAAAAGGTACTAGATGATAAACAAAACATGAAAATGAGCAGAAAGGAAAAGTGGGAGCTAAAACAAAAAGCTTCATCTATCTGTACAGAACATGCATGCAATGAAAGATGTAGAGTTTGCTTATGAATTTTCCTCCAATCTTACTTTACTTTTAGTCTGATTTAGAAGTAAGAGGAAGATATTTTTATATTAACTCTATTTTAAACAAGCAATCACGCAGGGGAAAAAACGGGTTAATAATTGCATAATTCTTTTCCTTTTTTTAATTTCTCTAGATAAAACTCCTGCCCTTGGCATGGCCATAATTTTCATGTCAGCATTTTCTTCTGATGGTTCCTGTTCCTGTGTGCTTTTTCAGTGGAATCTTGCACCTTTAAAATATTTGCTGATTACAGACTGTCACCACAAACTTCAATGTTTTTTTGTAATAATAACTGAACAAGCTCTCTGACTCTGATATGATGTCTCTTTGAAAAAGATTTGTGTGCTTTTACTCTGAATAAACTTTAGAACCACTGAATCAAATCACTCAATTATTTAAAAGTAAAAATTTTGTGTAAACATTTGTTGTCTGTAGAAACAAAATTTATGTTGCTTTTATATAAAATAAGTTAAACATACATATAAACATACCTACACCTTAATGCATACTTATGAATGCTATCCATACTTAGATATGGGATAGCATTGTCAAAAGCACTGCTGTGGACACAAAAGACTACAGCTTAAACTGCATTTGCATTTAACTAGAGTTTCAGTAGTTTAAAAATTTAACTTCTTATCCACACTTCTCCATTAGTTCTGATGAAGAAAAGAGTTTGATTCATTAGCTACGTTATATCCAGTTGTATTATAATCCTATTGCGTATGTGCTACAAAAATGTTAGCCAGAGAAAGCATATTAGCCTGAAGGCAGGATCTGCTTCCAGGAAGGATGTATAAGTGAGGAAAAGAAAAGATAAATGTTGGTTATTTTGATGTACTAGTTTCCAAAACCTCTCTTTGAAACACAGAATAGAAGATACAAACTTCTAAGAAATCCATTCAGTACAACGTATGAACACCACATCACAGAAAGCAAAGATTTCATATGTTTGTCTTTCCTTGACTGTGCTGAGAATTTCCTTGCTTCAACTAAGCGTATAGGTCAGGAAGTCCATATTGCATCTTGGTCAGAAAACCATGATAGTCATAACAGTCTTGCCATTAAAAAAAAATAAATCATAGGTCTTGTAATTGTTATAACTGGTCGTGGTGTACTCCTCCAGTCTCATTTGAAAGTGATGTCTGCAATGGCACAACATTTGCAATATAGGCTCAGAATGTTGTAAATATGAATTGTAATGGGGCATGGTGGTCAAAGTACTGAAGATGATCTGCTTTGATCTGTATAAAATCATTCTTTGGCTAAGAATACCTAAAACACATCACTCATTTTAAATGTTTGTTTGGGTTTTTTTTTTCTATACAGATTCACAGAATGTTTGAAAAGAAGCTGTTCTGTAATCAAATCTGAGTAATTTTGTGATATATTGTGATTCACAATTACATCACATATATCAAGCAGCCAACCAACACCAGAGGACCACTACTTAAACCTCTGGCCATGTTCTATGTTGTTTGAAAGATTTGTGTGTTGTGTGGAAGCAGGAAAACTTGGCAAAAACATCCAATAGTAATGTTCCTGACTTCTCCGAACTTGCTCTTACAACTTCAGGAGTTCCTGCTACTGTATCTGTCACTACAGAGTTGTCCACCAATAAGAACAAGCATATAAGACGTTTAGCTGCATTTAAAAATCAACAGTGACATAATCCTGTGATCTGCAATGGAGCTGGCACAGTCAGTATATAGTAAGTCTTTCAGTGAGTAGCAAAATTAACAAACAAAAGATCTATACAAAGGAGTGGGGTTTTTTTTCTTTTTTTCCCCTTTTAACATGCATATTAAGTTGAATATGGAATACTGACAAACTGAAGCACTTTACATACTAAACATTGATCATAAAAGTTGAGCTGTTAGGGCAAATCAACACAGTGGTGGCAACAAGTGCCAACAAATTGATCTTACTGTGCTGTGGAACTGATGTACGGGAAGTTTTGGATTTTGGTAATAGTGCATTTTTTGGCACATAGATGGAGCTCCTCAGACCACTTTTATATGTTAGTTGTAATTTATGGTAGGATTGGAAGAGCATCCAACAATCACAGTATCAGAAAAATCTTATCAGATTGTTACTTTTCTACCTACCCTGTGAACCCATACTCTTACCTATAAGAGCATTCCTGTCTATATCTCAGCTAACACCAGGATGACAGCTATTTGGTCTAGTTACTGCCAAAAGTTACTTTGTAATTTTCTTGGTACAATGAAATATTTGGAATGCCTATTCCTCCATCCTTTCTTTCACATTCCCCCAGTATATTTGGTATATAGACGCAATCAAGACATTTTAAGGTACCTCTAGAAATTTTTTGCCTCAAAATCTGTGGAGCATACCGCGTATGATTACGTGGCCTTCTTTTTCACCTCTGTTAGAAACATCTTGTAGGAAAAAAACAGTATTCCATCTCTATTTTTCTTGATTTATGCATTCCAAGTTCAAACAATTCTAGCAGGGCTTGTCAGCCTTACATAAGACAAATAATTGTGAGCCCCCAAAAGTCTTAATTAGCATTGGAGCAGCTTCGACCAATACTCCTTTGGGGATTCAAAGGGAGAAGCCTAGCACCGGGGGAGTGTTTAATTGTTTGTGTTGCTTTGGTTTTTGGGGCTTGGGGTTTTTGTTGTTTTTGGTTTGCTTGTTTTTTCTTTGAGAATAAAAGTGAGGGGTTTTAATCTGTTACTGTGGTAGTAGAAGCACTGGCTGACTGCCAGAACCTAAGGAAATTGCTTCCTGTGGAAAGGTAAAGCTTGATAGGAGATAATTACTTATTTGGCTGCCAAAAAATAACTTAGGCTTGCCTGAGCCTGGGCAGGATAGAGGCATTTGTAGAGTCTATCAGTAGTGAAGACTCTAATACAAATCTACATCCAAAAGTGGTGAGAGGGTTTGAGGGTTTATTCTTAATTTGGACTCAGTACCCAAGAAGGGACAGAGTTTTATATGGGCCTGTAAGAGAAGTGGAGGCGAGATGTAAAAGCTGAAATGTTAGGAAGAAAAAAGAAGTTCTCACAGTGACCTGTCAAGAGTGAGAGCACAGAAAACACATTTTTAATCTTTGTTATCATTTTAGAGTGCTGTGCATACCTATCCCAGCTGTGGGTGAGTGACATTTAATGAGAATGATCATCAGGATGATGATTTCATTTTCTTTTCATTACATGGGTCTAATAAACATAGAAGACATCTAGACCCTTGGGTACAGAAATATGCCATGAAAAATTTGTCTGGTTTGTATATGCTGTATACGCATCCATATGCTTAAATGAACATTCCCCAATTCATCATTCTCTCAAAACTATAGATTATATACTTATTTGCTCATCCAACAAGATGAGCAAAATACTATTCTGTGACCATTAACACTAAAATCTTTCCTGTCTATTAAGGACAGTACAATGAAAAATAAAAAGATAGTTTTCAAAAATTTCACAGAAGTAAAATTATCTATCGTTAACTGAGTATACGGTGGAAATATTTATTCTTTATATTGATGAAAAATGATGTCTTGTCCTGAGCTTTCAAGTTTAATTTTTTAAGTATGTAATCACTATTAGTGAACATATTGTTTCAGTAATATTCCTAGTGCCTAATGCTGCAATAGATTTTTGACTCAATCCTCATCCTCATGACAGATCTTCTGTCACTCTTAGTAGGAAACTGGTGTGAATTCTGTTTTCACCTACACTGGTGATTAATGCTGCTGGATAGAATTTACCACCATTACCCTTGTTCTGTATTTCTCAAATTATGTTGTCACACAAAATCCAAAAGTCTGTAGGAAAGTTTTATTAGCAGTGGTGCCTTTTTGGTAGGGTGGGGAAATGATCAACTGGCTCTAAGTTCTCAATGCTCCAAGAAGGTTGCATTGCCTAAAAACCCCTTACCTCTCCACAGTAGAAGAACTGAGGATTTGGGAGCAAATGGCATTTGAAACAAGGCTGTAGTTTCAAAACTGTTAAGGTGAGGTGCTGGAATAGGTTGTCTAAAGTGCTGTGAATGCACAATACCTTGAAGTGTTTAAGGCCAGGTTGGATGGACCTCTGAGCCACCTGGTCTAGTGGAAGGTGACAGTGATCTTTCCTTTAAGGTCCCTTCCAACTCAAACCATTCTATCATTTGACTCTGACAGAGCCGACAACTGCAATTTGATTCAGTTGCCCTACAAAAATGGCAAGGAAGTCAATCTTAGTCATGTAGTTAAAGTCAGAAATAAAACCAAAAGAATATCTAAAAAATGTAAATGCATGAGTAATGACATCTGATAATAAGGTACACATTGGGTGGTAATTCAGACTCCCAGCATGATGTCCTATGATTATTTTTACTATTTATATCAAATTTAATTGTCCATCTTGAACAAATTTCAGTATTGTCGAAACACAAACCATTCCTAAAGAAAAATTTAAAATATATGTGCTACAAAAATATTAAAAATCTAATGTGGTTTTTAAACAGTAATAAAAATACAAGTCATATTTTTAAACTAAAGTTACATATCCTTTTTCTGTGATTAGCCTTTGCTTCATTTACTTAATTTTACTGAGTGGATATGAAAGACTGGATAAAGGAATGTTTTAATAGCCATGCATACATGAAGTATGTGCATTTTAAAAGGTGAATCTTTAATTGTAAGAATTATGGTCGAGATTTTTGACAGGGGGAGTATGAACTGCTAGCGCTTTGTTTCTCTGCTAAGTAGTGATAAGACTGTAGTGAAATGAGTGTTTATGTAAGACCATTGGAGACAGCATGAACTATCTAGTACTGCCAGGAATTTTGTAAATAACGATCTTGTCAGTCCTGACTATGAATTCCTGAGAGGGTAACAGGAATAACATGAATGGAGACTAAATAATTGTCCAAGATTCAAGTCATTCCACTAGATACTGATCTAAGTATCTGTTAACACTAAATGAGGCACTCAGACCTCCTTTGGAAATCAACAAAGGGTTCTTAGTTCCAAACTGTATGCCTACAAGAAAATTATCTGAGAGTGTCTCTCAGAAAATACATCTTTACTTCATTATGCTGATCTGCACTAGCACTGTGAAATTACCTACTATCAGTTGAAATTTTTTTGTGATCTTAAGTCTTTTGACATGAGATATTGTTACTCTATTAAAATCATGCTTAGTCATCTTCAGTTTATACAGCCAAAATTTTTAACCTGGAAATCAATACTCAAATTGCTTTCATTAGCTTGAAAGGTTTTCACACTTTTCTAAACTATGGGACATGTTGCTCCCTGTTGCTGATGAGGGGGAGCTTATAACTGATGACAGTTCAAATTGCAAGGATTTAAATTAAATCTGATGTTGCTTTCTGCTATGATAGAGGTTTTTGTATCACAGACAACTTAAAAGTCACAGTAGGTTTTCTTTATTAGCAAAATATCTCCTTTTGTGTTCAATATTGTCCAGTGCCTCCAAAAAGAGAAAGTCAAGGTTAACCTTAATTTCATACAAAAAAACCCTTAAACATGTTTAAAAATCCCTAACAGTGAACATCTGATTTCTGTGATTCTATTATGAAGAGATTTTCCATGTTACAAAGGTACATGGAGCTAGACCTATTCTATCAAATATTAAACATGTCAATAAAATATTAAAATTTTATGTAAGAAATACAAAACTTTGGTTAACTGAGGCCTGAATAAATATTTCAGGATGTGGTCTTATTTATAGCAGATAGATATTTTTTTCATTACTTAATTTTTGTATGATAAAAGATGGAAGGAGAAAGAAGGAACCTGTGATAAACACCAGGAAAACATAAAAGAAGATGATTCCATAAATACTTTTGAGACCATTCCAATTCCAGGTTCAATTTCAGTCTTGTCTTTATGTCCACCTTTTCATTAAGAACCCTTCTTTCTTGTCCTCAATATATGTATGTATGTATGATTAAAATAATTAGTGCATGTGATGTCTTATATTTGTGACATGAAGTCTTGCTTCTAATGCTGAGGAATTTTACCCTCCCCATCTTTTGATGTGTGGGAAAGCTGCAGGCTGCTATTCCAATATAAATAATATCAGCACTGTGTCCTAAGTACACTGGGCTGCTGAAGAAACAGCTGAAGAAGCAGATAGGGTAGGGTTGTCCAGGGCATGACAGCGATATCGAACTGAGGTGTTGACTTAGAGCCAACTGCCAGCAGAGCTCTCACAAGACAGCCACAACCCCTCCACAGTGACAAATTGACCCCTCTGGCGTAGGAGGGTTGGCTGATGCTAGGAGATGCAAATTACATCTCCCTGTGGCAGCTTGTCCAAGTCTGAACCTTTAATTGTCACGATGTGATGAGTACATTCCCTTCATTTTTGTTTTATTTTGTTGAATTCAACTCTGACAAAAGTGACAGATTAATTACACTTGGAAATTAAGTCACTGAACATCACAGATTCATAGAAGCATAGAACGATTTGGTTTCTAAAGGATCTTAAAAGATCATCTAGTTCCAACATTCTGCCATGGTTGGGGACACCTTTCATTGAATCAGGTTGCTCAGAGCCCCATCCAACCTGGCCTTGAACATTTCCAGGAATCCAAAAAGTATTTATTTAACTTTTTTTCACTTGTTTTATCTAAAAAATGTTTCAGCTAGGTCTAAAAATCACAGCTTAGTAACAGCAGCAGAGTCTGTCCCTTCTACCTGCATCCAGGTATCTGTACCACACCTTGAAATGCTATTTGTGTAATACAGCTGGGCCGAAGCCACATGTTTTTGTCTATTCTCGATAGAACAAGCATTTCAGAACAGTCAGTCAGACATTCATGTGGAAATCGCTCTTGAAGATTCACAAGATTTTCCTGTTCTTTAAAAAAAAAAAAAAAAAAAGAAAAGAAAAAAGGTAGATGAAAATCTCTGAGTATTTTACAAAAGCAAATTGAAATAACTAGTGACTATTGTTCAGGAATACATCTGGACATCTGGTGCAGGTAGCTGGGCTCCAAAACTGCAGTTTGAGTTGCAGATTGAAATGCAGATTGAGCTCTAGCAGGAGCCCAAGACAAGAGGCCAAGAGGCCATGAACGAGCAAACTTTGGGAGAGCAATAGCCATGAAAATGGGTGCTGCCATCTTGGTGAATAAATGGCTTTATAGAACAGCTTTATGCAACAAGACATCTGAGACTCTGCCAGGGGAAACTCGGGGTTGAACCAGTAAGGAAACGTGACTGTGTGAGGGTTGGTGTTCAGAGAGTCAAGCAGGGCACCCTGGACTCACTGGAACAGCCCGCTGTGAAGGGGCTTCAGTCCCAGCAGCGACCATCTCTGGCACTGGGAATGTGACTGTCAGGGACTCTTGTGAATGGTCAGACTGGATAGTTTCCTTAACAATACAGACCCATGTTTGTGAGGCTTTACTTGATTTGAACCAATAGCTGAGAGACATGTGGCAGAAGAACCCTATCTACAGCCAGTGATAGTTTGCGTTCCCCTGAAAGCTTGAGAAGAGTCTAGAAAAGACCTGGTGGCCTCCTTCAGGCGCCTCTCTGGAATATGAATGCATGAGCCATGTAGTAAGGATGCTGTTTCCATTTTCTCATTATTGAGGATCATTTAAAGAAACTGCCCTATCTTAGTTGCTAAACTTTGACTTATTATTGTATCTTTGAGGGGACTTCTTTGCTGCATAAACTAAGTAGAGAAGAAGAGTAAGGACATGCAAGTGGATAAATCATTATTTAGAAATTTTTGCAGAGATCCTCTGGTTTTCTAGTATTACACTACAGAGGTTGTCGTCTGTATCGTAATTCTTTAACTAGGAGAACACATTAACATGCTAAGATAAACAAGAGAACATCTACAAATTGTACCAGAGCTGATAAATAAAGTGATAGTTGTTTATATGTGTCCATTTTATTCCGTGTGTAACATGAAAAGGCAGCTTTATACAATGCAGTGGGGTTCTTTGTCACAAAAAATAGTGGTTGCCACCAAGTTAATGCTTTGTATAATATGGAATTTTAGTTCAACACATAAACTTTAGATGAATGACAAAAGATTAAATCTTTTATGACCAAACTTCTGATGTATATTTTCCATCTTATCTGCTCAATTTCTTTTTTTAAAGCAAGTTGTTTTTATTGGACTATGAGTAGCAAATTCCTACAATTTTATAGCCATGTGACATTGTTGTCATTGCTTTTAGCACAGGAAATGGTGCATCTGTTAGTAAGGAGACCAAAAGTACTCTCCCATGAGTCACTAAGAATCATCTGCCAAAACTAATTAAACTAATGCCAAATATGACAAGTTGGTTGTAACAATTTATAGTACACTGACTTTGCAGGAAAAGGTAGAATATGGGGATGAATATAGTGGGAGGTTAGGGTAAGGATCTGAAGTATAATATCACAGATGAGATAAAGGTCCCTTAGGTGGTTTTCTTTTAAAAATTAATCTACCTATGTTGAACTAGCCCAAAAGCCATTTTCAGAGCCCTTGTTTTGCAATTTTATTCATTTACCATTAAATTTCAATTAACAGGAAAACTGTTGATACTGTTTGAACTCAAATTTACTGTTTTCCCAGACATAAATTTTTCATTATTATTCTAAGAAGAGAACTGATTTAAAACAAAATATAGAATATCCTTATATGTAAAGTTTACTAGGAATTCATGGGACTGTCCTAAATAGATATTTTGATTTTTCTTAAGGATATTCAGAGTGAAATACAGAGATCTCACAGGCATTAAACTAAAGAATAAACTAAGAAGATAAATGTCAGTTTTTATAATAAAGATTGCAGAACTGCTTTTTACCCATTACATCTGCAAAACTAAAATACTGCATGTCTAGATAAGGCTTGAGGACTAATTTTAACTTCAGAAATGCATATATACAGTGTATCAAAAAAGCTAAAATATCAACAATGATCAACCTGATTTTCACAAGCAGTCATACGTAATACTTAAAAGAACTACTTCTTTTGAACTAAATAAGTACTTTACTCACTGTATGCATACAGTTTCTGAAATTACTGGTTTTGATTTGTATAGCAAATATAATTATTAAAATGCAGCTATAAGAGTACTGTAGAATTATTTCGTCTAGAGAAACCGTTACATTTATTGTTTTCTTAAACACATTCTTGTATGGTTGCAGCTTTTGGACCATACTGCATTACGCAGTCGATTAGGGACACAAGGAGGAGAGATGAGTTATCTAGAGAAAAGATCAAGGCTCTATCACCCTTGACATTTTTAGTACACAAAAGACCATGTAACAAAACTAAGTTGCATCCTCTGCCACCCTGTCTTATATCAATGGAGTGTGGAGAATTGAGGCCCTGTTTTATGTTACTGTCCATTTGTCTCCAATGTCTGTCTTAACTGCCAAAGTTTCTGTTGCCAGTGCTATCTATGAACTCTTTTCTTTCTCACTTTTCTGTGACAAATGTACTAATTTTAGTAATATTTTTATCTAAAAATATTTTTATCTATCACTCCACCACCAGCCTCAACATCAGAAATCCCCGTAATAATAAATATCTTGCTCCATTCTTGCATAATTCTATTGTCACTTCAGTGATTTATAACTCTTCATCTCTGTTTCGGAATACAGAAAACCTTTCTGTCCTCAGCCTTTCTGTTCACATTGGTATATCTGCTACATTAACTTAAGTGGGGCCAAACAACTATTATGAACTAGTTTCTTGTGTATTTCCAGATTGAAACCAGTGTAACAGGTCTTACTCGTTTCAAATCTTGGAGTTTGTACTTTTCACTCAAATGAAGATTTTGTGACATCAAAAAAGGTTATTTTAAAAAAAAAATATTTTCAAACTCTCATCACCTTTGCTGTAAGCTATTGATCTGTCTTCAACACTGATCATGGTAAATTTCTGGCACAAGTAGTTGACATTTGCAGGTGTATCTCTAACACCCTGATAACATTGTCTCTAATATTGAGTTTTCCATAACTTCTCACCCAGTTGCAGATCTGTCTTGCACACTGATTTCCTGTTTATAAAGGGAACATCTTTGATAATTTAGCATATTTAGTGTCCTAAATTAATATCTAATCCCATTATTTGGGAGGAAGTACGTCACACTACTTTCATTAACTAACTTGAAACATGTGTGGTCCAAAGTTCCCTGGCATGGAATTAATGATCAAAACCTCCATAATCTTTTAGGTTTGGAAAAATAATTATTTTTCTCTGACAGAAGCTCCTATTCTTAACATCTCTTTACTACAGTCATCTTAATCAGAACTGAATTATGACATTCATGTAAGAGATATAGCAAGATGAAAATATAAAATCTTTTCCATGACATGCAAACTAGTTAGAAGCCTACAGTAATAGTGGTGCAGACATAATTGTTCACATACACATTAAGTTTACTGCATGAATGTTAGAAATTCTGTATTGCCTGAGCAGTAATTTCTAAAATTGTTCCTCTTTCTAACTTCATAAGGTGATGATGCTCTTATTTTATATCCTTTTGTTCCCAAAGGTATTCTAAGCTTAGTGATTTTTTGGGAAAATGGGATAAAGAGCAATTATTCCCAGAATTTCTCATGAAAAGTGTGAGAAATAATTTTGGATTTTATAGCAATAAGAGTTTCACTTACAAGGAAAATATAATCCTGCCTACTGATTTTACCTTTAAATAAATAAGTAAATAAATAAAGCATATAGGGAAAGAGAATAGGGAAGATAACTACAAATGCTGAAGCTCCATTATGAGCTCTTGCAAAACCAATATTTATTGGTCAAGATCAAAGATAAAAATCATATTGCTTAAATGAAAAATTTTAAGCCTAAGTGAAAACATCTATGCTCTACATGGAGATAAAGTATAAATGTTATTCTTGTCTGACATTGACAACTTTTGTATTATGGTTGGGTTTGGTTGGTTGGTTGGTTGGTTGGTTGGTTGGTTGGTTGGTTGGTTGGTTTTTGTTTGTTTGTTTGTTTAATAAATATAAGAGAACCACAAGATTTTCTTAGAATTCTGTATAAGGTGTAGATAGAGAAGTAACTTATCAAGCAAAGACTGTCTTATCAACCAGACCACGTTTATAGCCTGTACAAAGTCAAAAGTCATGGCAGTCAGACAAAGTCCCCAGGGACTGGAAAAATGGGAAAAAAACCCTGGAAACATTATATCCATTTTTTTAAAAGGTAAAAAGGAGGACCCTGGAAATTATTGGGCAGTCATCCTTGCCTCTGTACCCAGAGGTACAGATAATGAAGCAGATCCTCCTGGAAATTTGTCAAGGCACGTGGATGAGAGGTGAGAGAGACAAACAACATGAGTTCACAAAAGGAAAATCTTGCCTGACTAATCTGGTGGCCTTCTAGAATGGAATGACTACGTTGGCGGATAAGGGTAAAGTAACTGATTTCATCTTGCCTTCTGTAAAACCTCCACAACATCCTTGTTATTAGAGGGATCTGTGTTTGATGGATGGACTATTTGATGGTTAAGGAATTGGCTAGCCACATCTGAAGAGCTGCAGTCAGGGTCTCAGTGTCCAAATTGAGATCAGGAAGAAGTGGCGTCACTCAGAAGTAATTACTGGGTTCAATAATCTTTATTTATGACATAGTCAGTGGAACTGAATGCACTTTCATCACGTTTATAGTGACACCAAGCTGTATTGTGCAGCTAATGCACATGAGAGAATGGATGCCCTCCAGAGAGACTTTGATAGGCTTGAAGGTTGTGCCAAGGTAAAACTCATGAAGTTCAACAAGGACAAGTTGAAGGTCCTGCAGCTGGGTTGATACAGATTGATGGATGAATGGATTGAAGGAAGCCCTGCAGGGAAGGATTTAGGATATTGGTACATGAAAAATTACATATGACCTAGCAATGTGCTCTTTCAGCCCAGAAAGCCAACCATATCCTGGAGTGCATAATAAATGGTGTGCCCAGCAGGCCAAGGGACTTGATTCTGCCCTTCTACTCCTCTCTTTTGAGACATCACCTAGAGTGCTGCTTGTGGTACTGGGGTCTGCAGCCCTGGAGTCCCCAGCTGAAGGAAGATAACATGTTAGAGTGGGTCCAAAGAAAGGGTCTAGCACCTCTCCTGTAGAGACAGGCTGAGAAAGTAGGAACAAAAAAATGTTGTGGCCTTTCAATACATAAAGGGGGTTTGTAAGACTGAGGAACTTGTAGTGATAGAATAAGGGGCAATTGTTTTGCAGTGAAATTTAGACTAGACGTAAGAAAGAAATTCTTTACTGTAAGACTGGTGAGACAGGTTGCCCAGAGAAGCTGTGGATGCTGCATCCTGTAAGTGTTCAAGACCAGGTTAGATGGGACTTTGGGCAACCTGGTCTAGTGGAAACTTTCCCCTGCACATGGCAGGGGGGTTGGAACTACATGGTCTTTGAAGGTCACATTCAACCCAAATCGTTCTGTGATTTTATGTTTCTAAACAAAAGTATAGCATAATATAGCAGGCAATTGTATGTATTAAGGCCTCAGTTAAGAAACTAATGCCTTCCTACTAATTTTACACAATATTAGGCAGAAAACAATTGGTAATCCAAAAAATTGGAGTAGTATTTGATATATGATGATTTTTAGGAGTAAGATTTTTCTCACTTTGTGGAGCAAAACAGTATTTGTGGAATGAAGCCTAGATGATTTTGTAAATATATGAAAGGCTTTTTTAGTAGTTTTGTCAGAATTATAATCCTTTAAACATGAGGACTATAAAATAAAAATTCAAATATAAATCAGTACTAAAGTCAGAGGAAAACCAAAAGATACCTTTGAAGAGCAGGACACTTCTATTTGTAATTCTTCGCTAGCCATAAATTAAGATTTATTCATTGTATTTAGATAAAGCTGTCTACAGGGTTTATATGCATTAATATTTCAAATGTATACTACTTATTATAAAATATAAATGCTTAAGGGTAAAGCCTAGTTTGTTATACCTGTAAAACCAGAGAAAGTTCACTGACTTCACTGAAGTTTTTTGATACTATATGTTAGATATGAAAGTGGGATTTGGCTCAATGTATTTTTCAAACAAAAAAACCTAAAAATAATGGTGTCTGTTAGAAGACATGGATGTTTGTGTACTGCCCCTTTCTTTTTCTTTCAAATCAAAACCTAATAAATACTATAAAAATGCTTATAACTAAAAGAAAAAATTAAATTGCTTTAAAATGCAGAGGCTATTTTCTCACTATCAGCTTTAAAAAAATTAAATCCCAAATGAGTATGTTAAAGTGAATTAAACCTCCAGTGAATACTGTTCTTTGGCGTAACAAGAAAACAAAAAAATTACAAAACAGTTACCAACTTTCAAAATAAGGTTATAATTTAGCAGAACAAAAACAAAGCTTTTGGTATTGTACTTGTTTGTTTGCTTTGGCACTAGCATAATTTTTCAATTGTGCTTCAAATACTGTGTTTTGACCAATTTATATTTCTTGCATGTTTAGTTGGGTTTGTAAAACAAGAAATCTCTTGAAAACAGGCTTTGGATGAAGTATAATAATAAATATAAGTGTCTGTGAAAACCAGCTATCAGGCAGATATTAATCTGATCTATTTTCAGTTCCATGTCATGCTTGAAAGAAATACAGAAACACGGAAGTTCAGGGCTTTTTTGCACCAGTTACTCTGTTTTCACTATTCCAGCATGTTTAAAGATTCTGAAGTCCTCTATTAGGAAACATCAACACTCAAAAGAAATAGAAAAGGTGTAGGGCTTTGACAGCTGTGGTGTTACTGTGTCCTGAAGAGAGAGATTTAATTCTACAACTTGTTCCATAAAGATATTTTAATTCACCAAATGAAAAGACTGAAGTTCCCGAGTCCCTTGTAAATAGACTTTTGACTGAAGTTTTCCTTGAACTTTTTTTCAGTTATGCTTAAATGTTAAAAATCTTGTGCTTTCCTTGGCAGGGATAACCAAAGGGTATAGATTCGTAAATGGAAAAGAGAAGCTTACTGGAGTTTTCTTTGCAGTAGTGTGAGATCAGAGAAATCAGCCATTCATCTAATAAGCTTATTAGACTCTACAGTACATCATGAGGAATTGCACTTATAAAACTCTGAAATCCTTAAATTTTACCTTGTCTCTGATGCTATGATTATGGAAAGAGAATCTTTCATACTGCAGGAGACATCCAGGCTCCTGACTCCCCCCCAGGAAAAGCTTTTTCAAAGTACAATTATGTAGACTGTGTCACCAACTAGAGAAGCAAAAGCCACACACACGTTCTTTTAAAAGCTGTTTTTACTGCACAGAATCTTTTTGTTTTTAACAATAGTCAAGGAAAATAAAATCTCAATTGAAAACAGAAGTCAAAAGCCTCCCTGCTTTGACCAGCCAGAGGAAGGAAGGGAGAAAAAGACATCCATTCTCCAAAGCTCCCCACCTCCATTTTCTAATACAAGCTCAGCTACAAAGGAGCCAGATTGCAGCCTCTTCCATGCAACTTTCTGTTCTTTGATGTGATGCCAGTTGATGAACTATTGCATAATAAGAAGAAGCTCTTGTGGATCAGAAACTATCAGTTCAGAAAAAGCAGGGATGAGGAACACCTAGACAGGATTAATTTGTAAGGAGTGAGCAGGGCTGAAGGTTAGTGAGTTGTTTACTAAAGGAATATTTCATGTTCTGCCTTGTTTGGTGGCACATTTTTGAGGTAGTCTCTTGTGAGAGGTTTGAAACCCTACCATTATGACTGGGTCTAAACAGTGTACTACAAATGCAAGTCTGTGTTTAAATGATGAAAAGTCTTACTTATTGCAAAGAATCTGTAGTCATTAGATACTAGGAATTTCCCACCAGAGACAGGACAGGGGTTTTACATCATTAAAACCATGGGAAGATGCAGACAAGTTCTGGAAGTCAAGGAGGAGAAGAAGTGAAAGCATGCAAAACAGAACAGAGGGAGCACGGGGGTTATAATGGAAGTTAGTGGTGTTTCTAAAACTAAATATTTTGCACAGTAACCTGGCCATCTGTATATTGGTATAAAGTACCTTGTTAATGTGCTGGTATGTTAGCGTTAGAATTTGCCAAGAAAATCTGTCTGTATGTTTCATTACTTAGGAACCCAACAGGGTATATTTTCCAAGTGCTTTATTTTTGAAATGTAGTTGCAAAGAATTATCTGATACTGGAATGTGGCACCTGAAAATATTTTTTCCTTCTACTGTAAGCTTAGAACAGCATCACGTAAAACACTCAGTAAGGACTTTCAGTAGAAAAAAAATCCAAGTACTATTAATGCACATAGAATACTTACTGTAACATTGAATCACTCGTTCCTGTACATCTACCTGCAAAGTTGCAGAGCAAGGTATATACAGAGACAAAAACACAGGAGACCAAATGCAGAACTGAGATGTGACAGAGAGGTGGAATTATTCAAGTAAGAAAGACTGCCAAAAATTTTGAGTTAAGATTTTTTGATGTAACAGACCTTTTAAGTGCCATTGTGATGAATTCACCTGAATAATTTTAAAATAAGTTTCCATTTTGCTTTGCCTGTAAGTTGCAGTGAGATAGATGTAAACATATCCATCTGAAAAAGAAAATTTGTATTTTCTAGTTCACAGCATTAATTAGATGATCCATAGGGAGTCTACTATAATCTTCAGGGAAAAAGAAAATGCTTTTCTGTTTTTTGTGGTGTTTGTTAAAGCAACTCTAATTTTGGAATCCTAAAGCTTTCTGTACCTGCATGTTTAATCATACTGTATGAAAATGGTTAACATACTTAAAATGTAGCATGCAGCTGTTAAAATCCCAAATTTCAATCGAGAAACTAGAAGAAATACAGTATTTTGAGACAGTTTCAAACTCAAAATACAAAGTTTCATAGAAAGTATAAGTGAAAACACATTATGTCAGTTCTCAGACCTGAAAATTGATCTGGCATTCTGGAGAGAAATTGAATTGTGTAGACCACTTTCAAAAATTGCCTTCTTATGGAAGCACAAACCAACCTTCCTAACCCAGCATGTCTTATGTTGGTCTTTTATACCTCAGATTTTACATACTTGCAAGCACTCTAGGAAAGCAAATATTTGAAAATCAAAACAGTGTGATTTGAAGGACAATCAACACAGGATTCATTCACATAATATTAAATGTGCAGAAAAGCAACAAAGCTCAAAGTAGAGGTCACCAATTAAGACTAAAGAGGGCAATGACAGGCATTTGACATCAAATGCCAGTATCAAATGCAACAGGAAGTCTGCTTCCCATGAAACAGCGATGTTGAGACAACTGATGACAAAAATTGTTTTTCTCCTCAAATGATTATGTTGGAAAGTGTTGACCCGAATTGGGGCACTCCTCTTTGTTCTGCACTGGGATGGAAACATTGAAAATGTATTTAGAACTGAACTACAGCTTATTATACAGTGACCTCATACAGAGACCTTTTGTTTAGCATCAGAGAAAAAGTGAGCATGCCAACCAGGGAGTATAACTGTCTGTTTCTTCTGTCTGTGTGTGAAAGGCTATTGAGTCTCCTCTAGCTACAGCGGAGACACTGTCACATCTGAAATTTTGTGGAATATTATTGAAGTTAGTGAATATCCCACGCAAGAGTCTGCTAGTTTCAGACATGCTATGCTCAGTTGATTCCTGAGCTCAAACTAATATAAAAACACTCATGAAACATTTATTTGAAAATGGTCCTTCTATCTTATCCTCTCTCCTCTTTTCTATTATCTCAGTTTTTTTGACTCTGGCTACTGGGAAGCATGGGACAGAGGAACTGCAATGAGTATGGTGCATGGATTGTATTCCACAATCCACAGGAACACTTCATGAAAGAGCAGTGCATTTCAAATCTTACTGCAGAACAGATAGTAGACTTTCTGTTCCTCCAAAAGGTGATATTTTGGAAGAGAGAAAATTCTTATTAATAGATGCTGAATTTATGAGTTTACATTTTTGTACTGTTGAGCTCATCCAATGGCTCTGATCCTCAAACTTGCCTAATTCTTGTGTCATGTTCAGTTTCTTTTCTTTCACCTCCCTCCCTAGGACAACAGTAAATTATTTTACCTGTACTCCTATTAGTGATCTCACAATCAGCTAAAACAAAACATTGATGTTATCCTTAGAATGGATTTCCAAAAAGGATTCCTTTCCACTAGATGGTTTTATTTTAGTCAAGAACTTACACTTTCAGCATAACTTATTGTGTTCTCCTATTTAGTTAGTGCTTTCCATATCTTCTAATTCTTCTGTTAATCATATATGACTTAATTTCCTGTACACCACCATAATAAATATCTTCTTGAATCTGGATGAATTAAATTTCCCAGCTTTTGTACTTTAGAAATAATGCTTTTCTTATGAAGAGATACTGGGGTAATGTGGAATGGTCTAAATCTCTTTAAGTATAAACTAATGGTTGTTGAGCTGGACAGTTCTAAATGCAAACAACTGGCTCTACTTGCTAGTTTTCAAGGACCCTATACTCTGCAAGTGCTTACATGTAGATTGAACTGCTAAAGTTGTCTTAGAGAAGACAAGGTTGCTCATGGGGGATACTTCTGATGAAAATTAAGTGTAAGTTCTTGCCAGTGTCAGGACAAAATTCATGTGGGTAAAACTTCAATATGTGGCCATTACCCCAATAAAAACAAAACTGAAACCAAACCAAACCAAACCAAAAAAATATAATAGAAGTACAAAGGAAAAAACCTGCTAACATGAACAGAGATGAGTCTGTTTAAAGGCCAAATGAGAATAGAAAAAGCCTATAGAATAATTCTAAATGTTTAAAGTGAGACAGACCTAGGTTTGACTCAGGCTTTCTAGATTCTTAAAATAAGAATTTTCGTGTGTAGCATGGTGAACAGGATGCTCAGTATGACTTCTCATCCACTGGTTCCTCTAGATGTTGAACCAGAATGCCCACTTCATTTAAACTCCTAGCTCACCTGTGCCCATTTTTAGGTCCACTCCTGGTTTTGCTTCTATTAATTATCATAACTGAAGTCTACATAGAGCTAAATTTTCATTCTCTGAAAGAAAATAGTACTGTTTGCTACTGAAAAACAGACATTTCTGTCCCAGACATATTAGTAACTTTTTCCTAGAGAAATTACTTCTGTGTTAGTAATCTCAACAATTAATCAAGTTTTAAAATATTTTTATAGATTTCTTTGCAATAAAAACTATTTATTGCCTGTCCTAAGTTAACAGAATTATAATGTGCATATATACCTATTGCTAAGTGTTGATATTTTTTTTTACTGATACTTTTTTCCTGACTGATAAGGAACACTAATTTAAGTCATTAGAAATTTGGCATTGACCATCACTATGCAGAAATGACACAAATCAATGAGAGGTGTAAGACATTCCTCCTGAAATGGTCTTTAGAAAAGCTGGAAGTTGAAACTTTTTTCTGTTCACAGGCTGGATGCTTCACTACTTACATGTTTAGCCAGCAGTTATGACAAGCCTTCTGAATACCCTGCTGTAGTAAGGAACTGTTTCCCATGACTGAGTTTTCTTGTCTTTTAGCAACATCTGACATCCATTTAAATAAAATAAGCCAATTTCCTATGTCATTTAAGTAGACATTGCAGCAAGAAATATAACCTTTTACTAAATTTGCTCTCAATTTTGTAGAAATTCATGGCTGTAAAAGCTGGATCTTAGTAAATGAGACAACTACTTCATCTTTTTTGATGCTTGTGCCATTATGAGTATACTTCAAAAAAACTTCTCATAGGCTTTACTAAACATGGTTTATAGGCATAAGATTTATGAATAAAGGAGAGCATATTCCTGTACTATGAACGTCTATCCTCAGAGAAAGCAAAGAGGGGTACAAATAAATATCAGCTTTTCTTTCTGAAGATACTGCCCTTGGTATTGGTACGGCCTTTTTACACTGGGAAGTCAAAACCTTAAGGTTTCAGTAAGCAGTCAGGGCAATCAAGTTCTCTTTTCATACCTGTCTCCTTCTGCATCTCTCCCTCTACAGATTCCCAGCTGGAGGAGCAAAGACAACACAATTCTAAGCCTTTTTTCTAAGCTTTGTAGCATTCATTAATAATTGAGCTATGAGTGTTAGTTGGCTTCTAAATTACCACACTATCAAATAGTTATGTGTCTAAAAATGGCTTGATATTTTTGAAGTTACAGTATCTCTTTGAAACACTATGCTAAATGCCATTTTTCTAGTATTAAAATCTGTCATCATTTTTGTTTCCAAATAATGGATAACATCTGTTAACCCAGGCAAAAATTTATAAAACATTAAAAGTATGGAAGAAAATTCAAAATACTTATTAAGAATTATTTTGAAGTTTGGTGGGTACTTTAATTATCTATAAAAACTACATATCTTCTGCCTTTTTCTGATATCTAATATGGCTACTTTGAAGAACACACATCATATCAGCTGTTTTTGCACTCATGCCATCAGAAAGTTTATATGGAGAATAAAAAAGCACTTCTGAGAACATTTCTGAGCTCTTCAGTTGAAAACAGAGAAAAAGCTAGAGAAGTTTGGAGTATCAGTAGCAATAACAATTAGATGAACTGGCAGAGTCCAAGAATGATGGAAGCTCTCATTCACAAACTAGATATGCTATTAATACCTGAAATAAAGATCCCTTCAAATAGTAACCATTCTCTGAAAAGTTTAGAGAAAAACACAGAATACATGTATACTGTGCTGATTCAAGACAAATTAGCACAACATGAGCTTTGATTATTCAGTGTTCTCTATAGTATGTTGCTGCTGTCTGCTAGATTAAGTAATACATACATTTTTCTATGAAGTAGATGCAGCTGTGCTTTCATCAATGACCAAAACCTGGACCTCCTCTTATATGTCTCTGCTAGCTGGAAGAGTTAAGTTGTTTATTTAAATAAATGCATTCTAGGGTGGGTTGACTCCAGCCAGCAGCTAAACTAAGCTATGATTAGTTTGTGTCAGCTGTCCAGATTCCACCTCATCTTCACTTCTTGCCCAGCCTTAGGCTATTGCTGGGAGGACAGAAAGGGAAAAAGAGAAAGCCTTGATGCTCTTCCAGCACTGCTCAGCAACAACCAAAACACTGGTGTCTTATCAAGAATTTTAGCCACAAATACAAAATATGGCACTTGCAAAGGAAGTTAACTTCACCATGGTCAGAACTAGTACATGTTCCTAACCACAGAAGCTTACCTGTTCTGAGGAAGTGCAGTAAAAACACTGCCAGTGAGGACAGTTTTTAGCACGGGAAGAAGTTTGTACTTCATTTTGCTATGTGCTTTCCTGAACCCCTAACCCACCTCCACTTCATGGGAACTCAGTTGTTTCACCAAGTGCCTAACTATAGGTGTTAATGAACTTTTCATGCAACCCCTTTTCAAAAAATCAGTTGAAGTTCCTTGGTCCAATTTTAAAAATAAAATACCTCAGGCTTCCTGCTGTGTGAAACAGTGTATAATTCAGTATGAATTCCTGAGCTACTTCAGCGTTGCCTGGTTGATCAACACAATGTGGCTCTGCACTGTGTGGGTTGCTTTGCAGGAGCAAGCTCTTGAGCTTGCCAGCTCAACCTGCAAAAGCAGTACAGTGCAGGTAACATGCTGAGAGTACTATCACTAGTATGTAAGAGTAAGTAACTTTCTTGCTAATTCTTGAAGCAAAGCCAGTGCACTTATAACTCCCATGCAGCAGAATACTGCCTGTCAGAAAACAACAGTGGACAACTCTTACGCCCCTATTTTTTTGTAAATTGTCATTTTCAATGAAGAAATCAGACTGATTTCTTCTTCCTTGATTATGCTGTTTAACTACTATTGGATAAGTAATCAATCAGGACTACTAGCACAAGAAATTTCTTCTGATATATGTACTGAAAACAAACTGGATTGAGGATAGTTTCACAGTTTGTGTAACAATTTTCTAATTTTGCTACCTGTGGGGGTTTTTTACATCTACTAGGAGGAAAAAAGCAAAATAACTTGAGAATTTGTTTCAATTAGTTTTAATAAAATTAAGCCTGAGAACAGTCAGAGGTCTAACACTCATTCCTAGCTAAGGAACTTAGAGCTACTGGTGTGCCTGCTGGGTACCAGACTCTGTGTGCTGTAGTGTTTCCTCAGAAAGTGGCACTTTGATCTTAGCTGATGTCATAAGAATACATATCCATATGTATTCGTATGGAGGGTGACAAGATGAGGGAAGAGGAAAAGCTTAAATATAAGAATGTTGATAGACATGATTTAGTAGCAGTTCTTACCTAGAAGATGTGACCCGTGTATATACTTCATGCTATTCAAAAAATTAATAAAGTGAATTCCACAAGAATGGGAAATTGACAGGTGAGATCACTTACCAATAGTGATACACAGGTGTTCTTAGGGTGGAGCAAAGCTGCTGTTTAACAGTACATTAAATGCCACACAACATTTTGGTCAAGGTGGAAAGAATGCAGTAACAATTTGAAAGGACAGAGGAAATGACAGACTATAATTCCTCACTTAAAGCAGTAAAATGGGCTCAGTGCCCCACCTCTTGCACAGAGCAGTATGAACGCTTAACTGAAGCATTTTATTATTTTTTTCTATCTTGACAGCAAAGAGCTGAGCAATAAAACCTTGGGGCAGTAGCTCAGTACTTAGTGGTTGCAAATGGACGATCAATGAATTCTCTGCAATTTCACTTTCAGTCTGGTCATGATACAAATGGAGGCTATGGTACTACTCATCATCTGTAATGGTATATAACAGGTTACAAACTTGTAGTATAAATACAAATGACTGTTATCTGCTTGTCACCAACACCACTTCAATCCAATATTTTTCACACAGATGGATGGCAGGAAGCATCTAATATTTTTTTCCCAAGAGGGGATTGTACTTTGTCATGAGATATAGCTATAGGCAAGCTCTGTGTGTAAATCACTAAATGGTAGTGCATATAACAGCAAAATTTTGTCCCTGGCTACTTATTGTGCTGTTTTCTATAACCATAAACTATGACTATCATTCATGTCTTATTTCACCTTTGTCAGTCAGGAAGCGGAACTATTTTGCAGGACACCTACTGTAAATGTAACAACAATCTTTTTTAGTAATTTTAATAAATGGGGTAAGGAAATTTAAAATAGGCATTTTAGAGTTCTTAAGTCATTATGAATTGGTAGCTTCACATCATGTTAACTCACAATAAATATAGTTATTTTTGAACATGGTAGTTAAGCTTCTATATGATATTATAGCAAAATATTTCAAACCAAAATTAAGCAAGTCTTGATGGGGTAGTGTCCAGAGAAGACTACAGGTTACTCTGACAGATTTTTATGTATTTTGATGTCCTTTTCACAGGATTGCATTTTTCCACACAAATGGGGTTCTGTCTTTTAAAAATGCTGAGTTACTTCTTTGGTGTGCTTTCAGACATAAAAGGATTTAGAACCAAAGCTAAGTGCAATAAAGTTTCAGATGACAACTCCACTATGTCAGCTATATTTTCATTATTATATTATTTACATCAATGACTGGGAAATAATTATCAGGGGCGTTTCCATCACAATTTCCCAAACAGTAAGAGATATTTAACTTGCCAAAGACAAGACAAAAAACCTATTCTGTCCCAGCCTGCTTCTTCATATGCAAGGGTTTTTTTCTCACAGGCATGCTTCCTTGATTCTCTCTGGTAAAATTTTCTTGATCTTTATAAGTGAAAAATGATTGTCTGAAATAAAGGTGGAAAGTATGATCCGTCTGAAGATACACAGATGTAGGCCAACTAAAACCTAGATGGAAAAGTAAAAAAAATTAAGAGAAAAAGGGAAGTTTGAGAGATGAACAGTGAAACGACCTAGGTTTCTACCAAAAGGAGTGAGTCAATTTCATCATCACATATTGTCGTCTACTGGATATCTATATTGTATCTGGAAGTGGAAGTACTGCTACCAGTTTTCTAGACAGCTGTGCATCCTACATGTTCTAACTCTTTTTTCCTCACTCACAAAAGTTGTGCTGTGTGCAGAGCTTGATGTAGTAGTAAAATACAATGAGCACCCAGCTCATTGTAGGAGGAAGAGGAAGGAGGAAGAACTTGTAGTTCCTGGCCATGTGTTTAATCATTTCAAAGCAGCTTTGAGGTGGGGAACATAAATACATTAAAAGAATCTGAGAGATCTGCCTTGCTAAACTGGAAGTAATGTAGGCTAATGGAAAGCCATTAGACAAGCAAGATTTTCACATCCTTGTGAACATCATTTATCTTCCCTCTACAACAGTTTCCTTATCAGAAAAATGGGGATAAACCACACACCATTTATTTTGATCATTAAATTAAAAGAAAAGCAGTGTTTGATTGTTATGTATTTTGCTCTGCAACAAACAGGACTTAGTTTTTTGGACTAGTCACAATGAAGTGAATAACAATTATATCAGATTTCAAGACAGAAAAGTTTAATTTTTAATATACTAGCAGTGAAATGGAATATTACCTTGCCAATGAACTTAATATGCCAGGAGCATTTTGATTACAATTTAAAAAATGAGACCATATACCCAAGGCTTTACAGTGAGCTATAAAACTGCTTGCACTGATAGTTAAATGAATCTAGCAGTTCTCTAGCAGCAAGCATGCATGAGAAAAAGAGTACATAATCAAATCATTTCCAATGTTTTATAGCTATCACGTCAAGAGGGTGGTTCTATGAGCTATGAGTTTGGTATGGTTTTATTTCATGTCTTTCTTAGTTGTTTAGAAGGAAAACTTTATTAGAATAGATAAATAAGGTGTTTTCATGGCCCATGAAGCAGAGCTCTTATGTTGCTCTCTATGAACCATGAAGCCTCTGAGGTATGAGAGTCTTAAATCAATGAACAGTGCTGGAAAAGCACAGCAAAAGTGAGAGACATAAAGTAAATGGAGTAGCCACAGAGCGCAGGAAGGAGGAACATGCATGGAAGAGCAGCTTTCAGTGAGTCTTGATGCAATAGGGAAGGAGTTTGAAACAGTTGCTCTACAAGACTAAAGCAGTAATCTGTTTCCAGTGCCTTGTTCCTCTCTTCTCAGCTCCACTGTATCTGCATGGCGACATGAGGAGGCTTCCAGCTGCTGCTCAGAACATGCAGAAAAACTGCAGAGAAGATTCATGGGGGACCAGAGTGGGTGCATATAAAAGAGAGAATACACAAATAACTATTTCATTTCTGCTTAGTTGCAGCAGGGAGATGTTTTCCACACAGGCAGAGAGGGTGGTTTAGAGAGCCTTAAGGGTAAATGGCATTTGGTGTTCACACAGGCCACACACATGGATCGTGCACTCATATGTACACAAACACTTGCAAAAACAAATCCTTTGCACAGACTGTCTTGGCAAACATCTTAAAAATCTGTACTTCACCCACAGAACCAGAGGAAGCTTTAGGTTTAGGACCTTTATGATTGTTGTTCAGGCAGCACTGCAGACATCAAGAAACATGTCATGGAAAACCAAGAAACATGTCATGGAAAACCAAGAAAGAAAAGGAACAAAATGGAAAGCACAAGCTTTACATTTAGAAATAAACATACAATATGCATGCTGCATATGCAAAATGTTCCTAGGCATATGTGGGCTTCCCGGCATTTCAAGTCAAGAGGGATATATGTCTGCCTATTTCAATTTTTCCACAGAGATGTAATAGTGTGTCATCATTAACTCTGCTCTGCCAGGCATGCCTTCATCTATGTGTATGTGTGTGTGTGTGTGTGTGTGTGTGTATGTATGTATACTGTAACTAGATAAATTAAGTAAAGCAGAACAGCCTACTGTCATGTGAATTGTGTATGAGACAAGCAAAACTGACTGCAAGAGGGAAAGCCTCAGCATTTCAACGTTTAGTGTGAGAGACTAGTCATTTTTACTTGTAAAATTATGTTTTCCTTTTGTCTGTTTTGACAGAATGCTTTACCAGATTTACCTGAAATAAGAGACACAAGAAAGTAGTAGCCTGTATTCCTCTTCTCACACAGTCTAGAAATCAGTAGCTGCAGATCAAGAGGGGCACAAGTTCTGGGTGTCTTCTGCATGCACCTTCCTGTCTACCATCTCTCTGCTCTCTTTTAGTTTTGAAACTGTGACTGCATGCTCCAAAGTCAGCACTTAGAGAAAACTAATAGGGAATTGATCAACAAAATGCATCTTTTTATTTGTCAGTGTTCCTTAGCTCAGTTGTTTAGAGCATTGAGCTGATAATGCCAAGGCTTTGGATTTGACCCCTATATAGGCCATTCACTTAAGATTTGGGCTGCATAATTCTTGCATGTCCCTTCCAACTCAGAATATTTTGTGATTCTTAAGAGACCACACACAGCTCCGGCCTGGGTGGGATTTCATGCCTGAAGCAGAGAGCCCTTTCTGAACTTAGCAGCCCCCAGCCTCACTGGAGACCAGGTGTCAGAGCACTTCACACAGGAACATCAGCCTGAGTTCTTGCCTTCTAAGTGAGGGGAAGAGCCACTGGTTATTCAAGACGAGGTTGTTGCAACTAATAAGCAAGGGATATTAGTTACACCAGAATTTTGATCTTGTTTCCATACCTCAGCTGAATACCACAACTTCTGAGAATGAGGTCTTGTAGCATTTTACTCTTTTATCATTATTTAATTTAGATCAAATTCATATCACTGTAACAAAAAATTTTATGTAGAGGTTTTGCCAAAGTGACAAATTTCAAGATTCTACCATATCATTGGAATGATTTGTTGTTTCTGATGCTGCAGAATGAATCAAAGACTATATGGCAAGGTGATCTTCAAGCTAGGGTTCACTGCCCAGGTCCCATGCCTCTGACCAGCTGGGGATTAGTGATGTTTCCTCCCTCCAGATGTTATGCAGCCTTCTGAAGATTGGAAGGTGATCAGGAGTTGGAAACAGAGGCTAGGAAAGCAGACAGTAAGTAACACTATACTTACTTGGGGAAATCGTTGAATTCAGGGAAAATCTGCAGGTCTGAGCATCACCTGCTGAAGGCAAGAAAACCACAAACAGGGAAGACTAGTTTAGGCTGTTGGTTCCAATAAGCAGATAGGAATCTACTTGTGTTCAAGCTAAAGAAACAAGAAGTTGAACAATGTGGAACTCCAAAGCTGTTCACGAACACTTTGCAGCTATTTTCTGGCTATCAAAGGCTACACTTACTTTCTCTGTCTCTGCCCTCTGCTGTAGTAAAGAATCATTCTTACAAAAATGTATGCATACTATATTGTCTGTGTAAATAAGTGTGCTGTTGCTCATTCCATACACATTTAAAAAAAAAGGAGAAGAAAAGTTACTCAGAATGCAATTCCTGAAATTGGGGAGAGAAAGGTATGTACTCAATGTACATGTGATACAGGTACTGATTTTTTTTTTTTTGGTTTATGATACAAGCATAAACTTTTCTAAATTATTATCAACACAGAATTGATGTTAGAGACAAGAATAGACCATACAAGCAGGTGTCACTAGCAATAGGAGTGTTAGTGACACAACAAGTTATTCCTTATGTATGGACCCAGTTACATGCTTTTACTCTAATGGTTTGCAATGCCCATTCTGAAAGACCATAGTAAGCAGGCTGCTGCTAGTCTGCTCAGCCAAGCTGAGTAATGTGTTAGTAGTAATAATGTGTAAGTTCTGTCTGGATGATCAGATGATCAGAGAGCTTCAACCTTGACAGTGATGGACTGTTCCCAAGCACCTGAAAAAAAAACAGGAAAACATACAAATAATTAATTTTTCTTTAAAGTTTATGATGTCTGTACTCTTTATGAACAAAAACAATGGCCCAAGAGTAGATGAGGCTTTACTTCATTATTTGGTATCCTTTCTGACTGAATCCAGTACAGCATCTCCTTGAATGGAATCCATATGACATTTAATTAAAGACTAGAATGGGATACAAGTAGGGATGGGATACATAGCCAATATAGTTTCTAAACTGTATGTTTTGTTAAATTAGTAAGGTTTGATGTTCCCTTTTAGTTTGTAAGTGATATACTGCAGGTAATGGCAGAACTAGTCTTTCCACTTAGCTCTCACTTTGCTGAGCTGGATCCTAGGGAACTCAAGAGAAACTGAGTCATACTATTCCTCCTCCACAATAATGTCCACATACTTTTGGATAATGAAAAGTCTTCTGTACTCCTTAACCTCCTTTAACAGACTACACAATTGTTCCCATGATATAATGAGCTTCAGTGACTGCTATCCTGGCCTGGATTTGAGCTGATGATCTGCATCTATCTATTTCCAATTGACAGCTATAGAAGTTCAGTTTGTTATCAATTCTGTTTTGCAACTGTACATGCAAGAACACAGACTTGCATCTGTTTGTGTTTTTTCTGAAATTTTCAGTTTGTTTGGTGCAAGTGAATGCTTTCTGTTAAAAACATGAAACATTTTTCAATAAAAGTAACAATTTGAAGCAATTTTAACACTTCATTTCTAGCCTGTAAATGACTATATCTGGCCAAAAACATAGTTTTATTTTTCAATATTTAAAAAACGGGCTTTGCTAATGGGAAAAACTTCCTTTCCAAGAAAACTTTCATCTGACCAGATAGTGCTGTGGAAATTAGAAAGGTTAGCATAGCACAAGAGCTTTAGCTGGGAGAATTAGTTAGAGCCTCCTATAATCTCCGTAGGCACAAAGTCTCAAACTTTCATTCCTCTCCTAATTAGCAGAAAACAGGAACTTTCTACTCTGAGAAGCAGTCTTAGCACTCTTGCAAAACAATGCAGACACAAATCTACCTAGCTCCATAGACAGTCTTGGAAAGCATCTGGTGTATTTATGGTGAGGATAGTAGGACTTCCTACCATGCATGCACTGTCCAGCATCCAGTAGCCAGTGTCTGAGACATTTATGTCTCAAGCCTCTAAGTTCCAGAACTTGGAGATGTAGAGGAAGTCAGTACTTCTAATGTCAGTATTTAGTGTGTGTATGATAATGTCACTGCATGCCACAGTTACTAGTGCCTTAGATTCTTCTTCACACCTGTTCACTACAGTAATAATATGATTCATTTCCCCTTCCTTCATCCTGTCTTATTCATTGCTTTTCAAATGGAAGAATCATCTTTACTCATCTTTTCCTGTCTGGCCATTCTTTTACACTGCTCTTCATTCTTGTTACCCTTCTTGGTTTTTTGGTGTTTGTTTGTTTGTTTGTTTGTTTGTTTTGTTGGGTTTTTGTTTTTGTTTTGTTTTGTTTGTTTTTCTTTTTCTGCAATAGTTGTTTTAAGAGAACAGTACCTAAACTACCCAAAATTGTCAAATCTGGATACATCATAGATTTCTGTAGCATAACACTGCTTACACCATCTGGATAAGTATAAGAAAGTAAAACTGGAGAATTTAATTCTTAATTAAATTTCCAAGCAATCATGACAAATAGATTTACTGTTCGAATAATGTGCAGTGCTCCACCACTGAGTGACCATTTGGTAAATATTTATACCAGTACTCATGCTCTGCCTGGTGAATTAAAAACATGTTATCAAAAACAATGCAGCAAATAGTTTATGGAAAATTTTTCAACATAGTTTTTAGTAGTTGTAATTGTCGAGCATTAATAGTAGATGCATCTCTATCACAATCACATTTTCTCTTGAAATTAGACTTTCTTAGTTTTTAAAATATACTCTTACTGATAAAAGACCTCTATGGGTAAGAATTCACACCCCTGACAATTTGTACCAGAACAGAAGTAGCCAGCACATCTGAATACAATTTCAAGACTAAGATCACTGGGAACAAAACCTAAAATTCTGTCAAATTTTTCTTGAATGAGATATACAAAGCAAACCAGGCTAACTACATGTATGAAAATACTTCACTTTTTCTTTTCTCTTGGAATTCGGTCAGTTTTGATACTTGAGCTTGAGTAACAAAAATAGGAACGGATTCAAATCAGGTAAAATATTTACATTGTGTTCAACATATTCCTAATGAATGCTTCATTTACATCCCATATCATCCCAAATATCTAGTTCTAGAAGAGAATTTTCATGCAAGCCAGCAGCGACAGAGAAGTTACTACTAAAATAATTTCTAAAGCAAACACCTTTAAGGAATAGTGTAGGAAATCTGTAGCTGTAGTTAGATCTGGATCTTATATCTAATTTATATTTTCCACTCACTTTGAGTCTATTTAAACTAATAGCGTGGGTAAGGTCACTTTTTTAAAAAAAAAAATATTAATTTTATTGGTGTCTCTGAAGATAGAAATATCAGCATTTCCATAAGTCAACAGCTCTGAAGGCTATGAAATGACTGAACATGGTAGTCAGTCTTCTTTTTCTTTTTTTTTCCTAAACCAACCAAGCTTTCCCACTTAGGCAGCAGACAGGGGTAAAGATGAAGCAGAAAGGCAAGGAAAAGATAGCCTTATCTTTGACATGATCTGTTAAACAGGAAATATCACCTCCTTGATCACCCCTACACACATATCTCCCACCCCAAAACAGCAACTGTGACATCCTGTAACTTGAAACCAGTACTTTAAGGCAGTTCAGTGTCATTTAAATTACAGTCTGCTACACAAATAACTTGCACTGAAATGTTTATCAGCTTTCTGACAAAGCTGCTTCCATTTATAGCTTATAAACTGTTTTTTACTGGTTCCTTCACATCTGATAACATGGCTTGAGAACAGGTGGTAAAAATGTTAGGCAATTATGAGAGCCTCTGTGTGTGTGTGGTCTCTTGGCTTGCAAGGCCACTGGCCAAATACCAAGGCATGGCAAAAGTCTCCAAGTTATATTATCAGCCTCTGTGGCTGAGCTCTGCCCTAGCTGGACTTTTTCTGCAGCTGGGGTCTTTCTGGGCTTTAGCTTTACTGAAGGGTTAAAAGTTCAGAATTATCAAAACCTACATTTAAGAACAAGATCCACTCAAAGCTACTTACAAAATAGTTCTAAATCTTACATGTGTAAGCAGTGTGGCTGGTAACTGTCCTGTTTTACAGTGTAAGGCTGGTTTATCAGTAAGGTGCAGAAGGTGGTATGTTGGCTGTGCCAGGAGTGGGGATTTTGTTGCATGTTACCATCACGCCTTTAGAAGTTTTGCAGAAAATCCTGCTGTAATGTTTTCTGTCCAGAGATATTTTAGCATGGGTTGCTATTTAATTTTCTTTGCAGTAGAGATAAACCCCATAGTTTTATCATGAAAATAACTTCCAGAAAATACCTTGCAAATTCTATTTTGCCAAATAGAAATATTCACCTTTAGAGGTATAGTACTGTCTGATTCGGGATTCAGATGTTTAATTTAGCAAAATAAGAATTAGCAATCTGACCAAGCAAGAATTAAACTAGTGACAAAATCTCATAAATTATTTCTGTCACATGTAAAGCCTTTTAGCTAAAGGGGTCTTGTAATTTGAAATAATTTCAAATTTCAATGCCATTATTGCTAAGAGCTTGTTTACGTTGGAAGATGTAAGTGCTGTGGGACAGTTTCTCACCAGTGGATATAGTCAGCTCATGGTGTTTTTCACTGCTGCCTGGCTTTTGGATGTGACACATGCCATTTGCCATTATGCAGAAACAAAAATAACTTCAAATATTTGCCCTAGAGCTACAATAGGGATACACATCTTTGATTTCAGCAGTCGTTAAAATAACATTTGTAGAATTCAAAGGAATATTCTACAAGTGGTGCAGTTTTGCATTACTCCGTCCATCACTGTATTCCCTCCCACCACATATGTATTTACCCAGCTCCCCTTCCCATTTATTGTTCAGTCATAACCCTCAGAAAAAGAACATGCACTTTAGTCCAGGATTTTAAGAACAATATGCTCTTTCCCATTTACAATGCATATACTTCCAAGACGAATTCTACAACAGTTCTGTGCAGTTTGTTTTATTAAAATGTTTCCAGTACTTCTTTCCCGTACTGCTGACTGAGTTGGGAAGAGGCTGACACATCTGTACAGAAAAAGTGCATGAACTATAATAATTTTGAAAGAGTTGTATATTAGAAAGGCTGACTACACCACCTTCATGGAATTCCTTTCAGTCCCAGTAAAGTACAACACACCCTGAGATCAATGTATAAAAGTTCCTAAGGCCCAGTTTACCTTTTTCCTTTTCTTTTTTGTAATTTTGGTTTCAAATAGTCCTGAAAGTTAGTCAGTGTTTAACAATAAACATAGTATTGTGTTCTTGTTAATAATTTCTAAAATTCCAGGCAAGAAATGATTCCTGCTGCTCACACTTAAAATATTATAGAATTCCTGCTAATACTGGTTTTTGGCTGTTTGATCATGAAATTATTTTTAACAACTAACTCTCTCTGCAAAGCCATTTTTGTTATATCTGTATGTCAGTGTCAACTTGGTATGTTCCTCTACTTTTCTGAGTTTATAAAAATATATCTGTCCAAATAATGAGACAGGCTTTGATCAGACTACAGTTCTGTAGTGCACAAGAAATTTTTCAGTTTATATTGTTGTGACACTTTCAGCATGAACTAGCTTGCCATTTCAAAACACACTTCAGAAAAAAGCAATTTTTCATTTTCATGTTGTTACCAACACAAAAATATGTTGTTTTGTTTCATAGCCATGCTGAAAAATGGCTACCAGCTATATTTTAAGATTTCAAAATCACATGTCCAGAAACTAGTAAGTAGCAGAATTAAAGCGGTCTGTCGAGTTTTGTCCCTTTAGGACTCTTTTGAAAAGTTTTTAAGAAAACATTCATTTATTTTTCCATTAGACTCTCAACTTTGGCAATGCACGTAACAGCTATTATTCAGGGAATACAACACCTGGTGAAAATTTCAGATGTCTCCTTTTCATTTCCATTCTCCATTGTGAGATTCCATGCTGGAAAAGTGTTTTTTCATTGAAGCTTTTGTTCATAAATTTCAAGCCACAGTGAACACCAGAATGGGAAATCTCAGTTCACATAGTTAGTTAATCAATGTCAGGAAATTACTGAATATAGAGAATTTTAACAAAAGTGTTAGGCCACTTCCACTGATTGTACTATTATCACAGAGTGAATAATGTGTTTTCAAATGATCAAATTCATTAATACAATTTAAGATGACTGATGTAATGGACTATGGTAACTTTACAGTGCAAGTTGTACTTGTCGAGTATCCCCATGGTGATTCAGCTGAGAACATGTACCTGCTCAGGAAAGCAGAGGAGAAAAAGAAACAAATGTGGTCTAATGCAAGACCCTTTTCCTCCGTGCTGCTGGGGATTATGTGTGCTCCAGGTACTTGTAGAAAACAAGGAAGGGAAAACAGAACTTTTCAAAGGCTTGATGTTAAATGGGTGTGTCTCCCTAAGAGTTCCTGTGCCGTAGGGCTGAAGGTGACACCTGGAAAGACTTTGCCACTGGCCCTCCCAGTGACTTTCCTCATGGCCTTTTTGTCATGACTTTCCTGTTTACTTTGACATTCAGTTCAGGAAAAGCTGAAGTATAAATTAACACTGTGTATATTGACATGAGCTTTTATCTACTATGATTTTTTTTTCCATTACTGTCATTCTACAGAACAGATTAATTCAACCGTGTAAATTGTAAGTGACCTCTTTATATTGAACACAAATTTTCTGCAGGCATCTTAGCTAATACCAAAGTTTAGCTGGTATTCTTACTGAAGTAAGATGCCCCATAACTAAACAATCCTAACAAACAATAAAAAGAGACAGTACTTTCAGCAAAGTTTCAGCCTTAACATATGAAGAAAAAAGTTACTGAGATCTTTCATTTGCTTTTTACCTTTCAGACATCAGGCTACCTTTGGGCAATGTTTTCAAGCTTTCGTTGAAATTAAGAGCAATGTTGTTTATAAATAAAGCAGAAGAATGTCACATATTTGCAAGCTACAAGGATCTGGGACAGGAAAAAAAGTGCCATCCATTATCCTGAAGTTTGCAGTGCAGTGAAAACGTGTTGTGAGCTCAGCTGCCACCCCTGACATTGTAGCCACGTGGTTGTAAAAATTGCTTCAAAATCTCTACAAGTGTGTGTCTGTGTCTAGGCTAAGAATGGGTGAAGTACATATCAAAACCACAAAAATTTAGATGTATTTGATATAGAACAGATTTTAGCACTACTAGTGAGGGCATTACAGATTTTTCTTTCCTAAAAAGAGGCTTTTTTTCTGGGAAAAGCAAAAGTAAACCAACAAGCCAAAAAAAAAAAAGCCACAAAAACCCTTTTCCTGAAGTAAAGAAACTTACCTCTCTTTTCCTTTTCCACATAAAGGATCTCCCAGTCATGGAATGAGTAGTAGGATGCTTGATGTATAGCCATAGTGCATAGAGTGCCATGTTTGTCCTAAAAGCTGCATTTGTATAAGTTGCCCTCTGTACAAAATGATAGTGTGGAAATGGTTTCTATGGAGATCCCAGCTTGCATCAGAAGATCAGCATAAAAATGATGTATGGGGTTCAGAAAATGACAGTGATCTGTAGAAGGAAGGAAGGGGTTGCTGAGTGTTGGTGGTTTTTTCCATTTCTTTTTGATGTTGTTCTGTTGTCTGCTTCAGAACTTGCTTGAGAAACAAGGTCTAGCCTTGGTTTAAATAACTGTATAAATAATGCCAGCTGTAGAAGCATTCACACAACATTGACAGCAATGGATAAAAATACATAAAAACTCGATTTCTCAAACATTGCCTTTTAAGTACAGTAAATCAATGAGCATAAGTTCTGTGAACCACCGAGTTGAAATATGAATGTTTATAAAATATGGGGCTCCCAGCAGATGGGCTAAGGGCTGCTTGGCAATTTGCATAAAAAAGCAAAAATTTCCCAAGTTACCATGATTCTAAATCCTTTTACATTTAAGGTGTAAGCTGGCAGTACCATGTTCTGGGTTTGTAGAACTGCTAATCTATCACTACTTCATATGAGGCTAGTGGGAATTGCAAGGCTTTACCAGTTTTGAAATTCAAGAACAAATGCCACACATTAAATTGCCCCAAAATATTTAAGTGCTTAATTTCACTAGGCTTTGTGTTGCAGAGTTATCACTGACAATCAAGTTTGTTAAACTTTGTTTATTGCTCTATTAACATCAAGGAGAAAAAGCAAGCATTCCTTCTGAAATTTGAGCTACTTGTATATTGACGGCAAGCAATGACTCGAGAACATTTGTTGTCTTGACTATTCATGTGTAGTTTAAAATTGTGTGCTGTTATGAAAAATTACACACATAAAGTGCTTTTTCATTGTTTGCTGTTTTTTTTCTCCATGCACAGTCCTCTGTTTTATAAGGATATAAGGTATAATGCATGCTACTTTAGAAAGTTAAAGGAAAATTCAGTTATCCTGCTAGCTGGCAGTCTTGTCTGCTGTGCTGCTTCCTTAAAGTCTAGGAACTAAGCTTGCCAGAATGAAACTGATCTTTCTGTTGATGTCCACTAAAATATTCTGGAGCCATTCAGCAATGCAAAAATAGGAATTAATCAACAAGCTGCATTTAAAGAATTTATGCATGATCAGGCTCAAAATATAGAATTTGCTTTTGTATAGCAACTTGTGATTCTGTCAGACTCATAAGAGTCTGACACAAGTATTACATACACCAGTATTAAAAGAGGAAAGGCATACACAAAAGGATCAAGGCTGCAACTCCTATTCCTCCAAAACATAGAAGACTAAAAATCAACAACAGAATTGAATTTTTGAGTATATATACATATATATCAAAAATATATATTATATATTTAAAATATTTAAATATTTTATGCCCAGTTTTACAACTCATTAGAGAAAATGCTAAGTAATTAGCAGCATTGAAAGATCTGTTCTTCAGCTTAGTACCTCTCACCCCATAGTTTGTGATACAGGTTAAAATGAGCCTTCTAATGTGACATCTTATGCACATAAGGCTGCTTTTCTCAAATAACTATCCTTTACTGGTATCATTGATTATTACAAATGGGATGCCACCACAGAAAGTAGTGTATCTCAATACAAGGAGAGTTTAAGATGTAGTTTCTATAGTATTATGAAAAAATGCCTATATGACTGTCCCCATTCTCTGCTTTATCTCACTCATGCTTTCCTGGTTGTCTAAGTACTCACCAGACATTTGAGTGAAGGAGATTCTGTTTCCAATGACTAACATTTGGATTTATATGAATTTGAAGAAGTTTTATGTTTAGCCTGCTAATGGATAGAATTATTGAGTTCTTTTTTAATGTTTGGTCATGCCAAAAGATTACACATATGGCCAGCTTTGTTTGGTTTCTGCTATCAGTCTAATATACCTGTATAAAATTATTTTTTGCATTTAAGGATACTTCGTAAACATATAGTTCACAACTTTATTGAAACAGTGTGAAATTGTTGAGAGTTTGAAATAAAAAGACTTTACAGAAGTATGTTCATTCCCTGATGACAGGAACATATCATCCTCAACTTGCCTAACATTCAGTTTTACATTTCAATGTACTGATAGATTTCAAAGTAAGAAAGGACTACTGTGCTCTCGTAGTTTCACCCTACAGCTATTACAGGACAGAGCACATTTTCCACACTTTATCAAGAGCCAGATCCACAATTACTCCTCTATGTGTAAACAACCTGAAAAAATTTGGGGGAGCCTGTAAATTTTATTTGAAATTAATTTTGGCTAAAACTGAAGTGCTGTCAACAGTAGATTTGATCTTCTACATTGAATCTGAATTACAAGAGCAGGACACCATGCAAAAGTGGAAAGACCAAAAGGTTTCCATTAGGAAATAATAAAAAGAGGCAACACTATCCACGGTTCAATTCCAATTGCATGGAGAGTGACTGGAAATTTTTATCACCAACTGCACAAGGAGAGAATTGACGGATTCCCTTTAACCTCAAGAATAAGCTGCAAAAAAGGTCGAGTAGCAACTTCCCTATTAGTAGAGTAACTACCAGATGTGAGGGAAAATAATTCCTCAGTTTTTGTATGATCTCCACCAAGAAGTGGATGGAAGTGTTTTGGCTGGACAGTTTGACTTGACTTTTTATTTGCTCTGGAGGCAAGCAAGATTTCGTCATTTAAGATACTCAATTTCTCACACTCTGGTAATCAAACTTCAATGAAAAGTTAAAATGGAAAAAAAATTAAGATCAGTACCTTTGTTTGTATTAACAAAACAAAACAAAACAAAACTAATCAAGGCAACCAGGAAAATCCCACTTAAATTTTCTTCAGTTTTGGAAAAATTTTCTCCCCCTCCTCCCCCTCCCCCTTTTTATGTTTTGGGTCTCTAGAGTTTACAGGAAACAGAATGATAAGTCAGCAGTGGACACCAAGGAAGTCTCATGACCAGTAGTTCAGCAGAGGATAACATCAGAGTTGTTTAAGTAGCTGTGTTCTCCTTTTTCCAAAATTTAAAAAATAGAAAAATTCTCCTATCACAATAGGACAAAAAGATTATGTATATTTTCACAGGAATCTCAGGCATTTCCCATGGAAATGGAATAAAACAAGGCAGAAATTTTTACACCACCACCACATTTGCTCAGCCCAGGTAACATAGGCAGAGCCTAGGTTCAAGTCCTCCATCTGAACCAACAGAACAGGCTGGTTTTCTGCATTGTAGATGAGTGTCCTGAACATTTTTTCAGCAGAAATGTATTACTGTAATCACAGTAATACATTTCTGTGTCTGACTTGAGATAAAACTGGCACGCATTTGAAAGTTTTGTGTTCTGTAAATTTTTTGAGACAAAACAGCTCGCCTGAAAACACTGGACTGGTTCTAATGAATGCATTTTTTATCTGAAGTTTTCAATCTATTGATTTAAGTCTACTGGCTCTTAATATTACTAATGTCCTTTCACCAGGTATCCTGTTCATGTTAAAGAATTCCACAGATAAGTTACAAAATTTGTACCCCAGTGCTCCAGTCATTTCAATCGGCTTTTAGTCAAATTAAAAACACAGTTTTAGTCAGCATTAAAATTGGTATATCTAATTTGGCTTAAGATAGTATGTGAACAAATCCTTTTATAGTAAGCAGAAAGATGCTGTTTCAGCAATCTTCTATTTTCCTAAAATAAATTTTAACACAGTTTCTTTTAAGAAAGGCGGAAGTACTATAGTCATTAAGCATTTGAATTAAGGGGTCTTATCATTCAATTCATTAACTTCAGTAGAGGGAGGCTGTATCTTCTGTTTATATTCAAGGAAATGAATGTCAAAGACAGCCATGTGTGTGGTGTAAATAAGAAAGGCCACCAGTGGAGAGCTTCAATTTTTGTGATGAGAACATAAAAGTCAGTTGCTTCTGTTCCAGAGATGATATTTTACTTAGACATCTGCTCTGTTTGCAGAAAGAAGGCAATCTTTTGTTACTGATTTGCAGACTAAGGGGGTTTGGATATCAATTAAATTTAAGCCTTTTGAAAGTCCTTCTGTAAACCTTCATGTTTTAATGATAGACTGAGCAGTTCTTTGTAAAAATACAATTTACATGAGAGACAAAAGAAATAAAGCAAATAGAGGGTGTGGGTTATCATGAAAATAATTGCACTACATCCCTGGAGCATTTTGCTGCTCATCATTAATTTTCTTTAGCTGTAATTCTACTATGAAAACTTTGCCATGGGGAATTATAACATGCTTTCTAAAGTAATAACCATAGAAGAAAGCCATTTTTTGTGTATGTTCACTGAGGAAAAGAAAAAGATTATGAATCTGGTGTTTAGAGTAGCCAAGGGTGACAGGACTTTATAGGAAATAATTTAAGGGATTTTGCATGATCCATTCATCTTGATGTCTTCAAAACAAGGTTCTTATTCTTTGGAATAAATAAATTCTTTTGAATTAGTAAAAGCAAGGCCAGGGTTGAATATTAGGATTTTTATTATAATTATGTGGTTCAAATAACTTTAGCAATGGAGCAAAAAACTTTATATTCAGTTATTATACATTTATCCTACACTGCCATCATTCAAATAATCTATAGAGAAAAGAATCTTTATATAGAATATGCTTTAATCTTTGAACTTTATTTTAATGACTAAATTGTCATGATTTACCACAAAGTGGTAGATGCTGGATTGTGTTTGTCTGAACACAGACTTTTCTCTAAAGTCCAAGAATAAAGAGGCAGTCAGTACATGTAAGCAACAGTTGAGTTTCAGCTCTTTATTGCACCAGTCATCATAAGAACAAAAGCAACAGTTGAGATTTTTTTTTTTTTCTATGCTGTGAGAATACTCTGTGCAGCCACACCTAACTCCACTGTCAGGATGAGGACCACAAGTAACTTAAATGGCAGTTGTATAGCCAGTATGGTCTGTGTCACCCTTACCACTTCCATAAGCAATACTGAGATCAGCCTGACTCTTTTGCTACTTGAATGTCTTGAATCCTTGAACAACAAGTGCAAGGTACTACGAAAGTAAAAAGTTTTATTTTAACATCATCATTGCAATTCATAAGATGCAACATAATCTAGACTCAAACCCTTTAGAATTTCCCTTTGCATTTGATGCAATTCTATACGTTGTTATGATGCACTAAGAAATCTATTGCACTTTAGAGAATATTGAGAGATTAAACCATTTGTAAAAGATTATTTAACTCTCATATATTTTACTCTGCTCATGTCTCCTAATTTAAACAGTTCAGTTAAGGAAGAAACAAAATCCAGAGGGAAGAACCTAAAAAAAAACAAAAAAAAAAAAACACCCCACCCTCATGTTTGATGTTGCAAAAGGGGAATGTGCTAGAATTAAAAAAAAAAAAAAAAAAAAAAAAGGGGCCCTGTGACAATGACTGCTGATGGCTTGATAGCTATTTCCGTGTTCTAGTTTTGTGTGTATATGCATAATGTGATGTGTAGCCCACTTGGTGTTTTTGATGCAACTCAATTGAAAATTGAAATATGTATACTTTTATGCTGTCATGAACCCTTAGCAATGCAATTGTGATAGGTAATTAGTACTATGTTCTGGTAAACTATCTGACCTAAACAAAGATGGCTATAGATGGCCTGATACAGTAAACTCACAACTATGTCTTTAAAATAGATGATTCCTTTGACATCTTTAGAAGTGATGAGTATTACTTAATGAAAACAAAAAGGCTCAGCATGTTGTGTTCAACAAGCATATAGAAAACGCATTTTCTTTTTGAGGCATTTTGTACATGTTCTTTAGAAAAGAGAGCAGCAGAAAAATATTTTTGTTTTCTTTACAGAATAAAATTAATTTTGTTTTCTGTTGGGACAAGTGTGCTTCCACTGTTTGCTACAAATCACACATAAAATACTTCCCTTCACCTTTACTATGAAACAGATTTTTCCTTTAGTTGCAAGTCATGTTCTTAATTCAGAAATACCACTTCTCAGGGAAGTAGACACAGCACCAAACCTGACAGAGTTCAGGAAATATTTGGACAACACTATTGTGAACATGGTATGACTCTTGAGGTGGTCCTGTGCAGGGCCAGGAGTTGATCTGAATTATTCTTGTGGGTTCCTTCCAGCTCAGGAGACTATGATTCTAAATAATAGTTTATGTCACAATGTATCTGACTCAAAAATTTTGGTAAGATCCTAGAGTTATACTTTGGTACTTTATCTTGGCAAGATGATTCCAGTGACTAAGGCGATTGGTAAGTGAAATGGTTATAAATGTTTCCCACTATAATACCAAATAAACCAAACTCATTTTGTCATTCATTGTCTTGTACAGGCTTTTTATAGCCTTGAAAAGTAATTTCTGAGGCCACTGAATACATCTATGTACACTGACGCACATTAATTCTTTCATTGAATTTTAAACTACTTAGTATCATAATAAATTTTAACCATTGAGAAACACATCCTGCCTTCCTGGATATATGTTTGCTAGATTTGCAAACGAAAAAATAATTATTCCATGGATAAAATCAGTATTATTCTGTTCACAAAACTACCATCAACACTTTACCTTGAAAAATTCTCCTTTGTGTAAAAATAAAGCCACCTCAATTTTCTTTGCAAAACCGTAAGCAAACAGAAGTGCTTGTATTGCATACAAAATAGATGGTAAATGTAAAACTATTTTCTGAATTTCTCAGGATTTTTACCACTAATCAAACTAGTTATAGCTCTACAGTGCTATACAGCAAGGTGGATAGACAACACTTTTTCCATATTCAACAATAACGTGTTACCTAAGGTCTGACTACATAATGCGGTATTACTAAAGACAGTGCAGTTTACAGAATATTCTGCTGTTGAGTGGTCAAGTTGCCTTGTGATGCTGAAAATCAGGATGAATATATTAATTTGTGATCTATATTTAACATAGAAATAACTAAGAAAGTATTGGCAAATAATGCTTAAAAGCACCGAGTTATTCTGCATATTTTCCTATTTTATCCTTTTCCACTTGGGAGTGCAGTTGAAAATGCACCATTGAGTCTGAGCTTGGACTTTAAGTGGAAAAGTAGTTTCATAGTAGATTGTACAATGAATGGACAGTTCATGAGCTAGTTTTGTAAAGCTTTAACATTGGTTAAACTAGTTTTGTGACCGAAATTAAAAAAGATTAAAGGTTGTGTTTTTATTTCCAGCTTTTTTAAGTGAGCTGGGGGCCTTCTCCTTTGGAGCCGTTTCCAGTTACTGTCTGTTATTACTGCAACATGAATACTGCTGAGGTTTGGGTTCAACTGGCATTCAAGTTCACAATCCACATTGTGGTTGCTTGAAACTCTTTTTTCCTTCAAGGATTATTTTTATTTAATTGCTGAAAGGCCACAAACTAACCATTTCAAAGGAAGAGATCTTTCTAATATGGAACAGTAAAATCACCCATAAGAATGGAGTAGAAACAGCCTTATGCATGGAGAAGAACCTGAGAACAGCTCAGGGCGAAAGTAACTTACAGACTTCATGCTGCAGTATTTTTCTTTCTTCATTCAGAGGAAAGAAAAAAAGACACCGTGGAGAATTATAGTTACTGTGTCTCTGTACACTTACAAAGTGCAGAGAAAGGCAATTACCTAGAAAGACCCAGAAATGTCTAGAAATAAAGCATGACAGATCCTGGACACACCTAGTGTGACAGAATACTAGTCACTAGTATTTACTAGTATAGTAAAACTTTATTTTATGATTTACTCATGAGCAAGCCCTGACTTAGTCAGCTAGAGAAAATTAAGTTGTTAGTAGTTGGTGGAAAAAAAGTGTTAGACACCATCTTGAAGGCTCAGCAGTGTCTACAGATAAGCTAAAGTCCCCCTCCTGAATTATTTTGAATCCAGATAACAAACTGCTCTTTCACCAGCAAGTAAAGATTGGTCTGTATGAACAGAAGAACCAGCATGCTACCAGCTGGGAAAATCACCAGTGTTTGTTTGTGTGCTTAAAAGGTTTTGTGAAATTTTCAAAAAACTATGAATCATTCCTTTCTAATCTGGCCTCAGGGACTCCATAATGGCATACTCTGCCTTCTGTACCAAAGTCATCCGTGGGATAAACTCAGAGAGTCATGTGTTTTCATACATGGGCTAAAATAAACATAACTGTAGCCCTTAAAAATTTCATTTAAATTGAAGTGAATATGGTTACTACGAACATTATTTCCAAAAAAATAAGCCAGAAGTCACAAATGGAATGTTGATCTGATGCTTGTGTTTACAGAGGTAAAAGTTTGTATACACATTCTCTAAAAAAATCTGTTACAACTCATTATTAGCTCTCATTGGGCAGCATTTCTGACTCTTTTGAAACTTCTGAATGAGATCACCATTTTTGTAGTTCACAGTATGACAAACTTGTATTTAGTCAGCACTAAATAACACCCAAACCACCTATGAAATTGAATGAAGAAGAGGAGAAAATTAAAAGCACAAGTTGCAGGTTAGGAGTTTCTATGTATCATCCTTGTTAATGTACATTGATCTAAAATGCTGATGTCTGGGATGTTCCTTTCATGTCTAATGCAGAAACCAAGTATCCTCTGAATTAAGGGTTCAGAGGAAAAAATGTAAAACAGTTCTCAATGAGCAGATATGCCTGCATTTAATGCCATGGAGGCAGGAGAGAACATTAATGTTGTCTATATTGAAATAATTATGAATAAGAAATGTGTGTTATTATAGTTGGTCTTAAATGCAGTGATTCTAGTTTGAGTCTGCATTATTTCTGCAAGGTGCTATAGTTGGAGCACTGCCACTGGGAAATCTCCCAGCAGTTTGTATGGCTACTGTTTTACTTTGCTTGGCTCAAAAGAAAGGAAAAAAAAGCTGTGTGGAAAAATCATGGGTTGTAGCAGGAATTGCAGTGCCTCTGAAAACTCATGAAGTTCAGGTCCAGGCAATTACCTAGAAAGGCTGAGAAACATCAACCAGTAAAACATGGCAGCTACTGGATATGCCCAGTGTAGGAGCTGTGCTGTACATGCCAGCAAGCCATGCAGACTATGAGTCACTTGAGAGAATAGGACACTTAACTTCATGTCCACTGAGGTGGTAAAAGAGCCTCTGATCACTGGTGGTTTCCAGCTGCAGTGTCACAAAGAAGTCACTTGCCATGTGCAAGGTTTTCCAGGCATTCCAGATCTATGGGGTTACTCACATCTGAGTATGTGTGTGACTTTTTATGGGCTTGTGTGTGTTTGGGTTAAGTGCTAAAATACCTCTCACGTAGTTAACTGTCACAAAGTGGATGGATTCTTATCATGAAAATGAAAGAGGGGAAAATACTCCTCACAAGATTATGGGAAAGTAGGATTTTGAAACTGAAGTTTTAAATTATTTAATTGCTCCAGTCACATTTTTCTCAGACTTTAAGACCATGCAGGTTACAATTCCTATTCAGAGAAACATCCTTACCTCATAGTCAGGATTACTTACTTTCATACTTAATGTTCTTTTCATAGGAAAGTTATTAAAATTACTTAATGGTCAGCTAAATTTCAACAGTTTCAGTTTGAATGGGATATCAAAGCCCATGGCTAGATTTACATCTATAAGGTGCCAAAGGTTTGAAGAGCCAGTTTACTGTAACCTGTAACTACTGTTAAGTATTTCAGGTTGCTTAAAGGGTAATTTGTAAAAAGGAGAATTTGTAAGCTCCCTGGCCAAATATTACACATGTATTCTTGGCCCCCATATCCATACAAGGTGCCTGCAATGCCAAAGTACATGTTTTTTAAACAATATTAAACATGTATATAAATACAGGACTAGATGGAGGAATACAAATGAGAGATACTTTTTTCACTTATCCCTCTCATTAAATATTTACAGAGAACACCACAAGTGTTTGGTATATGGTTTTAGCACAGCATGTTGGAAGTGTGTCCCATACTTTATTGGATGAGGGAGATGATTCCAGGAAAAATGAAATTATCAGGTGTCACTCTCTAGCAGAATGTCAGGCATCACTCACAAATACAAATCAACATACTTCCCAAAAATGTGTCAGCAGAAGGGAGCTTATGTTTTCCACATTAGCACCATGTAACACCTTCTGGCCTAATCAGTTTTCTAAAAAAGAGTAACGGTTATTAGTCAGCAGCAACTAAACGTAGTTAAGAGCTGATGAACATGGTTTTACCACACACAGAAAGCAGTGGCATTAAAAGCTTGTACTGCTGGTGCAGTGGTCCTTCAACTTGAAGAAAACTACCAGACAAGTATTATGCGTCTACAAGACACGTACTGTAATGTCTCAAAAGACAAGGAAGAGATTTTTTTGACAATTCTTTTATTTTTCTTTGAACAAATAGATTTTGCTTTTACAGAAATTGGATTTAGGTGGTGTGTCATCCTTACAGTTTTTTGGGGGTTTTTTCTGAATTTCCAAGGACTGAAACGTAGCACTTGTGCATATCCAAATCCTCAAAAAAGAAAAATCTTGTAATTTGCAAAGCAAAAACCTTTATGGAGACACCAATTTATTTCCCCCTCTTCAAAATACTTGTATGAAACAACAAAGCCAAAACAACCCAGAAACAGATCACCACTCTTACAAAGCTTCTTAGTCAAGCAAATCTCCCACCAGGTTCAATGGGATATTGCAATGTGTTGGCTTTGGATTAAACTAAAAGGGATAGTGCAGAGGAATCACAACCAAAGGAGATTTCCAGAGAACATCTTGCCTGATACAGTCAAAATTCACCATAGTTGCGCATCCAACAGAACACACAAGTTTTGCCAGCCATTGGGAATAATAAACACCTTCTCACATGGAGGTTTGTAGCGGTGTCAGGTACTTCAGTCAACAGCATGTTGACAGTTGCAGTGCCCATTTTTTAAGTAACTTGACAGCTCTTGGAACTTACTGTTCTAGTTTGGAGTGTCTGAGTTTCCTAAAGCAATGCAAAAAATAAGAACAAGATGCCTAATAACTGACTCTTCAGTACCCAGTGTGCCATACAGGGAATGGGACCTTTTATCCTTTTCTGCTAAAGATGCTCCAGTATTGGATAGAATAATTAAACAGGACTTTAAACCAAAGTTAGAACAAATGGAATTTCTCTATCCTCTTGTAGTGTAGGAGATTTATTGTTATATCATTTCAAACTGCAAAGTTTATCTAAGCCAGGAACTGAAGGTGCTGAGGGTGAATGCAGGAAACCAACACAAGCAAGACAGTCCCTTCTAAAAGAGGTTGTAACACACAAACTGTTCACTTCAAATTAATCTTCACAAGAATGAAAATGTCATGGAAGCTGCAAGAGAAAGTTGCAAGAAATAAAGCTCTGTCAAGTAATAAAAGATATCCGTGACTTCATAAAACATAAAAATTTGTTTTCCTCCTAAGTTTTAAGACTCTTAAGTGAAGAAAGGGACAGTGAAATTGACAGAGATGCTAAAGGAGAACTAATAGTACAAGCAATCCTATTTCCCAAAAGGTCCATGAGGACTTTATTGGAAAATAAGAACATGTTTACTGGCATAAAGCTAATTAAAAAAAAATAAAATCTTAAATTCTTGACCTACTAATGCTCATTCCTGAAACAATATCTGCTTGCACAGGAAGAGCAAGAATTTTACACTCCTACTTTTTTGGTTTAAGAGGGAAGGAAGTACTCTTTAGGGCTCAATAATACCATGAGTGCTGTTTCACATGTACCCAGAACCCACAACAGAACTCCACCCCTCTTCATGACCAAGATTCTGAGCATCTTACGTGCTTTTTATTGTAAGGGAACTAATTTCTTTGAAAGCTTAAGCATAACCAGTGAGAAGTTAAAAATGCCATGCAATAGGATAGGATTTGTGTAAGAATTTAAGTAATTGGTAGGATTTGTGTACAGGTAGTAAAGTGAAATTAGTTCATAATTGACAGCAGCTGCTGAATACTGCTGTCACTGATCAATGTTTTCAACTCTAGGTAGGACGTGGTGTAATTACTCATTTAGCCCTCCTTCCACTGGTAGGCATTTATGAGCCTCAATCACAAAAGAATTTGGAAATAGAAGCAGTTATTTCCCTCTTTGGGTTTTCTTTCTTCCAGACAGTTAGTAGAAAGGCTTGGCCCATTTGTTGTTCTTTATTTTAGTGTTGGCTAGCTTGCTTCTGTGTTTTCCACGCCTGCAGGGAATAGGTGGTGTGTTCTGCACTGTGTGATAGTGAAAGAACCTACTACATATACTTTCCAAGAGAAAAACTGGCCAAAGGAAAATTATTTCTAAATTTTGCAGCAGAACATTTGTTTTCTCTGGACTATCAAAATAAAATACCTCAGGTTTTCTTCTCTCAGATCCACGGCACAGAATCTTTTATGTAAAGACCTCAGTTTCTTCCTCTCAGTCATCTAGTAGGACAAAGTTAGATAGATCTCAAGGCATGTTGTTTGTTCACTCCAATTAAGACCAAGGAACTTGAGAAAAAACCTTGAGTTAAAAAGACTGTTGCATTTGAAATGAAGGATTGTCTGAGTGAAGAGGTTTGAAGAGAATCTTAGTTTTGATGGTAATATTTAGTATATTGTTAATGACATAATGCAAAGGCTTATCGGTAAAACAAATAATGTTTGTCATAAATGTTTAGATTGTGCTGTTATATGTCTGAACACATACAGGTCACTCTTATTTAGATGAAAAACTTTGAGGAAATTGTTGGAATTTGCTTGTATATGACTCATTTATTGTGCAACTCACAGACATTTGTCCATTCTTAAAAGTTTCCATATTTTTTTATCATTATTGCTTGGATGCAGAGAACTGTTATGGTCATTCAAAGTAAACTAGTTTTCCAAGCTGTTGTTTCCCCTATCTTTGGAGTCAGAGCCTTGGAAAAACGTAAATTGCAACTCCAGAAGTGGTGGGTTAAAGTCTGGAAATCAAATATTAAAGAGCATAACTCTTACTGGCAGCAACCTTCCCTGTCTTGTGACTCATGGTACCCATCTTGATGTGCTTTTCGTACAGCTGTGAAGGACTATGTTATCTTTCTCCTGTAATAGAACTTGCTGCCCAGCACCTCCTGTGCCTCCTCCTGATCAAGTTGTTTGGATCGCTTTTCTGAATATAATTTCTCTACTGAAAAATATCATGTATTGGTATCACCTAGATGTAGTTCCCAAAGACTGTGACAAGTTCATTCACACCAGTGTATTTCCACAGAGGTTGAATATTTGTTGATATACTATACTTATGTAGACTTCTAATTGTTGTCATATGTTATTTCTGTGCTAACAACACTAAAATGTGTTCATAAGTTCAAAGAGGGGAACAAGGGTGGTTAAACATTACCTAATAATTCAGTTTCTTTGTCTGTATTTCTTAGTCTCTATTGTCCACTCTGCTATGAGTCTCTGCTGTCCATTTTATTTCTTGTGAACATTTTAACTGATTTTTAATAAGGCTGTGACAATATGTACAAAATGGCATTTTACAGTATAAAGAAAAAAGCCACATCCTTCCTTCTTTTTTTTTTTTTTTTTTTTTTTTTTTTTTTTTTTTTTTTTATTCTGCTCCCTTTGTCTCATTCTTGTCCACTTCCTTTGGTGTCTCATTATGTACACTATATTATGTTAGAAAACCTCTCCATAACCATAATATACCAACATCCCCAGTCAGCTCTTGAAGAGTCCACTTTCATGATGATAGGAACCAGGACAGCCAGTGAAGCCCTGATCTTTTATAGTCATGCTGTTAAATGTACAGAATGTCTTCATGTCTCCATCCTGTGGCAAACATAAAACAGTAATAGGGCTCACTTCTGAAAGCAATGTTTAATTAAAAAAATATTTGTACCATTATTTTATTTACTAATAAAAAGCATTATGGAAAACTCTTAAGCTATTTGAAACACTTCTGCATAAAAATAAACCTCTTGAGAGTGGATCTAGTCCCTCTCTGTAATATAAAAAATTGATTAATTAACTTCAAGCACTTTTAATAAGGATCTTCATGATAATCTGAGAAAAAAAAAATAACTTATGACCCAAGGATTTCCCTGAAATAACTAAGGGAGCAAAAAGTAATCTTCAAGGGGAAGTGTTCTTCTAACCTATGCTATTTTTCTCATAAATATAAACCTCATTCTTTGAAAACAAAACTTCATGTTCCGCAAGTATGGCATAGCCAGAGATGGGTTTCAATAGCAGATAGTGAAGTTCTAAATCTGAAGGAAGGTGAGATTAAAAGTCAAAAAAGAGACGGGATATGTTTGTACTCAAAAATTATACTAAAGAAATTTAATTTTTCAGAAAAGCTGTGTTTTCATAATGGAATATATTAGATAGCTAAAAAATGTATGCATGCAGATAGTATTCTAATACTACTGCTCTTTACAGCAGTAGGAGGCACCTTTACACATGAAGTTTCTCTGACTTCTTGGCTTAAATTTTCTTTAGAGTTGAGTGTCTCCCTTTGTTATTATTAACAAAATAAACCAAATTTAAACAAAAAGAAGAACAGAATTATAGAATAGCTTGGGTTAGAAAGGACCTTGAAGATGATCTTGCTCCAACCCCTTTGCCATGGGCAGGGACACCTTTTACCGTACCAAGGTACTTCTAGTCGGGCCTTGACCACTTTCAGGGATGATGAGTCCACACCCTCTCTGAGCAACCTATCCCAGTGATTCACCACACTCAAAGAAAAGATTTATTCATAATATCTAATCTGACTTTACTGTCTTTCTGTATGAAATCTTTTTCTATCACTAAATGCACTTGTAAAAAGTCCCTCTTCACACTTCTTGCAGGTCCCCTTTGGGTACTGAAAGGTCACAATAAGGTTGCCCTGGACCCTTCTCTGCTTGAGGCTGAACCACCCCAGCCCTCTGAGCCTGACTTTACAGAAGAGGTGCTCCAGCCCTCTGATCATCTTGGTGTCCCACCTCTGGATTTGATCCCATAGGTTGGTGGCCTCCCTGTGCTGGGGACCCTGGAGCTGGACACAGCACTCCAGCTGGGGTGTCACAAGAGAAGAGAAGTAGAATCTCCTCCCTTAACCTGCTAGCCATACTGCTTTTAAAGTAGCCCAGGATGCAGTTGGCTTTCTGGACTTCAAGTGCACATTTCTAGGTCATGTCAACATTCCTGTCAGCCAGGGTCCCTAAATTTTGCTCTGTATGGCTGCTCTGAATCCGTGCTCAATCCAGCATGCAACTGAAATTGGGATTGCCCTGAAATAGGTGCAGGACCTTACTCTTGGCCTTGTTGTACTTCATGAGGTTCATACAGGCCCACTTCTTAAGACTGTCAAGGTTGCTCTGGATATTATTCCTTCCCTCCAGCGTGTCAACTGCACCACACACCTTGGTGTCATTGGCAAACTTGCTGGAGATGCACTTGATCCCACCACCTCTGTCCCCAGCAAAGATGTTACCCATTGCCAGTACCAGTATTGACCCCTGAGGACACCACTTGTCACTGGTCTCCACTTGGACATTGAGCCATTGACCACAACTCCTTGAGTGTGACTGTCTAGCCAAGTCCTTATCCACCAAGTAGTCCACTCATCTGGTCTTTTCAGTTTACAGACATGGGTGTCATGTGGGACAGTACCCAGTGCTTTCCTCAGTGCCAGGTAGATGACATTTGTTGTTCTTCCTCTCTTCATGAAGTCCCTAACACCCTCATAGTCAGCCACCAAATTTGTTGGGCATGTTTTTGCCCTTACTGCAGCCATGTTGGCTGTCACCAATCACCTCCCTATTTCACATGTGTCTTCACATAGTTTCCAGGAAGATCTGCTCCATAATCTTGCTGGGTACTGAGGTGAAAGTGACCAGCCTATACTTCCCCAAGTCTTCATTTTTCACTTTCTAAAAATGGGCACTACATTTCCCCTTTTACAGAGAGGGGGAAACTTCACCAAACTGCCATGACTCTTCAAATAGTGGAGATGATCCTTAAATATCAACCAGTTTCCTTGGCCAGTTCCCTCAGGACCCTCAGATGCATCTGGTCAGATCCCATGGATGAGAGTACCTTCAGGTTCCTTAGATGTTTTTGAGCCTGATCTTCTTTTAGAGCAGACAGTTCTTCCTTCTCCCAGTCCCTGCCTTTGCTTTCTGTGACCTTTGTGGTGTGTCTGAAGCACTTGCTAGAGAAGACAGGCAAAACAGTTATCAGCCTTCTCCATATCATGAGTAACCAGTCTCCTGTTTCCTTCTGGAGAGGGCACACATTTTCCCTAGTCTTTATCACCAGCATACCTATAGGAGCCTTCATTTTTCCCCTTAGCATCTTGAACAGGTTTAATTTTAGCAGAACTTTAGCTTTTCCAACTTTATTCCTGTCTGCCTAGACAATTTCTGTGCATTCCTCACAATCTTCCTGTCCTTGCTTCCAGCCCTGTAGACTTCCTCTTTGTGTTTTTCTTTGTCCAAGAGAACCTATTCTTCCACACAGGCCTTCTGGAATTTTTGCCTGACTTCCTCTTTGTTGGAATGCAATTGCCCTTGTGTTTGGAGGAAACAATCCTTCAATATCAACCAGCTTTCTTGGGTTCTTCTTCCCTCCAGGACTCTGCCCTGTGGCATGCTACCAAAGCAATCTAAGAAGAGACCAAAGTCAGCTCTCCTGAAGTCTAGGGTATTGATCCCTGCTTGTTGCTCCAAGGATCCACTTTTTCATCGTCACTGTAGCCCAGGCTGACCTTGAGCTTCACATTCCCCACCAGTCCCTCTTTGTTATTGAGAACAAGGTCCAACATAGCATGTCTCC
>JAWWEE010000085.1:34863885-34916612 GCA_035221455.1 Xenops minutus
TTTTTTTTTTTTTTTTTTTTTTTTTTTTTTTTTTTTTACCCCAAAGGAACTAAAAATGTTAAAAAAAATAACCCTCCTAAGTTGCAGGCATTCTGCAGAGTGCTGGAAAGCCTCACAATTACATGCCTGTTTCTATTAAGCAGCTCCATCGTCCTCTATGTGGGTGGTCTGGCTCAATAGGCAGGACCTGTCAGGATCACGTGACAGAGTCGAGAACGTTGCCCCTTTACAATAAACTTTAAGAAAAAAAGCGAAGGAAGCGAGGAAGGAAGAGCCTCCACCGCTGCCCCCGCCGGAGCACAGCACATCAGAGCACGTGGGTCTCCTTCAACCTCCATCCCTGCTCCCTTCTCTCACCTTGGCTGCTGAGAGGAGGAAGAATGTGAAAGGTGCCAGGTGGTGGAATGCGATTTTCTTGTCAAAAGAAAAATATAGTTGTATGTGTACAGAGAGGAGAGAGAAGCAGAGTTTTCATCCAGCTGCTGAGCACCCTGGGCTGCAGTTGATTCAGTATATTTGGTTCTGAAAGGTTTGTGCCTGTCCTGCTCACTTTTGCTAGAAGTCACTAGAAAGTCAGTTTTCATATGAAGCAGCACAATGCAAGAAAGTTAGCTCCAGTGAATAATTCCTGAATGTTACTGGAGAAGAGCGATTTTCTTGAATAATTACAAGCAGGATATACAAGAAGAAATTTATTACTACCTTTTTAGTAGCTTGTGGTGGCTGATACCATCTGAGGAATGGAGAGAAGTCATGCCAAGTGTTTCCCTCGAATTAGGGCACATTGCAAGGAATAAATTACCTGTCTTGGAAGACTTGTCACTCATTGTTTATGGATGACCCTTTACCTGTAGTCAGTCACATTGATTTGCTATTAGATTTGTAATCTCCACAACATATTTTGAGAAGAAAATATATTCCATATTGCTGTAGTCCTGTGTCCAAGTTGCCAAGATATTTCTGTTTGCAGTATGTTTAGAAAAATGCTTCCTGATTTCACATGACTTTTTTTGGATACTCTTTAGCCATGTTTTATCCTTATTGCTCCCGTTAGCGAATTCCACTAATAGAAAATAAAGTGTATGTTACAGTCATATGGTGGCTATCAAGAATATAAAAACATTGTATAAGAAAAACTGTTAGGAAACATCTCACAATCAGATATACTTCAGTCGAATTCTGTGTTTTCCTACTGAAGCCACTGTTGAAGGACTTGAGCTCAGCTATTTTGATTGTAACTATAGGTGATTCTGACAAGAAAACCATTCTGAATGTGTGACAGGGCCATCATGTCAATGACCATGTGTTGCACGTCTCTTTGAGTCAGAACTAAGGGAGAGAGCTAGCTAAGATTAGGAACACTCTCTTATAGTCTTGTTATGGCCAGGACAGCGTCCTACCTGGATGACTGAATTTTGTACCAAGTATCTGCAAGTCTGATGCTTAAGTGAAGCAAGTTTTTGAGAATTTTTTTTTTTTAAATGAATAGTCCGTTATTACTTTTGTGTTGACCCTCCCTATCAAGAAAATGAGTTTCAAGTCCTCATCATCCAGAACTTTGAAAGTTGCATAGTTTTCAGCTATGAGTGTGTTCATCTCTGGAGCAGAAAAAGGAGAAAGGAGAGAGGGAAAAGGAAGACACTGACTGCTTTGCTTTTGTTCGTTATAGAGAGGAAACACAGCTGTGGCTATCAGTCTGGTAGTCCTTTGCTACTTGTATCATAAGTATGTTGCAGATGGCTGGTGATACAAGAAATGCTATGAAAGGAGAAAGTCAAACCAAAAAGTTCTCAAAAAATCCCCCACTACCAGAAGTCCTAGATCATTTGCTCTACTGTCTTTCTGAAGACAGGATTGGTTCATATGATATTTCTGGAAGGTGGATACCCAGTCTGGCCTTTAAAGTCTTGTTCCATGATTTTTCTTCTCAAACAGTAGATTTGAGACAAACCTACTGGTTCTGGCTGTTGGAAAGGCTTTTCCCAATATCTAACCCAAATTTTCATTTCTATAGTTCAGGCATATTGTTTTTTGCCCTTTTTAAACAGTGAATATAAAATTTGGTTCTGTTCTCATTACATTTTTTTTAAAAAATTAGATTTTTTAAAATGTCTTTCCTTTGTCTTTAGTCTTCAGGCAATTCATTCCACCTTTCTGCGGTGGCATATTTTTTAAATCTCTGATGAGTGTTATATGTCTCTCTCTAGTGCTCCACAGCTGTTTCAAATGTTGTGGTATCAAGGCCTACATACTACGTTTCCCAAGATATCCTAGTGTGGAGTGTGCCTTATTTGTGGGTGTGGCTTTTTTTTTTTTTGCTTGTGCTCAGGATGGAATCTGCTCTAACTAACAGATCCCTTTCTGCATTGTCATTACCTGAAATCTTTCCTTTAAGCACATCTGTATGTTACTGGGAAACACTTCTGTTACATCTTTATGTATGATATTCAGCTTTTATGAAATACCATTATTTTCTTACCTGCTTTGCTTCAGTACCATAATGCAATACAGTAAGCATTCCAGTAAAGGTTTAATCATCATTAATGAGCCCATTAAATGTTTTTACCACACCTCTATTGGACCTTTTTAGAAAAAAGAATATGCTTGTTAATCTTGCAAATCAACCCAAAGTTCACTGACTTAAAAGATACTGCCAAAAAGTTTTTGATAAAGAATAGTTTAGAGATTAATAAATATAGAGTTCAGCTGTCAGAAATTAGCCCATCTTTCATAAGACTTTAACAGTATATGATTTACACAACTAATTCATTGACCAACTAAGACTGATGGTTTAGTTCAGAATGTCCTATCAAGGATACAAACCCCTTAGGATACTAAGGATTCCCACCATAGCAATAGAAATGTAGAGCTGAAGGAAACTCTTCACAAGATAAATAGGTGGTCTCTAGGCTGCACTCTCGCACCATCCCTGACTTGGTGTGAGCTTAATAAACCTGAGAAACCACTTAGGTCATCCCTGGGCTAATGGCCATCCCTGGCCTAAGAGGTTTCTCAGATTTATTGAGGCAATTAACATGGCATGACAGGTTTCTGGTGTGTTCATGCAGGAAATACAGACAGAATGCAAATGCCAGAAGGCAAAAGAGATGCAGATCTTCTGTATGCAGCTTTTTTCTCAAAAGCTGGAGCTCTGAAGTTTCATATGTGTGTGCCACTGTATGTGGCCTTTTGTTAAGCCTACACATCATCCTAAAAATGGCGCAAACCATCTCCACGGGACCAAAGATTTCATGTAGTGCAGAAAAGTAACAGAAACAGCACCATGTATCTGGCTGTTTGTTGGGATTTTATCTAGATCTAAGAAACAGTCACACCTTGTATCTATTGAAACCATGGTGATAAATGAGGACTTGGAATTCATGGTTAGGAGAATGTGTTGAAGAGTGTACTAGTCTGTAAACATACTGTTTCTATTGCAGCATTTCCCAGATCCACACCTCTCCATGGGAGAGAGACATGCGATCCAAGAGAGACTTGGAATTTGGTGAACCTGGGAACATGAGCAGTAACTGCCTTGGTAAGTCATGGGACTCTGCTTGGGTTTTGCTGATAGATCATCCCTACCCAACTCCCACATGAAGAAGTGTTGTAAAAGAGCTAAATAATCTGCCCTCCTTCCTGTAGTTCTTCCTAGGGCACTAACACCCACTAGGACTGAGGTGATTTCCTATGCCATCATTTGCTATTAACCATACTTGATTCTATTTTCAAAACAGAGTGATGATGGTGTTGGGATGTTTGGGTCACATGGGCTAAAGATATACCCAAGGGTGGCTTTTTAAGTTTCTATCTGTCTGTCTGTCTGTCTGTCTGTCTATCTATCTATCTATCTATCTATCTATCTATCTATCTATTTTTAATAAATTGGAACAAGTGGAACAGTTGAGAATCTAGGCAAAGTCATGGGTACCCAAGTCTTTCTTCAGCTCTGATAGAGAAGCAGCGAACTTCCAAGTTATATGCGAGTTAGGAACAGTGCCTGTGAATTTAATTATGTTGAATTTAATTAGACAAGAGAGGAAAGGCATTTGAGCCTCTGGAATAGAGAGGAGTTAGGAGATGTTACTTCCTAAGATAGTGAGAAACAGAAATTTATTGCCTAGGGAACACACAGAGATTTTGGGGAGAGCTGAAGAAGAAAATGGAAGAGGATTTTTTGTATGTATCTTACATACATGCTTAAGTATGCCCTAAAACTGCTAAAGAATTGAGGATTTCTGGTGTTTGCCTGGTTATGAATTTCAGTTCCCAGGTGCATATTTTGAAGGAAGTTTTTAATAGCAGAAGGGTTTGTGCACCCAAAAGCTATCATTTTTCCTCCAGCTGTACAAGCCGGACTAATACTATCTCTGTCTTCACATCTTCTCATTTTAACAAACTAGCTTCTGAGCTACAGGGAAGTACCATGTTTCTGAATGCCAAACTGCTCATAAGGAAGCCTAACTTTCTTCTTCTCTTCAGGTTTTCAGTTGCTCATCTATAGATGTCAGAACAGAAATCTGCTTAGCTGATGTGTTTAGACCTGAAGCATAAGAAGTGAGACCGCTTTTGGCATTTTATCTCAGCTAAGTTATCTCTAGAGTTTTTCTCCCAAGATAAATGCCAGCTATGTGCCTCAGAGTCATGATGAAAATGTGTTTAGTATTGTTACTTTGCTTTTTCATGTTATCAAGTACTTTCATGTTCCACTGGAGAACAGCAACCAGTTAGTCTTTTCTACTATATTTAATGAGTCTGGATAAAAATATTGCATTATAAACTGCAACCCCAGACACTCGCATGGTAGATTATTTCTTCTTAAATAATGATGGAAAAATTTTGCCTTTTGGTATATTTGGTATAGCAGGGAAGGAATGCACAGAGCAATTCTTTCCCTCTTCCTCCAAGAACTGTGCATCACAATATACTTCCTACATTTAGGAGTTTCATTTTCCTTATTAATGATATTATTTAATGTACTGTACAGTAAATGAGTAAGTGAAGTCTTAGCACTCACTATGCTATTACACTAACTAAATCTTTGCTTAATGTAGAACTTAGGAAAGCATCTGTATCAGTTCAGTGATGCTCTATTGAGAATTCTGTACTCATCTGTAACAAATTTTTTGGACAAACAGTCTAGCATTCCTATCTCAAAGACACACTCATGAATGTTTATGAATCTGTGTTTAAAGTTTGCTCATCTTCTGTATAACATTTTTATTGCTACTAGTACCATTGAGCTTCATTTTGGAAAAGAAAAAGCTATTTTCTTCTTTGGATATGTGGCTAGAGCTTCTGCCACTTTACAAATGGCTATTTTCATCTTGCACTGGTAGTACTGATAGTGGCTCTTCTGGTTCACTGATGACCTATGATTTTTATTCTCTTTTTCAAATTCTTGATTTTGGGAAGTGCTTAATTTTCTTCACTTTACAGGCTGCCAGGAGATCCTCAGCAAATAAAAAAACAAGAATTAATTTTAAAATCCTGGGACCTCACATAGCAAAGTTGACTGTTTATATCCTTGTAGAATTCATGATTCCAAGATACCTGTGGAGGTATTTTTTGATGCAATAATTCAGTGGCAAACTAAGACAACATGATATCTGGATGGAAGAACTTAGAAAAGTGCAGCCTGTTAGAATCATGTACTTATTTCCAGCTGTGTTGACTTCACTGAGAATTAATTGCTCTTGAATAAAGTAGTGCTGTTGAGTTATTCTACAGAACTCTTCCATCTGTGTGACTCTTAGTGTTATGAGCTAAAGAGTTCATTGGTGCTTTCAAAAGTGGTAAAGCTGCACATTTTTACCTTCTTATGGATCCTACAAGAGTCAGAATTCATAATATTGTCTCCATTTCCCCCTTTTTCTTATTTTTTGTTTATTTGTTTGGTTTTGGTTTCTTAATAAAAATATTTTTTTTTGTCAGCCATGTGCCTGTATGCTACCAGTGGAAGGTATCTGCCTAGAGTGAAGATTCATGACACATACCAAACAAAGGAGAGCAATATTTTCAGTTTTCCAGCTAGTTCTGCCATTCTGGCCCTTTATATTTAATTTAGATATCCTGTATAAAAGATGTGTGGGCTGGATGACACCAGGTTAAATTTTAAACCACTATAAAATCATTTGCGCTGAACTGTACTTTGAAAACTGTCCTTGTGTGCTGACCTACACAATACCATTAAAGTTTCTAACCCATATTTTCTTGGCATGTTACTGCAAAAGAATGCTTTAGAACATGAATTGGTTTAGATAATTAAAGAGAAATGTAAATGCCTTTTGGCATAGTGCCAGAATATAGCTTCTGTTACAGAAAATAAATTTCATTTTCAGAATTCACTTTTTTATTTTTTTTTTTTAAATTCTGTCATTGATTGAACTGTACCATGGCCTAGAATACTACAGTATCATCAGAGAAAGGCTGACAAAATGAGACTATCTGAAGAAACACCTCTTGTAGTATGACAGTAAGGGGAAAACATATGCTTTAGTTAAGGTTATGCTATCAGCACTATGGAGCTTTGTAGATGAGAATAACTTTGATAGTAGGAATGCATGAGTCAGACCCATCAGGTATAATGAAGCCTGTAGAGTCCTATGAGTGCTACGTATCTTTTGAGTTGAGATTGCAAGAGTTTGATATCAAAGTCTGTGCAGATGCTGAAGCCTAAAAGAACCCCAAACATCCCCCCCATTCTCCCTCAACCCCCAACTTTGTCATTAGGAAATACCACTGGAGAGCAAACAAAAGAATAGTGTCTCATTAGTGGTAGATGTCAGGGAACCACATTTTCTTTGGCTTTGTTGACACATTGCTTTCTTAAAAGTAATCACCTTCAGCTATAATGGATTACGCCACCAGGAAGAAAACTAATCCTCCTCTTCAGCTGCCAATCAGGGCTGAAGAATGTTCCAAGAATTCCATGAGATGACACACTTAGCAAAATAAGAGTAGTTTGAGAAATTCTTTGCCTTGGTTGCCTTGTGAGTGAGTAACGATTTACAGGGGTTTCACATTGCTCTGGAACTGTTTCTGAGACTTCAGCACCTGCATCATACCAGCAAGTCTGTTTTTTTTTTCCTTTCATTAAGAAATAGGCTGTTGACCTACAAACTGAGCAAAGCTGTCATGGAAGTTATGTATGTATCACTAGGGAGTAATTGTTAACTCTTGCTATGTCATAAATGTCTTTTTTGAACAGGCTTCTATGAAAAGTAAAGTAGGAAATACACCAGCTAAAATGCATTAAAATCTAGAATTCCTAGTATTTTATTTTTAGTGGCTACAGTAGGTAGAAACACATTTGGCTAGTTGAATCACCCTGATATTTGTACGGAACCCAAAGGAAGCCACTCTGAACTTCTGTTTTCTAATGTTAGTTGGTTATAAAGAAAGAAACCCCACGAATCTATAAGATTCCTTATTTTTCTTCTACAGTACCTAAGAAATATGGATATCACAGTATGTAGACCCACTCATATGAAGAAAAATTTAGCAATCATAACTTGTAACCCAACCTGACGAGCTGAAGTTTTTCCATCCCTTCTTCCTCAAAGTATAAATCAGGTCCAGGGCAGGATGCCATAATCTCTCACATAAAACCTTGGAAATAATGAATTCATAGGACGAACTTGCAGAGCAGGGCATTACTTTAGTCTAAAGTAAAAACTGAAAATTACAAGTCAAGGGCTGCTTTGGTTGCTACAGTTTTGTGCTTGAATGCTCAGGGTAACAATATTTTGAGTTGAACTTTCAGGCATAGGTGGGAGACAGGATTTTTTAAAACAGGTTTTTCACTGAAGCCAGCGCATTATGAAATGATCACAAGTAGCCTCCAGGCCCCCTAAAACTACAGGTGATTCCTTTTTCCATTTCTTCTTATGCTTATTCCTGACATTTTTTTTTTTTTTTTTTTTTTTTTTTCCAGTTTGCTACTGGGGAAAAAATGGGGAGAGGGAGGAATAATGACAAAAATATCCATTACTATACCTGAATCTTCTCAAACCCTCCAAACAAGTTACTCATTTTTCTTACTTCAGTCCTTGTTGAGCTTCAGTTTGAAACATCAACCATTGAAACACTGATTCTCCTTGCACTGAGAAATTTCTCAATAGGAGAGATATTAATGAAAATTAGCTTCTTCAGTAGAATATCTCATAAAAGATTAGATTAACTATAAATAAATTTTATAAATTGGAGTTTTCCGATCATATAAAGGTAAAAAATCTCTTACAGACTTAATTCCAATAAAGCCAGTGACACTGCATGGGGTTCACTAAGGCTGAGTTCAGTGTGGATGTAAGTCTTCAGAGGACATTATATAGATCTATACTACGTGGAAGGAATGTAAGACACTGACAGCTCCTGTGGTAATCTGATAGACAAAGGGTGGTTAAATGGAAAGTATTTAGTTTTTGTGTATTTAAGAAGACTGTTTTGAACAAACATCTTTGTGTTCAGGTACTAAATTGAAGTGTAGGATAAGAGCTATCTTTTAGGTGTTTGATAACACTTGAAAGTGAATTCAGATGAAAGGATCTGAATTTATGGCATTCCAGCTCTTTCTGGCTTATTTCAGCCATGCACAATCTCGCTGGACCTTGCTCTTTTAGTTTACATCTTTTCAGGATAAATTGAGATGTTGTAGAACACAGCTTGACAATGAGCTGGAAGCTGTTTGGGGATAGCTTTCCTGCTCTACCTCTAAACAACCTTTTTTTGTATCTACTTTAAAAGGGTTATAGTCCTGCCTAACTTTTTTTTTTTTTTTTTTTTAAACTATTGCAATAGAAACTTTCCACCTTTACTAAAGTCTGTTGCTAATGTGAGGGTTGAAAAATACTCTTTTGCAGATTAGTTAATTTTGTGGGACCTCTTTGTCTTGTCACAGCATAAATAAAGAAAAAGAATAATCAATTGATATGTGGATTTTGATCTGAAACTTTCACAATGCTCTTCATTTTGTACACTTGGGCTGAAAAACTCATGTATACCAGGATCCTCATGAGATTTCTAGTGCTTCTGAGTAGGTAAACAGTCCTCTGTAAACAGGTTTTTTTATGTTCTTTCCCCATTTCCACTTACAGTCGCTGCAGGAATCAGAACATACAGCACTAGGCAAAAAGGAAAAAAAAAAAAAAGGGTGAAAACAATGGAATAGAGCAATTACAGTATTTCAAACTGCCAGAAATGCCTGCTTTGAACTTGTATTTGTTCTGAACTCCAGCTTTGCTTACAGTTTTGGGCAAGACACAACTGAGGGAGAGTGAGAGAGACATCACTTGTTTTCTTTGGTGAACAAGGCAATAGATTTCAAGGCAAAAGCTGCCAAAATAAATTAGAGGTTTCTTAGACATCACATTAGGGATTAAATTCTAAATTTAAGAGGTGAATAGTGCTGATCAATGGTTATATTTGGCTAGCACATGGCTAAGCTGCAGCTTTGTCATTTAAAGGCTGTGTTGAAAATAGCAACCAATCAACAGAAAGTACTACAGGAGGAAGGGTTCTTTACAATGAATTTAGGACTTAGGCAACATTTTTTAAATTATCTTAAGACTTTTCTTAAAAAAACCCCTTGTCTTTGTAAAGAAAAAAGTATTTTTTTCTAGGTCGAAGAAGCTCATGTACAAACATACAGGTTCTTCAGCTGCAGTCAGTCATAAAGAAAAAGCGGGCATGATGTACAGTGTAGCTAGTAATGAGTTTTCTAACTCTTTAACAACAAAGAACTATTGTCTTAAAAGTCTACACTAAGGTCCATTTTGGAAAGGCCTTTCATTGCATAGCAAGGCACTACATTTCTTTTACTTATTATATGTGCTTTTAAGATTGCTAGTAGCTTGCTTTTAAGATTGCTAGTAGCTTGCACTCTATTATGTAGAGGTCAGATTGGTATGTCTTTATTCTTTGTACTTAAATCTATAGCTACACAGTTAGACCAAATTCTGTATTTTCATAGATTTGAGCTTTCTGCAGTTCCTTCTGCCTCATCATTGAAGCTAATGCTGGCATCACCCAGTGCAGCACTGGGTGGTTAGCACTTTTAAACTCTGGGAAGCCACTTCCAGATAAGATTGTTAAACATAAAGAGATGCATAATCATGGAGGAGTCCACATATATAACTCTAATTTATTTTTGAGTAAAACATGGGCTTCCAGTTCATCTTTTATAGCTTATAAGAAAAAAAATAAAAAGGTTGAATTAAAACTTATTCAGTCAGGCTGACAGCATGCAGAATGTACTTAATCTGACAAATTTATTCTGAATCTAAAACAAAATGGAAAATTCTAAATGCTGAAATTTTTAGCTTGTTCTGTTTTATCTTTCTAGTTCTTGCTAGAGATTTTCTCTTAAATAATCAAACAGACACTTCACTAAAGTTTATGACAGTGTTCTTTCAAAGAAGCAGGTTTTGTCTATATAAAATCATCAGAAACATGTGTGCCAGACCCTGGCACCCACGAAAAGCCTCTGACTATTCTGGTCTTCCACCTAAGCTCTAATAATATAGGGGTGACTATCAATTGAAAATCGTTAGATAGCAAATTTAAGTGTGAAGTCCCAGACTAGCTTTTATCAATAGTGATGGTAATTCAGAACTGTGTAAAATAGTATCTATCACATTCCACTCTATAAGAACTACAGTAATGATTGTGATATATACTAAATGCTATTCAAACACTATTCATAATGTTATAGTACATTAATTTTACTTAAAATTAGAAAATGTTGGGAAATATTTTGCTTTATCACATGAAAAATGTGAGTAGATTTAAATCATAGTCTAAATAATACCCAAAATCAAGAATGAAAGTTAAAAATTTACACTTAATTTTGGCATTTTTTGATCTTGCAATAGAATCTTCTAATATACTTTCAAAATTATATTTCTTTTTGTATACACACAGTGGTTTGTGCATCTTATTTTCCTGTATGATATCTGAATTCTAAAATTGAACACATTGTGTTTTCTGCAATACAGCTACAATCGGAGGTTTGTATCCTACCAGCACTAGGCTGTAGAAAATATTCTCCCTCATGAAATAAAGCTAAACAGAGGTAATAAAGTATGCATTTATATCTCTGTAATTGGTTTCTTCCTTTCAAAAAGCATTGGTGGAAAAATCATTTCACTAGTATACTGAAGGAAATTATGAGTGCAAGCAGTTATGTTTGAAAGGAAACATTGAACAAAAAATGTTAGGAAAATAATAAATGCTCTTGTGACTAACCATTGCAGCTCTTGCAGTCCTGTGGTATTCAAGTCACTCCGAGGCCACTATCTGACCACTGTGCATTGCTTAAAGCAAAGTAAACAGGAATGTGTTCTTGTGATATAACTGCTTAGCTTTTGAGCCAGATTCGATCTGAGAACTGATGATAGCAAGCCAGCCAAAGCAAAGCTCTTTTGAGGACTTATAACCAGTTTTTCTTTGGTGTGATTACCTCTCGGCCAGATCAGTTTCTTAATCTGTTTCACTACATGGCCATGTAGGCACCAGAGCTGGCACAACAAATGGCTGAGAGCAAAGAAGAAGCACTAGTATGGTGCATTGACAACAACCCATATCAGAAGCCTGCTTGGCGATGAATGGCTGCAGATGAGAATCTAAATATTTGGAAGGCTGATATGAAGTCAGAGGAGAAAGAAATGTGGCCTTCATTATCTACCATAAACAAATGAACCATTCCTGTTGTTCTTAAAATACTCTTGCTATTTTTCAGTGTAGACCAACAGATCATGTGAACTGTTCCAGAAACGGCAAAAGAGCTGTATAAAATTCTCCTCTTTTAAACATCAGGACTGCACAAACAAACCTTTGTTTTTCACTAAGGATTCATTCTCAGGCCAGTAATTGTTAAAAACATCAGTATCTCCTAATATTATTTCACCTGTAGTGTCATTTAGAATTGAATAATTCTTTTTCTGAGATTTACGAATTAGTCATTAATATCAGTTACTGCACTTCAAAGGTCACCCAAAAGTTAACACACTATTCTACTATTATATTCTGTTTTCTTGTCTTAGTGCATTTTTTTGTGAGCTAAGCAAGGAATGCATGTGAAAATCAGTTCTGACCCCAGGAACTAGCAGAGCATTTAGGTAGAGCATAGTGAGAGGAATCATCCTATAGAAAAAGTGTAGAAAATCACAGCGGCTATCATAGTTGACAGAAGAGAAAAATGGTGCAAGCAGCATAATGTAGTAAATCCACAATAAACTTTTCAGATGCTTCTGATTCCTTGGTCAGAACAATCACATACCTATTTTTATTACCTTTAAAAAAATGAAATTATATACAATCTCTTTATTTACCACCCACTGAAAGGGTAGTGGAGCCTGTGTAAAATCTATGTTGCCTTCCCTACACTTTTTCAGAACCTCACTCTCTCTACCCTTGAGAATCAAATCTTCTCCATGTCTCACTTCTGACCTTTATCAGTTAGGATGACAAAAACAGTGCCTTTAAAAATGGAAACAAACAAATAAGCTGTTCTATTCAGTCAAGCACTAATGAATCTTGGTTTTCCATATGTATTTTCATCCCTTTGCAATACTTTGTGGAACTTACCTCAGACCTAGTTAAAATCAGTGGACAGCTAAACTACATAATTTTGTACTTCCCATTTACTCAGAAAACCAAGTTAAAATAATGCAGTTATCTTCTTTAAGACACAAGATTGAAGAATGCTTTGTGGGTATAGTATTAGTTTTGCTAAGTTTGGTCTCTGACAGGGAGGACTAATTAGAAGATCTATTGTTTGAGCAGAATTTTATTTATCCTTCTTGCATTCACTTGCCCTTAGTTGCAACAGCCTAACTCCATGCTTTTCAACATGGAGAGTGCCTGAGCATTCTTATATCACCTTTTGCACTCAATCTCTACAGTGAAAAACACTGTTACTCACTAATACCACCTTTTCCAGTACCTGAGCTGTAGACTAATGAAGGTATGCATGGTACATTAGTCACTAACAACCAGATGAAAAAAGAAGTCGTGCATGCTGAAAAGCCAGAGATTTTACTGTGCAACTGCTACTGGTAGTGGGGATTTTGCAGGTGTTTAGAACTGCTATGTGTCAGTATCAAAGGCCTCTGGATATTTTTTCTCAGTCCCCCGGTTCTTGAGTCCTTACTATCCCAAATACCACAGTGTACTCAGGTAGCAAGGTACAGGTGGCAAATAGGACTGGCATATATATTATACAGTAACCACAGGTCTAAGAATGGTTCAATGGGCAGAACTACATTTTATGTAAGTGCTCAAACAACTCTCAAGTGCAGGTTTTGCCAGAAGATGATGAATTCTATTTATGGATGGCTCTCTGCTTCACAAGCTGTCCTATTGCAAAAGGCTCCATGTGTCTTCCTGACAGCTAAGGCTGTGTTGATGACTGCCCATCCAAATAATGAAATGGGCCAAAATAGCCCCATCTTGCCTGAGTCATAGCCTATTATTTTTTTCCATGACCATCTCTACATAATGTGAGCTGGAAAAAAATCCAGTTAAGGGATGCAAAATTTTGTGGGCAGACTTTGGGAGCAAGATGATTTGTTGCTGTGAAGTAAATATGGAAGAGATGGATAAAAAAAATAACAAAACAGAAAGATAACACACAGTGATATTTAGATTTCTTCCAAGCTGCCTCTCTGTTAAAACTCACACACTCATCACTGAAAATCCGTATTGGGACTGATTTGGTTTTTAAGCAAATCTTCAGTAGTAAATCTCTCAAGTTATAAGTATTTGACCAGATTACTCTAAAGTGATTTAACCTACTTTTACCTGAAAATTACCTCAGTGTTCCTTGCCTTCATCTACTTGGTCTTCAGAGCCTCTGTCAAATGAAAATACTGTCTCAGTGCAGGCTGAAAATGAACACTGAGCTAAATCCTCAAGACTTAGACCTCATGCTTCATATCACTTCCTGTGGATATAGAAGTATCCAGATTTGAATGCTGGGCAGAAAAACCTCTAACCAACTTTTCTTTCAAGGAACATTGTTGAATACAGATATAAAGAATATATTTCAGCCTCCCCTCCCTGTCTCATCTTTTGTAATTGAAGCCTACCAGCTTCACTACCTGTGCCTGTCTAAACCTTTGCTGAGCTTCTCCTCTCTCTAACTTTACATCTACAAACTACTATTTTCTTCCTGACTGTCTTTTCTAAGTAAGACTTTAAAAAGGTTATCTGCTCCTAAAACATCTCTAACAAAGGACCTGTAAGGATTCTGATGAAGAACATCAGCTTGTCATCCATTCACTCATTGCTTTGGCAAATAAATACACTGAACGTGACCGAGGGAACAGGAAGCTTGGTGCCACCAGGCTTTCTGTGATGCTTGCTGGAAGCACAACATGCTCACTGATATGTCAGCATGGAGAGTGCAGTATAAAATAAGTAATGTATGCAAGATGATTGTGAGGGAAAGATGTTTTTTATGTACAGTCAGTGAAACTCCTCAGCATTAATTGTTCAAAAAGATGAGGAGAACTGACAGCAAAGAGTTTACGATGATTTCTCTCTGAATTTCTGCACAGAGGATGTTCATCAGTGAGATTGGTTAAAATCATACACATCAGCTAGGTGCAAAATATTAGTATTTGAAAACCCCTTGATACATGTACTTAGCCTACAATTAGATACAAATACGGATTTAGAGTACTTGATAACAAAATATTATCTTGGGAGTATGGTATAACATAACCAAGCTGCATGTACCAGGAATTTAGTTAGGTTTTGGCAGGCAGGAGCTGCTATTTCCTTTACTTTCCCCTTCCCTCCACCACCCTGCCACATGAGGGTATGGAGTGCTTTGTGCTTGTGCAGCAGCACAGGATGCTGTTACGCTTGGCCACTCAAGTTGCATAATGGCTACAGAAATCAGGCACAGCACTTGTCAATATCCTATTTGCCTGCAGACTCCTATTTTGTTGACCACAGAATTTCACAGTATGTATACTACCTGTACCAGGATTTACAGGTGTGCTTGAATGTCAGCTTGTTTCAGACTTGAGATAATTTGTTCTCTATCAGCCTACATGCGGTATTGGGAGGGTTTTAAAAGTAAGTCCAGAGGAAAGAGTCAGGCTCAAGGAATTAGATTGTGAAGGTAGCACTGCTTGCATCATTCCATTTCAGCACACTTTCATAATACTCGTTTTCTTGTCAAGGAATTTGAAAGAAGTTAATCAAGATGTATTTCTATTTAGGGAGCCACTCAGCCAGCATACTTTCCATGTTAAAACATTAATACCTTAATTATGAAGTTAATGTGCAAAATAGAATGCAAGAATTGATTGTGAAAACATTTTTTGCTCCAAGTTCAACTTAGCAAAGACACTAATTTTTTGAGAGATATGCAAAAAATAAATATAATTTTAAAAATCACCTTCAAAACTCATCTTCTATTGATAGTCTCTAATACACCTATATATTACAGGCTTGATAACAGAAGCTTTTACCTTACAAGACTGATTTTTTTACCTTCAAAGAAATTATAAAGGTTTTCGTTTCTTTAGCCACCATCTAAAACAACTTTTAAATTTCCTTTAGTCCCTCTTAATATATCACTCTGGGAACTTCTTGGTTCGAAGTAAGAGAATTCACAATATAAAAAGAAAATGTCATTAACTGATCCCAAAGAAATCACATAACAAATACCCATGGGCTGATTGTCTTTTCTGCACTCTAGTCATGGCTTACACATGCTGGGTTTTCAGTGGTGATGTCAGGTAAAAGCCTTCCACCTGCTCATTTTGTTTTTCTCTCACTGATAATAGTATAAGTCCTGAAGCCACGAGGCTAAGAAATCAGGGAATATATCCAGGTTAAAAACATTGTTTTCAGGTTTGGGTGTTTTTTAAGGGTAATTTCCAGCTTGACTCACTCATTGACTCAGTTCATTCATACAGTCCCACAAAAAGTAGTACCAGCATGACCTGTGCCAGGTGAGAGGGAGGGGGAGGACCCTTTCCAAGTGCCAAGGGAAACACACATGCAATCCATCGGCTCCCCCTTTGGCCCTGCCCAAAGGTTCCAAAAGTCCAAGAACATTGTAAGGCCGGTGGGGGTCCTTCAAGTGAAACACACCCACAGACACCGCTCGTCTGCTGCAGCGTGTGCTACATTCCAGAGCATTCACCTCTTCAAGCCTGCAACTGACTGGAGGAGCATTTTTAATAGCAGAAGTTCAACACAAAACCCTATATGCAGAACCAAATGTTTCCCTGAATACTAAGTGCTACACACGGCAGTTGTTCATGGCAGCTAGATTTTTATGCATTCACAGGCTTAATATAGTAAGCATAATGTAAACATGCATCACTCTTTTGGCTCGGTGTTCATTCATGACTACTCTCATTGCAATTGTAGAGCTGCAAAGTGGTGCCTGGTTTTCTCTTACAGACACCTCTAGAGTAATTTCCTTAGGAAGTAAGCTCACTCTCCCCCATGGAAGAGCTTTCAGAAAACGGGGGGAAATCCTTTCAGTGCCAGCCGCCGAAGACTGGGCTGGAGTGCATGTACTTTTTTATTTATTTATTTTAAACACCAAAGTATTTCTCTGTAACAACTTGTCAGCTAATGAGTTCTTTTTAAACATGGCTTCTAAACAGTGTACACAGTATTGTTTTACTAATAGTCCCCAATTAATAGGCACTATAAAAATATAAACAGCAGGAATGGAAAAATCATTAGAAGAGTGGCTTTTGGTTTCTTTCATTCAGGCAAAATAAATGGGTTATATTGCTGCTGTTATTACTGATACAAGACATAAAGCAGATTAAAACAACATATGTTTTCAATACTAAACTCTGACTTGAGATGTGCATGGATGCAGGCTCAAGAAAAGAAAAATATATTCCTGTCAATTTGGGAAAGAGGCTGCTCATTCAACAGCACTCTCCCTGTACATCACAAAGAACTGGGGACACAAAACCCCAAGGACTATTCAAACTATGATCAGGGAGCTGCAGAAGAGGTGCAACTTAAGTTGTAAAGATTGGAATAGTCATTCCATTCTGCAAAATATTTTGGCTCCATCTATTTAAATAACCTTTTTCCTCAAAGCAGGAGCAAACAGTACTGTGACTCCTAAAGAGCACTTATTTACACAGTGATGTATATACGTAGTTACCAAGGAAGTTGAATGCCTCATTCAGACCAGCACCGGTACCTTAGTTACAGAGCCACTTACACACAAACTGCACTGCTCAATATGTTTATCATACCAGTGTAGCCTGGAAATAGTTTATTAAGCACACTGGTGTCTTTCACGACAGCTTCAAGATCTCTGGTATACAGTAAGGGGATTTGGGGTATAGCAAACCTTCCCCAGTCCACAGAATGGCACATCATATATGCACTAATGCTAGTGTAGGGAAGCCTTAGAGAGGTATCCCAAGTGAAGGCACACTGACATTGGATGTGATTTGGTAACCATATGGATATTTCAAACATTTGTCTCAGAGAAGTAGCTTCAAAAGAGTGAGTTTAGGAGAATTTTACTCTAAGTCTTAAAATAGTAGTAAAGCTAGTAAATTCAGGACAATACAAATAACACATAACCAAACTGTGTCATGTTCCTGTGCTCCCAAGATATATGCCTTAAAAAATGCTTGCAATTTTAATGACAGAGAAACCATCTGGAAAAGCTGCTTCATTGTGTATTGTTGACTGTCAGCCAGCCTGTTAGAAAGACCTGACCCAAATGCAGAGGTTAAGTCTCCAAATGAAAAGATCAAAAGAGAAGACATAATGCAATTTGCTATCAGAATAACACATAACTAGGGAAGAGCTCTCCTGTCACTACCTCATCCCATGGATAAACTCTTTGGCTACAAATGGCAAGAGAGATAGAAGAAAGGGTAGAAGAAATGATCATTTCTCCTACTCTGCAGTCAAGCAGTAGCTATCTACACTGCAGTGATTATAAGCTGATCCTGGGGTTTGAAATTTTTCCAGCCCTGCTGACATCTAATCTTTTTTTGTCCATGATCACTTTCTTGGTGTCTATTTTGCTTTAGCCCTGTGTTGTCACCCAGCTTATGCTAGTATACTCACATAAAATAAAGCCCATTAAAAGTTTGCAAAGAGGTTAAAACAGTAACAGAAAAGGTTTTCTTCAACAAGAATTAGTATCTTTTCCAGCCCTAAGCCTGCTGCTTCCTGAATTCATGAGAGATGTAACCTCATTGGTTTTACTGGAATGTGTGAGCTTAGCCAATGAAGGTGTGCATACTTAACTGTGGCTTCAATAAACAGAATTTAAGGTTTCTCAAGGCAAGGCATGCTCCCAATAGGCAAACCTGGATATGACCCTTTTAGTCTGCACACACCTTTAGTCAGGTTTTGCATCTCCTGTTACCAATGTGGAACAAAAAATGGCAAAGATGATCTTCATCATCACATTCTAACTGCTTAGGCAAAACAGTCATGACATACTTGTAAGCTTACAGCCACACAAGTCAGCAAGCTGTATAGATTGTGACTTTGTAGCAGTGAACTAGGCAAATATCTACTTGCAATTAGAAAAAATGCCTTAGAAGGAAAAACTCTTGGCAATGATTCCTTTTATTGATGGGAGAATGTTTTTGAGAGAAGAAAATCAATGTTATCTTTAAACATCTTGATTTTTCAAGACTAAAATATGCATGTGCTATGAAGTAGCTCAGGTTTATGTTCCTAAAATTTACAAAGCTCACATAGTTTAAGTCTTGTTTAACTACATTTGTGGTCATAGATATTTTAACCTAAGTTATTCAGCCTCAGTCTAGCTTTGACACTGTAAACTGAATAAAATATAGATGGCATTTATGTAAGTATACAAATAAATATATAAGTATATAGAAAAGTAATAGCATTAAAGAGTAAATACTACCTTCAGAAGAATTAATTATTGAAATGTAAAACCAATAAACACTTCAATCTATAATATGATCCATAACTATTTTTGAAGCTCAAATCTTGTAAACACCTATGTGTTTAATTACCTAATTTAGAAACATTAATTAAATTAATTATTTTTCATGTTGTATTTTCCAAGATTCTGATTTATAGAAAGATGTTTCCTTGCAAGCCTCTACAGTCTTAAGCAGAATGAAAAAATATGGTACCATTTTAAAATAATAAACTACAGTGAAGAAGTTACTTGTAGAACAGCAGCATTTCAGTGTGAAACTGCCAACACATTTACTGCCTAATGCCTATATTTAATTAAACCAGTCTGTGAGCACAACAGAGAACGCAACTTCTATGTTTTTGAAGATAGTCCAGTGTGCATTCCACATGGACACTGTGTGTGGTCTTTTCATGGTCAGAAAACAATATTCTTCTCATGTCCCATGTTTTCTGTGGTAATCTTAGTTGGCCGTGTACTCCATCCAAATGCTGAACAGTCATTCTCTTGCAGATTCACAATGAAATCCTACAGTGTCCAGCACTGCAAGTAATAAATGTTTTACTCTTGGTATTATGCTGTAACTGACTGTGAAAGCTCCGTAGATGCGTTTGTCATATCCACCCTTTAATATTAATTATTTTATTTTGGTTTGGGAGGAAAAGTGGAGTTAGTATTGATTTACATTTTTATATATGTGCTCTAACTTCCATATTTGTGCTAAGCTATAACAATTCACTATTCAGCTTTTTCAGTTTAGTTTTGAAAACACTGGTTATGAGAAGAGCCAAAGAGGACTAACAGGAGGTCCTGCACCACCAAAGAAGGATCTCAAGAATTTAAGAACAATGTTAAGCCAGGCAAAATTTTCCAGAGTACTGACAAACCAGGAAATCTGAAAGAGACTGAATAATCTCTTAGAAGACTGTCAAACTCATAAATAATACCATTTTTTTTGTTATCTACTTATTTATCCATTTGTTTCTTGAGCTGTTAAGTTCAGATTTTTGATGTTTGTGTATTGTAAGACTTCATGGTATATTTAGATTATCCTTATAGTTTCAGTGGAAAATGCCTTGGCCAGGTAGGTTGTTTCAATTTAATACACACTAGATCCCTTCTTCAATGAGGAATTTAATTTTCTTTATAAAGAATGCAAGAAAATTACAAGCAGAAATGGCTTTTCACAGAATATGGAACACAAACTGACAGCTATGTGGTTCTGATGCCATTAGGAGGCCTGAATCTCCATTGTACACTAGCTTGGCTAATACCCTGGTTTCAGCCACGTTTCCCTTACACAGAGGGAAAAGATTGGAAGAACGGAAAGATATTTGAAGATGCAGCTCTGGTCTTTCTGGGCAGTCAAGACAGAGAGTGATAGCTGGGTATTCATAACTCTGGAGAGTGCTTCATCACTGATTCATACAAGCTGTTCCCTTCAATGAAACAGGAAGAAGCCAGTACAATAGAGGTTTTACAGAGTGAAGAAACAGGGAAGGACTTAACATCACAAGGCAATAAATTGTTGTTATTATGAAAGATGTTATGAAACAGTTTGTGGTTCTAAGATTAATTTTAGTTTAAGCTTCAACTTTGGAACCATTGCCATTTGTTCACTCTCAAACTGTTCTCTCAGGCACAAAATGGGGAACTAGTAAAGCACAAATAATCCTTCTACAAAAGGCTGCTCTCCTGCTTACATGCACAATTACCTCACTGAGCCTCAGGGGTACACTCTGTAAAGACTCTTGAGACTCCTTGAACCAATGTGGGACATCACATATTCTAGATAATACAGGATTTTTTTGTAGTTTACTGTCCATTCCCAGTCCAATATGAAAAGTGCATAGAAGCAGCACCTACTGCTTTTATGGCAGATGGACAGGTTATGCTAGAATTTCAGTCATCTGGAAAAACACCTACTGTGACAATACAGGGAAAATGTGATGTGTATTTTTATGTTAAGTCTTTGGCTGTAATCCTTATTATAACTGTATATAGTACCAATACACTTGTCCACTCTCACATGACAAAAAAACTGCCTTAGAATTATGTTGGAAGATATTTTTGACCATGCCAAAGCACCAATACCCTCATATGCATTTTTATAAATATAGGACAATTGTTAATGCAATTTCTCATCCAATCTTAAAAAAAAAAGTGGCAATAGAAAGTATAGTAGAGGTAAAACCTAAAAATGTTAAAAAATATTTTGGTTGATATGAAGAAATTCCCTCTGTCTGTAACTGCAGTCCTAGTCTTGGCTATTCTTCATTCATCTGTCCTATTAGGCAGAAGTAATATTTTGATGTAAATGGCAGTTTATGTATATTATGCCTTGATAATGCTTTCCAACAATTTAGGTAGCAAAAGCAAGTTACCTTTAAATGTTGCAGCAGTAATTACTACATAATTAGAACTGTGGCTGTTTCATCTTGTAACTGTTCGACTTTTTTTGTCCCTCCCACAAATTATTTTTGATAGGGAAACAATAGAATGAGCCATTCTCCATAGGCAGCACTTTGTTGCCAGAGGGAAACAGTCTAAGAGTAACATTCTTGCTAGATAAATATACTTGTGGCTACACAGAAGAAGGAATGAGCAGGATGAAGCTGTGACCCTCAGTATCTTGTTTATTACCTGCCAACAAGGAAAATATGCTTTACAGAAGGGTCATGTGCAAAATAAAATATGCTTTGGTGCAAATGACTGTACCCTGAACTCAGACCCAGAGGGTCAGAGAAACAGGCAGGTGGCATGCAATTATAATTGTAGCAGAGGACAAATTGAGAGAAATTACTATTTTGTGTCTATATGCATTCTTGACATGAGATGAGGGAGCAGGCAGTGACATTTCACACGATTGCATTCACAGACTGCTCAAGGGCAGAAAGGGGAGAAACGCAGAGAAGTCAGTACTTTCTGAGAACCGGATCTGCATTGCTACCCATTATATTACTACCTGCCCTTAGAAAGAGATCCAGTGGGTAACACAAATGCTGTAATCTGCTGAATGACCATAGCAAGCTCTGCTGCTGTCCTGAGAGTCCTAGGTGTCATGGTTTAGGAAAGATATTCTCAAATTTAGAACTAGAAAGAAAACCATGATCTGCTCCCCTCTCTGCTTTGGGAAGAGAGAAAAGGGCAGAGATTAATGGGTTGAGATAAGGACAATTTACTGGACACAGCAGTAAGAAAACAATTGGTAACAGCAACAATATTAATAAGAAAAGTGCACAAAGAGAGGGTAAGCAAAATGCTCACCAAAGTCCAGGGCAATGAAAAGCAATGCCGGATCAACATTCTAGTTGCCATGCTTTTTTCCCAACTGTAAGCCATGCTCACCTTCTTCCTAGAAGCAAAAGTCCTTTACTTCCACCCCCAGTGACCACATGAGGTGGTAGAGAATAACAACATGGACATGCCCACATGGCTCCAAGCTCTGCCTACATGGCTACTGTGAAAAATTGACTCTGTCCTGGCCAAAATCAGGACATTACGCACCTCTTGTTCTGTACCATCTACATCAGGCTCAGATCCTGCATCTTCCAACTATGTACATACATACATACACATACACACACACACATATATATATATATATATAAATACACAAGTATAGGTATAATTTCCATAGTTGATGCCCATCCCTCCAAGATGTCTGTTGAGTTCATTTAGTCCATAACTGTGGGTTTTATCCTTCCTAGATATCTTCCAGGGCAGGAGGGTTGGTATGCTATTGGGTGTTTGCCGTCTGCATCAGGAGATCATGACTGGTTTTTCTGGAGCAGTCTATACCCATTGTCCATGATAGTTATGGCATACAGTGGCAGTGTCATTCAGCAACTAATATTATACAGTTCAACATTATAGACTGTGCTCACCCAAAAATCAAGTTCTCTTGATTGTGTTTCCCTGTCTGTCTACATTATCCACCAAATGCACCCCTGTCTTTGAACAGAAACAATCCCATGGATGGGTTTGCCTTTGCTCCAGACAGGATTAATCCAAACTGTCTTCCCTAATACATTCCTCCTATGCACCATGGGGACTTTATCCCCTTCTATGGTACATGGAGGTTCTGATTGGGCAGGGTCAGCTTGATTGCTAGGGCCTCTCATGTTAACTAAACAGGTGGCCTTTGATAAATTTATACCCCAGTGTTTGAAGGCTCCCCCACCCACTGCTTTCAATGTGTTTTTAACAGTCCATTGTACCCTTCAATTTTCCCAGAGGCTGGTGTATGACAGAGAATATGATATTCCCACTCAGTACTGTGTTCTCTGGCCCAGGTGTCTCTGAGGCTATTTTTGAAATGAGTCCTGTTGTCCAGCTCTGTTCTTTCTGGGGTGCCAAGTTGCCACACAAGTCCCTCTTCAAGGCCCAAGATGGAGTTCCAGGCAGTGGTTTGAGGCACAGGGTGCATCTGCAGCCATCCACTGGTTGTTTCCACCACAGTCAGAACACAGTGCTTGTTTGGATGCTTTGCAGGAGTGTGATGTAACTGATCTACCAGGCTTCCTTGTATTTACATTTTGACCATTGTCCACCGTACCACAAAGGCTTTACCCTCTTGGCCTGATTGATTGCAGTGCATGTTTCAGTTATGGATAAGCTGGGAGATAATGTCCATGGTTAAACCCACACCTCAGTCATGAGCCCATCTATGTGCCACATCCTTTCCCTGATGACCTGAGGCATCATGGGCCCATTGAGCCAGAAAGATTTCACCCTTAAGTTGCCAGTCCAGATCCACCTGAGACACTTTAATCTTGGCAGCTCGATCCACCTGTCCATTGTTTTGATGTTCTTCAGTAGATCAACTCTTGGGTATGTGTGCATATACATGATGTACTTTTACAGCCATCTTCTCTATCTGGGCAGCAATGTCTTGCCACAATTCAGCAGCTCAGATGGGTTTACCTCTGTGCTGCCAATCTGTCTTTTTCCGTCAGTCCAGCCACCTCCACAGACCATTTTCTACCATGCACAAATCAGTGTAGAGGTAGAACTCTTGCAATTTCTCTCATTCAGTGATATCTAAAGCCAGCTGGATGGCTTTCAGATCTACAATTTGACTTGCCCCACCTTGTCCTTCAATAGCTTCTGTGACTCACCATGTTGGACTCCATATGGCAGCTTTCCATTTTTGATTTTTTCCTATGATATTGCAGGAACTGTCAGCAAAGAGAGCATATTGCTTTTCACTTTCAAGTAACTGATTATATGGTGGAGTCTGCTTAGCATCTGTCACCTTCTCCTCTTCTGATTGTAGTCTGAAATTTTCAGCTCTGAGCCAATTTGTGATGACTTCCAAGATACTTGGGTGACTAGGGGTTCTCATTCAAGCTTGCTGTATGATCACAGTGATCCACTTATTCCACGTAACATTAGTGGCATGATGTCTGGAAGGAACTTTCCTTCTGAACATTCAAGCCAGCACTGGCAGTCAGGGTGCCAGGAGGAGCTGTGCTTTGATGCCAACTTCTGAGGCAGCTAAAACCTCTTCATAAGCTGCCAGTATCTCTTTTTCAGTACTGGGGTTGAAGGCCTTGGATCCTTTGTATCCCTGACTCTAGAAGCCCAAGGGCTATTGCATGAAAAATCTCTTGTTTACTTTGTTCAAAAGCTTGTTGTTGTTCAGGATCCCGCTTAAAATCATTCCTCTTCTGTGTCATATGGTAGAGAGGGTTTACAATCTGACTGTGTTCCAGAGAGGGTCCGAAGGGCTGTGGAAGCTGAAACTGAGACACCGCTGAAAGCTTAACTCAAACAGTAGTTTTATTACCAAAAGTGGCCAAGTAAACAGGAAAAAAATCAAGTGAGAGAGAGAAAAGGGAAACTAAGCCCCCAGGTGTAAACACCCAAATTGCCCAGGTGTTTCCCATTGAGTTGTCTCACCGACCCCCGGAATGCCCAAACTTCCTGAAGAGTGGCTGCATCCTCAAGGATCAGGTGGCTCACAGGTGAGGGCAGGCATTCCTGCCAAAATGCAATGTTGTCCTGTTATGTGAAGTGAGTGAGCCCTGAGCATGAGCCACCTGCTCTTTTTCTAAGTTGCCAAAGTGACATCTACTTGAGCAAGTGTGGCCAGGACCACCCAGACAGAGATCCCTGGCACCTCCCCCTCATTATATAATTGGTACTTCTCTGCACATGTGTGGGTTTCTCTGTGCTTGTGCCGTATATTTCAGAGGGTCTTCATTAATTGGGTCCGGAGGTTTACGTAATCTTCCTCCTCCTCTCTTTCTCCTTCAAGTGCCCTTGGAGGGCCATCAGCCAATTGTGAGAGCGCAATTAATTTTAGTTTACACAGAAATGCCTCTTCAAGGCCACAGACCACCTTTATCGGCCTGTTTTCCCATAACTTGGCAAGAGAAGCACAATTCTTCACAGGTGGCTGGGCCAAACACAGACCAAAAATATTAGCATCCAATTCAGCCCGAATACAGACTGTAATCTGGAATATGCATCCTTCAAAAATCTACAGGACTTAGAAAAGCCTGTGTTTCCTTCTTGTTCGTTGGTGGGGATACAGCTTCTATTTTGTTGCCCACATCTGTTAGAATCTAAAGATGTCCATTTTGCCATTTTACTCCAGAAGCTGTTTCCTGGGCACATCCCTTGACCTTAGTTTGTTTTATGGCAAAACCAGCCTTCAGGAAGATCTGGATTATCTTCTCCTGTTTCTCAAAAACTTCCTCTGCTGTGTTGTCCCAGAGAGTGATGTCATCAATGCATTGCAAGTGTTCTGGACCTTCCCCTTTTTCCAGTGCATTTTGGATCAGTCCATGACAAATAGTGGGGCTGTGTTTCCCCTGGATACTGGTGGGGCATGGGACATATGCTCTCTAACTTGCTAGAATCTTTCCATCTATCTATAGACTTGGACAGTCTTTCCACACCTGAACCACAAGGTCAATAGAAGGAAAAGAGATGATCTTCATATTGCTGGAGTTGGCTGGTCACCTGAAGCACTGTTTGTTCTCTTTCTTTCATTGACATCAATGCCAATGATTTGGCATGCTCTGTAGAAACTTCTTCCTCATGGATTGTGTACACTAGGCTTCATCTGGATCTATAACAGAGTGCTAGTTATTTGAATCCGTATAGATTACCTCCAGCACAGCTAATTTCCTCAGGTACTGGAAACCTTGCTCCATGAAGCTCCATCTGTTTAGATGCACTGTTAGATCATTCTTGAGAGAATACCTTTCCCTCATGCTCAACAGGAGTCATCTCCAGAGTCCAAGAGTTTCTGTCTTCTTCCTAATCCCATTATCAATGCCCATATCTCAGGACAGGAATCCTTGGCTTCACTATCATTTAGTTTTATATTGTGGGCCATGATATCCCAGCATTAGGGCAGCCAGAGCACCAGGGGCTCATTCAGCTGGTGGCTGAAATGTATTCTCATATCTTGTAGCTCACCCAGTGGTAGGGATCAGGTGATTATTCCCTGGTCCTGCCTCTTCCTCCCGTTGTGAAGGTCCTACTTCCTCTTCATCGCTCACCAACTGAAATGATTTTGTATTGAATTTCTTCTTCAGTATAGGGACAGCTCCTACTCGCATGGGTTGTTCCTCTGGTTCTCCTGCAGTTTGAGTGTCCATGGTGCCGGTTGGTCTGCTTTCCTCCTCCTCGTGCTGAAGGTGCTGTCTAGCAATGAGCAGTGTCCCATAAAGACTAACTAGGGCCCAGCACACTGCATAGCTTCATGCCTCTCTGGAGCTGCCACAGCATTTTTCACATATTTTATCACTTCAACAAGGTCCTGTAATTGTTCAGGGGTTACCTTCCAAGCCATTGGAGCAGAGAATTTCCTCCCAAATTGGCACACTTTTTCCCACATTTCACACCACTCATGACTATCTGCCCTTGGGGTAGATTTCTGAAAAGCCTTCCTGAAAATCTCTTTTGTAACTCTAAACATGATGTGGGCCACAATGAGGAGACCTGGCAGACCAAGCAACAAGACCGTGATTTCCTTCACATCTAAAGGGAGTTCAGAATTCTCAAAAGCTGTTTTAACAGGCCTGAAGGAGGAAAAGAGGGTGGGTGATAAGCTGGGGAAAATCATCCTCCCCTGTTCCCTCCATAGGCAGAGTATAGTGATTAATTAATTCCAGGAGGCAGCGCCCAAGGCCAGGGCAGGAGAGCAACACTGAATACACATACCAAATGACCCTCATTGCCCTTTATGTTATCATGTGATAAATTGATATCACAGTACAGCAATAATGCAATTCTGATCCCTCTCCCTCCTCTGAAAAAGAACACTGTGAGGAGCACACATGGGAACATATACAGGGTTAGGTACCACACTAGCATGAGCAGACAAGCACATTGTAACCAGTGGCTCAGTGCCTAATACACAAATTCTTAGATCAAAATTCTTTCCAATTCTCTGGGCAGACCTGTTGTTCTCTCAACGCTTCTTGCTTGACACTGAGCACCAGTTAAAGGTTGTTGTGGTTTAGGAATGGTATTCCCTAATTCGGAACTCCCGCCAGAAAGATAACCAAGAGCTGCTCTCCTCCCTGCTCTGGCCAGAGAGAAAAAGGGCAGAGATTATGGGTTGAGATAAGAACAATTCACTGGACACAGCAATGCAAAAAGTAAATGATGAGCAACAGCAACAGCATTAATAACAAAAGGATACGAAGAAAAGGTCATTCACAAGCAAAATGCTTACCAAAGCTCAGGACAATGAAAAGCAATGGTGGACAGACCTTCTGGTTGCTATGCTTTTTTCCTGACTACAAGCCACTCCTGCCGTTTTTCCAGTAATGAGAATCCCTTACTTCCATCCCCAGCAATGACAAGAGGTGGTGTAGAATAACAAGCTGGGCGTGCCCACACTGCTCCAGGCTCCGCCCTTCACAGCTGCTGCAAGAAATCACCTCTGTCCTGGCCAAAACACTGTGTGCCCACCACTTCCATGGAGCACATCCTTGTGGCAGGACAAGTGCTGCTCAGATCCTGCTCCTCCAAACCAGAGGAACCACAGAGGTGAAGGAGGGCTGCTTTCTGCCTAGGGTTTTCCTTCCAGAGAAAGCCAGTGAGTGGTACCAACGCACTGACATCCCAAGCCAATGTGGAGCTAGGAGGCAAATGGGAGGTATGCTCTGAGCAAGGTTTGCTGTATACACTGTGGATGCACCTGCTCTACAGTATGTATGTACTACGTACAGCCACTCTACACTTCAAGTTCGTATGACAATTTTTACACAGAAAAACATGAAAGACATTCCTCTCTCTCCCCTTCAATAGAAGAAGCACTTTGTATAAACAAAGACCTAAATCGTTGCTCACAGTATAGAGGAGACTGTTTAAAGCACAGCAGCTGAAGTTTGCTTATCCCAGAAACAATTCAGAATAAACATTACTTTTGCAAAATCACAGCAGATCAGCAGTTTCTACCTGCTATTCTCTACGCCGATACATTTTTCATTCAGATGTTCATTGTCTATAAGTAATTTGGGAGTGGTTTGGTAACTGGGTTTGCAAAGATGGTGAGACATCCATCAGCACAGCATTAAGCTTTCGTTGTAAGGCCTTTGGGGAAAGGACCACCTTTTAAATGAGTGTTTATATAATGTCCTGCACAATGGGAAACCAAATCCTCTTTGAATTCCTAGATGCCATCAAAACATATCTGTAAATGTGTATATATTACAAACATCATTTATGGATTATACAAGGACTGAAAAACTAACTAAAAGCTGGATCCCTTGCCCCTATTTACTTAGGTTGAGATTTTTGAAGAGCGTTGGGTCTCCTGAAATTTTATTCAAAAGATTTAATCAAAACATAATTTATTAGACAATGGATATATGAGAGAAAAATTTTCTGGATGAAGAGAGCTGGTTTTGAATGACATTGCTTTTCTGCCTATAGTTATGCCCTGAGCAAGAGCAAGGTCTCCAGATCTGCTGGAAGGCTTGCAGAAAACCCTTCAGTCAAGAATCTCTGTGTATTTATAAACTGATAATCATACATTTCTGTTCAAGATGGAACAACTTGCTTTGTAAGTCCTTCAGACAGCATCTGGATGCATCTCTGATGTCAGCACAACTTATGTGAAGTTATGACAGAAGGGAACATTGGTTCAGCACAGCCTCTCAATGTACTTTGCTGGCTGACTGGATTTCCTTGGATTCAGGCCTTTGAGAGTAGATCTATGATCTGGTCCTAAGGGACTCCAGATTAAGTGTCAAAGATGAATGATACATTCAGTAAAGATCATAAAGTCTTTTATCTTGGAAGTGGTGATTAGAAAGCCCTGAGGCATTAATAAATACAGTAACAAATGTAGAAAAATTGCTTTGACTCTTAGGAATAAAAAACTAATTTTGTTTCTCTTCCTATTTGATTGATGTACATGTGTGCGTGTATATGCTTGTGTATACCTACATGTTTATGTATGAGTCATATATGTATGTGTCTTTCAAAAGTATGCAGTCTTTAAGCAAACTAAACCTCTTTTCTTTGGGCCAGTTTCCTAACTCCTGTTGCAGCTCAGTGTCTGAGGTTACAGCCGAGGAATGCTGTGATAGTTGTCAGAATGACCAGTGTTTGATAAAGACCATTTTCACCAGCCATTTTCCCCATACTGAATTGGAACACATTATGTGAGGGGCCACCCTGGTTTTATTGAACTCAAAATCACTACAAGGACTTAAAGTGACTCTGAAGGTGTGAGCATAAACCTTCTTTGTTGTATATGTGTGTGTTAGCATGTCATCTTTTGAGATAATTATCCAAATGTGATGCCTATGGAGATGTGGCTGATTCAATACTTATGCTCCCGGGTAGCCAGTCTATAATTTAAAGATTCACTGGCCTCATAAAGATAGTTTCAAGTGGAACAGTAACCGTAATTACAGGAGGCTGTTCTACTAACCCATGGTTAACAAATGTTAGTTAAAAGATAAATAACTCTTACGCAAGCATTTCCTGGAGGTGTATGAGCCTTGTATTTTCCTTTGTTCTGGCTTCCCTCTTTTTTAGAGATGGAATTCAAGAAAACAGAAAAGATTTTGCAATGTAATATTGTTTCAACTCCTAGAAATTGGAGGATATCTTTGACATTGAAATACCTTTATAAAAACCCCAAGTACTACTTCATCTTTATGACTATGAGAAACAGTGGGGGTTTTTATGTTGAGTTTCTCTTACCTCTGTTGTTTTTTTCTATTTTTTTATCTTATTTCTAATCTGCAGCTTTATAGAAGAGAACACTAGGCTTTCAGGATTTAGCACAAAAAAAAAAAAAAAAAAAAAGGACTGAAGCACTCATTTTGCTTTGTAAAAACCATAAGTATTTGCTGTATTTTTAGTATACTTATCATGTTCATTCTTCACACTTTCTACAGAATACTTGACTGTTTCAGTAGTTCTAAAGTATAACAGTTCTTCAAGATAAAATTGTAGAATTGCATCCATTTTGTTTTAGGTGGCAAACTTCTGTCTGGCATTGCTGCAACTGAAGCAGGTCTGATTACACAGCCATAAAGGAGTATAGGAATTGTATTACTACAACAGCAGGCTAGTTACACAACTCTGCCGTAACCTACTTACTGTTAAACATCTTCACATATCTCCTAACTAGAGAGTGGCTACTGTCAGAATGAAAGAATTAAGATTTATTTAATTTTTACATTACTTAATGCAACTTTGGATGGTCTCATCATCCATATAAATCTATAATCCCTTCTTGAATCCTGTTAAACTCTTGGCCTCACACACAACTGGTATTCTGCCATATCCAAGCATTGCTCATACCACCAAGGAACAATGCGGTTGTGCAGGAGGTATAGAGAAGCAAGGATTTTGCCCCTAGAAAGTATCTGAAAGCAAATAAAAAGGTGCAATTTACTGAAACTAGTCAGTTGTTTAAGCCTTCTCTCTTAAACTTATCAGCATTTTAGAATGCTGATATAAACTGTACACACTAGAGATGAGTCTAGTCAATATACTCTGTTTATTCTTAATGTAGAGAGATAGTTTCTTTGTAGAAGACTTTGTAGAAGATAGGAAAAAGTCATATCTCACTAAATGAGATGCTACAGATGGAAAATATAGACAAAGCCTTATGGAGCAGTACTTCTGCAACAAGCTGGAAAAGTAACAGGAAAGTTTATCCTAAATACAAGTTAGTGTAATTGCTTTTAGTTAGCCATGGTAATGTTGCTTAATTGGAACTTCTGAGCAAGAAAGGCTGTCAATAACACTGAGCAGGAGATGCTTGTGCCAAACATAGAGAGAAAATAGGACAGTAGACAGATGTGCTGGAAAGGAGGGAAAAAATGTGCTAATGTTTGTGCAATGGGGAAAGAGACAGGAAGATTTTAAAGAGCTGCAAAATCAGTACCTCTATTTACTAGGTACCATTTTTTGGAAAAACTAAGAATATCTTCTTGAGTGACTGCAGTGTAATTGTAATTATGAAAAATGTTACCTTAATTGTATGTGGTTCTTTTCATTCACCATTATTCATATTGGTTGAATATTTTTTGCTTTATCTGCCTCCTTTCCATCAGATCACTTGATGTGCTGGAAGAAATAGATCATATTTTCACCTTAATTGATCTGGGAACTGTATGGATTGTGGTATGTCTGCATATTTTATTTGGGTAGCAGGTGTGATATATTTTTCTGCATATAAATGCTTTCTATGTGAAGATCATCTTCAGATTGTGGTAACAGATACTTTGCATGTTCTTCTTAAATGCAGCAGTATTTGAGATCTGAGCTGTATGCTGTGAATTTCAAAGTCATTTTATTGATTTCTGGAAGTAAACATTGGCCTGTGAATTTTGCCTGTTCTCCTTGCCTTATTTCTGTTTTTCTTGAGCTTTATAGGAAAGAATGGTCAAAAGCGCCCTTACCTTACTGGTGAAAGGACTCTGAGATTAGGCAAAAGAAATTAAAAACAAAAAGAGGGTGGCAAACCACTCCCTCTTCTGTCCATCTCTGAGACATAAAAGATGTACTCCAATACTCGTGAAGGAAATACTTCTTCTCTGTACTGGTCAGAATAGATCCTGCAATTTGAATATAAAATACCATATATTCTGTGTTATCAGTAACAGGGCATAAGGATTTCCATTCATTTCCTTCTAATGTTCATGTTAAAAATGGGGAATTACTCTTAGAAGAACTTAAGAAAATTTTAAAAATGCTTAGAAACACTAGGGCAAACTTTCTAGGGGTAAGAATGAGGTCATACTAGAAGAGATTAAAATAAGCAGTCAACTACCTTCGTAGCATTGAAGAGGCATAATTGATCCTAAGATGATGATCTAAACAATGCTTTGTGTTGCCTTATAAATATACAATATGTACAATTCTGAATTACATGTTGAGAACTTTTCAAACTTCTGAAGATTGTGTGTAAAGTTCACTGTTATTAGGATGGTATTTGCTAACCATAGTTACATTCCCAGGCAGAAGCTCCACAGCTGCAGCAATACTGATTTAGCTATAGGAGTAAGAATGCAGTTCAATTCCTTCTTGAATTACAAGAAAGATAATCATGTGTAGGTGTCATTTTGGTTGCACTTGGAAATTGAACTTATAGAGGTCTTGCTGCTGTAATTTAAATCTATCTATAAATAACACCTATAAAATTTATTTCTGATATGACGGAATTGACAGTGAAAGACAAAAATAATTTCTGTTGCTAAAATCACTTTGATAACAATTCAAAGAAAAATGTTTCATATGTCCAATGAACATGTCAAAAAGGTATGAACTAATTTAGTAGTTAACTTTTATTACAGATTTTTTAAAATCCTTTTTACTCAGACACTCTATTTTGGTCATGTGGGATTTTCTGATGAGTGGGGTAGTTGCACAGAAATACTTGGACATGCTGAGTTTTTTCAGGAGTGAACGTGGGGCTTCACTGAAAGAAGTGTTTTCACAAACATTTGCAGTCAGGTTTGAGGTACAGATGTCTAATTGTATGGTCCTTGGACTGTTCAGTACACACATTCACACATGTGAATTCTGCACTTGTGTGCTCAGCAGTTATACAAGGCTTGGGCCATTCAGCTTTGCCAAAAGGGCTGGAAAGCCAAGATGTTTCCTCTTTTAGTTTGGATTTTGAAAAGTTAGTCACATACCTATTTCAATTAATGTCCCTGGTAAACATGGGAGCTTCTTTGTTACATTGCTATTTGGGTACCACTTCACCAGTGGAAAGGAAAGAGCTCTTGGGGAATGGCTTGCAAGGGATGGTTTAAACTCAGTAAGGATGGAGAATTTATTACTACATTGTTTTCTCTCAGCAATCACCTATTGGTAGGGTCCAATTATCCCTCTTGGTGGAGTGGCTAATAGCAGCAGGAAAGATGACAGCCTCCATCAAGCATCTTTCATATGAAGATCAATACATTGCTCCCAGTTAAATAAATAGGAATGCACAATAAAGTTCTGAATATGAAAAAATCAGGATATTTCTGTCTGCAATCTGTTTCAACCAAGGTAACAAACAGTAACTATTTATGAACAATGGTAATGCATAATTTAGAAAACTGTAAGGCCCTGGGAGTTTCTGTTGCTGAGCCTTTCTGCCTAATGCATCTGTTTTCGAATGCCTGACCTGTCATTGTTTAGATTATGTCTTCCAGGCTCTATTCTGCTCTTTTATTGATTCATGAGGATCAGTATAGGTGAGATTGCAGAGGTACTGTGGCACGTACTTCATTCCTAGATATTCTAGTTAAACCAGAATATGGTGTACAGAGCATAATACTAACCCTCCTATCTGTTCATTGCCTTCCAAAATAGTGCAAGAATGCCACACTTTAGGTGTAATCCCTTTATTCTGGCCAGCATGCAAAAGGACAGCGATTTTTTTGTACCCAGTCTGCTACTAAATCTGTGATCTACATTATCAAAGTGTTTCTAGCCCTAGGCCACACAGAAACAGAAACTGTGTTGAATTTTGCCAAGTTCTATAGTGGTTTTGTGATGTGGACAACTGCCAATTGGTGTGATGTGCCTTTTTTATTATTCTTATCCAAATAATATGAAGGCAAGCAAAAATTTAAGTATTTGGCTATCTCTATATACTTGTTCATACTTTGCTACACAACTCAATACCATTTATTATAATTTTGATGTTGGAAGATTCTGTATATAATGCCAGAAAAATCTTCAGCCATCACAGCTGTGGGTAGTAAGCCAGGTGGATTGAGAAGATACTAGCTGGAGTGCATTGACCACCACCTGGAGTGCAAGTAGCTCCAACTAGGAATGGATAAGGAGCCGACTGAGAGCTTATGGGTCGCGATTAAAGGGAGGGCAGGGACTGGTGATTTTATAGTGGAGGTCTGCCATGGGCCACCTGACCAGGAAAACCAAGCTAATGAGGCTCTCTGAGGATAGATAGGTGCAGTTTCATGTTCACAGGCCCTGGCTCTCATGGGGGGACTTCAGTCACCTTCTGACATTTGTTGGAGGGACAACACAATAGAGCACAGGCAATCCAGGCATTTCCTGGAATGTGTTGATGACAATTTGCTTCTCCAAGTGACAGAGTAGCCAACAAGGAGACATGCTATGTTGGACCTTGTTCTCAATAACAAAGAGGGACTGGTGGGGAATGTGAAGCTCAAGGTCAGCCTGAACTGCAGTGACCATGAAAAGGTGGAGTTTATGATCCCTGGGCCAACAAGTAGGGCACACAGGGAGTGCACTACTGTGGACTTCAGGAGAGCTGATTTTGATCTCTTCAAAGATCTGCTTGATAGAGTGCCACAGGATAGAGCCTTGGAGGGAAAAGGAGCCCAAGAAATCTGGATGATATTCAAGGATTGTATCTTTCAAGCCCAAGAACAATGCATCCCTAGAAAGAGGAAATCAAGGAAGAAGGCCAGGAGGCCTACATGAATGAATAAGGAGACCCTGGCCAACTTAAACACAAACATGTAGCTTATAGTGGGTGGAAACAGGGAAAAGTAGCCTGGGAGGAATACAGAGAAATTGTTCATACTAAGAGGCAGATGGTTAGGAAAGCTAAAACAGTGGCAGAAGTAAATCTGATCAAGGACATCAAGGACAACAAAAAATAACTGATCAAAGAAAGACTAGAGAAAATGTGGGTCCTCTCAGGAAGGAGATGAGAAACCTGGTAACCCAGGATATGGAGAAGGCTGAGATAGTCAGCAACTCTTTTGCCTCAGTCTTCTCTAGCAAGTGCTACAGACACACCACACAGGTCACAGAAAGAAAAGGCAGTGACTGGGAGAATGAAGAACTGCCAGCTCTAGAAAAAGACCAGGCTCAAAAACATCTAAGGAACTTGAGGGTGCATAAGTCCACGGGACCTGATCAGATACATCTGAGGGTCCTGAGGGAACTGGCCAAGGAAGTGGCTAAGCCACTCTCCATTATATTTGAAGAGTCATGGCAGTTTGGTGAAGTTCCTACTATCTGTAAAAGCGGAAATGTAGCCCCCATTTCTAAAAAGGGAAAAAAGGAAGACTTGGGTACATGCTGGTCACCTTCACCTCAGTACCCAAAAAGATCCTCCTATGTGGAAACTATGTGAAGACACACGAAAAAAAAGGACATGACAGCCAACATGTCCTGAGAAATTCAATGGCCTTCTGTGATGGGATTGCAGCAATGGTGGATGAAAGAAGAGCAACAGATGCCACCTACCTGGCCTTGAGCAAAGCACTGGGCACTGTCTCACATGATATCCTTGTCTCTAAACTGGAAAGATGTGGAATTGGTGGGTGGACTACACCGTGGATAAGGAATTTACTGGATGGTCATACTCAAAGAGTTGCAGTCAACTGGAAGGCTGTTATAAGATCTCCACAGAGCCTTCACTTCTCCAGGGTGAATGACATCAGCTCTCTCAGCCTGTGTCCACAGGGGAGGTGCCCCAGACATCTGACCAACTTAGTGGCCCTCCTCTGGACTTGCTCCAACATGTCTGTGTCTTTCTTGTCTTGGGGGCCCCTGAGCTGGACACAGCACTCCAGGTGGGTTCTCACAAGACCAGAGCAGAGTGGCAGAAGCACCTCCCTTAACCTTTTGGTCACCAGTCTTTTGATGTAGCTCAGATTACAGTTGGCTTTCTGGGCTTTGAACACAGACTGCCAAGTCCTTCTGAGCTTTTCCTATACAAACACCACCAAGTCTTTCTCCCCAGGGCTAGTGTCAATCCATTCTCTGCTCAGCCTGTGCTTGGGATTGCCTTGACTCAGGTGCAGGACCTTGGCTTTCACCTTATTGAACCTCATGAGGTTCACACAAGTCCTCCTTTCAAGCCTGTCAAGGTTCCTCTGGGTGGTATCCCTTCTCTTCAGCATGTTGACCACACCATACAGCTTGGTGTCATCTACATATTTGCTGAGGATGCGCTCAATCCCACAGTCCATATCACTGACAAAGATGTTAAACAATGCCAATCCGAATACTGACCCCTGAGGACACCACTTGACACTGCTTTCCAGTTGGACAATGAAGACAGGCTGAGGCAGTTGGGGTTATTCATTGTGGAAAGGAGAGGGCTCCAGGGAGACCTTATAGCAGCCTTCCAAAATCAAAAAGGCGCCTACAAGGTCATCGGAGACAGACTTTTCACAAGAGTGTGTAGTGATTGGACCAAAAAAAAATGGCTTTAGGCTGAAAGAGAGCATTTTTAGATGGATTTTAGGAAGAATTTCTTTACTGTGAGGATAGTGAGACACTGGAACAGGTTGTCCAGGGAGGTTGGGTACTCCTCATCCATGAAGGAGTTCAAGGCCAAGCAGAATAGGGCTCTGAGTAACCTGGTCTAGTGGAAGATGCCCTTGCTCATGGCAGTGGTATCAGAACTAGGTGATCTTAAAGATCCCATCCAACCCAAACCATTCTATGATTCTATTTACTGTTCCAATCCTTTTCTAAGTTAAACTATATTTGTAAAGCAGTTAGAGAGTAATTCAATTGAGAAAGGGAGAGAATACACCTAAACCCCCATGTCATTCTTACAAAGAGGCTCAGATTCTTCACAAAGTCAGAACAAGAGATGTACTTCAGGGAATTTCTGGTATGTCTCTCTTACCATTGGAATAAATTTTTAGAGTCCAAATAGTTGCTAAAGGATTTAATGAATTATCTTTGATAAGGAGTATTATTGTGAATTTCACTTACTGTTTCAAAAAGAAATGTACCTTTTAGTCTAATTTTAACTATGGAATGCCATAAGACAATGACATATATTTGAAAGTATGTTATTTGACCTAAAATATACATATCTCTAGTTCAAGAAATGGAGTCTTCAGCTCTTGATTCACCATTCATTAATCCATGGCTTTGAGGCCATGGGGCTTGGGCAGAAGAAATTCACAAACTGTTCCAATGGAGATGTCCATAAAAGGCTTTTTTTTTTTTTAATTATTATTATTGCTAGATCTTTGCAAAATCCATATAATATTTAGTGATTTTAAAAGCCTAGAGGTGTTCACATAAGGAATAGTCAGTACTTCAGAATAAATTGTATACATTCAGCACTGTAATACCGTTGCCACTATCATGAGTTTGCTTTCTTAAGTAAGTTTTAACTTTTGCATAATTTAAAAAAAAAATATTAAACATGTAATCACAAATCACACATCTGCTTCTAAAATGTTTCAGTTCATCTGCACTGTAAGTTCAGATAAGAAAAGTGTGATGTATATTTTGGGTTTAAAAAATTCTTTCCTTCTTGGAAGCATAACTCGAATGCACACTGCTCAAAAAAGAAATCTTATGGTCAGATTTAAAAAAGAATTCATAGATTTGTATATATGTTGTTTTCTTTTTATTTGGAAGTATTGCAAGCTGATCATATTTAAAAGTAGAATCAGTCACAAAATGCCAGCAATTAATCACTTTTTAGAGGCCTGGATTGTAACAAAAAGCATAGGGATGTAGCTAGATGCCATCTCAGGGGACATTGTGTATCAAATGGTATTTAAACACAGTCCATCCAGAAGGAAGTAGGATTTGATATGGTAAAAGCCCCAGAGGTTTGCTGTCTCTGACATACAGAGAAGGATATAAATAAATAGAGACTAAGTAGAGCAAACAAATGCAAATGAAGCTTGTTTCCACTCAAAGATGCAAAATTTCATTGTTTCCATGTTTAAAGGATGCTGCTAAAATGACTTGTTGGCATGGGTGTCCAAATGGACATTAGACCTACTACCACTGAGTTAAAGAAAATGCTGCATCGCCATTTCATATTTCTGCCTTGTCTTTTTTGCCATAGCTGTGAGACCCTTCTGAAGAGCCCATGAGCTTGTGCTTCCATTCTGACCTGGTTCTGTGACCAGCCTGAATTTCTCACAGGGAGCAAAAGTCAACTGTGTGTTGTAACTTTCTATTTTGACTTTCTCATAGGCAAGAGCAGTGGAACTACCTGCTTAGCCACCCTAGTTTATCAATGAGCTTCAGCTTTGTTTTATCTACACCAAAGGCTTTTCAATTCACAATAACAATGTTAGCACAATTCTTCTGTGTACAGGCTGCTCTTAATGGTGACTGCAGGTTTACCTGTTGAATATAGTGGTTTCCTTAGGCAGCTTAATTATGCTGAAAATGCATTTACTAAATTAGGAGAAAAATTATATGGAATGGTTTGTTGGAAAATGTAAAAAGAGAAAGTTTTGTAAGATGAACCATATTAACTATATGCAATGGCCTTTTTTAAAAAAAATCTATTGCTACTCCTCTATATTATGTCTTTAAACTTCATTGTGATTCTTTCTCCTTTTATAGTACAGCCTTAGTATTCGTTAGGTAATGGGATTTATGATTTTGTTTACATCAGTTGCCATGGAGATCCACCATAAAAGATCAGTTGCTTGGCAACTGGGTATTGTGGAGCTGCAATGGAAGGAGGAATTTTTTGTCTCTCTGAAGCGACGGCTTAAGGAATAATGAAAACTTCTGCTCATACTTCTCATGAATGCTTTATTCTCAAGGTCAACCAAATGTTTTTTTCAGTAAAGACTAATGCACTTTTCTTCAAAAGATGCACCGTAAAATGTTTCTCAAAGATTATCCTGTCTCAGAGTGAAGGACAACCAGCTTAAGAAGTTTTTATTCTCTTCATGCTGTTGCAATATAAGGGTTAGAGTAACTGTGGGGCAGCCATAATGAAGGAGGTCTCTTATTTCCTGGCCATTCTGCATTCATTAACAAATTAACTACTGTACATTCAAAGCTATCTCTGATCCCAGAAAATGCAGTAATTTTTCTTCACTGAACTAATATTTGGATTTTTGTCACAGTAGATTTGTCTCTCATTTCATTATATCATCTTTTAATCCAACATTTAACTTGTAGTGTAATTTAAAACTGAGATCTTATTATTCCAACACATAGAGAAACCTAAAGAAAAATATGTTAAAATAGTTTTGCAATATTGACTTGTAGTTCAAAATGTTTCATATCTACTTGAATATATGTGGTATCAGTATGTCTCACTTTATACAATTATACAAGTATACTGTATACTTTATATCCTTGAAATTATTAAATAAACTTTGGGTGAGGTAATTGTTAAACACAAAATTAAGCTTCTGTTTAATCTGAAACTCACGTTTGGGGTATTTTGAAATTATTATCTGCCCATAATCGTTTATGTTCTATTTTTAAATGAACTTTTCTTGGAATCATCTGCTTATTGTGAGATTGCTTTCTGTTTAATATTACTCTTTCAGAACTGAATCAGTATTTTGGTTGTATTATGGATAAATCTGCACTACCTTTGTGACACTGTGTGTAATAGAGATCCATTTAATTTCTTGGTCAATTGTTGTACTCTGGTTCCTGCTCACACTGTGAAACACAGGAGTCTTTTGGGTTGGACAGGACTGGTGCATACACTATCCTCATGGAGCAATGTCAGCTGAGAAACACAGAACTGATGTATGACTGTGACAGCATCTTGGCAGCACTTTCAACTCCTGGCTAAATAATCACAGTATCCTGTCTCATGTAAAATTATGAAAGAGAGGTGCTGCTATAGACAATTTCTCAGAAGAGAGGAAATTACTTATATGACTTTGTATTTTACATGATTTGACAGCACTTTGAACTTCTTATTAATGGAAGTCTCTATGCAGAGATCTAAAGGGGAGGGGAAAGAAAATGATGCCTTGATATGTGTCCTGTTTCTTTTAATCAATATAGAAGCATGGAAAAATGTTGCTAATATCAAGGACATTGAAAAAAAATGTGGAGCTTAGAACAATTGCCAAAATGCTTCTAATACTCTAGTTCCATGTAAACCTTCTATTAAATATCTCAGTATCTTTTACCCATCCTGGAAGTCTTACACTATAAAAAATTTACTTTGTCCTGGACATTATTATTGAAATGAGTAAAATCTTGGCACTATGACGGTAGTGTGGTTAAATTCTGCTATTTTTCTAGACTAGAAAGACTGGTGCAAACACCATGTACATCTACCAAAATCAGTAACAGAAGAGTCTAATGTATGTTGCAGATAGACATCCATACCATAAGGCTATAAGTCTTCTCCATGAGAAGACTTTAGAGGGCAAACTATGCTTTTTCAAACCTGTATTTCAAAAAGGAAGGAACATATTGACATCACTGTGCCCTGTCATCTTGTAATGAATCAGGGTGCTGTGAATTCAAGGATAAGAAAAACAGGCAACAGTCCACTGCGACAGACTGCAAGAGCAGTAAAAAAGCAATTTAGATTAATTCCAAACTTTGAAAACTTAATTTGGTACTTCTGTGTCTGCAAGAGAGGTCTGAGTCAATGGAACACAGCTCCACAGAATGGTGGTGACTTTCTTAAAGACCATTCAATGAACATCCTTTCTCGTCCTAACAGCACTCACTCAGCTCTCCGTGGTCTTCCCTTGGCTCAGCTTCCCCTCTTGCCCGCTCTTGGCATAAAGAGGTTCATCTTATGTTCCATGCTTGGTTTGAACAGTATATTTTGCCTGCACGACTGCATCTCTAGTCAAGATGCACTTGCAACATCCGTGGTTAGATGCATGGTGAGTGGCTGTGGAGTGATTCCAGACTCCAGAGTATGAATTGCTTCTGTGGTGTAAGAGACCATAAGGGAGCTTGCTGTTTGCCACTAATTAGACTATTCCTGTTCTTTATTGTGATGAAACAGGGGCCAGACATTTCTTCAGGATTCAGTGCTCCTTGAAGTTGCTGCGAAGATGCCTTCTGTTTGCCAGATTTGCATTGGTGTTTCTGCCTAGTGCTGCTACCACCTGAGTGTTCATAAGCTAAGCATTTCTTTTTAAGATTGAAGAAAAGGAATGATTGATTTTTCCCTTTAGTCTCTTATTTTTATCAAAATCATTGCAGATTTTCCCACAATTAAATTTTAGTTACATTTTTGAAGAATAAGAATATTGTGAGAGGAAAACCTCCTTCTTAGCAAAAGACACCTTGCTTCCATAGTTATGGAGGATTAAAGTCTGCCACTTGAAAAGCCTTTTTTAAGAAGAGAGAATACAACAAATGTTGAAATAAATCCATACATTTTAAAGGAAAAACAAGTATGTGTAGGTTTTGTCAAACCCCCACTGTGATAAGTTTTATAGCTGTTCACAGGAGTTAAAGTAGTAAACTTAAGTATTTCAATTCCTCTTATCTCTGCCAACATATATATTATTTTCATTGTTTCTGGAGTCTGATGCATTCCTATCCTTTCCAGTAGCTTTTTTTTCCCCCCATTTTTCTCTTCCTGATGGTCTCCATCAGCCTTTCATTGAGAGTGTAACTACTATCAGAATAGATGATTAGCATCCTTCGAGGTCATCTTCACACCACCTTTTTTTTTTTTCCACATAAAACCTAGCATGTCTCATAATTTTAAATTACCTATTTTATTCCAAAGCTGCTCATTAATATGTGATGACTAACCCAAGCATGTAAAGTTCCACAAGCAGGTCTATTTTGAGGAAGTATTTCTCTAAAAAAGTAACCATTACCAGACATTTTGGTGTTGTAGGGTGATTCTACTCTTGCCTGGGTATAGAAATTCACATCAGTTTTTTGGTGTTCAAAATTGTGGAGTCCTGTTTCCCTCTAACTTCCTTAACACCATTTGGCTTTTGTGATTACAACATTTCTTCAAAAAGAGCAAAAAGCTGGCTGTGTGAAATTAGGTGGCTTTCTGAAATTGAGAAATCTTCTTAATTTCACAGATCTGCTTCTCTAATAAGTGCTTCAGAAAATGCGTTTGCTTTTTTCAAGGAAACTTTTCCCTCTTCCATTTTGCTGCAGTAAACACTGTGGCATCAACACAGTTATTTTCTTTGATAATGCTTTAGAAACACATTTTCTAAGCCAGCTATCTTGCACTGAATTTCAGTCAGCATGGGAAGCCAAGTTCTGTGTGCAGAATTTCGTATTACCAGTGATGACTTTTAAAGGCAATGAGAAAGGACCTTAGGAAAGATTTTAAACAGTTCTGAAGACTGAATCTACTAATATGATCCTAGCTTAAAATGTATATTGATATAGATCCAACAGGAACATTAGTCTCTAATCACCAATGAAAAAAGATAGCCTCTCTGAGAATTAAATGCTGCCTGGTCTTTTCCATCATTGCTTAAATAACGCATTTTCTTCTTCCATTAAATAGATCTCTTTTATACACATGCTTATATATATACGCAAATACTATACATAATGTCTCCCTTTGATTTATTTCTTTTAAATATTGAAAAATAGATTTCAGAGAGTAAAAGAGGAGGGGTTTTGTTTGTTTGTTTGTTTGGGATTTTGGTTTTGGTTGGTTGTTTTTTTTTTCTTTCCTCACAGAAATGACCATTATAGTATATTCTTTTGTGTCTACCATGCTTCAGAAACAGACTGACCCAAGGGAGAGTTTAGTGTATCGTAAATCAGATATTTATAAGTTAATATGCCAGAGAGAACAAACTGCAGGGGCCCTTTTACCTCTAGGGTTTTGGCCAAACCCTTTTCAACACCCACAAAACTCTCTCTTGATTTAATTTTCAGACCTCCTTTGTTCTGTTGTTCTATTTTTCTGAGTGCAGCTGAAAAGAGTTTATTTTGTTGTTTTTTTCTTTTTCAGTCATGAGGTAAAATGTCCTTATCAAACATCAAATTGGACTATTTACAGACCCTCTAAATGTTTGCTGAACTCAGAATCATAAGATCATAGAATGGCTTGAGTTGGAAAGACCCTAAAGATCACCTAATTCCAATCCCACTGCCATGAGCAGGGAACCTTCCACTAGACCAGGCTGCTCAGAGCTCTATTTGACCTGGCCTCAAACACTTCCAGGGATGGGGCATTCACAGCTTCTCTGGGGAACCTGCTCCAGTACCTCACCACCCTCATAGAAAAGAATTTCTTCCTAATATCTACTCTAAACCTACTCTCTTTTTAAAGCTATTCCCCCTTGTTCTTTCACTATGTATTCTTGTAAATAATCTCTCTCCGTCTTTCTTGTAGGCTCCCTTCAGGTACTGGAATGCTGCAATTAGGTCACCCCAAAGCCTTCTCTTCTCCAGGCTGAACAATCCCAATTCTGAACAATCCCAGTTCTCTCAGCCTTTCCTTCTAGAAGACATGCTCCATCCCCCTAATCACCTTGGTGGCCTCCTTTGGACTTGCTCCCACAGGTTGACATCCTTTCTGTGTTGGAGATCCAGAGCTGGATGCAGTGTTCCAGGTGCAGCCTCATTAGAGTGAAGCAGAGGGTCAGAATCACCTCCCTTGACCTGCTGGCCATGCATATTCAGCCCAGGATTCAACCAACTTTCTGTGCTGCAAGTGGGCATTGCTGCCTCATGTCCAGCCTCTCATCCACCAGCACCCCCAAGTCCTTCTTGGTAGGGGTGCTCCTGATCTGTTCTTCCCCCAGCCTGTATCAATACTAGGGGCTGTGCCAACCTGGTTGCAGCACCTTGCACTTGATCTTGTTAAACTGCATGAGATGTCCATGGGCCCAGTTCTCAGGCTTGTCGAAGTCCCTCTGGATGGCTTCCCATCGTTCAGGTGTGTCAACCACACCACTTAGCTTGGTGTCATCTGCAAATATGCTGAGGATGCACTGGATCCCTATGTCTATGTCATAGACAAAGATGTTAAATAACACTGGTTGCACTATGACTCCTGAGAGACACCACTTGTCACTGATGTCCATCAAGATTCTGAGTACTTAACCACCACCCTCTGGAGGTGACTGTCCAATCAATTCCTCCTCCAACAGTCCATCCATTGAATCCATCTCTTTGATTTAGAAAGAAGGATGTTGCAAGAGATTATGTTAAAGGCTTTACAGGAGTCCACATAAGTGGTACCTGTAGCCCTTCCCCTGTTCACTGATGGAGTCACTCCATTTCTGGTGGCTGCTACTTTCTCATGGAGGTCAGAGGTTGATTCTACCTGTCTATTTCCCTTTCTGGTTCTCTAATACTCCTTAACCTTTCTACTTCATCCTGCAGCAAAGAAAAGAAAAAAGAAAAGCAAAAAGAAACAAACCCTCATTCTGCTGTTGGATAAAAAAATTCAATTATGTCTGCAGGCCCAGTGGCCTGGAGATGGAATTTCTTTTGTCTCTTCTGTTCTCTAGAAAACTTAATTTTTTCTCAATGTCAAAATCTAAATATCAGTGTGTCAGTACTGTGCTCTGCTTTTCTCAGCTGACTGGGATTTTTTTTGCCAAAGTGTGTTGAAAGGGTGCTAACCAATCAAGTGTGTAAACATTTTTTACTAAGTAAATTCCTACCCATCCCTTATTCTTTGTTCCCTCCTATGAGTCCTCTTTCCAGAGAGCTGCTTTTGATGAGGAGGGCTGCAGCTGAAGGATATCTAAGTGTAATCAGCATGGGTACGCTATCAACAGCAGAATTCTGGATCACTTCCTTTCTTCATGCCTAATTAGCCAGAGAACAAATATTCAAAGATCCCCAATAGGAGCTTTTAGGTTTTATGAGAAATCTGAGAAGAGTTTTGTCATTTGCCTTTATTTTTTGTTTGTTTGGTTGGTTTTTTGGAAAGAAATACATAGTTTCCATGAGATTTTGTTGCCCCTTCCCTTTTTCTTGGAGGGAACATGAGAAGAAAAGTTAAAAACATGTGAATGCTGTGAAATGTATTAGACCCAGAAGCAACTTCTTTAGCCTTTCTAACTTAAAATTTTATTAATATATTTGAAAATAATGAGAAACTTCTCCCCACCCCAATTTATTCTATTTCTGTACTCAGTTGTGCTGTAGTTACTTTGAGAATTGCTACAATTTTTAACAAATCACACCTTTTGAAAGTAGTTTGTCAAACCATCATTAAGGTTAAGATATTGTAATATGGCACATGATGTGATTTGACCTGTGCCTTTTCTTGTAATGCTTTCTTCCAGAGACATGCTCCCTGTCCCACTAAGCTGGCTGTACCTTCTTACCTGGTTTCCAGCAGCTGGTATTTCTGGTGTTGTCTCTTGGCCAGCATACATAAACAGCTCAGGACTGCCCACCCACGTTTGCTGTGAACACTGGTTTCAGACATTCACTGGGACTTGGATGGACTTTCTTAGCAGCTCTTTCTTAACTGTTGTTAATAACAAATGCAATCTGCTTAATTACAATCGAATGTCCCACTATCAATTAATCTGTAAGCTGAATATAAGTACAAACACAGTGGTGTGTACTGTGTGCCTATGCACTACAGGGCCAAATTTTCATGTGTGCTGACAGCTGGGGTCAAATGCTCAAAAAAAAAAGTGGTTCCAAACTTGGATACTCTCTTAAAAATGTAGGTTATGCATCAGTGGGTTTGTATATGCACACCACAGTATTGGCAACAGCTACTGTATGTGTTACAACCCTTTGAAGCTTTTCTAAATTTAAGCCCTTATTTTCATCCCAGTCACTCCTTTAAAATCCCTCGCGGGTTACCTATTTGTTCCCCCTTCCCTTCTAGATAAAACAGAACTTTAAAAATAATTATGCCCTTCACAAACTTTCAAAAGCACAGCTTTATCCTCTAGTCTCTGTAACTGTAGATAACAACAGAGCCATCATAAATGACATTCATTTACTGTTTCTGGCATGCATCACAGACACCTGTAAAATACACTTCTGAAAAGCTCTGCAAGTAATTCTTGTCACAGGAACAAACTGGAGACCCTTACTTTTTCTTATTCCAAATTGGTAAAGTGGAAAGCATAAAACTTGCTATATTATAACACCACATTACATAAAATATTTGAATTTTGCAGTTTTAGTGCAAAGCTACCCATTGGCTTTCACTAAGGTTAGCAATTTCTAATGCAATTTTGCATATTCTAACTTCCAGTAAAGCTATGACTTGAAAGGTTCTTATGCTTCCCCTGAATATGATTTTTTCTCTACTTGCAAAAACTTACTCTCTAGGAAATACATATTTAAAAAAATTAAAATGTAGAAATGAGAATGGTTACAGTGGCATGTTTTGACTTTCTGAAGCAAAATGAGACAAAAGCAATTCTAAACAAGCAGTACTAGTTTGCCTCAGTAAAAATCAGCTTAGAAAGACAAGCTATGTGTGTACTATCACCTTTTTGTGCAATATCACATAACACGATGGATTTTGCTGATAATGTATGACCAGTTTCAAAGAAATGCTCCTGAAAGCTGCAGAATGGAGTCACTTGTGTCCGAGGAAGATATGAGCAGGCAGGAGCACAGATCAGATGGAACATCCACAGGACATGAACAAGAAATTGTGGTGGTGTCAACTAATAATGATGAGGGGCAATCAGCACAAATATCTCTAGAATTTATCTTTTCCTTTAAAGATTGTTCAACAGGATCTTCTAGGCAGCTGAGTCCTTGTAGCCAGACATCACAGAATTTTTCATTGAAACAAAGTAGCAATCAACCTGTACTGAAACATGGGAATGTGACAGTGTGGAAGGCAGCCCACGAAACTGGAACAGAATAAACCAGAACAGAATATACCAGAACAGAAAAAAATACTGCAACATATTTAATTTTAAATAAAAATATTAAAATAAAGATGATTTAATTATTATTTTAAATAAATATTAAAATATTAAAGATAATAATTTTTTAATAGAAACTGGAAAGTCCATTTGAAAAATATACTTAATTAACTAAACAAAAAACCCAGAAGAATAATATCAAAATTAGGAAAGGATATTTTGATGCCCTCTTAAAGTAGTACTACAAGATTGAAATTATTTAAATTCTGTTTTTATAGGAAATTTCTAAATATAGCACACTGATTTGAATTTAAATGAAAACAAATTTTGAAATAACATTATTACCAGTTCCCACACAACTCCTCTTTGAAGTCTTCAGATGTGAAGTCAATTAATAACAAAGAAAAATACCAGATGGGTTTCACAAAGTGGATATTAGAGGATCTGAAATTATTCTTCTTTCTATTTTGCTTTATTTGTGTAAAAGCAGATTAAATTCAAGCAAAACCATTATTGGCATGCATATAAGTGAAACAAAATGATATAAAGATTCAAAAGTCAACCCTAGATTTCCTCCTTGAGTGTGGCATCTAAAGGGACTGACACAGAGAGAGACATTTTGATCTATGAGATGCTGAGTGACTAAATCCATCTCTATTGGAACTCTGAGCAATCATGGGCTTTCCAGAGACCCCAAAATTTCTTCCTTGATCTTTCATACAGTGACACCAAGGCTGGACTCCTAGTCTTGCTCCTCTGCCTTTCCAGGGATTCCTATGTCTTACTGGTGGCCCATTTAGGCTATGAAAACCTACACCTTTGTCCCCACATCAAATGGGTAAAATAATTGCTCACTCAGAAATGTTTAGGAAGTTAATTTTAATCAGAAGACTGATAAATCTCTAGCATAATACTACTGTTTCTGTCATGACAGCAATTTGAGGTCAGCTGGGATTAATTGTTTACCACTCTCCTGATTTCTCTATAGACAATTTGGTAGTCTGACATACAATTATATTTTGTTGGAATAGCAGTTTGTTCAACAGGTAGCTTTTCTCTTGAGGAAGGCTGAGTTGGGGCTTTTGTATGCCACATTCTCCAAAATTTTACATCCTACTTCAGCTCTCTGTGGGAATTCGTTTCTGTCTCACTATAGGAATGTGAGATGTATGATTCCACATGAAGTTGATCACAGACTTCAGCTGATTTGTTCAAATTTTAAGGACTAACTAAGAGTAATATATAGTTTTTTACCAGCCTTTTTTTAAGACTTCACTTAGATTCCTGGGTTCCAGGTAATTTTTGTTTAAGACACTGTAAACTTTTAAATTATCGTACTAGCAATGTAAATTTTACATTTGAATTTTTCTTCTGCTTATTATATTCAAGAAGATTTCTACTTCATTTTCATGCCTAAATTTGTCTCTGCCTTGGAACCATATCTTACTTGGAGAACCTTGCAGAAGTGGTCCAAACTCTTTCTGTACTTATAGTCTGTGACTACCCAGCTTTCAGGTGTTAGGACTTCACAAACTGTTTACCTTACAATAAAGACTGCTACTCCTCAGACTCAAGGAGGAGTCTGAGGACTCCTCTGACTTTGCCTTACAGAACTGTAATCCAAGCCTAAGACCTAAATATGGTTTTAACGTTCTGTTTCTGAGCTCCTCTGTTGATTATTCACATGTTTAAAGTTAAGTGAGGTTGTAACACTCATATTCAAGTTATTTGCAGCATGTTCAAATTAGAAACAGTTTGGGTCATACTTTTAAGAATGAGTTTCATTCTTCAAAAGAGTTACTGTGATATCCACAAGGCATGGAGTGTGCAAAACCAAAAAGTTACATTTGGCTAAAAAGTCAGCTTCAAACACAAAATCCTCCCTACTGAAAAAGCAGTTTGGAAAGAAGAATGTTTTGCTGCAAAATTATCTAGAATAGTTTGATGAAGGCTATTGCTGCTTTGCATATTCACAGTATCACAGAATCATTTAGATTATACGGAACCTCTGGAGGTGATCCAGTCTGACCTGTGCAAAGGAAGTTTCACAGGACCTTACGTAGATATTTTTCCTGATTTGTTTTTACACTGAAGAAGTAGTTATAGAATCTCTGCTTGTCACCTCTTGCTACTTGCAACTTTATACCCCAACTCTGAGCTTTCGCTTAAGATCAAGGATACCACCATCCCTGCATGCTCCAGGCAATATTATTTGTATGCCAGTTCCTTTTTTGCAACCTGTCCTTATATAAAGTTTTCAGTCCTAAGAATAAGGAGCAAACATTTTCAAAGTAGCCATACAGTTCTACAGAACTGAGGTGAATGGTTGAATACAAAACCATACAATGCCAGCTTTTCATATTTTTTATATTATCTCCCCTTCATCTGTATTATCTTCTATTACCGCTCACAGAACTAACTCACTCTGGCCCAGAAGGCTTACTTCAAGAGTCCCATTCATAGTCATTCATGGAGATGAAAAATTGAATTTGGAATTTTAAGTATTCTTGTCAGAAATATTGTTGCATGCTTAGATAACCTGGGACCAGCAATAATGTGATAGGTAGTAGCTGAAACTAACCAGAATAGCACAAATAATATGGTTCTTACTGTGTGATTCATTAGTGAACATCTAAAAAACTCAACTGGTCACAATTAGTACATATTTTGTAAAATACCTTAGTGCCTTGAAATAAAATAAAATATAAAAAAAAATACTAGAAAATAGAAGACAACTATCCCTGGTTTTGGCACAGCTATTAAGCAAAAGACACTTAAACTATGAGTAAAACCATAGTTGTGGTTATTCATACATTATGCAATACAGTTTAAAAAACAGTTTAACACCACTCAGGAAGATTGCTGTGTTGGATATTATTTATGTTTGCATCATGTAAAAGAAGTTGATTATGATAACCCAAGTTACACACACAATTTATGATACTTTGTATCTGCTGAGTTACTGTAATGCCTGCCATTATTTGCATGGCATAACAATTACACAGGAACTATCATTTTTACTAAGCAATGCCTGTCTCCTGCAGAACAAGAAAAATTAAATTGGCCAGAGGAGTCCATCATTATGGGATTTTGTATTCACATGTTTTTTCTTTAAACATGCTAAACCTTCTTTTTTTTCTTATTTCCCGTTTCAATATTCATTACACAAACAGCAGTTCCAACTGATGATTATTATAATGTCAAATTTTTGGTCACCACCCGTGGGCCAAGTTTTCATAAACTGGTGATGTTAACCTGCCTGATTTTTCCTGAAGTAGGTTGGCTGGATTTTGCTGGGCATTCCAGACCATATGACATCATGCTCAGTGTATAAAGCTGTGTGGAAGGAGGAGGAAGAGGGGGACATTGAGACTGATGGCACTTATCTTCCCAAGTGATCCTTACATGTGATGGGTCCCTGCCCTCCCGGAGATGGCTGAACACCTGTCTGCCCATGAGAAGCAGTGAATTAATTCTTTGTTTTACTTCGCTTCCATTCATGGCTTTTGCTTTCCCTATTAGACTGTCTTTATCTCAACCCACGAGTTTTCTCACTCTTACCCTTATGATTCTCTTCCTGACTGCGCTGGTGGGGGTGTGAGTGAATGGCTGCATGGGGTTTAGTCTCTGGCATTTACCAGGTCTGGTAAACTCTGGCAAAAAGATGTTAGGAAAAAGAAAAGAGAAGAAAGTGGATGCCATCTTTAACTTGCACAACTAGATCAGGCAAAGTCTATGTATGGGCTTAATCTGAAATAACTTCTTAACATATACTTCATTATTTTTAAAACAGATAGTCTTGGAAATATTAAATGGAATTTATTAAACTGCAAAGAGAGTAGACACATAAAACAAAGGCACATATTTGCACATGGAGATAATTATGATTCTGGTCCTGCTTATTTTTGCTTGGAAATAAGTCAAAGAAACTGAAAAATGAGTATCAGTGGGAATTAAAATCAGAATATCAGAAACAGGCAGATTTTCACAAGTTAGTATCTTGAGATTCACAGGAAAATATGTGCAAAAATATACAATAATCAATTGGCCTTCTCTGCTTTTGCCTCACTATTTCCAGGAAAATTTCAATTTTTTTTTTTTTTTATAATGCAATGCTTTACATTTTTTCATTAAGACTTGTAAGTCTATATTTGCTAAGATGCCCATGAATGACTGACATCTCTCCCTACCTAAGCAAGTAACCATGACCCAGTGTCTGCAGAAACCAAAACTAACTTCATGCAAAACTGATGTGCCTTTGTATGTTCTTTTCTTTGCTCTGCTCTTCCCAATGCCAAACAACTTTAATTACAATCATCTTCCAAAAAAAATCATGCTACTTTAAAGATTTTCTTGTAAGGGAGCCCTTTTTTCTGATATCTTAAGTGTTATTGCAATAGAAACTAACTTACATTCCTTAATAAAATAAGTACCAGACTGCTGAGCACTCATTTATGAGTTCTGAAGGAAGGAGTACTTTGTGCATTAGATAAAGAGAGGAAATCATTGGACAGATGTCACTACTATTACCAAATAAATCTTTACCTGCTCTGAGAATCGTATTAAAATTAAACTGCATTTTTATTTATGTATATAGTTTTGGTATGCTAGGAAAGAGCACATCCATCATGAACAGTAGAGTCTCTTGATAAGCTCTGAATGACAAATTAAAGGACATGATCAGGGGACACTGCCAGATTTATTAAATGTGGAAAGGATTCAAAAATCTCCATAAAGATTATCACCTCCACAGTTCCCTCCAACCATTCCAAGTCTCCCCTCTCTTTTCACCAACCAGAAGAAATTTCAGCAAGAGGCAACAAACACTAACTGAAATGGACAGGGCTGTCTGGAGCACAGACAATATAATGAACACAGTCTTACCTCTCCTGATAAGAATTTTTCTTTTTGATTCCTTTATTAAAAGTGATTAATCTGACTGATAGGAAAAAAGACTATTCAAAAGGATGGCTGATATGATTAACCATTTAAAATCAGTACAGAATGACATGCTTTATTTGTTCTTGAGAAAATGCTCTGCTGAACACACCTATTTCACTATGAATTTAGTTAGGGGTTTTGCCCCTTCTCAGGTAGTTACTTGAAGATCAAGCCAAGTATTTCTGTAATTTACTCCCCACTTTACAGACTTCAGTGAGAGTTCTGAAACTGCAGTGAAGGCGGACTATTTTAAAATACACTGCAGCCATTATTTGAATTACTTTTCCTTTTAAGTTCATTACTTCTTACTTGAGTTACATGCTGTGTGTGTCTCATTCCTTGGATTTGCTGTGTCCTCTGAAGAAAGGCTGACTTTTACTTGTAGTACAAGAAGGTTACACATTTCAATCAGTCTACAATTGTGAACAGAAATTATGGCTTGGTGACATTTACTCTTTTTAGTTTTAACTGCAGTCCTTGAATGGTGTGCTAGTGTAGAATACTGTGGTTTTTTCATAGTAATGTATAATCGCATACCTTTAGTCTGAGATAATTTCCTCTAATCTCTAAAATAAAAGGTTAATGAAGAGCCATTGATTAAGTCTTTAACTAAAAATGAATTTTAGGGCTCTTTAGTATCAAAGCAAGTGATTTTCCTTATTTTTCTGATAACAGAAGAGAAAATCTGCCTCCTTAAACATCGTAAATGTAATCAAGATGTCATCCTACTGCTTGTGGTAACAAACAGAAAATGAAATAGAGACAGCTTTGCACTGCAGATTAGTGGGGTCTATTTAGTCTGAAAGGCCATTTCTACAAACCCAGCTGAAGCATAGGACTGTGGGAGTACAGTCAGAGGACTACCGAAATTGGAAAAAGAAGAATAGAAATAAAAGCAAAAAAGAAGACAGGAA
>JAWWEE010000085.1:34936198-34954742 GCA_035221455.1 Xenops minutus
GAGGGGGCCGCCCTGCCGGGGGGCGCCCCCTGCGCCATGTTGGGAGTGCGCGCGGCCGCGGCGGGGGGGGCGGGCGGGGGCCTGTGTGTGGTCGCGGGCTTGGACAGCGTTCAGCCGGGGGGAGCGGGGGGCTCGGCGCCGGCAGGAACAGACGGGGACGTAAAACCGGGGAGCGAGAGGACGAGGCTAAAAGAACCCCAAAACCAAACCAAACCGGGAGAAAGGGAGCGGGGCCGGCAGCCCGGGCGGGCGGCGCGGCCCGCCCCGCGCTGAGGGGCACGGCTGCAGGCTGCCCGCGGCGGGCTGAGGTGTGCTGGGGCGGCCGCGGCCTTCTCCTCCTCCCCCCTCCCGGGAGGGAAGCGTTGTTTACTTAGCATCGCATTCCCCCGTTAGCTGCTGGGTCGGCGTGAGAACAGCGTTCCTGGACTGCGGCAGTTCCTGCTCCGGGTTTATGTCCAAGTCGCTTGCAGCAGAATTTGGCTTATAAAAGTTAATATGGAAGGCTGCATAAATAATCATTACTAAATAGCTCTCTGTATGCACATATGTGGAGAAGCTAGTGCTAAGTGCAAACAAAGTGGGTGCCTGTTCTGGAGGTGGTCTGTCCTGCCCCAGGTGAATTTCAGCGCACAGGACCAGTTCGACCTTGCAGATGACAGCCCTAGTGGGGTCAGGATGGTGTTCACGGGTCGTTTAGTCAGTGTCAGTGTTTCTGTTGTGGAAAATAATCTATTACCAACTGAACTGTGTTTGATCCACGTATTGTAGTCCAGGAGCTCACAATATGAACAGATCTGCCTGAGAAACAGAGCAGGCAGAGTAGGGTCCCGTCTGTAGGCAGACATGTGTGTTCAGAGTTTGTACTGGTCTGTAAGTCTCATGTACCTGAAATACTAATGAAAATTATTGTGAACCTTGTTTTTCTCCATCCTTCCCTCCCGCCCCCCCAACCTATCCAGACTCCTTGTAAGGTTGTTGTGGTGGAGTTTTTTCTGTCGGTTTTTGTTCTTAGGTGTTTCATCTCTGCCTTTCTGTGTTGGGTAGATTAGTATCTGATTGTGGTTCCATCCAGCACGTTTCCCTGACATTTGTTATCCTGGTGTTACTGGCATTAACCTAGTTGGAGTGATGATCCTATCCCAGTAATGCCACCTGCTTTTTGTAACTTTATAATACCAAGAAACTACTTGCTGATGATGCTTTTGTGACTGGCCTGACAGTAAAAATGCAATTCCCAAGTTAAAAACACAATTTGTAAAACAGTTGCTTAGTTCAGTTGCTGCACTGGTTTCTTTTCATGTCATTATTGTTTGGGGGAAGGGGGTGGGGGGAAGTCCTTAGGATAAAATCTGGTTGAAATGAGTTTTTGTGGCCAAGATGAATGGATAATGCAGCGGATATGACAGAGTTGGCCTATGTAATTTTCACATCAATTGAGTTTAGGTTTTATGTCAAATTTAAGATAATATATAAACGTATTAAAACTGCATTTAGAAACCCTTGCATTTCTGTACTGGAAAAAAAAAACGACAAAAAACAAAACCCCAAAGCAAAGGCTATCAGATTAAGGTTAAAAAACAATATTCCGTCTTTGATTTAAATTACCATCTAGGTTTACCATTCTAGCACTACATGACCGCCTATCAAAAAGGTCTTGCTAAAAATGGTAGAGATTCTATGAAAGTTCTGCTCATGATCCAGGGTGTTACACAAATAAACCTAACAAGTAGCAATTGCATGTTTCTGTTGCTAAACTACAGACAGCACTACAGAGTGAGAGTTTGAGATAGAGCAGATAGAGAAGAAGATAGTATGGAAAATGTTTTTCCTATGCAGAAGTGCAAAATAATGACCAAACTCGTTTCTCTGCACTTATGTGCGGCTGGTCTTAACAACTTTAAAGCACTCTCCATGGAGGTTATTATACTAAGAAATTCTTTAGATCAAGTTTTTCTTAGCATAGAAGCAGTGGCTGAATTATCTTGTTTATTAAAATAGTCTTACTTTGATATTTGCTTTTTGTTTACTGAGAGTTTGAATAAATCAGGCAATGTTGGTCCAGTACAGAATCACAGAATTAAGTTGGGATATCATCAAGTCCAACCAGTAACCAAGCACCATGTTGTTCACCTCTGACCTATGTCCCCAGTGCCACATTACATTACACATCTTTTAGATGCCTCCAGGGAGGTACCTTCCCTGGGCAGCCTGTTCCAATGCTTGGCAGCCCTTTCTGTGAAGAAGTTTTTCTTACTATCCAATCTAAACCTCCCCTGGAGCAACTTCAGGCCATTTTCTCTCATTCTGTCACTTGTTGCCTACAAACTCCTTTCAGGTAGTTGTAGAGAGTGATAAGGTCACCCCAAGCCTCCTTTTCTCCAGGCCTAAGAACTCCAGCTCCCTCAGCTGCTCCTCGTAAGACTTGTGCTGCAGGCTCTTTGTCAGCTTCATTGCCCTTCTCTGGACATGCTCCAGCACATCACTATCTTCCTTGAAGTGAGGGGCCCAAAACTGAGAGCAGGAATAGAGACATGGCCTCACCAGTGCCAAGTACAGTGAGACAATCACTGTCCTAGTCCTGCTGGCCACACTATTGCTGATACAAGTCAGGATGTCACTGGCTTTCTTCGCCACGTGAGCACACTGCTGGCTCATGTTCAGCCACTGTTGACCAGCAGCACGCCCAGGTCCTTTTCATCTGGGCATCTTTCTAGTTTCTTTTCCCCAAGCCTGCAGTGCTGCATGAAGCTGTTGTAATCTGAGGGCAGGACTGGGTACTTCACCTTATTGAACCTTATAACGCTGGCCTCAGGCCATTGCTCCAGCCTGTCCAGATCCCTCTGCAGAGCCCTCCTACCCTCCAGCAGATCAACACTCCCACCCAACTTGATGTCCTCTGCAAACTGACTTGAGGATGCACTCTATCCCCTCAGCCATACTGGCCCTAACACTGAGCCCTGGGGAACCCTTCTAGTGACTGGGAACCAGTTGGATGCAACTCTGTTCACCAGCGCTCTCTTGGCCTGGCCATCCAGACAATTTTTAACCCACTGAACGATGCCCCTGTACAAGCCATGAGTGGCTAGTTTCTCCAGGGCAATGCCATAGGAAACAGTGTCAAAGACATTATTAAAGTTCATAGACAATATCCACAGCCTTTCTCTCATCCACTGAGTCACCTTGTCGTAGTGGGAGGTTAGGTTGGTCAAGCAGGACCTGGGCCTGATGCCCTGACTGTCCTGTATGTGCAGTGTAGATGCATAGAATACTTGAAATACATTTAAAGTAGCAGTTCTCATTTGCTAATGAAACTTTTTACAATTATTACTGCTGAATAAATTGGCAGTTTTTACTCGAAGAGACTGAGTTTATATGGTGTATTTCTGAACACGGAGAATAGAATGCAATACAGCATTGAAATTTGGTAGAAGTAAATGCTTTCTTTAAAACTGTAACACAATTAGTTAACAAATATTGAAGTAAACTTTGAATGAGTTTTAAGACAAAGATAAATGATAGTAGTCTGGCCCTACAGCTAATATGGCTGAAGTACTTACTTTAGAAGTTTAGAAACCCATCTGTAAGGCAAACTTGCAGATCGAGAAGAAGGAAAGCAGATTTGGAAAATATTACTCTTTCAGATTTTCTGTAGTAGTCTTCTTCTTTCAGAATTTGTGCCAGAATTCTTGGCCTTTTCTGAGGCTCCTGATACCAAAGTGGCTTTCCTGTCAGCTTGTGTCTGACAGTGTTGTAGAGTAGCTTTTTTGTTTTGGGAGGTGTCATTTAAACACAGTCCTCCTCTGGCTACCGTTCAGAATACATCAGTTATTACTGTGTGTCCCACAGTATGATCTCCATCCATACTCCATTCTTGTAGGCTTACTCTCAGCTATCTTTGACTGGAACATGTACCTGTTACTCCTCAACACCTAAACAGATCTGTCATCCCCATGTATGAACCTTGCTTGTGGAGGCAATTGTTTTAGTTTCTTGGGCAGACAAATTCTGGACTGGCATTCTAATGGCTGTTCTGTTATTCACAGCCATTCAGCTGTAGTTGAACTGCTGTATGTGGGTGTCCATGCATGCTGGAGTTCTGGAGACTGTTTAGCATCTTTGTACATCATACACCTAAAGAGAATAAAAAAAGCTTTGCATTGATTTCCTCAGTAACTGAATTTTGTTGGACACAGATGTGCTTTTAGAATCATCCATTCATAACTACAGAGTAGTTTGGATGGAAAAGAAATCATGCTCATAACTGGTCATGTTCTTTGGCTGCCACTCTTAATAGGACCCAGTGTGTCAACAGCAGTCAGACATGTAAATTCACAGCCTCTACTTCTGAAAGAAGGTAGTTTTGTTGCTCCAGAAAAGGTTCTGTTAAGTGGAGCTTGAAATTTGGCTACTGCAATGCCTTAAATGATGTTAATTGGAGCAGCCTATAATAGGAGAGATGGTCTTGTCTTATTCTGTGATAATTCATTTCACGTTACTGCTGTCTTGGGATTTTTGTTTCTCCTCACTTTTTTCATTACTTTTTCTTCTTCAAGGATCATACTGTTCTTTCCTTCCTTCCTTTCTTGCTTTCTGCATTTTTTTTTTGCACTAGCTGTAGCTCAGTCAAACTTTTTCTTCTATAAGTAGCCCTCTTTACAAAGCTTTGTGAAGCTTTGTGAGTTTGATTTGAGCTCTAACATGCAGTTTGAAGGAAGAGGGTGGGTGATACAAGTAGGTGGAACATCCTGCAGGGAAAAAGATGCCTCAGTAGCTGCATAGTTCAGTTCAGGTATGTGGAATAAAGTGTATTCTAATTATAGCACCACAGAAACACTTTTTAAGTCAAGATTTGAGCTATGTGTAATATTGTTTACTTTAAGGGGGCAAAAATCAGATAACTCTACTGTAGTATGTATGGCTGACCTGTCTTAAAATATGTTAATCTACCCATGCAACATAAGAATGAGGTGAAAATGAGGAAAGTGTGTGAGTGATGGAGGAACCAGTATTATTTCCATAGATTCTGAGTTTTCTTAACCCAGCAAGATTAAGTGCAGGTGGAGAGAAAAGTTGTTCTTAAGTTCTGCCTAAGGCAGTTAACTTTACACTAATATTCTTTGGAGAAACAAAAAAGAATAGTAAAGGAACAGATCTGTGTGAATTTGTTGTTTCAAGGAGACAAATTTATGTGAGTGGGCTGAAGTAACATGTTGGGTTTCAATACAGTTAGCAGGAATTGACCCAGTCAGATATAATTCCATTCTCCCACAAACATGCACGTTTGTGGGCAGCAGTGGAGTAGTACTGTTTTAGATGTGATTGTTCCTGCATCACATCAGTATGGTACAGATGACAGAAGAGCAGAAGTTACTCTGCTCTTGCATCTGTGGTGGGGTGCTGGCAGGCTGTGTGGCAATCAGGGACATTGTCTCTGATCACATCACCAAATTCATTAGTTTCACATTGATCAGGTGACATAAGAGCTTACTTGTCCCTGAATACTGTGTTGCATTCCTCAGTTCATATTGAAAGTTCATTGAACGGTGTTTATCTGGAAAATTTCCAAGCCATCGTTTTGTTTGACTTAAGTGTGATTATTTATTATGTGGGTATTTTGTTTCTTTGGTTTTTGTTTTATTTCCAAATGGAAAAGGAGCACTAGTGTTTCCACATGAAGGATGCTGAAGGATGGTCATCTGGGCAACGCGCTCTTTTTAATCCTTACTGATGAAGGTGCAAAAGTATTGCAGTCCATGCTACTGTTTTGAAAAATCACATAAAATTCTTATATTTAGGCTTCACTCGATAGTTGTGAAGAAAACAATCAGGATAGTGGGTGCTTATGTTACATACATAGAAAACCCCCAGAGCTCCAGTAGATAAAAATCCTGGGTTATATGTAAGATTTTTAATGAAAGTATTGCCTGTGACCATTCTTTGGTCATTGAGAAGGCAGATGATGAAATCCTGAAATCACTCAATGTAGTGGCAAAACTTGGAATGACTTCAGCATGGCTAGTCCTTATGCATGTATGAAGTCACAGCAAACTAATGGTGTGCCTATGTATTACCTCTACAGGGAAAGGAAAGAGAAGAAACTCCTCCTGTAGAGCTAGCATGTCCCTACGATATACATGTGTGGTTGCAGGGTTCCTTCTGCCTTTCAGACTTTAGAGTCATTTAATTTACTCAAGGATGGAGAAAATTAATCTTCATTACTATTTCCAAACTTAATATACCGTTGCCAATATTCCTGACAGAATGTCCCCTACAGATCCTTGTTTGGAAGGGTCTATTTCCGTCTCTGTTTAACTGTGTATTTAAACAGGGCAGCACCTTGGCTGTGCCATTATCCTCTTCCTCTCTTCTGCACTTTGAGTGTTGTCTTGCACTTTGGGGGTTTTGCTGCTTATGAATGGGGTGTGAAGGCATTTCTGTAGTTCTGGAGAGCTTACAGATTTTGGTACAGAAGTGCTGGAGTGAAATAAAATAGCTTTATTGTTGTTCCCCATGCCACTGTTGCTGATCAGGAACAGGAGAAATGTAGGTAAGCGGAGGAGCAAACTCCACTGTAGGGCTGGCTGCTGCTTAAATTGTGGTGATTTGTGGAGGTGGTGATGAGCAGTTTGAGGTCTACTACCAGTGTCTGCCACCTGCTAAGTGGCCTGGGTTTTATTTGTTTATTTTGTAGAGAATGGGCCTTCCTTTCTCATTATTCCTCAGCAGACAGTAGGTTCAGAAAAGAATGACTCTAAAAGCCATGGGTACTCAAGCTTGCTTTTAGCATACAATGCATTAACAAACACTTGAGTTCTTCACCCTGACTCCATTTTCATGATATTTTTTTTTCTTGTGGGAAGAGATGGTCCAAGCCCTGTCATTAAATAATGTTTTTGGTAGTTCCCCAGAAAGTTGTAATTCTATGTAACATGTGCAGTTCTTGACCACTCAACGAGTTCAATGGCTGTTGCATGCAAGTGGATGTTTCACTTACACATAACTGTTAGGAGGCTCCAAAATATGACAGCTTCCAGATGTATGAACCGACTGATCCCTTTGTTTAGATTATGCACCACAGCTGATGCCTAGATTAGTGCTGGCTGGACAAAGCTATGGGAGATTTGTCTAGTTTCCACAGTGCCATGTTTATATTTCATTTGGATTTTTCCTTCAAAGCTGACCTTCCTATGACCTATTGGAGCTATGTCCACTAGGATGCTAATTTTAACATGTCTGCAACTGCTTTCCTTTTGGTGTCTGATGGAACATGTTCTCATTTTCACACTCATGGACTTTTATGCACAACCTTTTTAACTTAACAGTGAATTGCCTGCTCCAGCCTATAAGCACTCAGGTAAAACCATGCTTGTAAAGTTTTCTGCCCCACAGCTAGCTTTTTAAGAATATTCTAATTGTTTAAAACAGCGTTTTGGTTATAGATTTTGTGGGGCTGTTACTTGTCAAGTATTTTCTCCTGTATATAAAATAAAGTTCAGTCTTGGAGCATTTGCACAGTGGTTTTTCTGTCTACAGATGATGGTGTGAATATACATGGTTCTAGCTGCTCTTTTTTGAAGTTCAGCAGGATCAGGAGTGCAGAATTTTACCAAGAAATTAATTATTCTTTGTGTCTATTGTACAGTTACATGTATTTTCTCAGTCATCCTTATTTATCTTCAGTATTCCTTTGGTTCTCTTAATTTCTTTAATCTGTCCTGCCTTGTAGTATGCAGGTCTTTCCCCGTTTTCGTTTGTTACTCTTCCTGGGAAAACCTGACGAAATCAGTAAAATATCTTAAGATCTAAGTGACAGTTCTACAATAAGAAGTGTAGTCACCTATCAGAGTTCAGAAAGATCAAGATGCACAGCTTTCATTAATACTTACAGAAAAGTCGCAGATATTTCATAGAATATTCTGATTTGGAAGGGACCCACAGGGATCATTGAGCTCAACTCTTAAGTGAATGGCCTGTATGGGAATTGAACCTGTGACCTTGCTGTTATTAGCACTGTGCTTTAACCAACAGAGCTTTTAATCCAGAATTTAAAAATAAAATATTTTTCTTATTTTGTTTTTTTTTTCTATGTAAGTTTAATATCTGTAAATACATTTTATTTTTTTCTTGGTTTTGCTCTGTTATTTTCATTCAGTATCACCTCAATTGCTATAAAGATCCTGATTTTGGGAGAAGTAGTAGTTCCATAAGGTAAAAAGTGCTTCATGGAAACTGCTGACCATATAGATATTTTGATATATGGAGAATTTTAGTTTTGGGTTTTAGCATTAATGTCTTGGCTTTAACTTCTGCTTGGTTTTGGAAAACTTGGTTATTTCAGTGCTTGAGCAAAATACGTAAGAGTTAAAGGAATGAACAGAACCATCACTTGACACATTCTGCAAAGGTGCTGCTTCTTCAGAGAATTATACTGAACTTAATTCCAGCTTCAAATATACAAGTAATCATTGTATATTTGAAACATCTGTATTTTGCTCATGTGCAAGCACATGTGCAGTGTTGTACACCCACATACCCAAGGCTGGAACTGAGCTCTTGAACTGTAGTACAGTCTTCTTATACTAACATTGAGATAAATTAAAAGAAACAGTCTTCTCTTGTTTACCGGTATGATGCATTTCTGCTTTTCAGTCAGTAATCAAAAGTTAAGTGCAGCAAACTAGAAATGAGCACTGTTGAGCCAAGTTGTATGATTTTTTTCCCTGTTAAATCATTGCTTAAGGGCTTCTGGCCCCCAGCTCAGGAATCCTGCCCAAAAATGCCAGATGTATTACACAGTCAAGTATTGCAGTGTAAATAGTGTTCTGTGCCATGAGAGCAGGGTGGTCCATCTCCTAGTCAAAAAAAAAAAAAAAAAGAAAAAAGGGGAAAATCCACACACTCTGAAATAAACAGTAGTTGTAGTGTTATTTGTGTTTTTGGCTGCACAACGAGTATTTTGGAGCTGAAAGAACACAGATAAATTAGTACTTTGGACTGGCAGAGAATTGAAACTGAGATGCTAGAATGCAAGTTGTGTCTTGGCTGAGGCTGCATAATTTAGTCAAACAGGGCAATATAATAAGTAAAATATTAAAATAAAGGCCATTGCTGACAGGAAAAACCTGTTACTTTACCTTATGAAGAGCAATCTCTTGCACATAGAAGTGGAGTGGACAAAGGACAGGAAGTAGGGAAGGCAGAGGCATAGGGTTCTTGATCTCATGCTGTGACTGGGTATGTTACTGCACCTTCTGAGAATAAATGCTGAGCTGTTCTTGGTTTTAGTTAAATACTCTTTGCTGTATTAACCTTTGAGCATCCTTATATTATTCAGATGCAGTAGTGGATATAGGAGATTTATTTGCAGATTTTTCCATTTTGTGTATGAACATGTAATTTCATAACATTTAAAACTATTTGAAAGAATATTTCCACAAATCTGACCTTAAAGGAAATTGACAAGGGTGATGCTGTAATCAGATTGATGTTTTGGTTATCTGACAAATCTGTAAGTTGCCATAGCTTCCTGGGGTGTGTGCAGAGGGGAAAGGGGCTTTAGGACCTTACTTGTATGTGATAAACTGTATTTAAATAGCTACAGGAATGTAATCTCAATGCAGATCTCCATGTACTCTCAGTGAGGTACTCAGAGAAAGATCTCACTTAAACATCTCTCTTCCTGCTGACGCTATGATAACATTAAAAAAATCCTTATCCATTACAAATTTAATTTTTTCTAAGTTAACTGTTCTGCAATGGTGGGAAAAAAGTATACAGATGCTTAAAGAATACACTTTTTTACACCAGTTCTCCTGGGGAGTACTCTGTGTTTTTTTCTTGTTTGTCTTTCAACATGGGCCTCATCCTGATTTCATTTACACCAGTCTTTACTGACTTCTTGGAGGGTTCCCATAGTCAGAAAAGAGGAGAAGCCCTGTTTAGAAGCTGATGCTGTTTAAACAGTAGATAATAGAAAATAAAATAATAAAGTGCAAATTATTATGATCAAGAAACAAAAGCTAAAGTATTTAGTATGACTTCCAACTCTAGATAAAAGGTAGCAACTTGAGGGAATTGTGTTCAGGTGCAAATATCTATTAATGGCTCTTTCTAGAAATTTGGGGAAATAGGATGACTTTTTTTTCTTTTTTTTTCCTTTTTTTTTTTTTTTTTAAATAGGCTACAGTTTCACATGGCTTGCAAAAGAAATCTTTCTCCCTTTTTGTTTCCCACACCAATTGATTTATCATTTTGCTTGCAAGCAGACTTAGAATGTTAGGGCAGGAACACACTCACTTTTTTCTCGTAACTTTTTTGTTGCGGACCGAAACCAGTTGACTTGAATAAATTTTTCTGTGGTCTGAATGAAGCCAGCAACGTGGAAAAATCTTGCTATTCAGAGCCCTCTGAATGTACATTTCAGCCACACAGTAAGCTGTATTGGTAGGCAGTGGACTGCTAAATACAACCATTTTTCGCAGCAGAGAGTTAGACAGGTGATTAGCATAATTAGCACAGAGTAGGCTATACATATGGTAATGTTAAGTGTGTAAATGCCAGCTGCGGTGTAAAATTTATGTCAGGGGTCGACAGGGCTGTGCGAAAGTATTGTGTTACAGCTGCAGGTCAAAGCCTCCATTGCTTTACCCCCTTTTCTCTTGTTGGTGAATGCGCTAAACAGAAGAGAAAGACAGAACTATAACAGATAAGGCTTTGATTGAACAGCCTGGTTCTGTGCAAGAGGGACTGCTCTTAAAAAAAAACAAAAAAAAACCCAAACCAAAAACCACCCCAAATTCTCCAAAAACTGCACATGCAAAACAAAAGTCCCCCTCTTTCATTATAGATTTGATTTTGCATAATGCCAGCTACAGAAGTGTTGCCGTCTCTGAGTGATGTCATTACGGTGGGATGAGGGGAATCTTGCGGGGGAAGTACAAGGTGTATAATTATGCTTTAAAGACCAAAAACAAAAAAACCCCTTTAATTCGCCTTTTTCTTTCTGCATTCCAAACCACATTTTTTTTATTTTTTATTTCTCTGTTATTTACTGTACTTAGGGGTGTAGGAATTAAATAGTCTTGAAGGTGACAGCATTAAATGTAATAAAATCTCAACAGTGCAACAATCTTGGAACTGCATGACTGGTTTTAGACTAACTGCCAGAAGTTCCTCTTTGGTTTTGTGTGTGGGTTGCTACTCTTATTCCCCAGGTACTTCCCACCTCCTAAACCACTAAATTCTTTATAAATTAAAAATAACTAATACAGGTTTCTTGTTTTAAAGGAGCACAGCGTTGAAGGGTGCGCATCTTTTTAAGCATTTGAGGGGGAAATCGGTAAATCTCTTTGTTGCTGTAAATGTTCATTCATATATTTCACTTGCAATTTCCTCCCCCCCCCTCCGCCCTTTTGTATTTTTTGTAGCCGGCTATAAGGAGTGGTGGTGTTGACAGAATATAGTTCACACCACACTGACCTTGTGATGAAACTTCCTCACAGCCGCAGGGGGTCCTTATGAATCGGCCCCTAATCCAGCTAATCCCGCTCGCAACAAAATCATGAAAGTGGCTCCCAGCGATGTGTGTTTCCCCGCGCAGATGCGGCGGGAAGGAGCGGCGCTGGAAGCGGCTGGGCGCGGCGGCGGTGCCGCGCCTCCCGGGGAGCCGCGGGCGGCCTTTGTGCGCGGCCCCGGCACCGGGAGCGAGCGAGGGCGCAGGGAAGGGGGCCGGCTCCTGGACAGGTGAACCCCGCCGAGTGCCCCCCGAGTGTCCCCTCCCAGAGTCCCCTTGGTGTCCCCCCACCCCAGAGCCGGGAGCCCTCTCAGAGGGAGCGCAGACCTGTGATGGGCTCGGTGGTGATGTGAAACTACCAGCACGCTCAGAGTGGTCCAAAGTAAAATATAAAAGCCATGCCGAGGGGTGTGTTTGGCCGTTTGTTCGGCGTGCTTTCCCGGCCCTTCCTGCTTCAGCATAAACCCAGCCATATGGTCACACGCTCAGAGTGTCTGACGTGAAATCTCAGACTGCATCCCTCACAAAGCGAGACGCAGTCTGTCCTGCTCAGTGTGAACAGCGAGTGAGAGATGAAAAATGGGCTTCCTGACAGATGCAGCGCGGCCTTGGGAGCTGGTGGCCAGTAAGAAATATCGAGGTGGGGGGAGCTGTGACAGGCAGCAGGTTCGGTGCTGGGGGGAGCGCTGACCTGACCTGATTGTGTCCAACAGTGAGAGCAGTTCTGCTTCAGTGCAAAGCCATTCAGAAGGAAGCTGCTTAGGCAACAACAGATGGTACAGCAAGCAGCTGGTAGGGAATACTTGAAAGGATCTGCACCCTGTTTCATAACATGTTCATTCCTTTCATTTTTCTGTATGTTCATTTTATCATCTCTTAAAAGTGCTATTTAGGAAATGGTATCCCCTAAAAGGTTCTGGATGAACAGTTTTTTCATTGCTGTTTGTAGCTCCTTTAAAAAAAAAAATCCACTAAAATTTTGTGCTATTCTATGTACAGATGAAATTTGTGCTATCCCAGGAGTATGGATGGAAAGACCTAAAATGCTGCTTTTAACCACACAGGAAAACAATTACATATTTGCGGAAGGGGCACTGAGAGGTTAAATGAAAAGTTGGGACTAAAGGAAGGCTCACTGCTGTGGAACAACACAGCAAATTGTTTGTAATGTATTACCCAGCAGAAGCTGTTAGTCAACCTAAAGTAACTTGAAACAATTACATTCAGGTGTTTTGAAATCCTTAGGCTTAGGTCTTGAAGCTGCTTACATATTCTTCTCAGCAAAACTAGAAACTTTGCCACTTTCATGTGTGATTGAGGATTTTGGCCTGTTAGGAAGCACGCTCAGCTGTTAAATTACTGAAGAATAAAAGTTCAGCTTGCTCCTTAGTGGGTGTAAACTGTTACATGACCATAAACTGTTAGACAGTTGCAGTAGTCTATATTAGTGGCCTATCCTTACTGAAGGCAGTTTTCATGATATCTAGGAAAAAGCAGAGTCTAAAAAACTTTTATTCCTTTGCTACTTCAGCCATAGAATTCAACAGTTAAGCTGCTCCATCAAGCTGTGGTTTAGTTGTGACTTAAAGGGCCCATGTCTTTAGAAGAAAGGATAGTTTGCTCTCCATGGCCATTCATTCCTCAGTCTCTTTGTTGGGATGGTCAACAAGGATGCCAGTTGTAATGGTGGTTTTCTATAATATGGACACCTGCCTACTAGGAAATGCACTGAGACCACCAACTCATTTCACATAAGTTAGCAAACAGCTGTCAGATGGTAAACAACTTGTGGTCACTATTGTTCCTTGCTGGATTAGAAATAGTGACCCAGAGGTGAACAGCTCGTATCCTGTTACCAAGGACATGTGTCACAGCTCAGTAAGCAGCCACTGTATTTTGTATTTAATTGATAAGTTTGAATTTTGTGTTCAAGTTGGCTGTATTATTTTGTTTTAAAGCTGGTTGCATATTCCTTTCGTGTTTTTTCTCCCTGTTTGTATTGTCTAATTTGTTCGTTTTGGTTTGTTAGCTTTTTTACTGTATTTTTCCATACTCTTCACCCAGATGGACATCAAAATCTCTGATTTTCTTAAAGAATCTATTTTACCAAATCAGAAAGAATATTTAACTGCCTGTAGACAATATAGATGCATACATGTAAAGTCAGCTTTTGATTGGTTTTTAGAAAGAAAAAGTTTTAGCTCCTAAAATTGCAGGGAAGGTTTCCCACTACAAGCGATGGCAGCTGTTGTTGGGCTGTCTTTCTGAGCATGCAGATGGCTTTGTGTCCTTGTCACAGCTCTAAACTTCATCATACTGTGACAGAAAGAAAACCCAACTCTGATGTGTGTTTTTATTTTTGCTATTCATAATCATGTCAGCATTAATGAAATTTGTAATGGCAACACTGGAGTCATCCTCAGCATATGTGAGTAATAACTTATATGATGGCTTGCGAGATAAAAAGCACCTTTTGAAGTGCTTTGTTTTTGTTGTTGGGGGGTGTACTAGCTTTTTTGCATTTGTTGGCTTTTATCTTTGCTTTTCTTTTTTTTCTCAGTCTTTTTTTTTTTTTAAAAAAAAGTGAAACCAAAGAACCTGGTGTTACCTAATTCATAGTATGACAGAAATGGTTGAGATGGCTATATTGCTTCTACATTTTCCTGGAAGTTAGTGGTCCTAAAGAGATACTGAAATGAGCTAAATCTTCACATTGGGACACAATATTCTGGAGAGTGTCCTTTTGCTGGACAGGGAGAAGACTAAGTGTAGAGTCCATCTCTACACTGGTGGACAACACTGTGTAGTTGTGTTCCTACTGTGTGAGAAAGGAGATGGTAGGGTGCGGTCTGTTTTGACCCAGGCAGGCACAGTGCCTGCTCCATGTGTGCTACACAGATGCAGAAATGTGTATTCAGCAGACTAAATTCAATGTAAGAAAACATAGGCACAGTATGCAATTTCTGACTTGCTGTTGTCTGGTGCTGGCACAGGTCATGTCTAGTTACATGATAAATATAATATTTTTTCATTGACCTGTTGCACAACCTGCTGAATGATCATGTAATCTCTTTAAGATGCTGATTGCTTACCACTGTGTTGTAACTCTTGTAAGCTCATAGTTTCTCAATGGATTTTTTTTTAATATTTGGTAGATCAGTTTCGTTCACTTTCTATGAAGTCTCCATTTTTGTATTATCTTTTCATAATGTAAACCTGATGGATTTGTGAGAGCCATCCTCAGCATCATTACGGTATCAGATACATCAAATACATGATATTGTCTCTCAGTCAGTAATTAATACATTCAGAGGTCAGCCATGTAAACCAATAGCAATTCTGACTCTACAAGCAGAAGGCATTTTAAAGGTTTAAAGAAGTGGACGTACTGATCAGTCCTATTTCCTCTACTGACTAAACCTGAACTTGTAGAAAGTGTTTTGCACTTTCTCCAAGCAAACAGTTTTGCTTGTCAGGCCTGGAGAAGGATAATTCTGAGGAAGGTGCTGTCTTCCCTGCTCTTCTGTCAGAATGCTGACTAAAAATGTCTGTGTGCAGAAAAAGTATATTCTGTTGCTGACAAAGAGCAGCACAGACAAGCTCAAACATCTGAGAGAATGTGAAGACAGAATTCCCTAGAGAGCAACAGGAAGTTTTAAATCAAAAGGCCATTATTTTTCTGTGCCCAGTAACAGGCAGGGTAATCTTCCTATCTGCCAGAGAACTTCAAATCTTTATATCAGTTTCTTTATTGGAGGTTTCAGTCTTGTAAGAATAGTATTTGGTTCCCGTGTTTTGTTTTCATGAGGTCTGTGTTCCTTTATCAGTAAAAATGGAAGCTGTCATTGGTGTCATTAGGTACTGCTTTCTGCTCTGTGGCAGGTGTGAACACTTATAAATCCCAGTATTCAGTTAGGATGGGGAGGCAAAACTGTGTCTCACTGGTTTATCTGTGTATTGTTATCATGGACTGAAACTGGCTTCATTGTTTAGTTTTTGAATAACACCTGTATATGTGTGTAACAGAGATACCCACGGAAGCAGCACAAGAAGAGAGCCCTTAGTAGCTGTCAAAGTTGAGGGAGACAGGCTATGTAGGATGCTGGGGAGAGAGGTATGAAGATGAAGTCCCTGTTCCCATCTTGTCAGAGAGTGGGTGCTGAAGGGTAAGAAGGCAAGGTGGAGGATGGAGAGGTGATGTCAGTTCTCATTTTGAGTCTGATCTGCTCTTATCTTTCTCTATACACTGCTGAGTTTTGGATTGGTTGGTGAAGACTGAATGCCAGGTGAATACATTGTGATACTGTTCTCAGTTTTTGTTTTTATATGGTCACTGAGTCATCAAGGCATTTTATTTCCTACATCTCTTTGATTCCTGTTGTAGTGATAACAGGTATTGCAAATTGCAGAGGTTGCCTGCATTGGTTATTGCTCAGGCCATAAAGTAAGAACTGTAAGGGGGTACTAATCTACACGTCTGATTTACCAAAAAGGTCAGCATTGTTTGGAGAGATGAAATAAAAACATTTTTTGTGTGAGGTGTCCGTGACTATTAGAGATACGATTTTATTGCTTCAGTTTGTCACTGCCCAAAGGTTGGGCTGGATTGCTCTAATGCTACACATTTATAGTCTTGGAAAAAGTGAAATAGGTGCTGTTTCTCAAACAAAGAAGAAGTGTGTCTGCCTCTAAAGTGCTGAAGTGGAAATACCTTAAGGCACATAGTCTTCAGGAGGAAGGTTCTCCGGAAAATTTTGCTCCATTCATGTGCCTCAAGCTTGTCCCAGAAGAACTTAGGCTCCAAAACCAGTAGGTATTTGTGTAAAACTTGGCTTTGGTTTCTCAAAGTCTGTCCTCCACATTGGTAGGCAAACGTTTTTATCCAAAATTCTTGGCTCTCAGGATTGTTCTTTTTCAGAGAGAGCTTGCTCTCTACAAAGCTACTGGTTGCATGGTTGTGCACAAGGTAACTATTCAATGGTTAATAGAGGTAGCGTTCATGTCCAAGAAAAATAAAATAACCTCAGACTGTGTGTTGCAATTCCAGTAACCTGAAATGGAACATTGTAAGATAATCTGAAAAATAAATATTTCATGCCTCTAGAGGCACTGAACAATAAATAAATAAATAAGTAGTGACTTTCTGCTATTGGTCATGGATTGAGTTAGCATTGATCTCTAAGTGTGACAGAGGTCAAACTTACTCCTAAGACTACTTAGTATGCAAGGGACTGCAGTGGTGGAGTCCAGACTTCTTTATAAGCATGTTAATATAATGCCATGTAAATTTTGAATGCTGGTTGTGAGAAAGATGTAGGTGAGACTGACATTCACAGTGGAAATGAGCACATGAGCTGAATGACCCACTAACTGCAAAACTGGAAGGAAATGTGTCAGAAATTGTGCCAATGAGAATGAATACAGTGTCATTATTATGTCACCAGAGGGTGTATCAGATTTACGCAGATGTACAGTAGAGACAAGTAGTTTTGGTTTTTGGGTGCTTCTCACTTTAGGTGCTCTGAAGCATTTTTATATGTGATGACTGAAACACTGGGACTGTGACCCCAGTGCTGGGTAATGGGGTCTATAGGTCATGGGTTCAGGTCTGCCTCAAGTTAAGGATGACTAAAACTTGTTACCACCTGACAGCTGTTCATTGCTCCTGGGGCTGGGAAGTACAGTGGTCCTTACATAGTTCTTAGCAACCCTGCATCCACAATGACAATTAACCACTGCCTTCAGGCCCTTCAGAAGATCAAAGAGTTTAATACCTTGAGCAGCTTGGTGGGGAAGTTTAGGAGATGTATTTCATGGTATGTGATGCAGACTTGCACAAGGCAGATCTTGAGTGTACTGGCAAAGAGCTAAGAGGGAAGCCTGTGAGTATCAGAGAAGATAGGGAGGTGGAAGATACTTTCCTCTTGGAAAAACAGCTTTTTAATAAGAACTAATACCCAGCAACAGATTGTCAGTTAAACTGTCTCATGTTGAACACTGGCCTTCAAACACATTCTTGAGAATTAGAAACTGATACACTAAAAGATAAATACTACCAGGACACTGCTGTTACTGCTTTGTTGTAATTTTCCCCCCATTTAAAAAAAAAAAAAAAAATTAGCTCAATTGTACAGATGGCATGGTATCTCATTTTCAGTAGGCAGACACTCAGAGTCTGATGACTCTGCCAAAAGGATAGTGTGCAGACTGGTGCACTGTGTTACCACCACCCATGAGTTACAATGTACTGACCTGTTATTCAATCAGCACTTTGGCTTGTGGGAATTTGTGCCACTAACTCAGTCATCTAGGTACTGAGTAATGAGGAATCATGTAGTAAACGACTCAAATACCATCAAGAGGCTTTTGATCTATCGAAAAGTGGATTTTGTCATCAGAATAGTAAAGTGAAATAGTTCTGTCTGTCTTTGGTATGGAATAAAATTGGAAGTATTTGTACTATATGCCATATATGCAATTTCACTCAGTAGCGCTTTGAGTGTAAAATATTGTCACCAAGTAGAAGAAAACAGAGCCCATAAAGGAAGACCACAAAACACCAGTATTTTGTTAATTGGTCATATTTTTCATTACAACACATGTCTTATAGTGTGGAAATCCTATTATGACTATGGTGGCTTTTTTTTTCTTTTACAAGTGTAAGGAATTATTTTCTGCAATGTGTGTGAGTCGTGAGTGTAGTATTGTATTTCTTCAGCTCAATGGGACCAGAGCCTTCAGGTACATTTCAGTGATGCTTTTAGTGGTTTCTCTCTTATGTTTTTTTGCACCATCTGTAAATAATCGGGGGGGGGGGAGGGTGGGTGGTGGAGGGGAAAGCAACAACAGGCTTGATTTTAAAAAAATGCACATTCAACTGATTGTTCTGATTGTGTAGGTTTAAGATACCTGTGTGGCAGCCTCCAGTGTTTGCAAACTTTCAATTGAAATAAATTAAAACATAACTGGTAAAAGCTTTCTTTCTTTTTTTTTTTTTTTTTTTTTTTTTCCCTTTTGCTATATTTTACTTAT
>JAWWEE010000085.1:34954842-35005641 GCA_035221455.1 Xenops minutus
AAAAAAATAGACAATCTTTTCCATTAAGACTCTTTTTTCTATTCTTTTACTGTCATATGTGGTGGATATTTTTAAAAGTTTCTTTCATATTTTTTTTTAAGAGCCCCCAGCCATTTTTGCTTGAAGAAAGCGCTTTAAATATGGGAAATCGTATTTTTCCATTGACTTAATTTTGGAGGGTTTTTCTTGCTGTGAGCTCAGTTTTTGGAGCTACCTGCTTGGTCTCTTAAATCCATTTTTGTCAGTGGATTTCTGCCTAGCAGTTGCCCTCTTCTTTTTTTTTTTTTTTTTTTTTTTCCCTTTTGCTCTCTTTTACTTCTGATACGTTGAATGGCCACGGAAGTATCTGCTTGCTTCCACTCTGTCCATTTGTTTTCACATAATCTGGCTTTGCAGAGAAAAATTCTGTCAATCTACATTTATGTTTCTTTCTACCTGACTGCTGTGTTGTATAAAATACCCACCTTTGCCTGTGGAGTTATCTTTGTTCTGTTTGGCTGAAGAAATGTAAATAATGACCCATCAAGGAAATAATTAAATGGTGTAATGCCTTAAGAACAATGTGAAGCAGATCTGCTGCTGGGTTCTGGACCACATGCCCATCTTCTTGTGTGGTTTTGCTGTTCCTGGTTTGAATATTAAAAGCGGAAAAACCAGCTTCTGTTCTTATGACTGACTTTCGTAATGCAGTTTTGATTAGCTCGATCTGCCTTGTTCAGTGAAGTTAATGTGGTTTGACAGGACCTTGATTAGGAAGCGATCATCTCTGTTGATAGTAAACAGTTGGTCACTTTCAGCAGAGGTGGGAATGACGCCCTTTGTCTTGCATGAAGTATGGTTTGTTGGTTCGAGTCCTGGTTAAATTTAAAAGGAATGTGGAATGGGAGATAATATAGTAGCAGAAGCATAAGTTTGTGGTAGGCTACAGAGTCCTTATAACATTGGGTCTTTAGTCTTGGCTGTAATTGAGACACAAAAAGGGGAGAGAGTAATTTTGTTTTTGAAGCAGTTGCCGTTTAAAGGATTGCGAAAGAAAGGTCTGGTTCCAAGGCATAGAGATTAGGATAACTGCTCATTTATTCCCCATATTCTTGTAAGGTGAAGCAAAATTCAAGTATCAAGGACTGCTGGTTGGTGAAGAAAGACAGCAGTGAACATAAACATGGGGTTGATGAAGGAAAATATTTTTAGGGTATACATCTTGGTAAGAATTAATAGCTTTTTGTTTCCATGCATATGCAGTCTCTGATTGTATGTGCTGTCACTGTAGTAAGCATGATGTTAAGAAATTTTAGAGGGACTCTAGATAAGGAAGTTGTACTTTGATTTTTTGGTTTTGTTTTGTTTACTGTGTACTGGTCTCTGTTACTTGGTATGATGGACATAATACCACATGTGACAGGTTGAAAAAAATAGTGTTGCAGACACACTTACTTCTTCAAAGAATTCTTGAACAAGAAATTAGGCAATGGTTCGTGCCAGAATGTCTGTATAGTTTAATTGTTGAGGGTCTCATTCTGACAGCTTTATGCATGCAGGGGCCCAGCTTCTTGCATGGTGGTCGCTTTAGCCCCGGGGGTGTTACGGGTGGGTTGAGGGCCCAAGTGATTAAAAAAGTATGTCCCTGCTTGGGCTTGGGAATCTCATCCCCCACATTACCAACTGGTTACTGAGTCTGCTGGTAGGAAGAGATAGATGCTTAATTTCTGCTCACGCTATTGCAGAACTAAACTTTGGCATTAATTCAAATCACCAGTGTCAAAGCTTACTAGGACTGAGAAAAAGGTAAAAAATTAGACCAGATCTGTAGCTTGAACTTATATTCTTGTCCTCCTCATGTGGATGTAGTCTTGACTCCGCTAATAGGCTGAATTAATTGACATCACCTCCACAAGCATTTGCTAGAGAGACTACAGGGGAGGTCAAATAAAGCATATGAACACTAGCTAAGTGTTTGGGTTTGTTTTTTTGGTGTGTGTTTTTTTGTTTGTTTGTTTGATTTGGTTTTGGGTGTGGTTTTTGATTTTTTTTTGTTGTTTTTTGTGGTTTTGTTTTTTGTTTGTTTGTTTTTGGTTCTGTTTTGTTTCAGAAGGGAAGATAATCTTCCTCTCTTTATGCAGTGTTTTTTTCAAGGCTAATTGAGTATGGCTCCCTCTAGAGCCTGTCGACTCTTCAGTCTCCCTCTGCCTCTCTTTTCTCCCCCACTCCCCATCATGTTTTACTATGGAATGTTCAGCTCATATGGGTTTAGGAACAGATGTTGCAGATGAATGATCTCCTGGATCACAGCATGTTAAGCCAGGTAGTGGGCCGTTGAGTAAATTAGCTGTAAGACAGACTTTTCTCCTGCACTCAAAACTGCATCTCTTTATGTGAGGTTGGTATTTTTTCTTTTTTAAAGCTGAAAGAAATACTTACACTCACTTACTCTCTCCCACCTCCTTTTTTTTTTTTAACCAAAGAGAAACACTTGCCTTCTTCCTTTGCCAAATTATTTAGTAGTAGAGTGTAAATTAAAGTCATTTATCTTGAAATGTGCTATTGGAGCAGACTGTTTATACAAGTGTAAGAAATTGTAACATAGTATTTCGTCTGGTCTGCAAGGAAAAGGTTTTTCTTTTTTCTTTCTTTTTTAATTTTTACACGTGGGGTATTGGTTATAATGTAGAAAAAACTGAGGCTCCGGTTTACACATCAGTGTTTCACTGCAGTAGCAGTAAAGTTAATTTAATGAGGAATGTGGTTCTTGTTTCAGTTACTAGAAACTGTTACTACTTTTAGAGTTTACACTGTCATCAGTTTGAGAGGTGCACTTGGTCAAGCTTTTCTGCCTAGAGAGTGCTCCTCAAGGGAATGTAGAGTAGGAACTGGCTAATACAAAGTGCTTAATTTTTATCCATTAGTTGGTGGAAGAGTGAGTCAGGAGTTAAATTACACACGACAGAAGATTGGAGAAGAGGCCATGTTCAACCCCCAACTCATGATCCAGACTCCACAGGAAGATGGTGCTAATGTACTGACAACAGAAGCACTCCGACAGCACCTTGACTCTGCGCTCCAGGCCAGCAGAGTACATGTCTATATGTACAACAGGTAAGGGGAAAATTAAAAATTATCTTGATCATTTGTAAGAGTTAAAAAGTGGATACATGCTTTCCTCCATGTATTTTTAAATGGTTAGCAATTTGCAGCCTTTCCCTTAGGGCTGTGTTTTGATTTGAATGTCACTGGTTTCTGACACTTGACATTATGGCTTGATAGAAGTGATAAATGGGCATTTAACAAGTCAAATGGGGTAAGTGGTCTTGGAAGAGATTCTGAGACACTACCCCTATGAGCTGTGCTACAGCATGCAGCATTTGTTTTGATAAAGGAATGATGTCTGTGATCTTAAACATAGGACCTTATGGGTGGGATTCCTAACACTGAAAATCCTTCCATATTAGAGTAGAATTCACTTACTAACACCATCATGAGATACAAAATGACTGTGAACAGTGGCACAGGTTACTGTCTTTTTGATAGTTTGGATGTAAAGGGTAACACAGATGTGTTAGAAGTGGCAGTGGATGTGATAATAACTATTTATTAACACAGACTACAGAGTTGGCGTTAAAGAGTGTCTATGTGTGCATACTGAAGGTTGGGAGTGGGTGCTGGCCAACAGAAAAGTAATAATGGTGCTCCGTAGGAAGCATTGAGATTTGAGCTATAATGTCTCCCTGAAAAATGGCTCCTCCAGGGTTAGTACTTATACAGTGTTGTGCTTAGGAGTTCTGCCTGTGAGGCAAGAGGCACGAAGTGCCCTGTCTTTCAGCAGGTCTTTTCAGCATACCCAGCTGATGCTTCTGTGAGCTAATGCTGAGGCTTCAATTATCTTTTACCCAGCTGCCGTGTTGTCTAAGGCATTAAAGACACGGCAGTGAAAGTTGTAATGTAGCTGAAAAACGAAGACAGAAATCTTAATGGTTTATTTTCTTCAGCGTGTGTGTGGGACAGCTGGGTATATTCTGCTCCTCTGAGCTAGAGCTGGCATCTCTCTTACTTGTGTCATGGAGTGATACCTTAAGTCTCAAGTGGTCTTATTTATACAAAGATAGGGGTTTGTCCCATTTAACATGTATTGCCTAGCCTGTGCATGCCAAAACACCTCCCTTATTTTTAATGAGTTTTACAGAGAATATGAGAGTAACTTCATCAAATGTCTGCTATGTAATTACAAAAAGAAAGACCTTTTTTTTTGGGGGGGGTTGGGAGGAAGTGAAGGGATTTCTTTGGGGTTTTTTGTTTGCTTTTTTGTTTGTTTGGGGGTTTTTTTGGTGTTTTGTTGTTTTGTTTTTTTTTTGTGAGCTCTAGTATACTTATTTTTAATAATACTTGTCTTACTTGATGATTTCCTGCTTGAGGCCAGTATCACAGAATCACAGAATATGTTAAGTTTGAAGGGACCCACAAACATCACCAAGTCCAACCCTTAGCCCTGCACAGGACCATCCCCAGGAGTCACACCATGTGCCTGAGAGTATCATCCAAACACTTCTTGAACTCTGCCAGGCTTGGTGCTGTGACCACTTCCCTGGGGAGCCTGTTACAGTACCCAGCCACCCTCTGGGTGAAGAACCTGTTTCTAATATCCAACCTAAACCCTCCCTGACACAAATGCAGGCCATTGGCCTCTTTTGGACACTCTCCAATAGCTTAATGTCTTTCCTGCATTGCAGTCCCCAAACTGCACCCAATATTCAAGGTGAGGCTGCCCCAGTGCAGAGCAGAGCGGGACAATCTCCTCCCTTGACTGACTGGTGATGCTGTGCCTGATGCCCCCCAGAACAGGGTTGGCCCTCCTGGCTGCCAGGGCACTGCTGACTCATATTCAACTTGCCATCCACCAAGACCCCCAGGTCCCTTCCCATGGCACTGATTTCCAGTATTTTATTCCCCAGTCTGTACAAACATCCAGGGTTGCCCCATCCCAGGTGCAGAATCCAGCATTTTCTGTTGTTGAACTTCATATGGTTGGTGATTGCCCAGTCCTCTAATTTGTTGAGGTCCCATTTTAGGGTCTCCCTGCCTTTGAGGAAGTCAACAGCTTTTCTCAGTTTTGTGTACATGAGTTGCAATTTTAAATGTCTGTTACATTTTAAAAATAATTTTGCCATAATTATGCAAAAAGAAGATATCTGTCCTTCGTACTTCTTACAGACAGTGGAAACTGGAACATTTGTGTTACAAATCAGGAGAACTCATCACAGAAGCAGGTTACATGGACCAGGTATGTGTAGTAGGCTTTTAGTTACTAGGTTTTTGTAGTTTCATGATGCAGTTTGTGCTGCTTTGATTATATTCTAGTGTGACTGTTTTTCCCCTTTCTCATTTCGACAGATCATAGAATATCTTTACCCTTGCTTAATTATCACTCCTTTGGACTGCTTCTGGGAGGGAGCAAAGCTACAGTCAGGAACTGCCTATCTATTGTAAGCATGCTTTTTTATAGCTTTCTGGTCCGGACTTTTTAATTGTATAACTGTGTATGACTTTTCAGTTGCACTCCCATTGTTTATTCAGATTCTGATTTAACAGGAAAATAAAGTGTAGTGTCTCTATAGAAAATATGCATGGATTTTATTTTAACAAAGATTTTCCTGTTTCTTAGAGGTGATTTGTAAGCCTTGATTCAAATTCCCAGTTATTTTTCCTCTTCTGTTAGCATGTAAAATAAAATGTAAATTCTGTATTGAAGTTTTAAGAATTTCATGCTTTGTTTTTGTGGGGTTTTTTTCCTTGAAACAAACTTGTTTCTGATAGATGTTTTTTTGTCCACCAAAGATAAAACCATTGATGGGATAGAAATTTTAGAGCTAAGAAAATTTCTCGGGTTAATTCTCAAGTCTTCCTAAGGAATTAAGAACAAATCCTTTGCTTATGAGATCATTAAGGAAACCATATAGTATCTTTTATGGGTGATTTCTCACAGTTTACAAGTGTGATATTACATGCCCTGAATCCTTTAAAGAGTTCATTGTTAATCTGTGCAGGCATTTTCTGTTAATTATGCAAGAGTTAGCATTTGAGTTATTGTTTCTGTCCTGGTTTGCATGTCTCTGCAAAAGCAATTTGCAATGGCCATCTCCTAACCTTTAGTGTACAGTTTTAGATGGGGAAATAAGGGGGTTTGTGTTTTCTGGTTGGGAGATTCAGAATAATGACTTAAGCCTGGTTAAGCAGATACAGTGTGGTTTGAACCACAGAATAAGGCAGTCAAAAGCCTTTCTAGTCTGTCAACATCACAAATTCAGAAGTGAGGGGTAGGAGATGTGACAGTGATAGTGGTGACAGCAATGGTTGCAGAAAAGGTTGATGGTTGATAGTCAAGCTGCCAGGGTATTTGAAGGAGCACAGTATTGTTATAGATAAACAAAAATCAGTTATATTGATTGATTACATTTCTAAGATGACTATTAGACTAGCAAGAAGTAATCTGATACTATGAGAAAGGCTCTCTTTCGTCAGCCCCCTCTCTTCTGTCCCTCTCCCATCCCCCCTAATTCTTTGAAGCAGCAGTTGGCAGCTTTTTTGTTATTTGGGTGCTGGATGATTTGTTTTACTTTGTTTGTAAATGGAAATATTTTTTACCTGTGCATATTCTGTTTTATGAGATAACTCTGTAAGAACTAAGTATATTTGTTACAGCTACAACTGGGCTGTAAGAAAAGTACATAAACAAACCTAATTAAAACATGCCTTACATTTTGTGAAACAGCCTTTTCCAGAAAAGGTTTTAACGTTTAGCATAAAATAACTATGTTATTTTTTCAAATATGAATTTTAAAAGTATGCTTATTTCAGTGCTTCTTTTGTCTTTTTTCTGTGTGTCTTTGCTTCTGATTGCTCTTGCAGAGGGAAACCTCCTTTGCAGTGGATCAACTTTGACCCCTTAGAATTCTTGGAAGAGTTAAAGAAAATAAACTACCAAGTAGAGAGCTGGGAAGAAATGCTGAATAAAGCAGAGGTTGGTCATGGTTATATGGATCGACCCTGCCTGAATCCTGCTGATCCCGATTGCCCAATCACAGCTCCCAATAAAAATTCCACCAAAGTAAGTTTTCTTGTCCTTGTGCATATCTTTTCAAGAGAGGCTTGGGGGTGGGGAGAGGTGGAGGGGAAGGTCAGACAGAATAGAAGAAAGTACCATTTTCTTTCAAGCAATATATAGTTCTTGTTCTTGAGTGATGTCATTTTTCTGTTCCTGCTGCATGCTCTTAGCTCACAGTCATGGACTTTGCCTTGTTCTGTGATGCAGTGCTTAATCCTATGTATTTAGAGCGAAGGTACAGTTGTCAGCTACACTCTGGCTTTGGAAATGTGGCAATGTGGCATTTCAGCAAACCTGATGCTTCAGACAGACAATAGCCACTGCTGGAATATAGCTGCCACTCTACGCTCACACCATGGGGCAAGGGCCTTCCTTCAAGTAGAGCCTGTTTGATTGCTTTTTGTAACAATTTGAAGTCACGGGCCTCAAATTTATATATGCCTTGATCAATCAAATTAGGCTTCAGAGAAATTGGCATTTGGTCAACAAGTATCTGGGTGATTTGTTCTACTTGATATGTGGAATACATTTCTTTTAGCAGACTGCCTAGTTTCTCTTTTACATCTATTATTCTCATTCACTGGATGCTGAATTAAGGTATGAATTTGTCTAAAATTGTGCAACCCATTAATTGCTTCCTTATAACTTTTTCTAGCCTCTTGATGTAGCCCTCGTTTTGAGTGGTGGATGCTATGGACTGTCAAGAAAGTACATGCATTGGCAGGAGGAGCTGATTATAGGTGGTACAGTCAAGAACGGTTCTGGTAAACTTGTCAGGTAAAAAAATGTTTAACGATAAAGTCAGTTTTTCTTTGTTAGAATTCATTTTTTTGGGGGCACAGTGGGAGGATCATGCAAATGTACTGCCCTTCATGTATATTATATATCTCACTTTAGAGAGACATTCCCCAAGAGAACAGAATTTAAAAGAGGGCTTAGGCAGGTTTTTTAAATTTAAGGCAGCATCATTGCTTCCTCCTTTTAACCTCAGAATGATAGTGTATATTGCTCAGAAAGAAAGGTTTTTACTGGCAGCTTTGTTGTTTAGAATGCATGTATAAAACGTTAATTGGTATTTAAAGCCCTGAACACCTTTGATCATATTTTGAAAAAGGGTAAAAAAATAATTTGAGTAATGTGCTCATTCGTTTGACTTCTCTCAGAATTCCAGAATCTTTACTGAACTTTCTGTTCAGAATCAATACAGATAAAAGTTAATTTTTATTTCCCTGTATTGTGAATACAGCTTTGAGTGGTAAAACAAACCCTTTTATTTTAAACTTCTGAATTAAGACATGAAACACTGGACTTTAGTGGGGGGAGGGGGGGAACCTGTGAAATTGAATTGTTCTGAAAAATGTAGACTATTACACAAAATGAAGCATAATTCTTCCAGAAAACTTTTAACATGAGTTTTGACCTAACATTCACACTATACATTGATAAGTTTTTCAATAAGTAGCCAAAAGATGTGCTTTTAGTGAAAAAGAAAATAGTTCATTAGCCTTCTGAAGTTGTTGCATACAGTTGTGTACTGTGGAAATTCAGGATGTATAATTATTGCCCTTGTTTACTCCACACAGCTTGTTAGGCATGAGGAGTTTAATCTACCATTTCTCTCCAATGGATGAAGAAGACTAAACTCTTCAAATGACATTTTGCCAGCCAACAGCATTTACAGGATCTTATAGAAATAACCGTTTTGATGGAATCCTCATAGCAATCTGCCTTATCAATCACGATGTTTATAATTTGTAGGGTTACGTTCTTTGTTCCTGAAACCAATCCTATTGAAAATGATGGCAAAACTCTCATTAACTTCAGTGAAACCAGATTTAGCCTCCATACTTGCATAAAGCAGTAAAACTGCACCAGATACACAGGAGAATAATTATATTCTATTCAATTTTAATACAAGCACGTGCCCTATGAAATCAAGAATTCATGCAAACTCCCATTAGGGTTGCATTTGGGACTTCATGCCATGAAAATGTATTCCTGAAAATGCTAATTTTATGCCTCTTCCGCCTCTCTTTTGTCTCCATGTGACAGTGCCCAGGCTTTGCAAACCATGTTTCAGTTAATGACTCCTAAGCAAATGTATGAACACTTCAAGGGGTATGAATATGTTTCACATATCAACTGGAATGAGGATAAAGCAGCAGCAATTCTGGAAGCCTGGCAGAGGATGTATGTTGAGGTAAATTTGAAAGTAAACTAGGTACAATACTACAAAGTTCTAGTAAGATCCACTGCCTTCTGTCAAAACTTTTTAGAGTGTTTCTTGAAGGAAGATGCTTAAACCAGAACTGAGTCATTGCATCTCCATTTTTGAGGTTTTGGGGTTTTTTCCATAAGAAGCTGCTTGGTTATTCCCATATGATAAGCCATGAAAGTTTTGCTCTTTACTGTTTGGGATATTTTTGCTCTGTTGAGAGTGAGGAGAAACTAAAGAACTAGCTGGAATTTAAAACCTTTTGGCTGGCATGATTGTTCTAAAGGTGTCTGGAAAACATTAGCCAGCCATGGGTTGCTCTCTCAGCAGCAGCCCAGGTGGGGAGGCTGTGTGACAGTGCCTGGCCTTTGCATCCCAATCCCTGACCTCCACTGTGCTGCTTCTGACCTCTGCAAATGGCCAGGCAGGGAGGGGCAAAGACATTGCTGGCCTGGGGTTAAAGGCAAAACTGGTACTGCATGGTGGAGCTACAGGAAGGGATTCAAGTAAAATGTTAGTAATGGGCTGGGAATGCAGTAGACTTTCCTGAAGGATGCAAATTCTTGTCCCGTAATCAGTAGCTTGCAAGAAACAATCACGAAAAATACTTGTGTAGCATCAGCATAATCTCTGCCTAGGTTATAGTGTTTCACAGGAGTGTTATGGCAAAATGCTGTACAAGATGGTAATGGCTGTTTTGACTAAGAGACTAAAATTTAAAACAGCATTTTCTTTAGTTGCACCAAGTTTTATTTTACTTTTCATAGGTTGTTCATCAAAGTGTTGCACAGAACTCTACCCAGAAGGTGCTCTCCTTTACTACGACCACCCTGGATGACATCCTGAAGTCATTTTCTGATGTCAGTGCTATCAGAGTAGCTAGTGGCTACTTACTAATGGTAATAAAATAGATTTATTTATTTTTCTTTAGTAGTAGAGCAGGGTTTAAAAACCTGCTTTATTGTTACCAGCCAGTAGTCTAGAACATCTGACGTATATTTAAAATAAAAACTACAGTTTGTAAACTTTACCTCAGGCACATCACTTGTTCCACTTTGTAAACTCTGTGTCTATTCTGATGAAAAATGTGTATAAGGATCTCTGTTGGGTAGGGAGAGACAGCTGTTAGAGAAGGATCCATTCTAATACTTTGTTTTTTTCCCACAAACTCCCCTCCCTGCTCATCTCTTTAGCTTGCCTATGCCTGTTTAACGATGCTGCGGTGGGACTGTGCCAAGTCTCAGGGTGCTGTGGGGCTGGCAGGAGTCTTGTTGGTTGCACTCTCGGTGGCTGCAGGATTGGGCCTGTGCTCATTGATTGGAATTTCCTTTAACGCTGCCACAACTCAGGTATTCAGAAAACACAAGCCTGCTGTTAAATTACAAGTACTCTGTTAATAAATGAACACAAGGGAATCTTTGAGGTGAAAAAAGCTGAAAAAACATTTTGGGTCTAGATTTTTACTTGAGCCTTTTTTCTATTTCATGTCTTATGCTGTGATGAATTAAATTATCATCTTACCAATTGATATTAAAGGAAACAGTAGGTATTATGCAGTGTTATAATTGGTAGATTCTGAATTGTTTGATTTTCCTGTGTCCCAATGCAAGTGGAGACATCCAGTTTTACTTGAGGAGCTGCAGGTTTGGTTTTTACATCTGAATATATCAGAATGCTCAAATTCTGAAGATATTTTGAATATAACTCAAATTATTATCAGCTATTCTTTGCACAAAACTTGAACTATCTGTAAATGGTATACATTAAGTTCCTCAGCAATGCTCCAGAAAAAAAGTTAATACCTGTGTTGTGTTTTTTTTGATTTTCATTTTACCCTTGGATTTGTGTACAGTGAAATGTAAAAGTTGTTTTAATTGGCCACTTAGTGGCTAGCTGCATGGCAGATCATAAAAAACATTCTTGGGTTTTGTTTTGTTTTGTTTCTCCCCCAAGGTTTTGCCTTTTCTTGCTCTCGGAGTTGGTGTAGATGATGTTTTCCTTCTGGCACATGCATTTAGTGAAACAGGACAGAATAAGAGAATTCCATTCGAGGTAATGACAGAATGGGGTGTTAAGGGAAGATAGAAAATAAATCCTTCATATATGAAAAGACAACCATGCCCAGAATTAATCACTAGAGGGGTTTTTCTGAATAGCTTTTCCCAGGGTCTACGAATTCTTGCTTCTATCAAAATAGGAAATTGTAACAATACATGTGATCATAGGAAGTTTTGGAATGCTCACATTTTTGAATTATGTTGTGTATTTTTCTCTTGGTTTTATTTTCTGACATTTATAACTGACCATGACATTTCATAGCATAACATATTACTGTGAGGAAATCTAAGGTGGAGTCCCTTTTATTATCTTTTTTTAGTCTCAGTACAAAGTTTCTTATTTAAAGTATGACCCATTTAAAACCAATGTATATTTGCTGACTCTTTTTTTTACAGGCAATGTCTTCCATTTCTTTGCAGTTGGTTTGGCATGCAGACACTACAACCTCACTCCACTGTACCTCTATGTGCTTAATAATAGCCTGTTCAGTTGGGAAAGGACTGTGTGTTTATCCTGATTTTTCTGTGGTTGTGTGTGGTCCATGGGCTTTGGGTTGTTCCTTTTTTTTTGTTCTGTTACATACCTTTTTAAGATGTGTAGCTGTGTTACACCCCTATGCTGTTAATATGTATTTGTTTTACCTGAAAAATTAAAACACCAAGTGATTCCACATCCTGCTTAATTACATGGGTATTTTGATATAATGTAAGTACCAACTAAGTTTTGTGTTTTGAAGCTAGAATTAACTCTGGTAATGTTTTCTACTCTGAAAAAAAAACTTGAGCACTTCATGTGTCATCTGTTTTTCTTGTTAACAGTATACTTAGTATGTGGTTTATTTCTCACATACACTCAAATACAAACTTGTATTCTGAATTTGTGTGATAACTTTTCACTGTCTACTGTGTTGTATCTGTAGAATGAACCTTCATTTGAAGGATGTCACCTTATTCAGTTGACTTTTAAGGTACATCTTCTGTTTTGCAGGACAGAACAGGTGAATGTTTGAAGCGAACAGGAGCAAGTGTAGCCCTTACGTCTATCAGCAATGTTACTGCTTTCTTTATGGCTGCTTTAATCCCTATTCCTGCTTTACGAGCATTTTCACTCCAAGTAAGTTTACATCCTGTTTTGTTAGTTCTTATGCATGGCCCCATCATAGAAGTCCAGTGATGATACTTGTTACCAGTAGCATTAAAGTCTGGTTTTGGTGCTGCTGCAGTTCACTGAACCACTATGTTGTAGTTCACAACAGATCTGGGTAATAATAACTGCCTGCCTTTGATGCTGCTCTATGCCTATTCTCATGCATGGAGTCTTTCATGAGACACTCTTAGCAGGAAAAAGAATACCTTGCCCCATCACAGCTGGGTTGAATGCAAAAGCCAAGATGTATGCAACTAAGCAGAAAAAGTCTCCAGAAAGGTTTGCATTCTGAAGAGGAGCAGACTGTAGTGTAGTCTATCCTGTAATATTCCTCAGTAGTAATTTAATCCTTTCATTCATGTTTGTCCAATTTGCTGCTCTTAAAAACTACAACCAAAGTGCAATGACAGTAGCAAACATGCATTTGCTATATTAATTATTACTGCAGCAGCTTTTACTGCCTTACTCCCAGTGTAATTTTAGCGAACTTGGAGAAAACTTCCAGAATTTTATGTTCCAGCTGATTAAAGAGAAAATGTGAATTTTATGTGCTGAACCATGTATCACTTGCTCTTCCTTTTTCTATCTTCTTGTTTTTGTGTGTGGTAATATACCTTCAGGAATATGAAATATTAAGGATGTTGGATTTTTTTCTAAAAGCAAGGATGCTTTGAAGAAAGCTTTGGGAGCTTCTCCCCTGGCACTAGCAATTTATAGCACTGTAGAGCAAGCAAACTGTACTTTTTCAGTAGTTATTTTTCTTCTGCTGAAGCCTGGTTCTCCAGTCATTTTTCATTCTCATTGAGCCCTTGACTACCCAGAGGAAGCAAGGCTTCCATTTTTCTTAATATATGTGGCAATTATTACTGTTTTCAGAGATTTAAGTATGCCCTCATTAAGCTGTAAAATGGTATATTGTTTGTGATTGCAGTTATATTACCAATAAGCATTAGTAATTTGTTTGTATTTTCTCCTCAATAGGCAATTTGGTAGTGAATAATAGAGAAAGTAAAGGCTTCCTTGGTTTTCGGCATCATTTAGCAGGAGTCTGTGGCAACCAAAATAAGATACTTAGACTTCAATGGCTAACAGTATTTAGCTCTGCTGATACAGGTCATGTGATAATAAACTGCTTTATTTTATAGAATCACAGAATGAATAGTTTGAGTTGGAACAGACCTTCTGAAGGTCATCTACTCCAGTCCGCACCTCCCTCATCCTGATGAGCAGGGATGACTTTGACTAGACTTCTGTGGGCAACCTATTCCAGTGTTTTACTAGCCTAATTTAAAAAACAAACAAACAAACAAAAAAAAAAACCAAACCCCTTTTTCATAATATCTAAATCTACCCTATTTTAGGTTAAAACCATTCCTCTTTGTTCTATCACTATATGCCCTTTTAAAAAGCCCCTCTCCAGCTTCCTTGTAAGCCCCATTTAGGTACTGAAAGGCTGCTATAAGGTCTCCCCAGAGCCTTCCCTTTTCCAGGCTGAACAATCCAAATTTTCTCAGCTTTCACAGGAGAGGTGCTTCATCACTCTGATCGCCTTTGTGGCCCTTCTCTGGACTCACTCCAGCAGGTCAATGTCCTTTCTGTGCTGAGGGCCCCAGAGCTAGATGCAGCGCTCCAGGTGGGGTCTCACCAGAGCAGGGTAGAGGGTCAGAATCACATCCCTTGACCTGCTGGCCATGCATATTCAGCCCAGGATACAATTGGCTTTCTGTGCTGCAAGTGCACATTGCTGGTTCATGTCCAGCCTCTCATCCACCAGCACGCACAAGCCCTTGGCAGGGCTGCTCTTGATCTGCTCATCCCTCAGCCTGCATTGATACTACAGAGTCAGGTGCAGGTGTAGGACCTTGCACTTGGCTGCATTGAACTTCATGAGGTTCCCATGGTAAAGACCAATCTAGATGTGTGAAATACTTTTGGAATTATATCACCTCCTCTATTGAAAGAAGTTGTTTATTTCTCTGTAATCTATGACCAAGTTTCAAACATCTAACATGTACCTTCAGCAGCTAACAGGATGTAGGAGATCATGAGACTTTTTAGTATCTGTGCTTTACAAAGGTTGCATCAGCGTAAATGTATCTTATGAGAGATATTCAACAGAGATGGGCCATTTTGTTGTAATCACACTGCTGAGCTGTTGAGTGTGAGCCACTAAAATTAATTGTTTTTTATCTGTTCAGATTTTGCTCAATTTTTTTTCTGTTTTCACTCTTCACATCAGAACACGACAGATTGCCCTTGGAACATACACGGACATAACAGCTGTAATTCGTACTGTGATCAGTATAAGTTAAATACACTCATCCTAAACTAATTTCTTTTTGCTTACTGCTATGCTGTAGACTGAGTCACTGAAAGTTTAAAAATAAAGTGTGCATAGCAAAATAATAAGCAAAACGTTTCCAGTGAGATTTTAGCATATTATTATGAACATGATAGTATTCAGAATAAAAATATCAAGATCCAAGTCCTTTTTAAAGCAGTGATTAATACAGAATTTATATGTAGGAATGCAAATGGGTGTCCATAAATTAGTGTTTGAATTGCTCAGTCTTTTCTCACTTGGTAATTTGTGTTTGCTTGCACATAGTAGCACCTTATTTGTATATAAGAGGTGAAAAGAAGAACAGTGGGAGATGTGTAATGAGTATTGATGCCAGAAGAACATATATGACTGAGACACACATAAGTTAGCAACCACTAAAGTGAAATCCTTTATTGTTAGAACAGAACATCTATTACTTGTTTTGCCTACCTTCATCAGGTAAAATTAAAATCAGGTGATACTTTAATCACAGTACTCAGAATCCCAGAGAACCACAGCAGTTTTAGTGGGTGGTCCATACTCATATATGGATTTCTTTGTTTACAGTCTCCTTCCTCCCTCTCCCTCTTACTCAGACTTGTTTAAACAAAAAGTCTTTGCTGTCTTTGATAGTTTCCTATCAAAACTTAAAAAGCAATGAAATACTGCATTTACTTTTCACAGATGCTGCCATCTTACCTAAATAGTGAATTTTTAACAGATGGGCTTAAAAAAAGAAAAGGATTGTTCTTGACATTGTTGTGCTCTTTATTCACTTTTCTTAAGACATTGCAAGGTAACTGTCAAAGTTTCTGTAACTTTTGAGGCCTAGTATTGGTACGATATCCTGTCTGCTGAGGAAGATTAAATAGTTTTCTGCATCTGCAAGCCAAACTTCTAGTGAGAAACTCATGTTTTGCATATCAGTGCTATCTCTTATCTCAATTTCTGTCCTCTTCTGCCAGCTAAAGCAGTTCATTGATATCTCTGAGTTGTTAAATTACTTTATGGAACTCAAACACTGTGAATGTGATGTTGTCTCAAGAATTTGCTAGGCATTAGCTCTTTCCAAGATTTAAAATTGGAATTCAATCCTTTTAAAAGTGAGATTTTTAAAGTTAATTACATTACGCAGGTAAGGACTGTTTCAGCTTTTTCCTTATTAAGCAGTTTTAGGGCTTCAAGATTGCTGAATATGACCCAAATACTCAGTCAGAAGAATCACCTGTAAGAGTACTCAGGGCTTTGAAGAACTGGGTTCTGAGCTTTCAGATATGTTCCATTTCTTAAAATTGTGGTGGAGGAAGAGGTTAGCAGAGAAATCCACTGAATGTTTGGAAGTTTGCAGTAGGAATATCTTAAATGTAGCCCTTTGTTTTGAGTATAAATGAAGGAAGGCAAGGCAGAGTGTAACTGAGGAGGGCTGTATTCTTTCTGAAGACAGACTAGTCAGACACTGTCACACAGTAAATTCTTCCCAGGAAAGATAAGGTACAAAAACTTGTCTAACTCTTCTTGTTTACACCAGAAACTTCCTCCCATAACAGCAGAGGAGTGGTGTGGAACCACTAATGAGCAGGGTGGAACTTTTCCCATTAAGACTTAGCAGTAACTTTTTCCCTCACCATGAGAATGACAAATTTTTTTCCTAAATGTAAAAGTGCAGTAACAGGTGGCAGTGATGGGTTTGTGGAGAGAAAGAATGTATGCATTTAAGCTCATTTAATTATCTTCTCTGCTGAAGTGGCTTGTTCCCTGCCTTTTACCCACATCATTTACCTTTCCCTCCCCCTGGCATGAGAATTTGACAAGCAAAATTAAAGCCTATGGGAAAAGGGGGTGGGGAGGGGCAAGGATCCGAGTCTGTACCCTGTCAGGAGGGAGTTGCAGATAGAGAGCAGTAGGGTGGAAGTTTTCCTGACAGACCTCCTCCTCCGTTCATCACCTCTGGCTATATAGCACACCCGGTCTCCTTGGGTGGGCTGCCAGGAATGGCACATAGCAGCACATACCTTCAGTGGGGCCCCAGCACATACCTACCAGCCTGGCTCCCTGCTCCCTCTCTGCCTCCAGCACAGACTGCCATTCTTCTGTCTCCATTAACAGTTGCAGCAGCAATAATATTTTTAGGCTGTGCCTTATGAAAAGATGCGAAAACCATAGCATGTTTCTCAGGAAGTGAGCAACGTATTTTTTTCTGATTAATGGAATTTTTTTACTGCTCTCTGATCTCATTTCACTGAATGCCTTCGTTTTACACCCTTGAGCAGGCTCCATTTTATCCCTTCTAGGGCTGATCTTACCTTTGTTGATTTCTCAAGTAAAAGGTTTGAGGCCCTTTCCTTTCACCTTTGACCATTGGTCTCTGAAGGAGTGAGAGAAGTATCACTGTCCCAAAAATCCTAAACTTGCTTTCAGCTTGGGTGCTGCCTGTAGTTTGGAAGCTCTGCTGCCACAGTTTGTTGTTGCTTTTACAGATTGTGGCCTTTGCATTTTTCATACATTTCCATTCCACGACACCAGATGTCTGAACAGCTTTGGGAGGGAAGCAGTGGCAGATGCATCAGGTCAGGGACTGAGTCACTCCTCAACAATTCTTCCTTCCCTCTCCTTATCAAATCACAGGGTGTTTTTTCATGGGCCAACAGTCTAGAATTCATGAAAGAACAGAATTTTCTGTATTTAGTTGTGAAAATGGAGAGCTGTTACATCCATATAACTCTGGAGAGGTGGGTGAGAGAGAGAGTATGCATTATATAGGAAGTGTGGTGTTAAGCTCTAGGAACCTATTTAAGTACTAATCAGAACAGAGATTGCTTTGAAATACTTCACTTGCAGGGTAGTTAGTATATCAACACTGGGATGGCACAATGGAAAATCTAGTTGTTCTAAAAAGAGATTTCCATTTAAGTAGGCGGATTTACTGTGTGCTGTTGGATTAGTTTTGATACTTATTAAAAAAAATCAAATGTCGGTACAGCTAACTTTAACGGCATCTTAACCGCACACTTGAGTATTAGTTTTCAGATTTAGTAACACTGGAGATTCAAGGATGTTGGGATTTACAAAGGGAACTGATACGGCATGAAGTATTTGCAGTTTATGGAGCAGAAACAGAGAACTTCTGTTAGTTTTTCAGCCATGCTGGGAGGAGTAAGAATTATTTAGTCAGACCTCAGCTGTTTTTTCCAAATCTCAGTAAATCTTAGCTGATCCTTGATACAGGATCCTGCTTAGGCACAACTAATTATTCATGTTACATGGGTGATTCAACCTTTTTTTGATTTAGTGGCAGTAAAGAAAACAGTTGTATGAACTAAGTCCAACAAACACCTTTCTTGCAACAGCAACCATTTGTTTTTCTGACAGATTGAATTAATTCTAGAGAGGATCAAAAGCAAATCGCTAAATTTTAAAGTCTTGGCTATGACCTTACATACCTTTCTGTGTGAATATTTATAAATCATTAAATAGTCATTGGATCTGTTCTCACAAAGATGGCTAAATACTAATTTGGCTTTAAGTACCAGGTAAATTCTGTTTTAATAGCTCTGTCTACAGACAACCAGCAGGACTAAAATATTCAGCCTTCAGGCAGGCTGGAGACAAGAAAAGAGGAACACCAGTAAAACCCACTTTTGTATTCAATGTATTTATGATTGAAATTCCTAGAAAATGTTTACATAATTAGTTGATTCAGTCATCTTTAGAGCAGTAAAAATTATATCTTAGACTTTTATTATACTCTGAAAGCTTCAAAACTGTAAAAAATCATTGAGTGGTTACCATGATTTTCACAGATAAATTTAAGCAATTTATGTCATAACATAACTCAGTTTTTAAAACATTGATTTTTGATATCACATCTTTTGTGCTGCCAGTTTTAAGGTCCCATTTTTCAAAATCAAAAGAAGCCATTAATTTATTTGGGGAAAAACGAGGTCACATTTATATCAGGTCATTTTTGTAGTCCAACTTTTGTTCCTTTTTATGACTGTTTTAACTCAAGCAGTCATTGTTTCAGAAGTCACAGGTGGAAGCACTTCATAATTTATATATAGATTACCTTAAAAGGAAACTGAGCTACTATTGAGGTGGCTACTGCTTATTTAATGGGTAAAATGTAAGGGTTTTTTTCCACCAGTTGATGGCTCAACCACTTTTTCCCCATTGTCTCTCCTACTCTTACAACTATCTTCCAGTTCCATCTGTGCCCAGCTTTTCCTTTGTGATGGTTAGTGCTCCCAACAATTCTGCATTACAAATAAATGCTATCAATAATAATGATAGATGCTGCACCACATATGTTTATGGAAATTCTCTGGGAGTCTCTGTGTGGGAAAGGGTTTGAAGTATGGTTTGAAAGGGGGTGGGCAGGGAGGTTGTTTTTTTCATTATGTGATACTCGCTTTACAAATTAAACCAAGTATTCTTGTTCCAATTTAAGACTCATTTTGCTAGACTGGCTCATAAATCAAGCTCTGTTAAACACAAGATATTAATACACAGATTTACTATGTGGTATTGGTTTAATTTTGATTTTCCTTTAAAAAGAATCCCCGATAAAGTCAAAATGTTGCTCTTTTTTGGCTAGACTTCTAAGTAAGTACATCAAGCACATCAAGTGATCTACCTATTTTACTAAATAGGTAGATCAGTTTCATTAAAATTTACTTAAACCTTCATTTCTGGTTTAATAACAAGCTTTAATGTTATTGTGATGCTTAAATTACTTCAGATCCCTTAAATGTGAGAACTTCAGTTCTAGTTCCAGGTTTGCTTTGCCTTCTGTCTTATTTTACCTTGAGATTCTAAATGTGTCAGAATTTCATGTAAAAATATGATTATTGAGTCAGTGGACTCTTTTTCCACTTTATAAATAGTTACCACATATCCAGGCACAGATGTATTAAAATAATACAAACTTCATTATTAAAATTAATGAATTAACTGTGATAGACCTACCATACTGAAATGGAAATGTGAAAGTGTATCTCCTAATTTGCTCAGGCAAAAGCTTGAAAACATCTGATGGGTTGAACTGGTAAATGTGTGAATGGATAAGAATTGAAAGGAATTTTTGTGCACTATAAAGCTGATGCCCTACATGAAGTTTAGCAGCATCACTTCTCCTGTGATTGTCTCTAGGCAGCAGTTGTGGTGGTGTTCAACTTTGCTATGGTTCTGCTGATTTTCCCTGCTATCCTGAGCATGGACCTTTATCGTCGTGAAGATAGGAGGCTGGATATATTCTGCTGTTTTACAAGGTGAGAATGAGCAATAGATTGATGTATGTCCTTTTTGTGGTCACCAGTGTTTTCATTCCTTGTAAGGAGTGGAAGTTCCCCACTGAAGCAGGGTCAGTATGTTGTTATGATTTCATTGCTAGTGACTGACTTACATTTGCTATCTTGGTTTTTACCTGTCTGAGGAGAAAAGGTAAGATACGTCTGTCTCTCTTTCCCTCTCTCCCCCCACTTCTCCCTCCTCCTCCACTTTTCCCTTTATTTATACATATGTTCATTTTGGTTGTTGGAGAACAACCTTTTGAAAGCAGATAAAAGCTCCATGATTTAGGAATATCTTCAGGTATTTTTAGAATGTTATGAGATACTGTAAGGTGACCAGTGCCAATACTAGGTAGACTTGGAAAACTGGTACATAACTCAGGATATTGGGAGGCCTCATTTACAGTAAATCATTATGTGTTAATTTTTATGGTTTTATGTCTTTAAACCTAAATAAACTGTAAAATTACTTCCCCTTGGCTGAGTTTTTCATAGAACTAAAAGGAATATCAGTACCATTACAGGATAATGCTTGATAAAGTTTCTGTTATGGCTGTGCATTCAAACTGTGTATAACTACCTGGGTACTGACCTGATTAGCTTGTGTAATTAATGGAGTAGTGTGCGTAAAGGTCAATGTCTTCAGACAGATGCTATTTCCTTTTTCCTGGAGCACAAAAAATGTGCAGGTATTTTCAGAGGCCTACATTATGAACCATATCTGAGAAATGTTTCCTTAAAGTGCAGAATAAAATTAACACCTAAGCATTACATTTAATGAATATAAACCATGTAGTAGTAGTAGTAGAAGCAACGTCAGATGAAAACACATGTTTTCTATGTACTCCACTTAATCTAAAGAAATGTAGTCAGATGTTTTTCTCTTCTCTTACAGTCCATGTGTCACTAGAGTGATTCAGATTGAGCCCCAAGTATATGCAGAGAATGACAATACTTGCTACAGTCCTCCACCCCCATACAGCAGCCACAGTTTTGCGCATGAAACTCAGATTACAATGCAGTCCACAGTGCAGCTGCGCACAGAATATGATCCCCATACGCAGGTGTACTACACCACAGCAGAGCCTCGCTCAGAAATATCTGTGCAGCCAGTGACAGTGACGCAAGACAACCTTAGCTGCCAGAGCCCAGAAAGCACAAGTTCGACGAGGGATTTGCTTTCCCAATTCTCAGACTCCAGTATGCATTGTCTTGAGCCACCCTGTACAAAGTGGACGCTCTCATCTTTCGCAGAAAAGCATTATGCTCCATTCCTCCTGAAACCAAAAGCTAAGGTAATCAGGCAACTATTTACCTGTTTTTCCAAAACAGTCTTCTGCCTTGTCCAATTATCCTGGCAGTGGTATTAAATATAAGGAATAAATACAATTCTTGTGGAATAACAGTTCTTAATAATTTTACAGATGATTTCTTACTTTAAAAGTTTTATCTTGCAAGAGTTGTAGAGACATACTTTTCGAATGTGGTGAGGGTTTTGGTGACTTTCAGTAGTACAAGCTTGTGACTAGTGAAACTAAAGCCACTTTTAAACTTTACGACAATATAAATTCTTCATCCATGATGCAAAGCCTGTTCAGATAAGCTCAGTTGTATAGTATGTGTGTGTTTAGGAAAAGAAAATAAAAAAAGAACGAAAACCTTGAAAGTAGATTGATGGATGTTAATTTTGAACGTGGCTTTGTAGTCTGACATTATGAATTGTTAGTTCCTTTAGAAACCTAAAACCAAAAATATTTCCATTTTCTGTTGCAGATTGTGGTTATTTTTCTTTTTCTGGGTTTACTTGGGCTCAGCCTTTATGGAACTACCCGGGTGAGAGATGGACTAGATCTCACAGACATTGTGCCACGGGAAACACGGGAATATGACTTTATTGCTGCACAGTTCAAGTACTTTTCCTTCTACAACATGTATATTGTGACACAGAAAGCAGACTATCCAAATGTCCAGCACTTACTTTATGAACTTCACAGAAGTTTCAGCAATGTGACATATGTTTTGTTGGAAGAGGACAGGCAGCTTCCCAAAATGTGGTTGCACTATTTTCGAGATTGGCTGCAAGGTAAGAGAGTGTTACACAAACTTTGCTTAATTCAACAAAAGTAACTGTTGCTCACAGTGGTGTTGCTGCCTTCTTCAAATATGGTCACACAGTTAAAGACTGTGAGCAGGAGGGAAAATGTGTAGGTGCTGATCCAAAGTCACACATGGACTTGCTGTTTTTCCAGCAGGTCACTTAAGCACAAGGAATTTAAGTTTATTCCCCAGTAAGACAATCTTGAACCTTTAAGTAATTCTATCCATGCCAATCATTTCTAAACAGCTAATGTGCATTATAATTTATGGCCAAATACGACTCACTGTCTTGGGTAAATAAATGTTTTCTGAGTGTTTTCAGAACAGAAAATGAAAAGTCCCTGTCCAGTGATGTATTCTGACTCAGGCTTAACTTTCAGCTCTTGAGTGATCCTGTTGGTTTCATCTGGGACTGCTAGCATGGAGACAATTCAGTGTGGCTTATATGTTTTATTGCATTGGAAACTTAACTACGTATTCTAGATTTCCAATCAAGTATCCTCTCTCTGTGGGCCTGCTTTTTCTATGCTGAAGTGTAACAGGATGGAGAAAGAGAAGAGGAGGCATAGCTATGATGATAATTGTATTGAAGTCAGCTAATTAAAGATGTTAAAAATAGTGTAATTGCACATGTTGAGACAGGTAATTGTTTTGTATTTAAAATAAGTAGTTATGCTACATCTTAGAAAATTTACAGCGAACATACCCTCTGAAAGGTTAGGTCTGTCCTACCTCTGTCTTTCTATTGTGAGAATCTCCAGGAAGCTTTTGCCGATAGAAAAATAAATTGTGCTGACCTAGTGAAACTGTCAATTTTAACCGTGTGTACGGGTGACCAGTGCAGCCAGTGATTCTTAGAGAACATGTAGGTAACTGTCAGTAACTGGGTATTTTATTTTTCTGAAAATAGGTTGTGCAATATTAGGAAACCAGATGCATCCAAGTGATAGATCTGTACAAAATGAGCAAGTTTCCTTTGTGTTTAATGCATTGATAAATAATGCAAGGCAGTATTTCAGATATTAGTTTTGGAGGTTTTTTTATGGTTTTTAAATATATTGGACTGATTCATCACAGTCTACTTACTGGAAGTTTTATTTAAAATATTTTACTTGCATAAGCATATTGAGCTGTAAGGGAAGACATTACTGGCAGGAAGAAAATTCAGCATAATTTAGATGTTTTGCTGGATTGGAACCTTAGTGTATTTTCTAGATTTCTAAGCAATCGTCTTTCTACATGCTTTTCCAGATTCTCTTAAACCTCTGCTGTTTATTTTGTTTCTTTTGTGGGTATTTCTAGCTGCTATTCCAAAACAGTAGGAAAAAACGTGTCTGGTGTTTCCCCCTTCCTCAGCGAGGGAGATGGAAATCTGAGATTGTGTTCAGGAAGCTTTAATAGTACTCAACCTCAGCTCAATCTGCCAACAATAAAGTCAGAAGTGTCCTTGGATCTGCTCCCTTGCAGGCTACTCCAAGTGAAATGTTGGAGGCTAGCCCACCTGGTGTTGCTCCCAGGAGTGCGTGCATTCCCAATGCTGCTCTCTCAGGTGTACCACATCCTTTCCCAAACCACTTCCACTTTGGGTGCCTCCCTTTCCTCTTTGTAATCATCTGCTTGTGCTAAGGACTCTGTGGCCTTGGCCTGGTGTCAAAGGCCTACATGTCGTGTCTGAATTGTATATCCATATGTCCATGCTCGTATGTGACCTTTACAGACCTACTCTTCTCTTAAGGGTGTTCCTTAAGGGGTCTTCTTAAGCGTGCTTAGTTCAGCACATAGTTACTTTTTCCATTCCAATCCACATTAGCCTGCCTGTCCTTATTTGTCCTCTTCTTCCACTGGAGGAGCTGTGTGTATTTCTGGTACCCTGACTATACTGGCAGGCTGCGTGGAATAAAATATTATAGTGGAATGGTCAGTGAGAATCCAGGAAGCAGCGACTTGCTGTGATCCAAGTGGACATGCCAATGCTGTGATGGAAGGTGCATTGCTTGGTCCATTGATCACCTACAGTTTTAGAATTAATCATTATAATTTTTAATTAGAATTCAGGTCTGTATCCTTATTCCTCCTACCCACTTTCACTGAGAGGGACACAATTAATACCACCCTGCTGCTTCATGAAGTCACAGGGCTGTCTTCACAGAGTGTGATGCTGCATTCACAAAGCTGTAAAGGAGGATATTGAGATGTATCAATAGGAAGAAGTTTTGGTTTCAGTTGGTACAGGGCATTAATGTAGGGGGGGGGAGCTAAACTGTTACACTAAAAGCTGCCACACTTGTCATAGCTGGGGAATTATCTTGTGGTGTAGAGGCTAAATAACACCTGGTTGTTACCTACTGTGGCTGGTTCGAGGGAGTCAAGTGAGAGAAGATGAAAATAGAATTTGCAAATAAGATACAGTTTTAGGCTGAATTCAGGGAGGATCCTCTGTGAGGTGGAACACTTCTACTGGTATATTTTGCATGCTGGAGGGACAGGATAATTGAACTGGGGACAGCTTTGAAGTGCATAGCTAATTCCTGCCAACTTGACTGTAAATTTGGTGCTAGACATTAATGGCTCAAGATGACCTCCTGATGTGCACACATTTGTCCAGCAGAATGAGGAAAGCAACATGTGAAGCATTTTTTATCAGGAAGATGTCCTTGGTCTTAGCTGTATATTTTCACTTGTTTAAGAGCAGTGGAATGCTTTCTGCCTAATGTACTTCTCTTTTCAGAGGTCCTCTTGTGTTTTTGCTTTCTACTATCAGATTATTACCATATTTTCCGTTACTGAAAATGCAACTGAAGAGAAGTTAACACTAATCATTCGTTTAAACTGTAAATGTTAACATTATTTTTGTAAGTGACTGAATGTAAATGAGGTAGCTTGAATTCTCTGGTGGCTTCTAATCAGTGTGTTTTTGCAAAGGGAAATATTATCTGGTGTTTCATGGTGGCAGCTGTTCACATGAGTCAGTAGGAATTCCATCCTCACCCCCCTTCCTGCATCCCACATAAGTTTGGATGTTTGTCACTTCTAAAGTGTTAAGCAAAAGTGACTGCTGATATGAGAAAATCCCATATATAAGATCTTTTAAATTCCCTCTATTTTTATAACTCTTCTGCTGAAAGAGGTCAACAAGATACTTTTTCTGCCCCAAAACATTTAATTATTCTCATTTATAAAAGATTAAATGTCTTTTAAAATAATTGGTATGAACATGTTTGCTTTGAAAGCAGCAACTCTACTACTGATTTCAAAGTGTAATGGGAAATTTTCATTATTAAAAGTTTGAAATCCTTTAGAAATTAAGCACAACTGCTAGTGATTTCTTGATATTCTTCCTGCACTCTTTTGCAACTACAAACTGGTACCATCACATGCCAGTGGATTTATTTGCTAGTGTGTGTCTGTGGAGCCCCCTGACAGGGGTGAGATATTTGTCTGAAAGCTCTGCCCTGACCCGCTGTCTCTCACAGCAGTTTGTGTGCTCCTCTGGCTAAAGGAAATAATTTTTACTGGAAGTTGAGATGTTCTTAGGTGGTCTCCATCTTTTCTACATGCTTTTTTGACAGCCTCCTCTTAACTTTCCAAAGTTGTCTTGCGTGTGACTGGTACAATAGCACAAAGGCTCTCACCTGGCCACTCTGGGACACTGACATGGAGCTGGATTTGGCACAGGAGAGATGGGTTGGTATTTTTGCATGTTGTAAGCAATATTTCCCTTCTCTAAGGGTGCCAGAAAACAATGCTGTTTTAAAGGGGACCCCAAATTCCTTTGGTGATGCCATAAAACCTGTCAGCAAATTACCGTTCTCCTGGACCTGTGCTGGAGGGTTGCACGCAGAGATCTGCTTTCATTGTTTCTCAGCCTCTTGGCTTCACACAATTTGACACAATTTAGCAAGACAACATAGGAGGCAGTTTTCTAAGGGAAAAGGGGATGAATTCATACATGGGTAGAGCGGGTACTTTGTCCTGGAGGCCGGGTGCATTTTCCCTTATCTCAGTACAGCTGTAGTTAACCTATCCAATCTGCAGTGATGGTTTTTGTTATGGCTTCTCAGCCCAGCTGTGAGGTAGGTTGGCGATTTCCTCCACTGCCGCCCCCCCAGCCTTTTTCTTCCCTTCTCTGGACATGCGGTTTTTCATCTGCTTGCACAGAGCCTCCTCGTACTGGGCTGTGGCTTCCTGTACTAAATCTGATCCAAATTTCTGCTGTGAGGTATTGAAGGGTGGCAAGGAGGAAAATAACAGTTGAGAGTGAATAGGTGTTGGCTGTGATCTTTACATGTGCTGGCAGCAGATCCCATGACTTGTATTAGCTGCACAAGTTGAACAGATGGAACAAATTGACAAAATCGTGTTCGCTCACGCTGTGCTTGAGGAGCAGCTGAGTTGCTGTTTGAAGTTAAAAGTTTGAGTGTGTTTTTTTTTCACCCCTTGTAGTGGAATTTCTGATTATAGCATAGAAGCTATTGCCTCAGTACTCTGCAGTAGCCCAAAACAGTTAGAGAGCGGTGTATGTCCTTTTCTGTGGCTCAGTGCACTTGGCCAGGGTTTTGGTGAGGCAGAGGTGGGGGAGTAAGGGGAGTGTTTCCCTTCTAGGTAGCAGACTAAATGCCTCCTCTGGTTTTAAGGTGGTGAAGTTGGATGAGGGCTGAGCTCAGCCCTTTTCTGTTCTGGCACCATTCAGGTCAGGGCAAGACTTCAGCTTTGTTTTGAGTAGTGTGTATAGAAGAGATGATAAATACAAATATGCTTATGATGTTTTGAGTGTGATGATTCTGGAATTGTGGTTCATGAGGAAAGCCAATTTATGCAAGGTAAGATTAGCTCTTTCCATACAATCCTCTAAGCAGAGTGCTCAGAAAACATCTCCAATTTGCCTTGAGGGGAAGCTATTTACACCAATGCGCAATGCATCTGCAGCTTGCTTGCTCAGCTTTGGTCTGCACAATATGGGAACACTTCTGGGGCTTCTCCCTTGCATTTTCATGCTTTCCCTGCCTTTTTTTGCACATACTGGATGCGTAACTGGTACTTTTATCTTCCCACATGCTGACAGTAAGTGAGGAGCCCCAGATTTAGGAAGCAGCAGGTGGATAATTTTCATCCTGATCCAGCTATGGAAAAGTAATTAATATTTCTCCTTCTGAAATTTGTTTGTAAGAATGATTACTTACCTGCTTGTTCTGTGTTCCCCTTGCCTCCCTTAACTTATCAGGACTTCAGGATGCATTTGACAGCGACTGGGAAACTGGGAAGATCACTTACAACAACTATAAAAATGGATCTGATGATGCTGTTTTGGCTTACAAACTCTTGGTACAAACAGGCAACCGTGCAAAGCCCATTGACATCAGCCAGGTAGTGTGTCAGAATCTGTGCTGGTTTGCATAGCAATATACAAGTTATCAGGAGTGAGGGGAGGTGCATAGAGCATGTCCTAGTTTCTTTTTTCCAGCTCAAAGATCTGAAAGTCTGAGTTACACCTTACTTGCATGGCCTCACTGACTTTGCTGAAGCCACTCGTTAGCTGAATTCTGGCCTGTGTTGCAAAGTGTTCAGAATCAACATGGGGAATGGCAGTCCTTGATTATTACTGATTGGTGTGCATTTGGTGTTGCTCCTGTGTCAGACACACTCAGTTTCCATTGAAATAGTGAAAAAAGCTACTCTGCATCTGTAGATAGATGGAGTCTAGTTCTATGCCAGACATCTGCAATTATTTTGGTTTTTCCTGCTGATTTATACAAAACATTACATTTATAAAAAAGATACTGATGAATGGTAGAGGAAGGAAACTTAAATCATTACATGCAGTATCATATTCTTGTACCATCATTACTAAATACATCTAAACTAGAACTTAGAATAGCACTTGTTAGAGCTGCCTAAATAAAATATGCCTGAGGTTACAACAGCATATGACTGCACTTGTGGTAGCCATTGGTAGGTGGAAATACATTAGGTGTGACGCCTTACACTAAAATTAGATTTCAAACTTTGAAGAAGAAATTCTGCAATAACATAATTTCTCTCTGAGAGTCATCATAGACTTGCTGTGCTTTCAGACAGAAACAGTCTTTCTAGTGAGCTTCTTGGCAGTTCTGCTTATTGTCTTTCTTTTTTCTTCCTGCCATTAGAGGTGACAGATTTACAGAGTACATTGTTCAAAGTTACTATGGTGTGTGAAACACACTGCTGTATAGCAACATGCTGTTGGGTCTGAATGAAGCTTCAGATATAAATTAGACGAAGTAACTGAGTTGAAGAGAAAACCTTCAGTTAGATTTTTGTTTAGCAGAGTGTACCAGGTACACTGTGGAACAAATGCAATTGGACTGCAGCTGCTGATATAATTTCCTGTGCCTGGGAGGGAGAAAAGTGTGGTGCACCCACAGGGGCTGAGTACTGTACTGTGCAGTTCCAGAGACAGCTTGAAGACATACAGTTGTTGCATATCCTGTAGACTAATTGAATCCAGATCCTTGGAATCCAGCTTTTTTTTTTTTTTTTTTTTTTACTGCTGTCACTGTTGTTTTTCATTTCATTAAAAAGACCTGGAACTGGAGCCGAGCCAGAATTTTAAATAAACAAAACAAAAACACCAGTAATATTGTTCACCCACGGAGTCCTCTGTCAGAGCTCTAGCTGTGCAGGATTTGGCTAGCAGAACCCTGGACGTGTACCACTGCTGTTTACCCCACAGATGCATCTGCCCACAGTGACCCAAATAACCCAGGGCACTCGTCTGCTTTCATGACACTGGGCATTTTCTGAAAACATAGGTCATAGGAGGCAAGTGTTGGCAAAATTTATACAGATGTTGTTTTATTTTTATAGCTCTCCTTCATTTACTGGGTGGCATTTCCTTCAGTGTTAACAACAGAGGTTAACTGCACACAGACGTGTATAAGGACTCTTGCCAGGTTTTCTTTCCATGTCTTTAAATATGTTTCTCTAACTTGGTTGGTTTTTACTCTTGGCTATAGTCTTTTCAGAATTTGTATTTAATTGGTTTAGTCTATTCTGGAACCATCTGCTGATTTAGTGGTTATTGTAAATATTATATCAACCCTAATTTATAAATTAGCCACTGTTACTGTATTTTTTTAGATTCTGTTTTCATTGTCAAACAATAGTTTACTGATAAGTTACTTCAAGTGAAGAGTTATGTTCTCTTGCTTTTCTCCTCCTGTATGTGTTGCATCTCCAGGCTATTTGTTGAAAGCATTATGGCAAGAGCCCCAAGAGCAGAGCTCATTCTGAAAGACTTCTAATTTTTCTTCCATTTTGCAGCTGACTAAACAGCGTCTGGTGGATGCAGATGGAATCATTAACCCCAATGCTTTCTACATCTACCTGACAGCCTGGGTTAGCAATGACCCTGTGGCCTATGCTGCCTCACAAGCCAACATCCGCCCTCACCGCCCAGAGTGGGTCCATGACAAAGCAGACTATATGCCAGAAACACGACTGAGAAGTAAGTAGCATTTCATCTTAATGTCTTACAGTTTATATAAGTGTTCCCACTGCTTCCTTCAAGCACCAGTGGCTCTGCAGTTGGGTGAGGCTGCATAGGGCTCAGAAACATAAGCAGGACAATACATAGTGTTATGCCTTAGTCTTAGAAGATCCAGGCACCAATGCAACTGTGACACCACAGCCAGGTTTTATCATATTGAAAAATGAGTTTTAGAACAGTTTAAAGTTCTAAAATTTTATAGTAAGTGTTGCTTTTCTAGTGTCACTAGATAGTGTTCTGTGAGAGAAACCTGAAGATTGCATGAAACTCCTGCCTAAGTAATTCTGAAATTTCATCACTGAGATTCTATCATGTTTGTCCTCAACTCTTAACACTAAGAAATCTTTATTGAGACAACTCATATGCTAAGCTACCAGCACTGATACAGTACAAGAGCTAAAAAATTAGGGGAGAAATCTCAGTTCATCCCATTCACTGTTTTTTCCTGAGCACCAATACTGGTTCACATTGCTTTGCTTCAGCTTTCAATTTTTTTGAGAGAGTTGCTAGTTGGACACCAGTGGGGAAGGGCAGAAGGCATATAGGGGACAACTGGTACACTTGGAAATGTGTGTAACCAACTAGTCATGCTTCAGTGTATCCGAACCCTAGAACTTTCTGGCAGTCAGCCAACTCTTGTCTTAATGAAAATTTATAGTTGAGATTATAGTAGGGCAAATCATGTTAAGCAAGTCAGTTGAATGACCCTGCAGGGTCTGGAACACACAACAACAGTAACCAAATACTTGTTGTAGGAGGGTTTTTTTCCTTGTCATAGAGTAGGCTTAGCATTACACTCAAAAAAAGTATGGAGTGTGTTGATGTGTCAAATTATTAAAGGATAAAAAGTTATGTATTTCCTCAGTAAACCATTACATGTATGCTAGGTTTTTTCCCCTGTAATTTCTGTCAGTAACAGAACATGGATTTCTGAATCTGACTTCTACAATATTTGATGGAAATCTTAAAAACAACCTTATCGAGCCTAATTTTTCTCTAGTTTTAAGTCAGTGGACCTTAATTAATCTAATTCTTTGATTTCAAAGAAACTGCACTGGCATAAAAAAGGAGTATTTGGATAAAACGTTTAAATGATGTGATTGTCTACTTTATATTGCAGTTAGGGATTTTTGGCCAGGTATTCAGTAAAACCCACTATAACACAGATGAGAATTAAATACATGTATCAAAAGACACCTGTTAAATTATATGTAGTATTTTGGGGACTTGAGGTAGGCTGTATTCATCCCATTGCAGTGCATGATAAAATATAATAATCTCCTGTACTGCTTCTGGTTTCAGTTTATTGGGGAGTTTTAAAAATGCCACTCATTGCAAGGAAGTAAAATTGAAATTTGCCACCCTTAAGTATTTTACTGTGAAGAATAAAGTGTTTTGTTAACCACACTTTCTGTGTATCGTCTTCTTCCTAAATGCATATTTTAACGCTGCTATCATTTTCCTAGTTCCAGCAGCTGAGCCCATAGAATATGCTCAGTTTCCTTTCTACCTCAATGGATTGCGTGAAACTTCTGACTTTGTGGAGGCTATTGAGAAAGTGAGAGCTATCTGTAGCAACTACACCAGCCTGGGGATTGCCAGCTACCCAAATGGTTACCCATTTCTCTTTTGGGAGCAGTACATTGGACTTCGTCACTGGCTCCTCTTATCCATTAGTGTGGTTTTGGCTTGCACGTTTCTGGTGTGTGCCCTCTTCCTCCTAAACCCCTGGACAGCTGGGATCATTGTAAGTTTATTATAAGGGTCTTTGTTGAAGTCAAATTCCTTTCAGCATAGCTCTTGCTGTAGTCGGCAAGGTTTTGTTTATGTCTGGGCCTCTGCTGGAGCATGTATATTGCATCATTCATTATATATTTATTTAACTTGAGGGGGTAGGGTTCATGCTAAAGGTATAAACCTTAATAACCTTAATCTTCTGGCCACCTTTTTTGCAAACTTTAAAGTTTGCTTAGAAAGGTACATAAAGTTTTGCCCTTGCCCAAATGCATGCTAACGTAAGAAGTAAAGAGACAGAGGAAAATTAAGAACTTCATTAAAGTAATTTCTAATTCTATATTCCTACTCCCCTTTTGTCAGACATAGTTATTTTTCAGGGCAGTTGCTTCTGACTAACTTGCTCGTAAATTTTCCCACTAGTTTCTGAATGCAGTCTTTCTGGAAAAAACTAAAATGGTTATGTTGTATGGTATATACTGTGGAAAGAGTGTAACTGAGCTATCAAAGGAGAAAGAGCATAAAATTATAAACTGAAGAGAATACCCCTCTATGCTTTCTGCAAGACACCATAAGCCTCTCAGTAAACATTCAAGTTAAATTGAATGATGATGTTCCTATGTTTAAATTCCATAAACTATCATATGGTTTGTAAAACACCAGAACTAGAAAAGCATAAAACAGTTATTAGTTTTTGTAATGTACATTTATATGACAGGTATGTTAAAAGGTAAATGTTTAGTCTAGAATATTTTTCATAGCACTTAATCAAGAAATTTATGTTATTATGCTTGATTCATTAACTTATAAAATTGTTTATTGTAGTGCATACTTTTTTCCCCTTGGAAAAGACATTTATTTTCAGAGTCCACCATTGCTTTTATAACTATGTCTATCTTTTTTTTTTTCCCTGCTTGGTTTTAGCAACTTTTAAAGTTGGTTCTCCAGATTTCCTCCCCTCCCTTTTCCTCAATTTGTTTTTTACAAGGTAATGAAAGAAAAATAAAAGCTTTCCCTTGGATTTGACTGTTCACTTTGTCCGTGTCAATTCCCCCCAAATATCTTAAAGGTTCAGAGCCCCTCTGTAACCTGCAGCTTGTCAGCTGATTATGGCATTCACTTTCTTCTGGGCTTTAAACCTACTGAAAAGTCATTCTCACTTATATTTGCTGTTATACAAAAAAAGAGTTCAAATGCAGGTAGTTAAAAGTTGTTGGTTTTTTTTTTCTGGACGGATTGTCTGAGAGACAAGTGAAAAAGAGAAAATGTATGGTTTTGGGGGTATCCATGATAAGGAGGAAGAAATGGCTTTTCAGATCACTGATAGTTTGTGACCAAACAAAACTCATGCTTGATCTGTTAACTGGTTCTTAGAAGTGTAATTTAGACTGCCTCTTCAGCAGTTCATTGCCATTGGGCACAATGAAACAAGTAAAAGCAGCTTATCTTTGGGAATATAGGATGGCTTTGAGGATTATGTCTTATTGTATTTTTAAATGTCTTTCTCTTAATTTTTGTCTGGAGTATGCAAACTTACTAACAGATGTTTGAAATCATCTAGGTGGTGGTGCTGGCTCTGATGACTGTGGAACTATTTGGCATGATGGGTCTAATTGGAATAAAGCTGAGTGCAGTGCCTGTGGTTATTTTGATTGCTTCTGTTGGCATTGGCGTGGAATTCACTGTTCATGTTGCTTTGGTATGTAAAATCAAGAAGCATTTTAAAATAAAATGGTAGCTGATCACAAATTCTTACTTAGTCTCTTGTCAGTGACACGATTCTCAGAAGCAATATGGTCACAGTTTTATGTGCCTTTGTGTTGCCTTGATGGAACAAACTTGATCTTGATGTAGTTCCGAACTATTGAGTCAGTCTCCCAGGAAATAAGAGAGGATACATTACATGTGATACACAGTTGTCTGATTGATGCAACTATGTAGATAAAACAGAGATCGTAAATCGTATTACTTCAGTCCAGACTGTCATGATCCTTGTCTGCAGCTTTACTGTTGTTTCCTCAGTGCTATACAGCTTTTTGTTCCCTTTTGCATGTAGATTCTGTATCTTCTGAAACAGAAGCCTTTAAAGGAGATTTTCAAAATCAGATATAGTGTCATTTGATATTTCTGGACCACTAGAATGTGAACATATTTGAATTAATTTTCCATTTGTAAAACCTGCACCTTCTTTTCAGAAGCCATCAGCTATTTGTAGGCACAAACATGCAGTTTGTAGGAAAACAGTTTTTTACTGTTTATCTAATGATGGAGATGATGGTACAGAGTTAGGGTGCATAAAATAGCTGGATGAAGTGAAACATTTTAAGAAAAATCATAGGGAAAGTAATGCAAGGTTAAAGAGGAGGAATTGGATCCCTGATGTGATGATATCTTTTTTTCCCCTGCTGCTAGATGGTTAGAATTTTGGAGGTAAATGAGTTTGGTAGGACTTGGAATAGTATGAGAAGCACCAAAAGGTGTAGAAGAGGAAGAAAAATGTGACATCTCCTTAGAATTGAAGATTTAGAGGAGAAAAAATGGAATAAAAAAGGGGGAGAAATTAATTTAATTTACAGGACTTTGCAGGTTACCTGTGGCTGAAGGTAGAATGCCAAGCAAACGTAAAATGGTTTTCTCACGTTGAAACTGGAGTTAAAAACTTATAAGGAGTCAAACCAGTGTTGCATAAACAAAAAAGGCAATGCTGGATCAGTTGATACAGAATTTAATTGAGTTTAAGAATTGTTCATAATCCACTTGTGGATCAGTTCTCTCCTATTGCTTGTAAATTGTGATCCTTTTTTTTTTTTTTTTTAATTCTGCAAATTCTAGAGAAGAGAGACTTAAATTCCAAGACTGAGAGGGAAATAGTTGCTTCAGCTCATATCTTAATAAACAGTAGAGAATTTGCCAAAGAGAGGCCTTACAAATCACAGGAAGATGATGAGCCAGGTTCTTGTTTTCTTAAACCATTGCATCATACACAAAGTGGACAAATTCTTAACAAACAACAGCATTTGAATGTTCTTGATGCAGTTTGCTCACTAAAGAGTTGGAGGAATAAAGACTCTTCACTGGTCTTATTGTTGCTCAGGTCTGACCATGTGCAGCACTATTCCTAAGATAATTTTGTATGTGTAGACCTGCTAGATTTGAAGTAGTAGAAGTTGCAAAAAAAGGTTAATTTTGAGTGAAATAGAAGTGCTAAAAAAAAGCATGAAAAAAGGTTGTGGAAGCTGTTGGCCCCATGAGAATGAGAGGAGTAGCCCTGCAGTTTTGACACCTGAAGTGCTTTGACCATGGCATGAATTCTTTGCAGGTGGAAGTAAGCAAAACTGGAGACAAAAGGCTACTCATGCAAGCAGGCATTGCTTCCAAAATTATTACTATGGTCTGACTCTGTCATCACTGCTTACTCTGGCCATGTGACTTCAGCAGCAGCTATGTGGTGTGACTGCAGGACCAGGCTTTCTCTTGAGGGTTAGCCAGCTACAGAGAAAACTTTGATAAATTGTAGTCTGGACTAATTAACTGATGAAAAACTGTGCATGCTGTGAGAGAGGCCTTTTGAAAGGTTATATGTATCTAAGAAATGGACTTCTTTGTTTTACAGGCTTTTTTGACTGCCATCGGAGACAGGAACCATAGAGCTGTCCTAGCATTGGAACATATGTTTGCACCCGTACTGGATGGGGCTGTGTCCACCCTGCTTGGGGTGTTAATGCTTGCAGGATCAGAGTTTGATTTTATTGTCAGGTAAAGCATTTCTGTGTGTTGACTTCCTTTTAAAATAAAAATAAGTATGCTTTTAATTTTTAGTCACTTCGATTAATCTGTTATTTTATTACTGTGCATGGTGTGTCAAGCATGCTTACATCATATTCCTGCTTTCCCTCTGTTTTATTAACTCTTTGTTACATGCTAGACATGGTAGTGTTTTCTTTCATTGCTGGAACTAAAATCTGTTCCAGGAAAATTTGACACTCAGTATGAAGGTATGCAAAAATGTCCCTCTTTAGAAAGTTTGCTAATTCTGAGTTGAGTTAGTTTGAAGCATCTAATATTTGTCCAGTATTAGCTGGGTCTGACCTTTAACATTTAGGTCCTCCAGACTTCTTTTATGTATGAGAATTTGTGTGCAAAGGACATGTGAACCTACAAACATTCAGCTGTGCTCCAAGTGGCTCTCTCAGGGCCTTTCTCTTCTATCATCATGTGAGCTTTACATAATGAGGAAAAGAGAGAGGGGGGAAAAAAAGCCCTGTTTGGGAGCTGGGGAATCATAAATATGAGCACAGAATTTTTTACTAAAATTTTGTACGGCAAAGCCTGAAGGACCTTCTGTTAGGACTACAAGCAGACTGTTTCTTGTGAATTTAATTAAGAATGTGAATTTTTCAAGTAGAGAGGAAAGCAAGTTTTTCTCTGAGGGGAATTTGAGCAGTCAATGAAACAGATCCTATTCTATTCCAAACAACCTGTGGAGGTCTGCAAAATGGCTAATCTTAGCAGTAACACAAGCTCTTTGTGGTAAACTACAGCACACACACAAAAAATTAATCCAAGCCCTAAAATGGAGCTGAGGTAGAACTGGGCCAAATAAAAATGCTCTGAAAGATGGCTTAGCTACTTAGGTAGACATAAGCTGGATAGATGACTGGACTTAACTGAGATCCATTTGACCACAACTACAACAAAATGTCAGGGGCAGGAACTGAGAGAATGACTGCTAAATCTCATCAAGCTTTTTGTTTATGTATGAATGAGATTTGAAGAAAGCAGACAGTTTGCAGTTAGATCTCATGAAACCTACATGAGGATTATTACTATACAGATACTGTATATCCTGAAACACATTTTTCTTTTCTAAGTCAGTATTTTTTACTTAATTTTATTGATATTGAAGAAAGAGAATTATTCTTTTAGGGCCTGATTTTATAAGAGTTGGAACATTTTGACATGTAGGTTACTGATAGATTTAACTAAATTTACAGGGGTATATTTGGTGTGCTACTTTCCTACTTAATAGAGAAGACTTTGGAAAGAGTATTTTTGTGTCACAGCAAATGGAAGATTATAGCAACCCTTCACACCAAATTTGGATTGGATGTTCTCTCAGTTTATAAAATGAGCCTTTCAACTTTTCAACTTATGTTATTTTACTTTTTTTGGCCATCAGCTTCTCATTTTATAGCACAATCTGACTTTAGTTTGCTTTGTTTAAAAAATAAAATAAAATAAACTATGGGGAGCCTGAGCATTGTTATAGTGGGCAAAGAAGATCCCAAACTTCCGGAAAACGATAGATTAGTCCAGCATTGTGGAAGATTAAGTAAATTAACAGACATTGTATACACCAAGTGGTCAAAGCTATAATCCTCCTGTTTATTCTAACACTAGATGGATGAGATGCAAATGTTTTTAATGTCTGTTGCTGATCTGTGTCCCAGTATAAAGTTCTAGTGGTTTATGTTAGTAGAGGAGATTGGCTTGCTGATTTTTGCTAATGCAGATCAGAAATTCCCACATGTTTACAATAGAAGGATATTTATAGTTTTACAGGAGTCTGATACATTTGATCAGATGTGGAAACAGGGAGGCAGTAAAGTTTGTTGCCAGCTAGACAGTGTAATCAGCAGACCCATTAGTAGCAAACTTGCCCTCTGTTCTTCTCCTTTGCCTTCTTCAGGAATTTACCAAGACTGAGTCTTTGAAATCATTAGTTACAACGCAGCCTTAAGTTTAGTCTGAGCCCCAGCTGTGCCGAATACCAACTAGCAAGGCTTTCCATTTACTGACAGGTTTACCTTGGTATTCATGAAGGATCGCAGACCTTAGCCCTCAGTGGTGGGAAAGGACAACTACTTGTGCACTTTTCTCTTCTTCCATAGTATTTCAGCCTTTATGTTTGAATTGGCTGACGCAAAACAAGAGTATTCAGAGATGCTAAATTGTTCAACAAAAGATTAGCCTGCAATGCAGCTCTGCCATTGTGGAGCACTCTTACTCAGTACAATGCTGAAGCTTACTATAGAATGGGCATTTTCTTTGCAGAAAGCGGGTTCTTCTGTTGTAAAAGGGTTGCAATTCAAGCTATTTGGTAAAACTGGAACTCACAGAATTCTAGACATTAAGTTGTGATTAATGAACGGCAAGGAAAACCCTTACCTGATATACTGTAGATTTAATTAGACATTCTGCTCTAAGTTGCAGAAGCATTTCACAGTGGATTAACCACTGGGAGAAGAGGGCTTCTTTTCCTTCTAGACTAAATTGTTTAAATTCTACACCCTTCACTTCATTTGTTTGCTTCTGCTGGGTTTTCACTAATGGGGGCCCCTTTTCATTGTATTTGTGCTTTCAATCCATTCAGCTATTCCCTGCACATTCCATATTTTTGTGTTTGTGTAACACATTCATAAATAACATTACATGCTTCCAGATTCTGGGAAATTAACAAATGTAATTTTTTTCTTTCCTTTCTCAACTAACACTTTGTGGAATGTAGCTTCTCTAATTCAAAAGGTAAAATCCCCTGTATCTGTGTGTGGAAAGCGATATAATTATTTACCGCAATGTTAGTAATATGTTTGGTTTAATTTAATATATATATTATTTTAGCATATGTAGGAATAATTTTTAATAACTTATTTCTAACAATATTTGGCTGTTCGCTCCCCCAAACCTCTTAAATTGTACTTCAGGTATTTCTTTGCTGTTTTGGCAATCTTAACCATTCTGGGAGTTCTCAATGGATTGGTGCTGCTTCCTGTTCTTCTTTCATTCTTTGGACCATACCCTGAGGTCAGTAAAATTAACAGTGAACAGAAGAAATAATACTATGTCTGCACCCCTGTCCCCCTCAATCATGCCCCTTTTTTAGAAACCGTTTTTTAAATTCTCTTGGATTGAGTTTCTTGCTATAGATTTTTTGTTTGCTGTTTTTCCTTTCTTTTGATCTTTTTAATTAAAAGTGATATTTGTTATGTAGGTTGATATGATTCTATTTTTCAAGCTTTTTTTTTTTAATATCTCTTCTTTTAGAGGCCACAATCAGCAAATCCAATGTAGTATAAATTCTTTTAAAAGCATAATGTGATATGAAAACAAGTTTGCAAAATAAGGATTTCCCCCAGTCTTTTGCAAAATACAGTTTCTTTTATACATGTACCTTCTTTTTTCCTACCTCACTGCCTCTGTTGCATTCCTCAAAATGTTTAACTGAGCAGACCACCAGGAAGGCCTATGTGGACCAACAGACACAGTGGTGGTCTACAGACCACACCTTGATAACCATGATTGGGCTGCCAGAAGGTCCCTGCTGTCCAGTCACCACTTCCTTGTATTCTCCTGCCTCAAGTAGTATTTTTGAGGAGTGGAAGGCTTCACTTAGATGATGAATTTATAGTACAAAGCCCAAGACCAGATACCAAGATTCAGAAATACCAAATTTATATTTGATTATTGATCATTCATTACCTACTCTGTCCTTGATACAATTACTGTGTTACATAGGAATATCTTTATCATGTGTTAGTTGAATTGGTGTGCTATGTTTCACAGGTATATTTCAGGAGTGTTTGGATTCTTTTAATATTAGTAAAACAGTTTTGACAACAGTGTGTAATCTGTTAATTCCTAACAGTATACGTGACCTACCTATCTGTTATTCAAGGTATCTCTGTGTGTTATTACCATATATATTGCTATGATAAGTGTAGCCATCTCTCTTTAAAAATAGATGGTGAATCATGCTATGCCTACAGATTTGAGGTGATTTTACAGAATCACTCTTAATGCTTGCTGAAGGGAGAGGGTAGCCCTGTAGTATTATTTTTATATTTATTAAGTGCAAGTGCATGCATGCATACATACATGTGCACTTCCTGAGACAATAATACCCAGAAGAATCTGTGTAATCCTGTTTACATCAATGTCCACAGATGGAGATATCTTTTTGTCTTTCACCAGCTTTTTTCTGTTCAGTATAAACATTCACAAGAAAACTGGTGCTAAGGTTGTTGTGGTATGGGATAGTGTATTTGACAGAAGAATATTTATGTCAAGCACTAACGCTTAAAAGGGTAATGCTAGCTGAATATTACTGAATGTGTTGCTATTCTCAGGTTTCTCCAGCCAATGGACATAACAGATTGCCCACACCATCTCCTGAGCCACCCCCAAGTATTGTGAGGTTTGCACTGCCACCTGGGCGCACAAATCATGCTTCAGATTCCTCTGATTCAGAGTACAGCTCTCAAACCACGGTGTCTGGCATCAGTGAAGAGCTGCATCAGTATGAGGCCACTCGCAGCCCTGGGGCACCACCCCATCAAGTAATAGTGGAAGCCACTGAAAATCCTCTCTTTGCAAGATCCACTGTAAGTTACTTTCATATGGACTGGCAGGAGGACAAGAAGCATTTTGTTGTTTTGTTTTGAGTTTTTTTAATATATTTAAATCTATTTATTTTTGTGGAAAATTCTTTCATAATTCTGGCTCATTGTGCTTTGTGATGTTGTGCCAAAACTTGTAAGGAAGTAGTGAAGGCTTTCCTCATCCTCTCCTTTAGATTCAAGCTGGGAGTAAAGTAGTGGTACAAAAGCAGAAGCCTTTGGCATGTATATTTGCTGTTATATTATGTTGGCACCAGCCACAAGAGAGAGCTCTCAGTCTGTTTGATGACTGTTTTCAGAGAGAGAACAGGAAGAGATTACAAGATCCCAGCCTCTTTCACACAGCTCCTTGTGGATCACTATCTGTGATAGCATGTTTTGGGGAGAAAGATTAATAGAACCAGAAGAAAGCAGTTCAAGTTTCAGCCCAAATCTTGGTCCTTGTTGCATCTTGCTATTGGGTTGGCATAATTGTGATTTCAAAGGAAAGTGAAAAACCTCTGTCTCCTACCCCTGCTGATGTTGCATGCTGAGCTGCAATGTGGATCTGGTTTTGTTCAGGAGAGGCCTAGAAATAGGTACAAGCACAGCCACATTTGAAGTTGGTCACGGTTTATTGACTCATGTGGCTGCTGCACTTCACGCTTTTTATGGAAATCAGAAAACAGATCCCTACAGTCTATACAAACTACCCTGCTAACATCCTGTGTATGTTCCCTGCATGGAAGAGACCCTTTTCCACATGCCAGCAATTCTGCTTGTTGAGCAAGTTAAGATCAAGTGCTTGTCATCCATCCCTTTGAAAAGATGGACCAACATGTAGGAAGCTTAGAATAATGTTTTCAGCTGTCATCCTGTGTTTCTCTGAAGATATACTTTCCAACTTTTAATAACTTCAGGCAAAAACTGTGGAAAAATCAATTAGCAGATTCCACAGCATTACATTTGTAGAGTTAGAGCATTATTATATTTATTCTCAGTATAAAATATAAGCAAGCATAGTGTTTGTTTGCTTTGCTTTGTCAGAGGCATAACCATGGATCTCTCTTTCAGATGGTTCAGCCAGAAGCAAGGCATCAGCCAAGTCCTAGATTGCAATTGAATCCAGAGTCCAGCACACAGCAGGCGTGGCGTCAGGGCAGACAACCCAAACGGGAAGTGAGGGAAGGGCTGCGACCCCCTCCTTACCGCCCTCGCAGGGACGCTTTTGAAATTTCTACTGAAGGGCATTCAGGACCCAGCAATAGGGATCGCTTGGGCCACAAGGCTCATTTTCACAACTTGAGAAGCCCAGCGTTCGGGGCCGCGGGTGCTGCAGGACCGGCCTACTGCCAGCCCATCACTACTGTGACTGCCTCGGCTTCAGTGACTGTTGCTGTCCACCCCGCCGTGCACGGCCACAGCGCTCGGGGAGGGAGCTTTCCGTCCTATGAGGGACACCATGAAGCTGACCATGGGCCATTTGAGGACCCCCATGTGCCTTTTAATGTGCGGTGCGAAAGAAGAAATTCTAAAGTAGAAGTTATAGAACTACAAGATGTTGAATGTGAGGAAAGGATACCTGGCAACAGCTCACAGGAAGGTAGGTCCATCATATGTAAATGCAAACTTTATCTGTGTCAGGCAATAGTATGATCAAAAGAAAGAGGAAAAGTAAAATTCTCAGAGGTATCTTTCCTTTAGGTAGCATTACTTACAGGTCACTGATCATCCTAAATCTGCTGACCATGAATACAGTGCATCTTGCACTAGATGTGAGGTTGGCTAAGATAGTACTCTCCAACTTTGAGAAGTTATAGTGGGTTTAGACGTGAACTGCTTCCAAGAGCCTTGCAAAGTGGGGAAGAACATCTTACAATCCCAGTATACCAGCTGAGGAAGGTGAAGCAGAGATGTTGTGTACCATCTTCAGAGCTCTGTGACTGCATTTACCATTGATAGGTCTTGTCTTCTGAACCCTGAATCAGGAGTTCTCTAACACACTATGCAGAATGACATTGCCCAGGAGAATGTAAAATTGCCAGCTACTTCAAGAGTTGTCGTGAAGTGCATAAAATAGTCTGTGAAAGAACTTGAAGTCCATCATGAAGACTGAATCCCTCTGAAAGATGAGCTGAGTGAGAAGTGGGAAGTCCTACCATGTCTACTGCACTGCTGCACAGCAGGGTGTCCGCTGCTCTTTGAGGGGGGCCTTCAGAGGACACTGGAGGTGTCTATAGGCCAACCTCTGCCCTGGCAGGGGCAGCTGCAGTAGATACTGCAGATTTGCATAGGGTAGAGCTGACTTAGCAGGGCATTTAATGTGCGCTTCTGAAACGATAGATGTATCTTGCCAGACTTGCTACCTAAATCACTGTCTGACTTTAGGCTGGCAAGAGAAGGGTTTTTTTCACTTTTATAGAAAGTACTTTGAAGCTTGGAAGAGCACTGAGTTTTTAGCCTGAAAGCTTTTTGATGCTTTTACTTGAAAAACTTTCTCACTGTTTTTACATTGTTTTTCTCTCGTGGGGGAAAAAGAAAGTGTTAGAACAGTTAGTTAGTTGTAGATCTCTGCTTTTTCTCTTTGCTTTTCTGAGGTTTTCAATGACAGACACTAATCTGAGCAGAGGAAGTAGTTTTATTTTGGTTTTAGATCTATTTCCCATGTATGCATGCATGTGTGTACACACACACGAAGAGTTTTGGTAGAAATTTTTACGATAACTCATAGTAAAATCACCTTCTGATTTATAAAATATCTCTCCAAACATCTCAAAGTGCAAATAGGCATGAATATCTCTAGCCTTGTGGTCTAGAAATATGACAAGAAAGAGTATAGAATAAGCAAATACTTGGCCTCAGTGTTTTCAAGCTGAAGTGTGTGATAATATGAGATTCTAAAATTTGTGCAGTATTCAATGTAGCGTATTTCTGCTTCAAGTGTTCATATGTTTTAACTGAATTTGTTGCAGGTACTAAAACTGGGAACTTAAAAATTAAAGCATCTGCATTTTTTTAATTGGCATAAGTATTTCTTTACCAGGAAATTAATGACTGAGATGAAAGCAGAGCCAACATTTCCTGACTGCTAACTGTAACCACAAGAATCATGGAATGAGTTGGGTTAGCATGATTTGTTTGTTTTTCTTGAACTCTAATGAATATTTGTTTTTTCTTCTCTGTTTATTTGTACAGGGTAATAACTGAAGCAAAGAAGAGGCCAAAGATGGAAAACTGTATTTCCAGAACTGCTTGAAGAGAAGAACTGCTTGAAGTTGTGGAGAAGGACATGCTGCATCAGGACAACAGTTCACTGTTACTGTAACCTATTGTATTATTTTGTTATATATTTCTTTTAAGTATTTAAAAGATGTACACATATGTAATATACAAAAGAACAATGTAAAGTAGTATAATCTGGAGTAATTTGCCTCTGGGCAATAGAATGGGGACAATATTGTGTGCGCTTTGTACTTTTTGTACATTGATCTCTGTGCCACAACTTAGCTTAATCTAGTTCTAAATTTCAGCATAAGTTGCTGCTGCTTAAATATTTTATAATTCACTTGTATAATTCTATGCAAATATTCCTTATGTAATAGGATTTTTTTAAAGGTACATGCCTGTTTAAAATATTTTAAATTTGCATATCACAACCCTGTGGTAGTATGAAATTACTGTTAACTTTCAAACACGCTATGCGTGATAATTTTTAAGATAAGCAGATATGAAGAAAAGCAAGTTAATCTGGGAGGCTTAAATAGATTTAGCTATATGCAGGTTTTATTTTGCTGTATGTATCCATGTGTGCATCTGGAAATATGCATGCTTTTGTGTGTATGTTCCTGGTGTACTGCAGTTTCTCTTTTACTGTATGTTAACACTTGGTGGGCTTATAAACCCACTGATGCTGATGTGAGTCTGGCTTTCCCTGTTAGTAGGCACTAGTGAAAACTGTGTTGTTGTTTACCAACATATACACCATAGACTGCCATCATCAAAGGCCCAACTGAAATAAAAGAGAAGACAGGGAGTTGAGGTTTGGGGTTGTGTTTCAGTTTCCCAGATGCTACTTACTTGTTTCACATGACTTTGGTCAAGTCACTTCACTTCCCATGCCTCGGTTTCTCATTCTGGTTATAATGGTTATAATTACACTTACCTACCTCCCAGGAATGTTGTGAGGCTTAATTGCTGTTTGTGTAGTGCTTTGACTTATTTTTTTTTTTAATTTGTTCTTGCAAAAGGTGCCAGGTAAGTGCAAACACTATAACCATTATTTTTTCACTTTCAAAGGTGCTGGATATTGAGAGGTGCTGGTGGTTATAGAAATAAAATTAGCATCTGCCTTATTTTGATACTGTTAACCGTGAGTGGCATTAGAAGCTGGATAATGAGTTGTTTGGTGGTGAGCCACAGCTCAGCTGTGTTGTTACAGCAGTAACAACAGTACAGCAGTATCTTTGGTCACCTTAATTTCATGGCAGGAAGGAGTTAATAGTAAGTGATAAAAATCAAATGGAAGGATAAAAAAAAAAAGGCATATTCACTTTTAAATATAAATGGCTTTCTGGTGGGCCCAGGATGGTAATGACACGTAGGGCCTGGGTTGTTCTTTTCTCTGTCGTTTGTGTTTTCCCATGCTGCATTGGCACTTTTAATTAAAACAGCTAAACTGGGATCTCTTTGTGAAACTAATTTAGCTTTTTGTACTATTATTTTTAAACTAAAAGGGGATTGCTGAAGGTGAAGGGTCTGGAAAAACACTACAATCTGTGTTCCAATTGGAAACAAACCCTAAGAATGGAGAACCTTAATTTAAAATAATGCAAAACAAGTTTTCGTTATCTCTGTCCTTTTTTTTCATCTTTTTTTCCTGCCCTTCCCCAAGCTGTTTATTAGAGCAGGTAGATGTTCAATTGTGTATACAGAGCCAAACACAACCAATATTCAGTTTCTAAACACAGCAGTGGTGGGGCTTTTCTTCACCTGAACAGCAGTGGCCAATTTTTTGATGGGAAAGTGTTTTTCTCCAGTGGCTTCAGGGAGTCTGTCTTGCCAGCATAATGAATGGGGATAATTAGAATGCACAAATTTCCATGCCTTTTTTGCTCACTTGAAAACACTTTGATATGAGGCACTTGTTTACAGATCTCCAATGTGAACGCTCGAAGAGCAGGTGGTGAGAGCCTGGTGTCATTCCAGTAATACATAAGCTACTGTTTCAGTGCACACCAAGGGTTCATGTTGCAACTGCCTACTGGTCCAGTTCACTGTCTCACGTGAAAACTCTTGATGACAAAAAGACGAGGGGCCGCAATTTAGCAATTGCAGCATAGTAACCTCAGACCATACAAACTCTGCAACAAAACTGTATGATACGAATTGGAAGCTGCCTTCAACCACCAAGTGTGTGCGCTCCCGTGTCAGAGGTTGGCAGGGCTCCCACTGACACTGCTTCCGCCTCTGTGCCACAGGCTGCCCTGCTCCCTCCTCTTTCTTGGGAGGGAAGGGGCTCAGGGAGAGCTGCAGGATCTCTCACCTGCGCCTGCCCAAGTCTCCTGTGTGCTTGTGTGCAGGTGAGCTGTCTGCTGCTTCGTGCACAATGTAGACCTTCTTCGATAGTCACATTGGCAAGAGAACTCAGTGGCTGGCAATGTTTATTTTGTTTTGGTTTTGTTTTTTAACTTTTTTAATCATGGGTGATATTTATATTTTTGTATCATAAGAATGTTTTTCCTACAGTATTTGTCATGCCAGTTTATAACAAACAAGATGCAGGGATTTTATTTCTATTGGAAACACTATTACAGTTATGTTTTTACTGTTTAATGGATTTTTATTTGTATAGAGTGCTTACTAATGTTAAATAGGAAAGAGTATATAACATTTACATTAAGGACTTGTTGTAGCTTTTAGTGTAAGGAGTTAAAAGGAAAAAAATATTCAAACTGGGTCTCATTGCCTGCCTGTTTTGGTAGGCATGGGTTTGTGTCATTTCAGTTACAAAGATAAAATTATGCCATATAATTTATTTATATGAAAATTTATTTTTGTAGTGTACATAGTAGTCATCAAGTCTTTTGACAGAAGTATATTTTTAAAGAGTTTATATGTAATGATGATACCATTATGTTTTGGAACACTGCTGAGATAAGATTACAGTGCACACTTTTCCTTGTAAACCCCCTGGAGAAAAGAAAGTGTTTAACAGTGTTAAGAGAAAGAGAGTGTGAATATTCATACAATTCTGAACTGTGTTTTAGCTACCATTTGTGATCTAGTGTGGTTCTCATTTTAAACTTTGAATGGAAATTGTACAAACTCTCTAAATATTAATGTTCGAACACTGATAGAAATTCTAACATGAATAAAAAAATATAACTTACTGGTTATGGATTTGGTTTTTTATGGAATGCTTCTTTATGTACTGCTGGTCAACTGTGATGGTAAAGCCATACAATCATTCTTACTTGGAGCATGAATTTGGGATGTTTGGGAGATTCAGGTTTGCCCATTTTGGAGCAGGAGCCAATTCTGATACCCTTTGTAAGCTGTAACATGCTAGTCCTTGTCTGTTGATTCTATTACCCCTGTTACATGTTGGGGGATAGGTTTAGGGCTGGATTATACATTTTGTTCTCACTCTGAATGAAACAGTTTGTGTAGACTTCAAATTCTTGGCTAAAACACTTTATGTACAGGTTATTTCTGGTTAGATGTGGGAGGAAATCATCTTTTCCCCATCTCTGATTACTCCCTAATTTGGATTAGAGAAACAGTCTGGTGTTTCCACTTTGTGGAAGAAAAAAATAAATAAATGTGGAGGATTGAAAACTGCAGCTCTCCATAAGAAGGGAGCCTCTTGACAAAACTTCTGGGAAGTGCGCTAGTGATTGCAAGCCAGTGTGCATGTCCCTGTGCCCTGCACAAGCCCTGCTTGGCAAGGAGGAGAGGCTACTGCAGGCAGCAGAGTGAATGTTGTCAGTAGCAACATCTGTCTGAAATAATTTGCACCATAAACCTGTGTGATTTGTCCTGTGCAAGGACACTCTTTGGAACATCCATCAAAGCACCACAAAGCCAGCCAGCTTATCTTGATCCTTTTTCAGCCAACTTTTCCTTTTTCTTATAACCTTTTAGGTGATTTTTTTATATGTCTTCTAAATTTCTCATAAACAAAAATCCCGAACATATCTTGAGCTAACTTAAAATTCAGCCTCTACTTTTCATGGCCAGAGGAAAGGCAAATATGATTTGTTATGTTTTCTGGAAGTTTAAACACAGAAGAGAAAGACAGAGTTAAAGGACTTGCAGTGCAAAACTCCTACACATGTTTTTTGAATACTTAGAATACTCTCCTTCACACCTTCAGGATCAGCCAAACTGAGTCACGTTGCAGATTTGGCTTCATTGGGTTACAGCCTGTGAGAGAAGTGCCCACTAAGGCCTTGCTTTAGCTCAAATCACTGATTTTGTCTTTTTTGTCCCAGCCGTGGAATAGCTCCATTCACAGGGCTGGAAACTATATAAGTAAATCGATATATTCTGTCAGAACACAGCCTTTTTAAAAAAAATTCCATTTTGCACCAGCAATAGCTATTTACATGGCATTACTTGTCATGTTTGGATTTTGTATCATTTTTCTGTCAGTCTTGCTAACCTCAGGTAAAAACATGATCACGTTTTTGTCAGAGATTGGCCATATTTATTCAGACCTTAAGTAAACATGCGGGCAAATTTTTGTTGGCATAATGCATGTATTTAACAGCTTCAGGAATGCTGCGTGCTGCTAAACTGTAGCAGCACTTATGTATGAACAGGTGTTTCATTTTTGTTAACTTTTACTCCCAATGAGCATTTGAGACACTGACTGTTTATATCTGAAAACCACTGTTGCCACATTGTAATTACTTTTAATATCTGCTTCAAGTGATGAGAACAATTACTACTTTCCAACTCCATTTAATCCTTCTTGTCATTTTTGCTAATAGTCATGTTGAACCTTATTGCTAGAATAGGATACATGGCGGGAAACTGCACTACCTAGCTTGAGTGGCTTAAAAAAATACATTCCCTGTTTAACTTTCCCTGGTTAATTGCAGCTAATTAAGCACAAAAAATGAAGTGGTGCTGCTTTGACAAAAACAACAACAACAACAAACCAAACCAAACAAAAAAAAACCAAACAAAAAACCCCCCCAAAAAACAAAAACATCAAAACCCAAAACCAAAGCAAAAATGCCCAACACACACAGACAGAAGCAAACAAAAACCAACAATATCAACAAAAAAACCCCACACAAACTCCAAAATGTTTAACATTTATACTAGCATATTTGATACTGCAGAAACTATTTTACCCCTGGGGGTACTATTTAAGCAAAAGAAATTTCTGCCTGAGATACTTGGTTGTCTGCAGTAGCATCCAGGCTATTTATCCCCCTACCATAGCTTCTTTTATGAACGTTTCCATCTTCGTTTTAACAACTGTAACTGCACATGTCACTCATGTTTCTGCTGCCATGGCAGCTATAACTTCTTGCAGCTGATGCAAGGTAAGGCTGCAATGAAGAAGACTTCGCCTTGTATTAGTGCAGCACAGAACACAAGGCAGCATGTGTTTTAGTCTGTTTTGCTAAGCAGAGTATCCTCACAGGTTTTTCTCCACGTTTAACTCAAACTGCTAGTTAAGAGTTGCTGGATCTATGAATCAGTTTGAATTAGGATCTCACATGCACATGGTGGATTTAAACTTCTGCACAATAAAGCACAAAAAAATGTGGCTTTTCTGTCTAGTCTTTTCATCCCTTGAGCTCCAGTCTTTGCAGTGGGTCCCACTTTGTAGGTCCCTAGCTGCCTTGTGAAACCTGCTGGGAAGCAAGGCTGTAAGCTGGAGGTCGGAAACTGCTTCCCAGGCAAAGGAGGTCTCTGCCTCAGTTGAAGAGGAAGGGGTGGGAACCAAGAGTCAAGCTTCACTCAGGGGTGTGTGGATGAGGTGGGTTTCCCCATCTTTTGAGGGGGAAAGACCACTGAAGTATTTGAAAAGTGATTTATGGTAAAAATGAGAGACCCTGGGTGCTCTGGAAGAGGGAGAGCTCCACCATCCGATTTAAGGGACCCAAAATGGTATTGAAAATATATTTCAGTGCCTAGGTAAAACTGATTTTTGTTTCAGGTTGTGTCAAGTTTAGCACCTTGTTTCATCTGAAGTTTACATTGGAAAACAGATTTGTAGGGAGGAGTGGTTGCCCAGCCTTTTGAAATAGAGGGGAAGAAAAAGGAATTGAGAATTACTTGGTAACTAAGAAGAACTCAAACTAATAACATCATTGTGCTTCTTTTTTTCCAGCTTTTGTTACTTTGATGAAAGGAAATCTTTCCTCTTTCTCTACCCTATGACAGATGTTGTGTCTTACCAAGACCTTTCTGGTCTGTCAGACCTTTGCAGGGTTTATAAGTGAGTAGCTTTCCTTCAGAGAGCCTGTCACCATAGAGTGCTGCTCCTGCACTAAGGTGGCTTTACTGAAAGTATCTGTGACTCTTTAAGTCACCAAATATTTAAACTAATAATCTTGAGGTTAAAATGCCAATTGACCCTTTCCTAGTTACCAAACATATAAACCATCTGTAGTGGGAGTTTACCTCTGAGCCAAACAGGTTATTGCTTCTCATTAAACAAAGGACCAGATATTTTTTTAGTTGTTAAGATTAATAAGGGTGAAAGACTTGAGTACCTTATTTTGGTATAACTGGGGTAAATAGGAAACTCACAACTTTCATCCCAAATAACTAATATTTGTTGTAAAAGAATTCAAACCTTCTTTCTCTATTATGCAAGTATTTTAAGAGCAAGGCAATATAATATGCTTCTGTACCATTTTGCAACATTTTGAAAGACCACTTTAAATGGTTATAAAGGCTAAGGAAGGGTATTACTGTACAGTGTCACACACCTTACTGTAGCACTTGGGAATATTTTGAGATAACATCAAAAAGACAGTTAAAACTTTTAATTTTTGAGATAGCAGCGCAGAGCTTTCTACCTGGCAAAAGTGCAGTGGAGAGCTCTTTTTTCTCCCTTTAACTTGTCAAAAAAAAAATTTGTCAACAAAGTTCTTGTGAAACTAAATAAATGGAACAAAAGATTCCATGGCTGGAGATCTGTGAATGCCATGCATTTATAGTTTCATTCAGTCTGACCCACACTGACTCAAGCATGGAAACAGAACTCTAAATTAAGATGAGTTATTTTTAACCCTAAAAAGATCTGCATATGAATATAATTGCTAAATGTGTCCAACTCTGCTGCTGTTGTCAGACATTTCAGTATAATTTGAGGAAAAGTGTATGTCTGGGGGAAAACAAGTGCTTTTAAGCACATTTTCTCTAAAAGCTTTATTCTCAGCCATAAGATGTTAAAGAAATGACTGGATGTGGCACTTAGTGCCTTGGTTTAGTTGACAAGGTGCTGATCAGTGAAAGGTTGGACTGGATGATATCAGAGGTCTTTTTCAAACTAAGTGCCTCTGTGATTCTATGACTTGGATCATAATTTTTGAAAACTGTTGGCAGTCAGGTGGGGTCCCTTATGTCTGGAAAAAGGGAAATAGAATCTCCATTTTTAAAAGGGGAAAGCAGAAGATGATGGGACCTGCAGAGCAATCAGTGTGAGCTCTGTGCCAGGGAAGATGATGGAGCTGATGGTTGTGGAAACTGGAGTGAGGCACATGGAAAACAAAGAGGTGATTGGTAACGTGACTTTCCAAAGGTGAAATCCTTTCTGACCTTCTGTTGTGGGGCTACGGCCTTGTTGGATGGGGGCAGAGCCAAGGCCATTGTGTGCATGGAGTGATTTAAAGGGTTTGACACTATCCCTGAGGACATGGTTGTCTCTTGAGTTGGAGAGCCATGGATTGGATGGATGGAACCCTGAATGGATGAA
>JAWWEE010000085.1:35005741-35028115 GCA_035221455.1 Xenops minutus
GGACTAGATGAGGTTTGAATGTCCCTTGCAAGTCCTTAATGTTAGTTGATTGTAGGAGTGAGAGGGGAATGTTCCCCCTGTTTCTCAGTGTGTGAAGGGAGGGTGTGAGGAGTCTGGATCCGGCTGTTGTGGGTGGTGCCAAGCAGTGCTGCCAAGGAGTGATGTTGGGTAGGAAACTGTGAGAGAAGAAGTTCCACGTGAAGATGTGGAAGACTTCGTGTGATGTGCATTTGAGTGAGCCCTAGAGGAGTCTTTGCTGTGCTGTTGTGGAGTGTCCATGTCTGGAGCAGATAGTCCAGATCCACGTGGACAAAGCCCTTGTCATCGTGCTGTGGAGTACACATCTGGATCAGATGAGATCCAGCAGTGCTTTCCAACCTTCCCCCATCTGGGGTGTGGCGACGCTGGTGTTGGGAACCCCCTGGGATTGTTTTTGCAGCAAGGTCGATCATGGTTGTGGCAGGGGCAGAGAGAAGAGTGGTCAGGGGATGTGCAGAGCCCTGCTTGGCTGAGGTCGTGGTGCAGGTGTGGAGTGGAGGAGGGTTCCCCCATGGCAGAGGGTGGTTGGTGCGGTGCTGAGACGAGAGGCAGTGTGGAGTGTTTTGCAAGAGGTCTTTATTTGTTGTGTGATAAATTAGAGTATAAATAGGTAAATAAATAGAGGCAGGGGTTTGTGGCAGTGAGGGGGTGAGGGTGTCTAAATAGAGGGGTGAGGGTGGGAGTGTGTGGGTGTGTGTGGGTGTTTGGGCTACGGGCTGTGGGTGTGGGTGAGGTTGTGGAGGTGTTGGAAGCAGAGGAGAGCTTGGAGGCGGACATGGAGCCAGGCACAGGTGCTGTGGTTGTGGGCGTGGAGGAAGAGGTGGATGTCCCTGAAGAACTTGTCGACAATGAGGAGCAGGTTGCGGGGTCCTTTGAAGAGGGTGGCATTGTGGGGCACGCAGCGCTCGAGGTGGTGGATGTAGTGCTGGAGTTTGTTAAGGAGGCGGTGTCGTGTCTGGACGTGCCAGTGGTGGGAGGTGGCGTTGGTGCCGAGGGTGTGGAAGAGGTGTTGGAGGATGCGGAGGGCGGTGGCAGCGGCTTGGTGTGGGTGGAGGTGGGTGTGAAGGAGGGTGTCGGGGAAGAAAGGTGGGTTGTGGAGCTGGCAGGGCTGTGTGGAGTTGGGAGCGGCGTGGTGGAGGAGCCGAAGTGCATCCCAGGGGAAGGAGTCGTCGTGGGTCCAGAGGGGCTGGCAGGGAAGGCTCATGGTGAGAGGCGTGAGCAGGAGCAGGAGAGCCAGGATGCCATTCCAGAGGCTGGAATCCAAGCTTGGATCAGCTTCCCAGTGCCCCTCGCCAACGTCCCACCACTCTCCCCATCACATGCTCTCTGCAGGATGTCCACCAGCACAGTTCCTCTCTGATGTGAGTGAACCCCACAGAAAGATGCATCTCCTTCATGCTCCCAAAGGACTCCTCCTCTTCTTCTGACACAGGACCTGTTCTGCAGCCAAGCTGGCCAAGCAGGATGAATGGAGGGACCAAGGGTAGCTGCTGGGTTTGGCATACAGAGCTGCTGCCAAGCCACAAAGAAAAACCCAGGTCTGAATGTCAAGGGCGGAGGCAGCCCAGCACGCTCCAGGCACTCTGTGGAATGGAGTGGGGGAAGCAGAGCAGGGTGAGGCTCTGCAGATAGGCAGAAAGCAGCCAGGGCAGGCCAGGCCCTGCTGCTCTGGGGCTGCACAGCGGGACAGAGGGCTGTCCTGGGAGGAGACAATAGACAATGACCTTCATAATGGGCTTCAACTTTTCTGGTCAGCCCTGGTTAGGCAGTGGGACTAGATGATGGTGTGTCCCTACCAAGTGAAACAGTCTATGCTATGCTGTGCTGTAGTATACTGAACATGTAAACATTTGGTTATTGAAATAAACATATATGAAGCATGGAAATTCCTGTAAACTCTGATAGGAATAAGCCATGAGTCAGCAAAAGCACGTGTGAGCCTTAAGAAAATACTGCTATTAAATTCTCTTTAGTGGAATTACTCATAGCTAAATCTTCATTTGTATTAATCTTTCCATGGTTTGGTCCATAGAGCGTACAGTGAAAAGTGTGGTCCTGGTTACCCTATTCTTACTCTTCCTTTCACAGTATGGAACTTGGGCACAATGAGTCATCCCTGTGGAGGTGTCCTCTGCTATTGTTGACTACAAAAGGTACACAGATTTCTGACTGCAGAGGCTCCAGCTCATTCTTGAGCTACTTGCCTGTAGCTGAGATTGAGAATCAAGTAAAAAACAATCAGCTTTTTTTGCCTTCAGATTGTAAATTGCAATTTACTTGGTGGTACTCTGGGACTTCATGAATGGATTTGCGTACTTTGGTAGCCTTTTTGAGCTGCATCTGAAGCAGGAAGTTACACAAGGAAAAACAATAAGCAGAGGATTTTCTTTGTGGAAGTGACCTGTCTTGCACCCATCTGAGAGCTGTAGAAGAACTATTTTGGAATAGCCTTGTTTAAGGCCTTGCAGGCCTTAAACTTAGGCCTGAAGGTTACTGCCATAAAAACCAGTCTTTCTCTTTTTATAATGTGTTCTGGTTTTGCCCTTCTGTATTAAATTATCACCTTTTGTGTTTCCTTTTTTTTTTTTTTTTTTTTTTTTTTTTTTTTTAAATCTTAGACAACCTTTTAATTTAAGAAAATTACTGCGTCCATTACCTTTGTGGAACTGGACCTCTGCAGGGACTTTTTTATTTTTTTTCTTATAGTTTAAATATGATTTTACTCACAACTACAACACCCCTTGCTCTGTTTGGCCATCCTCTTCCTTACTTTCCCCCTTGCACATCCTCACAGGGATGGTCAGTGTGGCATCCAGCATAGCTCGTGGTTAGCTGGTGAATGGAGGTATGCTGAGAGATACTTGCGATAAGCAACTTGAGTGGACTTGTTCTAAAAAGCCAATGAGAAGGACCACTGAAGAAGTACAAGATGTCTTGTGCACTAGTAACATTCGCAGATTTCTTTTGGGGCTGGGCAGGCCTGAAAATCCCAAAAAATAATCTCTGTAAGAGCCTGGGAAATTATTACCTGTGTTTCTTCTGTTTTGTTTTCTTTCCATTTTGTGTAGGTTTCCCAAATGGCTTTTTGATTCAGGTCTTGCATGAGTCTAATGAAGAATTTTACATTTTTGAAAGCCATTTTTATCAGACATGCTTAGCAAAAGAAATACTGTTAGAGAAAACTTGAGATTCTCCTAACAAAATTGACATGGGGTCTGATCCTTTGAACATTCATGTGCTTTGTTTCACAATCACGGTAAGTAACTAGGACTATTCAAAATGGAAAAATTAAATAAATACTAAAGTAGTTGCAGAAATACAATGTGAGTGATGCAGCTGATAAAAATGCATATAAGAAAGTTTGAGTTTTACTACTAATGAGATTTAGTTCAGCTTGGCAACATGGGATTTGGATATTCTTCATACACTAGTGAACACACACGTAGACTGTGGTGCTGGTTTATTTGATTTTGTAGATGCAGGACGAAGGGATGTCGAGAGGGAAGCAGAAAGTCAGTAGTTTGTATAGTAGAAAGTGAAAGAAAACAGCAGAAAGAGAAACAGAGAGAACTACACCTCAGCCCACGTGGGAGGACTCTCAGAAGTTTCTTTAAAAGGTGCATTTGAAGTTTGTGCAAAATGGCTAGGGGTGTCATTCTGATGGACAAGGGAGGTTTGGCTGTGCCTGCATGCTGAGCATAAGAGCCCAGTGTTCCCACTCATAGGTGAGGCGATAACTTGCTTCAGGGGATACTTTTTATAATGTTGATGCTGGCTTTTTGAGTGTTTTTCTATGCAACGTATGTGTGTCTATGTGTGTGTGAGTGTGTATGATGGGAAACATGCAAGTGTGTAGTAAGAACTGTGGTTTCAGTGTATGGAATTTGCTACTGGCAAGTTATTTTAGCATTGAGTCCAAGAAAAATACTAGGTAGGCTTGTATTTTTGTGTGTGACTTTTTTTTTTCATGAAATGTATTAAAAGTCCTCCAAAATACAGGAAGTTGCACCTTGGATTTCACAATGTCCTTGGGGCTGACATTCCTGGTGCACATTGCTTCATTTTCTGATTCTGCTTAAATTTTTGTTGTTTAGCAAACTCCTGTAGGGAACCTTAGAAGAAGAGGCTCCAGATAACTGTTTTTCCTTGGTCTGGGGAATGGCTTCTCTGAATTTTCCTAAAGACTTTTCTTCTGCACTGTCCTACACACTATGAGAGTCTCTAGACCTCCTTTCCACATTCCTGTTGGTTTGATTAATTTCTTTGGAGTACAAATAGGACTAAGCAGAATTGAAGTGTACTGACTTACTGAAAGTGGTCTTGTTAGCTTCCTTAATGTACACATAATAGAAGAAAAAGGCTTTGAATTGAAGACACTCCACTGTGTCATTTAAAATTATTTTCTCTGGACTCAAAGTATCTTTCCCTTTAAGATGTTCTTTGCATGGATGCTTGGAATCACACTTAAATGTTTTCCCATTGAAACAGTGTGTCAGATCAGAAGTGGGCTGTGACCCAGCAAATGCTTTTCTCCAGTTCCAGAAAACACACATCCCCTCAGTAACCACCATATTATTTCTCACATGCCGTCTAACAGACTAAGTATGTGAAAAAGCAAAGGTTCTGGAAGCCCTCATGAAGAAGCATTGCAGTAGGAGTGTATAGGAAGCCGTTGCTTATGGGTCAGCTGGGAGTCTGGCTGTTGCACTGGCTTTTCCTGGCTTTTCTGTGGGAATTTGTGATACACGCATCTTGGTGTGTGGTTTTCAGCCCCTGAACTCTGGTCATAGACATATAGAATCATTAAGGTTGGACAGGACCTCTAAGACTGAGTCCAACTGTTAATCAGCAGCATCACCGTGTAAACCCCTAAACCATGTCCCCAAGTGCTACATCCACACACCTTTTGAACACTTCCAGAAGTGGTGGTGCCACCACCAATAGGGTAGCCTATTCCAATGTTTGACCACCTTTTTGATGAAGAAATTTTTCTTAATATCCAATCTAAACCTCTTCTGATGCCACTTGAGGCCATTTTCTCTTCCTGTCACTTGTTACTGGGAGAACAGAGCACACCTCTACTTTGAGACAACCTTTCAGGTACCTATAGGCAGTGATAAGGTCTCCCGTCAGAATTCCTCTTCTCCAGGCTAGACAATCCCAGGTCCTTCAGCTGCTCCTCACAGGACTTGTGCTCCAGACCCTTCAACAGCTCTGCTGCCCTTCTCTGGACATGCTCCAGCACCTCAATGCCCTTCTTGTCATGAGGGGCCCAAAGCTGAACACAGGATTTCAGATGTGGCCTTCTCAGTGCCAAGTACAGGGGGACAATCATTTCCCTGGCCCTGCTGCCCACACTATGACACAAACCAGGATGCCATCGGCCTTCTTGGCCACCTGGGCACACTGCTGGCTCATGTTCAGCTGACTGTCGACCAAAACCCCCATGTCCTTTTCTGTCAGGCAGCTTTCGAGCTACTCTGCTCCAAGACTGTAGTGTTGCATGGGGCTGTTGTGGCCAAAGTGAAGGACTTGCTGAACAACTTGTTCAACAACTCTGTGTTGAACTTCCTACCACTGGTCTTGACCCACTGATCCAGCCTGTCCAGATCCCTCTGCAGAGCCTTCCTACCCTCCAGCAGATCAACACTCTCACCCAACTCAGTATCACCTGTGAATTGACCGAGGAGACACTCAGTGCCCCATAGTTGACTCACTCACAAGCTGTGTCAGCAAGGTCTCTGCCACAGACTTCAGGACCTCCCATAGACTAAGATGTTGTTGAAAGGCGTGACCATTACAAGAATAAGTATAGCATTTGCAGTTCACAGAACAGAGAGGAGTCTTGTGTTGGCAAAGTGGGGGCTATATTCTCTTATAAATGTGCTTCAGCTGATATTTTGCACATTTTGCTGTCATTTTTACCATAACTTTCAATGACACAAAAAAAAAAACCAAAATGCCAGAGGGGCTAGTGTTATCCTAGATCAGTTTCTTTTGAAATTCTGCTACACTAAAATTACCGACAGGAAAGAATGCTTTGTATATTTTTTCCTGTTTTGCCTACAAACAGGTTATTTTTTTCAAGATCAAATCCTTAATTTTTAGTGTTTTTTTCTTATAAAGATGGACTTAAAAGGCAATTGTATTTTGTGATATCCTGTCAATAAGAGCATAACCTTGCTGAGAATTAAAATATTACTTAAATTCAGAAATTCTGCTTGCAAAAGAGCACTTCTCACCAAGATAGCATCTCAAGCATTTGTTTCTCTAAAGTTTTGAGAACAAAACACTGAACACAAACGAGCAGAGAAGAGCCACAATAGAAAAGACCAACACTGTAGAACTGTGACAAGTGGATAGATAATTCTTCCCTCCTATAAGCCTCTTCTGGCTTTGGTTTATCCTGTGGTCCTCTCTGGGTTCATACAGTTTTATTTAGGCACTGTGGAGTGATGGGTAGAGTTAAACCCAGAGAGGATTCAGGATTTTAGGGTAAAAAGCAGGTGCAACTCTGTGGACAGACTGAGATTGACATGCTCCCCAGTGCAACAATAAACATCTGCTCAGAGAAACAGAACAGAGTGTGGAACAAAGTGGAGACTATGTGGCCCACATCCATTCTAACCTCAGAAGAATGGGAGAACACTGTGATACTGAGACTGTACAGTAGCTGTCTGACAAGGGAGAATCAAGAGGTCCTGCTGCGAAAGCTAACAACCTTGTTGAATCCCCTCCCCAGATGCCAATCCACAACAACCACACCCCTCCCATCAGCCACATCAGTCAGAAATAAAAGATATTTATGACTACAATCACTCAAACTCCACCCAAGCATGAAGAAAATAGTATAAAAATCAGGTGGGAATAGGAGGAAAGTGGGAGAAGACCTCCACCTAAAGTGCTGGGATCAGTCGACAGACTCAGTCCATGTTCTCCCCCCCACCCAGGGTTGACTTAGGTGAGAAATATTCTCTGCACACATTAAATGCTGCTTGTAGGACTAGATCTTTTGCTTATGCTTACCCTATAGCATATTATGGCTTCATGTCAGAGCTTGTGCTTGCTTAATATATGTATCAGTACATTGCTTTAAAACATATTTTTGCAGTAGACACTATCACTGACACCCTCCGAACTTTATAAATCTGTCACAATTTGTATTATTAAAAGGTGTTATTCTGTGAACTACTGAACTGAGTAAAGTGAGTCCTTGCAGTTGCCAGCATGGATAACACCTTGGCAGGACCCGCTGCGGCACCTTTGCCCTGTTGAGTCCCATCTAACAAAGAAGGTCAAGGTGCCCTCTGACCTTGTGAATCTGTTGCTGAAGGGTCTCATTACAAGATGCTGACAGACTGTTGGACACCAGGGTCTTGACTTTCCCAGGGCTACCAATAGGCAAAAATCTAAACTCCCACCTTTGATGTGGCAGGCACCAAAAGAGGTTACTACATTTTCAGAAGCGCTGAGAACTCAGCTATGGTTTCTCTATTGGATGGATACCAGCCCCTTTGCTCCACCCTACAGAAGTAGAAAAGAGCCATCAAAACTTTTTACTCTTTTTTTTTTTTTCTTGTTATACTTTGCTCCAAAGGAAGTGGGTTCTGAAAACATTCACCATTGTAAATCATGGCATAAATTTGATACTTGGTCATCCATTTAACTGCTGCTCTTTTTTCAGACTCACAGAGAGTGTTACATTGTTGGAAGAACAGAGGTAGCTGTATTGTTACTTGAAAATATATGAAAATCATAATGGATAGTAGTAATGTACAGTAAAAATTAGAGTAGTAAATTGTCAGTAAAATCCTGATGTTGAGAAGATCTTTATGTTTCAAAATAAGTGGATATACATCTTATTTATTGTGTTTCATGAATCATTTCCCACTCTTCTATGATTATATCTTACAATAACTGATAAAGTCTAAGCCTTTCATCCACCACAGACACTCCATATCCCAGTGGGCCTTTGATCCAATATGATCTTCTTGAATGGAACGATAGGCTCAGAGCATTTTCTTGAGTGAGTTTTGAGCTGCAGCATATTTCATAATGGGGCCCTTTTATTAAGATTTCTTCTGGTACTCTAATGTAAAACATAGATTTGTAATCTGTCCCTTACAGGATATGAAACCAAAATTATACTATCATTATTGGATTAATTACCTCAGTGTTTTCAGAGATTAACTTGCTAACATAACATTTTTCTAAGTGGCTTTCCACTTGTTTAACGTGAATGGACTTCGAGCGGTCCTGAAGTAGAAAATTAATAAAGGGATGAGCAGGGTAATCTTTCAGACTAAAAACATGTGTGACTCCCAGCTTCATACAATTAAACTTGATTTAAACTCTCTCCCATATCTTCACCAAGGTTTAAATTCTCTTGTGCATTTCCACGGAAGGAACGTTCCATGTCAGTAGCTCATGAGGAGGCATTGAGCAAAGATTTTTCTCTAACTAGCTGAGATGAGCTGAGCTGAAGTTGAAGCTGAAATAGAAACATGATAGCAGATTTTATGCTAATGCAGAGTCTCTAGATCATGTAGTCTGGTCATGTGTTTATTTCCTGAGCTTCACATGTGTCTCAAAACATGTTGCTGAAAACAGATGTTCACTGGGTCAGCAGAAATGTAGCCACAATACTGGTCCTCCTTCACACACTCTCTGACAAAAATGACATGTTTAGGTACATGCCCATTGAAATAGTTTATTGTCTTAGCCAGGGAACAATGATGTACAGCACTCCAGAGCATACAAAATTTGAAACTTCATGTTGTTTGCAAACTGCTGAAAGAAGACCTTGCCTATATGAAATGTACAAATTTGTATGCCACTATGTATAGTAATTTATACACATTCAAGGAGTCTATGCAGAAGCATCTCTGTTAGGTTCTCCCTAACATCTCATTACAGTACATGCGATCAAATAAAGACAGATCTGAAGAAGACCCCATGAATAAATAAAAGGATATCTGAAATCCTATTGAAGAGGATGCATTGCTTTCCCCATAAAATGCTGACTTCAAGATGCATATACTACCTTCAATAACTCATTTTTCTAAAGAATAAATTGCATCCCAATTGTTATTCTGGGCATCACTGTTAGTCGTTCTGGCATAACAGTAAAACATTGGAACTTTGGACATAGATTAGTTTAATCCTTTGTGGAATCTCACAACATTATCATGTGAACATCTACTTTTTCAATTGCCTTTCCTTCAGAATTTTGAACTGAATTCAGAATATGTTGTTTAATAGGGACTGTGCCTTCTGAGTGTTGTTGCAGTGGCTGTAGCTCTTTCACTAAAATACAGAAATTTGTGTTTGCTTTTGGTTCTCAGCATTCTTGTTTGGACCTCCATATATATTCACTTACGTTTTACATTTAGGTATCTATTTGTGTTTGCCCCAATTTCTCCCCTCTGTCCACATAAGAAAACAGAGGCACTTGAGTTCGGCCTTCGAAACAGCTGTCAGGTAATGCAGAAATAATAGATGATAAGGTGTAGTGCCACAAGAAGGTTTCCCTTTATCTTAATGCAACCTATTAAGTTCAAGAAAAATGAATTTTCTAGCCAATGGAATGACATCTAGCTGTCCTTACAAGGAGAGAAATCTGTGAATATGAAAAAGTGTTAATTCTTGCAACATCCCAATGAAAACAAAAGTATTTTTAAAGGTTTGGGCTTCTTTTGTTTGGTTTTTGTGGGCTTAGGGGGTGTGATTTTGTTTGTTTTTTGTTTGTTTTGGGTTTTTTGTTGATTTGGTTTTTATTCCCCAAGTATTTGTTCCCAAGAAGATAAGCTGCCGTTTAAAACCTGAGGCATTTAAATCTTTTGCCAGTACACATCCTGAATATCTCATGGATTTCAGGATTGAAGCTATCCATGCAGGGAGAAATTTTAGTTCAGGGCAATGTGCAACATGTTGGACAATCAGATACTGCTAAGTTCAGGTATATATCAGAGGTGCTAAACTGTGTTTTGGAATAGTAGTTTTATTATTAATTGTCTTGTTGAGAGACTTAAACCATTTGGTGCTCAGACAAATTGGAATCCTTTAAGTAAATAGTTTAGTCTTGGCATCCTTTCATTGTAACTGCTGCAACATATCCAGTTAATGTCGAACTGGTGGATGTTTCATCTCTAAGCGCATTTAGAAGGACAAAATTTGGTTTTATACACACTGTTTCTTACACTAAAAGCACAGATTTTCAAACACTGTATAAAAGTCCATAATTCATGCCCAGCTACAGGCATGATCTGCAGCTATTTTAGCTTAAACTGGGAAAGCACCTTTTTTTGTTGGAGAAACCTGCATTTCTTAGACTGCCTTGAATTTAGGTTAGGAGACTGACATCATGGATTGCATTCAAATATTGCTATCAGAAGTTGGTGGCTGAGAGGGGAAATTTACATTTGAACAGATAGTACAGTCATGGCATATAAGAAAATTCCTACATGCAATATAATATATTACAATAAAAAAAAATAAAGCGTCAATCCTGCAAATGTCTACGAAGTACTTAACTCTCAAAGTTAAAACTAAGCAGATGTGTAACTATTTGCAGGATTTGTGCCTTAGACTTGCTCGGTATCTGACCAAGCTCCATGAAGGACAAGTTTGGGATAGTTAAAGGCCTTTAAGCTAACATATGCACATTGTCGTGGTTTTAAAACATTTTTGAAAAGAAAATAGAAGATACCCATACACCAGTGGAAATAATCTTAAAATAGGATAAAACAGCTATCAGGATCAGTATGTGTATATATGTGTATGGAAAGCAAGCAAATAGCTAAAGGCGTATTTCAGCAAAAAAAAAAATAAGGTTTGTGCAAAAGGACAATGACAGGATTTCTGGAATTATCTTTTGCTCTACAGCTCTGAGAACCTTAAGCAAATAATTAGTTTCACTGCTGCAACATAGTTTGCTAAGCAAAATTTTAGAACTTCCCCATTTACTGATAGTGACTCTCAAAGTGGCTGAGAGGCACGTGTTGATACTCACTTTCATGTTATTAAAAGTGGTGAAGTCAGACCCAAAAGGCCTCCTGCCTCCCCATAAATGTATATCACCCAGATAGTTAAATTCTGGTGAAAATACATCTGTCATTTGACAAGAACAAAACTGGTTTTATGTATCAATCAGGCTCAGAAACTTTATTTAAGTCCTCTGAGTTTTAGTCTAAAAATCAATAGTGAGGTAAGACCCTGAAATTCTATAGAATTAGAAGCATTAGAGGCTTCTGCTTTATCAGTACCTGGGCTTATTTGTATTATCACAGTATAAACACATTAAACAGTAAAAATCAATATGTTTTACTAAACATAAAATTTTTTTTTCTATTTTTTTTTTTTACCCCAACAGCATAGCAATTTTTCAATAACAGGGGTATTTTTCATTTTGTTTCTAGAAATCTGAGTATTACAAAAAATATAAAACCATGTGTGGATGGCTGTGCCAAAAGATAGCTGACCTATTAGACACAAAAGTTTCAAGATTTCTTCAGTAGTTTGTAGAGCTTAACTCAACCTATGGTTTCTTCCTAACTTCTGAGCATCCCCAGCTCTGAGCAGGATTAGTACTAATGAATGCTCCTCTTCTTCTGTTCCAGCAAATCAAATCCAAATGTATTTTCTTGAATTCATCTTTTGCTACTCCACTATCTCACTAGAAGATGTTTTAAATTGAACTATTTATTATTTACAGGCTGTTGTTAAAGCCTATAAAACCCCACCTGTCTTAAATTTTCATTTTGGCTCGCTGGCCAGGTGGTATTCTGAATGATCATGTCTTCTTGCAAACACATTACATAGTTGGGAGAAGACAGAGTACTTTTTGGTGAATAAAATGATCATATCAGGATTTTTGTTTCCTTGGTAGGCAAAAAAGGTGCCATATCTGCCAACATATCTAAAATGATAATCAGATAAACTGAACCGAAAGTCAGAGTGCTACATGTTCATTTTCCATAATACTTGTAATTAAAACTGTATGACTGAAAGGCTGACAGGTGTCTCAAATAATTGATCAGTTAGTGTTAAAAAGGTGTAAGTTCTCCAGAAAAGCCCTGTGCATACCAGCTGAAAATGCAACCCAGGAAATAAGTCCATCTGCCTACATTTGTTTTAACAGTAATACTGACCTCTGATCGAGGTATTTACAAAGGATTTTTAATGACCAGCTGGAGTTAATAGGCTCTGGCTGTACCTCAGGCTTTAAACTCTGCCTAGTGAGCCATTAATTCCTAGGAAATGCTCTGTTCCTTGATTGTTACTGCTTAACAGCATGACAGCCTAGACTGTAAATAACTCTTAGCAGAGAAAATAATATTATTCTTAAATGCACATAGTACCTTCCTTCAGAAAAGACTCCAAAATATTTACAAGCAGAGATGATTATGTTGCTGGGAAAATATTCTTTCGTAATGGACAGGTCTAAGAAGATGCATATTCTCAGTATGTTTCTGAGAAATTATACATCTTTAGGGCTTTCTCATTACCTGCTGCTGCTGTTTCTGGCTAGAGGCTAGAGAAGCATTAGCATCACCCTCTTCTAGCCCTGGCTACTGGCCAATGTGGTACGAATTTTGCGGGCATTTACCAGTCTTCGGGGGAAATGTCAGAAGTCTGCAAATGTCTGTCATCAGGGCACCAAAATGGGGGTGAGGGGGAATGGTGGTGTGTTGGGTGTGGGGGGAGAGTGGGGTGTGTGTGAAGTTATGGTGGTTAAATCTTTTTGTACAGGTACAACAGCTAAGGCAGTATAGCCTTATCTGCAGTGGTTGCATGCGGGAGGGAAGAAAACATTTGATTACTGAAAATGATGAGCCAGAAGAAGTAAGTCTTGATTTCTGCCATGTCTTCAAGAACATCGATGAAGACATTCATAACCAGAAATGTGAAGAGACAGACTCAGTGACTGATAATCCAGAGAAATCACGTGGCTGAAAGCCAGATTTTCTAGCTTACGCTGTGCCACCGGTGTGCTCAGAGTGGCACATCTGAGCCACCATTTCCCACTCAAACACAAGCATTACTGAGGTGCTGAGGAATTCAGTCCAGATGCTGAGAAACTGTGTAAGCTATCAGTTGCCCGACTGTCACTTGCCACAATACTCTGCCTTACCTTAAGTGCAGGATCTAAGGCTTTTACAGGCTATTAGCAAAGGCCGTGCAGAAGCCTTTGCTAGGCCTGCAGCTGCACTACACAGAAACACAGAGCTTCTTGAGCCTGAAATTAATTCATAACAAGGCACCATTAAACTTGCCTGTTTCAAAATTATGCACAAGAGGAGACTGATACTACAGATTTGTAACAACACTAAATATCATATGGTAACTAACTTTTGTCATATGTTGGTTAAGGAATTTTATCATGTGTGTATGAATGAAAACTGGTGATGAGTATAAAGCTGCTAGAGAAATCAATCAGAAATCCACAGCTGGCAGAAAAAAAAGTGGTGGTTTTTTGATAGAAAATTTTTCACAGTAGTGATCTTCTCAATTTTATCATTATTTGCAACAGGATTACTATGACTTTTCTACATCTAGGATGGTTACAAATTCTCTGAACAAGTACTAATATATTTCACTATCATTTTAAATAAAGTGTTGCTGAAGCTAGCAAAATGAGAGTTTGAAACCTGTTCCAGTGCCCAGCCACCCTCTGGGTGAAAACCCATTTTCTGATATCCAGCCTAAACCTCTCCTGACTCAGCTTGCCATTTCCTCAAGTCCTGCCACTAGTCATGAGAGTGAAGAGATCAGTTCCTGCTCTGCCACTTCCCCTCGTGAGGGTGTTGAAGACCACAATGAGATCTCCCCTCAGTCTCCTTTTCCCCAGGCTGAACAGACCAAGAGACCTCAGCTACTCCTCATAAGGCTTCTCCTCCAGACTCTTAACCATCCTCAAGGCCTCCTCTCTAACAGCTTAATGTCTTTCTAGTATTGTGGAGTCCAAGACCAGTAAGCTGAATAAGAAACCACAGAGAAACCTTTCTGCATTCTAGATACTTTCCTAGTGACACTTTAAGTTCTCTTCTCAGTTGCTAAAGCTACTGATGCTTTAATTTTTAAACTTTTAATTGTGGCCTTATAGTATTTAGTTACTGCATGGAAAAGGCAAGGGTTAATGACTTCCTAGAAACCACAAAGCCAATTAATGAAGATTCAGAGGAACCAGTCTTCTTTAATCGTATCATCTGAGTGTATTTCTGACTTTATAATAATTATTATACTTAGTTTTTACATCCTGTTCCTTAGTCCACATCTCTAAAGCATTTTACAATGCCAGTGTCATTTTGCTTATTTATCAGACAGGGGGAAATTGGAGGAAGGAAATAAAATGCTTTCAGCCACTCAGAAAACTCATGGTTCATTCAGGGCACTCTCCACAAAATTCATTGCCCACTAGGTGCATTTTGAATACCATTTTACTGCTTATGACATGCTCATTCACAAGGCATTGCAACTTATGGAGAAAGAGTAACATTTCTAGACAGGAATGCTATCTAGGATGCTCAGGTCCTTAGCTTTTTGGTGAGATCAGGCTGGTCATATCTTACATTCAGATGTAAGTGGAGTTCATAGATGAAGAGGTTTTAACCTCTGTTCTCTTATAGTCAAATATCACCTGTTTCTTGAGTTTTCCCAAATATTGTTGGTCATTTGGTCAGTTTGTACTATCTGATCATCTGAAGTAAGAGCCCAGTTACTGACAAATTTTTAGTGTTCTTGACATGCAGGAAACAGAGGATGGCTAGTATTTCTAAATGTTTAAATTTTAAGATTGGATGTACTGATTATTCTTTGGTTGTAAATTGTATTAACTGTAGTTTAGGAGCAAAAAAAGTTCTTTAGTGGATCAGGCCACCAGTATAGCAAGCTGAGTTATCTGTCTGCAGCAGTAGTCTATAGATACACATCTCTGAGCTGTTATTCATGGATACAGAATTGCTTACAATAGCTGTATTGCTCACTGCAAATTCTGTGCTTTTATGCCAGCTCAGGTATCAGTAGCTAAAAAGCCGCCTTGTACAGTCCTGCCCTCACAACTGGGCAGACTGACACACGAGAACCAAGGAGCAACTAAGGATAGAAGGAAAAGAAAAAGGAAAAGAGAAGGAAAAGGAAAGCAGGGACACATCAGAGCTTAATATATAGGGCTCCCGGCACAACTTATTTGATCCTTTGCCCAGAACAGTGAGTTTCAGGTAAGAGTTTAATGGGCAAGAATGTTGCTTGCACTTATTTTCAGGTCACTTAGCTGGAAGGGGATCCAGTTTCATATTCATGTTTGATATCATATTAGTTAATGACAAAAGATATTTCAGGAGATCAAATGCCAAAGAACCTCTAATGATATTTTACCTGCTGTCAGAGTAGGATTTTTTATGTCCTAGAAAATGAAAGAAATATGCAAATATAAAAGAAATATACAGTCAAATTCCAGGTTTGAGCTTAAGCTCCTAAGCAAACTCCAAGGGACGTCTCTGAGAAAAAACACGTAAAACAAGGGTTGTGACATTGTGGGTACAAGAGAAACAGGTGGCAGGTAACTGTGATTATTGCATGAACAGCCTTATCGGTCTTGGGCTGTTTGTGTTTCTTAAAACATTCAGGTTTATTTTATATTCAACAAATAATAAGTTAGCATTTTGATGTTCAAATTGGGGTTAATTCAAGACAATTTTTTTTAATTAATTTATTTGTAATTTAGAGATACAAACTCTCAATCTTGTCTGCATCAAAATACGATACTTGTCTTTGCTATTTTATTTGCATGCATTTGCATATATATCTTTCATTTATAGAGAAATCTGAAACCATGCCTTCAAGCCAGGCTTTATATGGTCTGTACATAGTTGTACAAAACTCCTTTGAACACTATGAATTATATGCATGGAAGTGATTATGAATTGTGAATCAGATTCACCATATTAAATTACAGACCATTTAAAGGTGATCAGATGTAAATATTCAGTTAATGAAGCAAGAAATTAAGGAAACAAAGGAACACTGTTTTCATCAGAGAATGATAGAAAACACGTTGATATTTTGTCTGGAATACCATAAGAAGGGACCAAATCTGAAGATAGACAAGGTTAAAGAAAGGTTAATACCAATAAAGGAAGAAGGATTACTAAAACAACTGAGGAGATTTATGAAAGAGTGCATTCCACAGATTTGCAACGACGAGTATTGCAGGCAAAGGAGTGTGGATGACAAACTGTTTAAAGAAGCAGTGAAGGCAATGGAATCCTGGAGTTATATTTCCTTTGGGAGGTCAAAGAAGCATGATATTGCAGTGTCCAATAAGCTAAATGAAGGAATGAGAAATACGAGTTCTACAGTTAATGTATAGAGACTATGGTGGAAAAGCTGGCAATCCATGAACTGCTGCTCTTATTTTCTATCATAGAGCTATTTTCAGCCTCTTTTTCACTAATGCTGGAATAATTCTACAGGCTTACTACATGCTATCCTGGTAGCTACTTTAAGTAAGCTACTTAGTGAATGGAGATTTTTCTATTTTGAAGTGACCCCTATTTAGGGATTTTTTTATTGTGAGGCAGTGGTTTGCAACACCAAAAACATAAATAATTTGTAAAAGCACGAAAGCTACACAGTAGCCTGGCCTGTATTACTGTGAACAACACATTGCATAAAACATTAAGCAAACACTGAAAAATGCAGACCATGAAGATGATTTTTCAAATTGATTAGCTAAAGAGGTCTGCATGAGATTGGATTAAGACCAAAAAGAAGTATCTTTTCACTGTCTCTCCATCATTCTTCTCTTGTGCTCTATGGCCTCTTACCTTTTTTAAATATAGAAGCTAGCATTAGGAATACTGTGATGGAAAATCATGTATTGAGTACATTTTGGTAAATTCTTCACTTTTCATCTGATGTATAGTGTTTTTGTTTACCTTCTGGGTTTGTTTGGTTTTGATGCAGGCATAGGCTTGGCAAGGCTTATAGATGAAAAGCCAGTCTCGAATTTCAAATGAAATTATGTCCGTTTGGAAACTGTGCTTTCATTTTTAATTAAACCATGTCACCCAGACGATGAAAGACAATTATAGAGAAATTTATCCACTTAAATACTTTTATTTTCTCTTTGTATTCTAACACTTGTCCTATTACTGTGTGACATGCTGCTCACCAAGTTGATCAGCCAGATTCAAAGAGCCTGGTGCCTCCAAGAAGCAACTCCACTTCTTCTTCTGCTTTCTTTTCTTTTTCTTTCATGGAACAACATAGAAAGCATAAGCAATGGTGAATTATGAAATTATACTGCAAAGCAAATGGGAGATGTGGAAGAAAATTAATACCTGGAACTTGAGTAGTCAGTATGCCTAACTACTATGCTAACAGTTGCCCAAAATGCAGCATTTTAGTGGGTAAATTTTGGGTAAATATTTGTTCTAATATTACAAACCTCTGAGCAGCTTCAAACAACTGAGACTTCTTTTTTTTTTTTTTTTTTTTTAAATTTTTTTTTTCTCCCCCAAACCCATTGAAGATGTATTTCCTTCTTTCCCCCCAACAGGGTATTTTTCTTACCAAATTAATACTGACCAAAAGAAAAAATGGTGATATTTTGCCCTGAATTCAACTGTGGTATCTGCTGTATCTCATCAAAGTTTAACAAGGTGCTTTTGCAAACTACCTTGGGGAAGAGGAGATGGCTAGGGTTGTCAGGGAGCAGCCAGCAATTCACAGAATCATAGAACGGGCTGGGTTGGAAAAGACCTCTGAGACCATCAAGTCCAACCCCTGATCCAACACCATTGTGATTACTAGATCATGGCACTAAGTGCCTCTTCCAGTCTCATCTTAAAAACCTCCAGGGATAGAGAATCCACCACTTCCCTGGGCAGCCCATTCCAATGCCCGATTACTCTCTCTGTAAAAAATTTCTTCCTAATATCTAACCTAAACCTGCCCTGGCAGAGCTTAAGCCCATGCCCTCTTGTCATATTGCTGGTTGCCTGGGAGAAGAGACTAACCCCCACCTGGCTGCAATCTCCTTTCAGGTAGCTGTAGAGAGTGATGAGGTCACCCCTGAGCCTCTTCTCCAGGCTGAACAACCCCAGCTCCCTCAGCCTCTCCTCACAGGACTTGTGTTCAGTCCCTTCACCAGCCTCATTGCCCTTCTCTGGACATGCTCCAGTACCTCAATGGCCTTCCTGAATTGAGGGGCCCTGAACTGGACACAGCACTCAAGGTGCAGCCTCACCAGTGCCAAGATCAGGGGAAGGATCACTTCTCTGGACCTGCTGGCCACACTATTCCTGGTACAGACCAGGATGCCACTGGCCTTCTTGGCCACCTGGGCACATGCTGGCTCATGTTCAGCCTCCTGTCAGTCCAGACTCCCAGCTCTCTTTCTGCCCAGCTGCTCTCCAGCCACTCTGTCCCCAGCCTGTAGTGCTGCAGAGGGTTGTTGTGGCAAAAGTGCAGGACCCGGCACTTGGTCTTGTTGAGCCTCATCCTGTTGAAATCAGCCCATCTCTTCAACCTATCCAGGTCCCTCTGCAGAGCCTTCCTGCCTTGCAGCAGATCAACATTGCCCCACAACTTGGTGTCATCTCCAAATTTGCTGATGATGCACTCAATCCCCTCATCCAGATCATCAATAAAGATATTAAATAGGACTGAGCCCAACACTGATCCCTGGGGGATGCCACTAGTGACTGGCTGCCAACTGGATGCAACACCATTCATCATCACTATGACAAATGAGGAAACTTGGTTAATTGATGCAGTTTGAGATCCTGATTTCTTGATTTTTTATTTTTTTTTTAATAAAAAGATTGATCTTGGGTTTTAGTTTGAGGATGGAAAATTAAAACACAGTTTGAAAAGAAGGAAGGCACTCCCATTTGACACCATGGCAGTCAGTAAAAGATATGGTCCACAGTGTGGTAACCCATACTTATGTTGGTGTGGCATTGCTGCAGCACTTAAAAGCTCAAAAGAGAAAGCCACGTTTTAAGATGGGATGAAATGTAAATAATGTATGCATTTGATGAGATTCAGATGAAGTGCTCTGTGTGTGGCAAGCTGAATCTGTATTTATAGTAGTTGAAAAAACATATGAGATTCTCTGGATACACTGAATACCGTGAATAATACATTGTTGGTTCCTAATTTTGTTTTAAATAAACTGGCAATGTTCTACCTTAGGTGGTGTTTTTCTGCAGAAATGGTGCAACACTTGCAGACATTGCTGCCACATCTGAGTTATAATTTTCACACAAGAAACATCAGAAGACGTTAGAGGGTTTCTGTTGCATGTTCGTCTGCTTGACATCTCAAGCTAAATTTTCTTTCATAGTCACTTTCAAAGACGTATATTATCCCTTGTCAAAATAAAGGATTGAGGCTCTTTCCAGACCAGAGAAATACAGTAAGTGCACATTACCACCACAGCATCTAAGTTGCTGTCTCTTTCACTACATTAGTGCATATTACAGCCTTGCAAATGACAAGCTTTCACAGCCTCGTATTTTAGTACCATGTCATGTTCTATAACGACAGCGTGTTTTTTCTAGTGTTCCTAGCACACAGCACCAATGTGACCCTGCAGCTTTGCAACTTTTCTCAAAGCAGCAAGAACTCCAGGCCACGTGTTGATACCTGAGGTGGGAAACAACAGTAAGAAAGGGACTCAAAATTCCAATTTATCAGCAAAAAAAACTAGTATGGTCAGCTCATGTGGATGTAGGCAGCACTAGCCATCCCCCACCATGAGAGGTGTTCTGGTCTGAGGCTGAAGGCTCCAGTGCAAAAGTTGAATCAATTCTGGTGCTTTTTTTAAGCTTTCTGTAGGTATCCAAGGCATTCAGCTGCAGAAAGTGTCTGCCCTGTAGCATAGCTCTCCAATGAAACAGCAGATCATAGGAGTTTCTTTCTTGTAAACCAAAAATGTCAGTGAGAAGCCATGTCAAACAGTGGTGTTTCCATTTTTTCACCATGCTGTGCTTACACTAGGTGTGATTGCACTGACCTCGTTGTGCAATATGTACCTATGGGTTCATATGTACTTGGATTGTCTTTAGATCCTCCTGTGAATAGCATGCAGAGAAAATAACTGCAACCTTCTAGGAACAGAACTGGAGAGAGAAACCATAAAATCTATGCTTGACTTTTTGTTCCTCTGTGTTCTGGTTCGGGCATGTAAATACAAGTGAGACAGTTCATTTTTGAAACCAAGACTATACCCTACTTGTGAATATATAAACATAATAATTTCAATAAAGACAGAGTTGCTAATGCTTGGAATTTCTGTTCCCCAGAGACTAATATCCTGGGTCTAAATGGCTAGCAACAACATGAAAGAGCAGATCACAAAAATAAAGTAAGTTTTAGGACTAGCAATCAATTATTAACTTAGTTCTTTGAACTTCAGTAAACTTTTCTTATAGTGAATTCTACTGAGTTGTGGATACTTTTTGCCTTTTGCACATTCTCAGTCTGAGTACATCTGTCATACTTTTGTTTGCAAGAAAAATTTTATGTGATGGGGAGGGCAGGAAAAGAATGGAAAACAAACAGGAAAAATACAGAAAATGAACATTAATGTGGCAGCAAAGATAAATCATTAAAAATTGTAAATCTAGCTGCACAATTTTCACTAAAAGGATTACTCAAGGAATACAGTTATTCACCACAGGAAAAAATAATCACTCGCCAAATAGCTGTACCTGTCTTTATTTTTCATAGTACTTCCATAAACTATCAAAGTGCCATCAAATGGTGCTTGAGTATGATTTGGTAGATTTCATAATTTCGTATGGTTTAAGCCTAACGTGGATAAATTATCAGTTAACTTATGTGTGAAACTGTTGGGAGTCTACCACAAGCAGCCCCAATGCTTGAGAAGGGAAGCAATAACAGTCCTCATGCTTTATGAAGACCTCTGGGGAGAGAGCCACAAGAGAGGCAAGGGCAATCTTTCTTTTCTCCTGTCAACGCATGTAGCATTGTTTTATTTAGGCTGGCATGCAGTGAAGGCAGGCAGCAGCAAGCAAGGACTCACCACCAGCCCGGAGCACCCCCAAAACTCACACAGCCAGGCCCTCAACATCTGACTGCTCAGATTTCTCTGCACCAGCCCTGGAGGGAAGCTAAGTTTCAATATATGATCAGGTATCTAGGCTTAAGATCTAAACTGAAGTGTTGTGAATGTTCTCCCTTTCCTCCCAAAATTTTCTGGACTGAACTAACACTTGGATCTAAATATGTGGTCTTTATTATAGTTTGTTCAAAACTCTGAAGATTTTTTAAAATACTCTTCACAAAAATAAAACAATCAGAACAACAACAACATCAAAAATCCTTTTTGCTCAACTCTAAACATTTACTCACTGATTCATGTAGGTTTTGCATAAGTAGAAGCTTCCTGAACTTCCCACACATTACCAAAACAAACTTTCAGTCCATGATGCAGTGTGGTGGAGCATTTGATGAAACTGTTAACAATATCCATTACTGATTGTCTTTGGAAAGGTCTTTCCTTCAGGAATGGAATTTCTGTGACTGAAAGAAAAGCAGTAGGAAAAGCATTCTTGGGGTGGTCAGTGGAATCTGTTCATAGCAGAACAGACATATTTTCCTAGCAGATGATGTGGAAAGCAACCAAACTCTTTGGCTTCAGACTGCATCTTCTTGACATAGGCCCCAACTTTTGTTCTTACAAGACAGATTGTTTTAAGCTAGGTAACATGAGGTCAAATACTCTTCCAATATTTTGACAATAACCAACTATGACCATTTGGTGTGCTTTTTTATCTGCATTAATATCCAGTCTTTTTAAATGGTCTTGGTATGCTCCTGGCCTCAGGAACTTCCTGTGGTAATTAGCACCAGAACTGAATCCTGCCTTGCTGTCAAAAGATATTGAACCAATATAATTTTGCTAGTCTGTTTTAAGATCATTGAATGTTCTTTTTTTCTTAAAGTCACTGAAGTTCATTTCAAATTATGAAGATCTCATAACTATAAAAGTAAAGTGCATTTGTGATAGAATGAAGTTTGAGTTGTAGTTTAGATAAAAACCTAATCACCGAACTAAATGTCATTATGTACCTGAGTACATGTAGACGTGCACAGAAATATTTGCATGTGAGTATTATTGGGAGGATTTTTGACCACATTTTTCATGCCATTTTGCTACGTATCAGTATCTACATGGGTGTAAAGGAAGGAAGAACAAAGGACTCTATGTAACATTCGTTGACCCCACCAAAGCCTTTGACACTGTGAGCAGAAAAGGCTTGTGGCAGATCTTGGAACGTTTAGGATGTCCCCCCAAGTTCC
>JAWWEE010000085.1:35035164-35079690 GCA_035221455.1 Xenops minutus
CCGTGTCTGATGCAGCCCAGGATGGGGTTTGCCTCCTGGCTGCCCGGGCACGCTGCTGGCTCACACTGAGCTGCTGCTGACCAGCACCCCCAGATCAGTTTTTTCTGAAGTATTTTGTTGAGAAGTTGAAGAAAGCCTTTCAGATGTGTGAGGTGATAGTAAAAAATTTCTAATAGTGGTTTTAAGCTGTAGGAGATGATGTAACCACATGTAAAAGTTTAACTGAAAAAGTAGAATTTGTATTTGGTACAAAAATTATTCATTGTCTAGGTAACTATAATTCATTCAATTTACTTTGACTTACATGAAGCTACATGAGAGCATAATAATTGCTAGAACTGGTAGTGAAAACTATATAGTAATAGTTCATAAAACCAACAAGACATACAGAAAACTGTGTAGTAACAGTCAGATAACCCATGAGATACAAAGTGATGCATTAGCTGACATACTTGGTATAGGAGAATGGGTACAAACAGGGAATTTAACAACAACTTATGATTATTGCTAAAACATTTAACTTTTCTGATGTAGTGGCTTACTAAGCTTTTATGTGTCTCAGTGTCATGAAAGCTTATTAATGTGAAATTTAGGCTACATTGAGACTAGCAAAAATTTTGCCACCAATGTAAACAGAACTAGTATTTATTTCCTTTTTTTGTGTAATCTGCAAAAGAAGACCTAATATATGAAGCATTTTGATTATTGATATCAGAGACCCATGCACAACTGATGTGCAATGTTACCGTAACTGATAGTTGGTGAAGCTAAACTAGTGTTAACAATGAACTTTTTGCAAAGTGGTGTAAAAATATTTTACTTTTATGTTACAAGATACCAGGGGCAGTTCTGCCTCCTGTAGTTCAGAGGCTGAGTCAGTCTTAGTGCCTCTTTCCAGAGTTCTATTTATTTTTTGTTTGCATTCTCTTTTTATCTGCAATTTTCCTCATGTCATCTTTATTTCAGCTGTTGTTGCAGAAGTCAACTGAAAATGAGCTGGGCTGAGTGAAAAGGCTCTTTCCAGCAAACTAAATCCAAGGATATTTTAACATTAATTTTCATTAGAGCTATCCCCTAAAAACTTTATTCCTCAAGCCCCCAGAGAGATTGTCACTTTACAGTGACCTGAGTATTACCAAAATAATCTTGTAAGGTTTGCTGTTGAGATTGTGCAAGACAAAACATGCAAACCCTACTGAGGAAATATATTGAAAGAAGATGGACTTCACACCTCTCATCCTCCATTTCTAGGAGGTTATGAAGATGTGTACTTGTTTGTGCTTCTGTTCACCATGCCCAGGAGGTAAATTTTAGCTTCTGTTGTGTTTTGGCATATATTGTTATGTTTTTGTGGTAGATAACTATATACTTGTAAGAGGTAAGCAATTCAGATACGAAAGAGCAAGCAAGGAGTTAAATGGTGAGCGAGCAGCACACTGTTTCTTTGATGCCTGCCTTTTGTTTTGGAAGGTCCTGTTGATCTGCTTAACATCAGTGTGCACTGGTCCAATCTGGGATTTGCTTTATTGCCTTAAAAAAAGTTTCTGGTTTGCACATCCATCTGATTCCCTGTCTACTGGTATAGACAGCTTTATGTGGGCCTTGCTGGATTTTATTCTGTCCACTGCTGACACTGAAATTCTTTGATATTAGGGCAGTGTATGTTTTGGAACGTTGCTGAATTGCACAGAGCCTTTTGCCAGAGAGGTAAATGTACTTAACCTTGTTGTCTGTTTTCTCCTCTTGACTTTAAAAAAACAAACCCTCATGGTGTTGAGTCTTAGTAACTTCTTAGGTGCATTCCTTGCAGGAGTGGCTTCCAGTGGCTTGTGATGAAATTTTTTATTCAATTTGTGCCTAAAAATCCATTACATGGGCTGGTACTTAGATATTTTGTATATGAAAATGATGATTTATTGTCTTGTTGTTCTGTTAAGATTCATTATGGAGATGTAACAAATAACATCTGTAAAATTTAGTGATACCATTCCTGCTTTCACTGTTCTGTGGGCAAAAGATAAGAACTAGATGAACATGCTGAGATATTATTTCTGCTTTTCCCATTAAAGAAGGTTTTTTTTTAGCCCCTTGAAATGGGGTAAGTCAGAAGGAATATCTGCTGCTGCAAGATAAGCCTCCCATTAGAACCACAAAATTTTAAAGTTATTTTTTGTGTGAAGTGGTTACTTTCATCAGGTGAAGCTAATAAATAATATTTTTGGAGACATGAAGTTTATAGCCTGATGAATGGGAATCACAGAATATTCTGAGTTGGAAGGGACCCACAAGGATCATAAAGTTCATCTCCTGGCACGGCATACAACCATCCCCAGGAGTCACACATGATGTCCCTGATGGCGTTGTCCAAATGTTTCTTGAACTCCGTCAGGCTTGGTGCTGTGACCACTTCTGTGGGGAGCCTGTTCCAGTGTCCAGCCACGCTCTGAAAGAAGAAGGGCTTATTATGATTGTATAGTCCTTTTGCAGGGAGAGGGAGATGTAATGTTTTCAGAGTGTTCTGGAAAGGGAGATCTTGTATGAATCCCAGCAAAACTTGCTTCCTCATGGCATCAAGTTTTCTCTAGTCCTGCAGAGCAACAGAAAGCAACTGGAAAGATCATTCTGCTGTGCAAGAGATTTAATACATAAGCTGCCCATGGAAGTGGCCCTGTTAGCGGCCAGCTACTGTCCCTTGACCATGAAAATTGGCTTCTTTTTGCAGTGAGACCTGGTAACATAATTCAGAAGGCAGCTCTGACAACTGTTAAATTACTAATTATCAAAGTAAATAGAGGAAATAAATACAGAAGAGCAAAACAGAAGAGTTAATTACTTTCTCCAGAAGAGTGGTGATGTCAGCCATCTGGTTGACAGCTATCTAGCCAGATTTTTGCAGATTTCTTTTGGCAAAATCGTGTTTTCTGTTTTTATTTCCAGAGGAAGATATAATATATGCAATTTGTTTTAATTTGGAAAGTCTTCATATAGAAGGACAGTTTTCTGTAATAGTTTTTTTAATTGTTGTAAAATGTCTGTGCCTCTAGGCACAAAGGGAAATAGGCAAACTTGCTTTTATCTGAAAGTTATTATGTAAAAAAATCAACACTAATCAACACTGATTAGTGATTTGCACACCAGTCCAAAATGAAGATGGAAATTATTCCCTTGATTTTTCTTGACTGCTAGACTGACAGTAATGTAGATTAGACTTAATACCAAACTGTAAACGAGCCTGTGAAGCTGATTTCTCTAGATTTAAATAGACTGAAAAAAATGATGACAGGAATAAATGATACATGTTTTTATTTTTCACATATTATAAGGTGATTCACAGTAAATCTGGCTTCTGGATTTCTCATCCTGTGGCATACACAGTCATAAATGAGCAGTTTTTGACTTTTGGCAGCTGAAATAAAAGGAGTCCTAACGAATAGAAAAGAGTGGAAATGAACCTGAAAGAGACTTTACGAATATGCTTGTCAGTATAGTAAAACAAATTATTTATTATCTATAATTTCTGTGGCTCTTTTAATATGTTCTATCTCTTACTGGGATGTGAATGTTTAAATTACTCTTAGTTACCTAACAGTTTTATATTTCTCTTGTTAATAAACTACATATCTTATGACAGTTTTTGAGATTAAGTCTGTGTGTCTGGTATGTTACCTTTTTAATTATCAGGTTATTTATACATTCAGTAATTTTGCTATATGCTTTCCAGTAATGTTGAGGCAAATACAAGAGTAAGTAATATTAATCAAATTGCTCTTTTCAGGGCTAGGTGCTATAATTAAATAATAAATAACTATTTTGTTGGAGCCTTTAAATGAAAGCAAACAAGTACAGCTTAAAAATCATGCTATTGCAAATAGACTAGGTGCTTGTGATGATTTTTTTTTTCCTGTGGAATTTTTCTTTTACTGTGGAATAAGTAATGTGATGCAGAAAATATTAATGCCTATTAAATTAATCAGATTCTTGATCAAGGATGAATCGAAGCACATACTAAATGCTAAACAATGGTCAATGACCTATGTCAATAATGCAGCAGTCCCTAGAAATGTCACTTTAATTCATTCTTCTACTGATTTCAGGATAGTTTTATAAGAATTTTAAAAGAATTATCTTATAATGGATGGTATTTCATAAAAGCTAATAGCAATGCCTTTAACCTTTAAAGAATTTTTGTGATTATAATTTTTGAAAGTCCACATTCGGTTCCTAGTAGTTACAGTAAAGGATTCTCATACCATTGAATTGACAAAAGTAGTTCTAGTCAGAAACCTCATGCAAGGGCACAACCTTGCCTCCTCCCCAAAAAAGGTGCAAAGAAAGATTTTTACACATACCAGTGTAAATGGTTTCTTTCCTTCCCCCTCCCCCCCCCAGTGTATATACCACAGTTTATTGCAAATATGCACTGTAAATTACCTGCTCTCTTAATCATAGGAATCACTTGCTCCTTATTGCTGATATATTAGAATTTTGAGCAGTTTCACAAAATTAATTGCACAGAAAAATACATTTATTTGTCCCTTAATTGCCTTTAGAAATTGATATAAAACTGATCCTTCCATTTTTTCCCATAAATGTGTCCATGAATTGATCATTGGACTGCAGTTAAAATTACTAAACTCATTAGAAAATTACCTGAAAGAAACAAGTTCAGGATTGATTCTTCAGAGGATAGATTCTGAACTTTAGAATGTACAGTTGTATTTTTTGGTGCAAATCCTTTCCTGAGGCTTTCATACAAGACATCTGTGGAAAATGCACTGCATTTCAAGTGGGCATTGTGAATACCACTGAATATAGAGCTACTTTGTTTCCTATGTGACCAGTGCAAGTCTGGTGATGCGGGAGTACTTTGATTATATCCAAGATACTCAGGACAGATATGTTGAGAGAATTAGCTCTCAGAAATGGTAAAAAAATGCAAACTTGCAGTCAGCAGTATATAGAATAGATACATTTTAAGATTTTCTTATGATTTGTGCTGATGTTCTAATTTTAGACTTTTTTTAGTAGTAGTAGTGAAAGAAGAATAATGTGCAACTCAGGCTTTTTTATACAACAGTGGGTCTGGACTAGCTAAGGAATTGATAATCTGTCTCAATGGACCACCAATCCAGATTATTTATCTGTAATTAAGAATGAAGGTAACTAAGAAGGGAGATAACATCTGGGATTTCAGACTTCTGGAAAAAGACACATTGAGATGGCTGTGCCATTGTGCATACTGGAGTAGTAGCAATGGGTACTTAGTATATGGGAATAACCTGCTTGATTTGTTTACCTTGCATCCTCTATTAATTGACTCATATGAGTGGTCCCAAAATGCTGGACCGTTTGTGGTTCCTCTTTTTGGTGTGTTTTTTGGTTTGTGTGGTTTTTTTTTTTGTTTGTTTGTTTTTTTTTCCTTAAAGTTTTAGGGGCCATTTTTTTAGAGGACTGATTTTTTAGTTATTTGGAATGATGCATCTTATCTGGGAACATCAAATAGGCTCATTAATTTACTCAAATGTGTAAATTCAGTTCCCAGCTTTAATTTGTTCTAAAATTCTTTCTTATGTCCCTGTGTGTTTGATGGCTAATTGCTGCAGGGACCTGTGCCACTTCAACCAGCTCTTGTCATGAAGCCTCTTACAGCCTGCTGTGATACTCACAGTAGACCAGTAATATCTTGGCACTGCACAGATAGATCCTTTAACAGCTCTGCTGACAGCAACGGTTGTAGATAGGAGAGGGAGTGTAATTGTAATAAGGAATACAAATACAGTGGCTTTGCTTACTTGGCTTTGAATATGTTTAGGGCAAATATGCATCGTACACTAGCAATCCAACAGCTTTACCTCACTTGTGTGTGGGGTTTTTTGTTTGTTTTTTTTTTGTTTGATTGGTTGGTTTTGTTTGGGTTTTTTGTGGATTTTTTTTGTTGTTTTGCTTCATTTTTTTTTCTTTTTTTTTTTCTGGACAGGATTCAAACTCAAATAATAGTTGTAAATCACTAAGGTGTGTTTGTATTGCTCATAGAAGTTAATCAAGTTTATTAATGGTCTTCAGATTTTTACCTGGCTCAGATGAGCATGCTGTACAAATGCTGTGACTTTAAGGGCTAGCTGTGTAAAGGCAAACTTGGTTTGCAGGGCTGCTGTGGAGGTTCTGGTTTTTCTTTTTTGTTTGTTTGTAGCTTACAAAGGTATGTATTTGTTGATCTCTGTGGCAATTGTGAGGGTCTGAATTTGTCTCCAAGTGGACAGCAGTTCATTTCCAAAATCTGCCACCACCTCTGTGTTAATTGGTAGTTGTCTTTACAGTTTTGACAGAAAGAACAATGATTGAATAGCTCATTTGCTATTGATTTGAAGAGCTCATTTGCTGTTTCAGCCTGAGAGGTGTTTCTTTCAGAGAGATTTAAAGGTTATTGTAGTGCCTGCTGTGCTGTTTTCTGTTGTTCTGTCAATGAAAAATATAATAATACAGCTGGAAAAAAATGTGGGCTGTTTTCTTTTTTTGGTATCTTTTCCTGGGGCAGTTTGGTTAGTTTTTAATGTTCTGGATTGAGGATAGTGCTTTTCTCTGAAAGACCCATTCTTTACAGTGAACTGTGTGCCATTGCATAGGGATCATATGTGGTGTTTTATTCAGAACTGAGTTATATGTAAAGCTGCATGTGGTTATACTTTTTCTTTCTCCTCTGTATGGTAGTACAAAGAGCAACAGAGCTGAGTATTATATTTATTAGTTTCCTTTATGGAGAATATTCTTTTTGCACTTAAAGCTAATGATCAATTAGAAATATAGACATTACAATGAGCAAAGGCCTCCTAACCTCTTTTCTTTTGATTAAGTCTTATCTTAATGCTTTCATTTATCTTGGAACAGATATGTTCAGTTTTTCATAATACATAGCATGCTAAACAAATACACACTCACATTATTCTAATATTCTCTGTGAGAGATATCAGTGATGACAAATTGAGATAAGAAAAGCTTGAGACACATCTGGGTGGTACACCTAAGATAATTTACTTATTACTGTGCTACTTTGTCATAATGGTGTTATTAGTTTACTCTCTTAATACTGGAAATAAAATTGCCAGCCTTGTGCAGTGTAAACACAGATACCCCCTACACCCACTTTCACATGTGAACACACAAAAAGGTGGAAGAAATTATTCTTCACATTTTCATTCTTGGTTTGAAGCCAGCGTTTATTGCTGATTGATACAGAATTATAATCTCTTTTTCAGGATTGCATAATGGCCCAGGATACTACAGTGCCCAAACTGAACTTTGAATATTGGTTGGATAAAGCTATTGAATGGGGTGAAGCCACTACACTGGAATCCCAGAAAGATGTGTGCCTTCACCTGCCCCAGCTCCAGGAGTTTCTACGTCAACTTTATGAAACTTTAAAAGATGTGGTAAGTAGCCTTAGGTGAAGACACCCTCTGCAGCAATCTACACCAGGTTTTGATAAAACCAGAAGTTAACAGTAGCAAAGAAGTTTGTGTTGTTGACCTAATGTATTGCTGAATCAGAGAGGCAAATTGGGGAAACAGTCATAGGTAATGGAAATGGGAGTGTGCTACCTGTTTCCCTGATTTATTGTGAAAGGAACTTTTTCTTCTTGACTGGTTGATGTCATGTGAGATTTCCCAGCAAATGCTGTAGCCTCTTAACAAAACTCTTTAAATAAACAAGAATTTGATTCTGGTTGTCAGGTCATAAATTGGATTATTTGAAGGGATTAACATGCAAAACTGTAACTGATCCTTTAAACCTTAGGGAGCTTGGTGACACATTAACCCCAGGGTTACGGTACACACAGTGAATTCTAGCGGCGTGATCAGATTATTAACATAAGCTGCTGCTTCTTCTGTTTAGTAATTTAATTATTGTCTGCACTCACTTGAGTGCTTTTTGTAAAAGAAAATTTAGTTATTTATAGGTTTAATTGTTTCTGTGTATTTCTGAGCATGGCTTTTTCAGTGTATATATTCAGTAATATTAGCTTGCTTCTTATAGAAGTACTTATTTTTAAATATTCTTCTTACCTGAAGACTTCAGAGTTGGGTTTGTTTCTGAACTGACTTTAAATAAAGGATTTTTGGGAGTGATGTTTCTTTCCATATTTATGTATAGGTTTTCTTAAGGGGGAAAAAGAAAGAATGTTGCTACTTCAAGTAATCTGAGGTTTGGCCTGAAATGGACCTTGTGAATATGGCCCCAGAAAGTCTAGGTCTAGCCCCAAATATGAGACAAATGTAAGGAATTTACTGCAGTAGCAAGAGATGGTTATCATCCCTGCTACTTGCATGTAATCTCAGCACAGTACGATTTTTCCAAGTCTTCATTTATTAGATAGTAAAGCTATAAAAGTAGAAAAATAAGACTGATTACAGCAGATGGTATATAAACTACATTGTTTATTGCTTTTATAGTGAAGTTGCTTTCCATTTGGTTAGAAGTTAAATGTCAGTTTGTTACTGGCTAGTCATTATGTGAGTTAATATAAAGAAAACAAGCAAAAATAACAGAAACATACTTAGTTTTAGTTTTATGCCATAGTGGGTATTAATTTCTTCTGTAACTGTGAGACTATGTTAGAGCAGTGAGGATCAAGAGAAATATATATTAATTGGGCTTTTAATACAATGGACTCTTGGTTCCCAATACTGTTCTGTTTGCTAGATGTGAGGCAAATGAACAAATTTTCCACCATAGTTAGGTATTAGGTGAGGGAATTACTTATTTAAGTTTTAACCTACTTGAATTATGACATTATAGCAAATTTCAGGAAGTTCTGCTTTTATTACATATCTGCAGGTGTTTTGCTTCCAGAACATTTCACAGTAAAACCACTGGGATTGTAATTTACAACAGTCTGTATCAGTAACAGTTCTCCTAACCTACTTTTGATGTGCAGTATATTTACTGTCTCTTTGCTTGTTTTTATGTTTTAGCAGGGTTCAGTTGTAGCAATCCAGCAGTTCCCTTTAATTGGACAGCTTCTAGGAAGGCTCTGTTGGAATCCTTTTGTTATAGGATATGGTAAGAACGTGTGATGGTATTTCTGCAGCAGTTTCATAAACCTTATTCTACAGAAATTAGCAACATACGCCTTAATATAGACAATAATTTTTTCCATAAAACAACAGCATTCCTTTTTCCTGAAGTGAAATTTTGAGGTGAAAAGGCTAGCCATGTATTTAAAATACATGACTTTGAGAAATGTTAGATTTGCTTTTGAGTCTAATTAATTTAATGGATTAGTTACAGAATATTGACTTCAGGCCAGTAGATTTTAAACCCAGTGAGTATTTAGGTGCATCATGATTTCCATTCTTATTTTCTTGTTGTATGGATTACATTTTGCAAGGGTCTCAAAATGTACAAAATCTAATCCTTCAAATTATTTTCAACAGAAGTTGCTTTCAATTTTGTATTATATATATGCTAGTATAAAAGATTTAACTTTTCCAATACTTGTTCTACTAATTTATGATTGTGTTTGTTTATACTGAATTTATTCTGAATGTGTATTTTCCCCATCTCTCCATCCTCAGCTAGTGAAAATGCACATAAAATCAAAATTGAAACATTAAAGTGATGGCATAGATAGAAAACATATGAAAAACCCAAAATGCTCTTACTGGTAGTGAGTATGTATGTGGGTGAAAATAGAAGAAAAAAATTTGGCACAGGAAAGCTGTTGGGAGAGAGGAGACACTCCTTGTGCTACCTCACTAGCAGTTCTAGTACATTTTTCAGGAACTGAGATGTTGATATTTTCATAAATTACTTGGGATCTACGTTTAAGCAGAGAACTAATTCTGGGCTTCTCTGAGAGTCTCTTAAAATAACTTTTAGTCACTGTTGCTCTTATTTTAAAAAAAGAAGAAAAAAAGAGACAATTTTGAGTTCACCTGGAAGGGCTTATTAAGTCAAGCACATTGTCTGTTGGTTCGGCTTTGCTTTTTAGACAGCTCCAAACACAGGCAGAATGAACTTGCCTGCAAAATACATGGTAGGTGTGGGTAATGTCAGCACTTCCCCTCTGAAAGGAAAATTTGGGAAGGAGCCATAGATCTAAACACAGAGCACTTTTGGAGAGCAGAAAATGTGTGCTTTTTGAAAAGCTTTTTCATACTTTATAGATGTATTTTTACAATGGGGGTGTTTTGAAAATGTTAGTAACTGTTGATGTTTACAGTTACACACATGCTTTTTTTCTAAGCTTTTCTTTAGAATATACAGGTGTTTAGACCATCAGTTTTTCTGAGCTAAGAATCTATTGTGTTACAGTAAGTAGCTTCATCTATATTTTTCATCAAAGCTGAAACCCATCTGTGTCTGCTTTTGGCTGCTTTTCACAACAATCCCAGCAAGATGTTCTTGGTTTCCTCTACTTCTTTCCTCTTTTTTTGTGTTTCTTCAGCATTTTCTGAAGCTGCAAAAGCACTTTTGCTGCAAGTTGATTCTTACCTTTGAAGTTTGCTTGAGAATGGGGTTTTACTACAGGGTTTTTTTTAGTCACAAAGTGGCAAGCAAGAACTCAGAGAACTTTACTTTCTCGAAACGGAATCTTTCACTTTAATGCTTAAAGATGAATCAAGAAGATTTTCTGACATCAGTGGACCTGAAGATGTGTGCTTATACATTCCCACCACTTCCTCTTTGTAGAGCCACCTGAGCACTCTTTGGACTGCTCCATTTTAGATTCAGCAGTTTTTCATTTTGTTTGGCATTAGTTCTGAAGATATTCTTTAAGATAGTGCTGGCTATAGCAGATGCTGACTCTCAAGTGGGTTTCATGTAATTTCTCATTTGGATAAATAGCTCATTCAGGCATATGTCTGAGTCCAGGCCACCCTCACAGTAGAAGGAACTAATTTTGTTCAGTTCAGTCTTTCATACTCATAAATGGAAAAGGAAAAACATTATACTTCTGTATCATGTCCAAACCACAATACCTCTCACCTTAAATGAATGTCTGTTGGTACTGGAAGCTGACATAGCTGACCACTGAGTGCAGGAAGCATGGCCTCTAAGGGAAAATAATCTCCTCATAAACACTCCTGAGCAGGAGGTGAGCAAGTTAGCCTTATTTAGAATGCTAATGTGAGGGAAGCACGACTGAAGAAAATCTCATGACTGTACTTGTGGTCATAAACCACAAGGGATACATGAGGAATTCAGTCTTGGTAAGAAATTGCAGTGGTTTTTTCTGTGGGCTGGGGGATTATCTTCTCAGTAGGACCCTCCTGGTTTGAGTTTTGAGCCCAAATATCTTGAATCCCAAACTAATTCTGTAAATGCTGGGGGATTTCTTGGTGGCTCTGTATGCCAGTTTATGTATGTGTGCATGCATGCTTATGAATGCATTCATTTCCACAGAAAGCTCAGTTTTAGCTAATCAACATTTTCTGATGTATTTCAATAAAATTTTACAACAAGCTCTAAAAATAATATTTCTGGCTGTAAGATTAGGGGTTTCTTATTACTTCCTTTCATCTGGTCTCATTCATGACAGGGTATTTATAAACTGTCTGTATTTTAGGATGATTGAGACTGCATTGTGTTGTAAGAAAAACACTCCCTTTTTTTCTTTTTTTCAATTTTGTTGTGAGATTATCAGGAAAGTGCAGTCTGATTGATCATAAAGGTTTGGGCTTATGATTGGTTGGTTGGTTGGTTTGGGATTTTTTAGTTAATTTTGTTTGTTTGTTTTTCAGTTTATTTTGGTTGGTTTTTTTTTATTTTTTACAAAAGCAATTTCCAGTCTGTATTAAATTTCCTACAGAAAAGTTGTAGTCTCTTAGCTGGAGATACATTAACCTGCCTATCCAGCAAATAAGTGGTAACCCGTTTGGCTCTAATTTCCACCTTTGAGTTTTTAATTTTGCTTCTCAGACATATTAATTGGTTATTTAGACAGTGAGTATTCTTTAATGCTGTAATAAGATCAAATACCTTAATTCGTATCATGATAATGGTTTTCAGTGCATATCATGATGGTTTTCCATGGAGAGAACAGTTGCTAGAAAACTGGGAGGAAAAAATTCACCAGTAAGTTTTCTATGGCCGTCTGTTTGGTCTTTTGATGTGTTTACCTTTTGCAGCTGCTGCAGTTATATTAAGATCTGTCCCCCCTTCTTCTTAATCTTCCCATCCCCAGTTCCAGAGCAGTTATGAAAAGAAAACAGTGAATCTGAGGGTGGTCCTCAGAATGTGTCATTGGGTACTTCAGCAAGAGAATTTTATGGGCCTTTTTCCTACTTTTCACAGATCTTTTGGGAAGCTACCTGAGTTTTGGTCAAAAAGTAATTTTGACTGAGAAAATTTGAAGCTGTACCTGTTCCTTGTTTTTTGGAAACTGTTGGCATAGCTATGACATGAATATAACTTGGTTTCACTTGAGTTGAGGTTTGAATTTATCCAGGTGAATCTATGTAAACTCATTATGTTGGCAGAGTGTGCCAACTTTCTTTATCTAAGGTTTGTTTTCATAATTTTTGCTGTTCTCATGCGGATTTACACTTCCGACAGGCAACAATACGTGCAATTTATAGTATGCAGCAAATCATCTTGTGTAGCAAAAAGTCTTCTCGTTCAGAAGTCTGTTCGAGTAGTTGCATGCAGTTACATTTCTTCACCTCTTTTATTTGTTTTTTTTTAAAGTCAAAAACTCCCCATAATTAAAATAAAATGTCTTACTGTTATACTATAAACATACGTACACTATAAACCAGGTGAGTCAAAAAAAGGAAGATTTTAATTGTATATATGTTATTTGAGATAAGAGATTTGGACTTAATTTATTTTCCCCTGTCTCTTTCGGTGTAATTCATGTAAATGAAAATTATCTCAGTAGCCAGACTTTATAGTCAAGCAGTATTTTAGTATTAGTAATTAATAATGTTTAAAATCTTAATTTTCCAAGAGGCGACCGTTTAGTAATTTAGTCGTTTAACCTAATTAACCACTCTTTGTTTATTTTTCTGCCCGTAAAATGCCATAGCAGAGATTAGGAGATAAAATTGCATATTAGTGCTGATATCTGAATGCTATTTGGATTTAGTTACAATCAAAGTATAAAGATACTTTGAAGTTCTGCTGAGCAGTATGCAATATGCGTCCTTCACCTTCAGTGTTACACAACCTAGGAAATTATTAGCTTTGTAAAAATCCTTATTAAAAAAAACCCAAACACAATGTCAGAATAGCCCAAATTGTAGTTGGTTAAAAGTATATGTTTGGGAAACCTTTTCTGTTGCAGAGATGTTAGTCAGTGGGAGGTCAGTAATGGCCTACAGGCTTGTTGGACATTTATTGAGGAATACTGGTTTAAATCAATGTTAACATCTCTGGTCACCTGGTTGAAATACAGGCATTACTTAATGGACCTTTTATTTTTTCCTCAGGCTTTCCCAACAAAGCACTTCTAAAGAATACTGTTTATTACATCCTGGATAACAAATACACAGAAAATAAAAGAAATCACTCTTGCTTGATAATCAAATAGTCTCATAAATGTAAATATCAAAACGTATCACTTGTTTGTATTATTTTTAACAAGAATAGTATTGCTTACTAAGTGAATATTATATCATAGCTACAACACTACATCCAGTTTTCAGAATTTTCATTTCAATCATTCACTTTCGTTCTAGGATTAAATTCACCATAGAAACTCTTGATATCTGCCAAAGAATTAGGAAAAAAACACCAAAGCCTATTGAAAACAAAGTTATGGGAAATAATCATGAGTTAAATGGCTCTTTAACTCTCACTTCAGATAATCAGCTCCTCTAATAATATCTGTGCATCTGAGCAGTGACAGTATTGGTTATTATAGTAGATTCCTAAAGAAGAGAACACGTTTTCAAGAGAGGGTTAGAATTAAGTAAAACCCAGTCTGATCCTAAACAGAAAATCACAATAGGACTTCTTTCCGTCAGCATTTATGTACTCTGATATCTGCAGAAATGTCATTTTCCTGGGCATGGAGACTCTTAATATATTTTTACAGAGAACTTGATATTTAACGTTCTAGCTATGAATGATTTCATACTTCACAAACGTAAGTTTTTCATAAATGAGCATAATTTAGTCATGCAAGCTTTGAACACAATGTAGTAACTATTTTACTACTGTTGATTGCTGTTTATTATTAATGATATTATTTAGTTACTGTATTGAAAATTCCTTGATGATGGCTTCAGGTATTATTTATGTAAATGAATTACTAGGTTCTGCAAGTTTCTTAAGACCATCTAATTATTGTATAGATTTTGAACACTTTGATACCATTTAAACTGTTATTAAAAAAATTATTACAGAAGATGTACATATGAACACGTTTAAATGTGTGGTGTGACTCTGGTAGAATAGGAGCAGTATGAGTTGAGGCTGATATCTAGGGCTTTAGTTCTGTGGATGAATGGGGATTGTTGTGTGTCATTCTGTCTGTGTTTTGTTTAGGTTTTTATTTTCCCTCTAAATGTATCTTTATTTGGGTTTTTTCCTGCAGATGAAAGCCAGAAGTTTCTGATGTGGTGCTTATGTTGTCTGTACAGCAGTGAACCACAACACCCTGTGGAACTGAAGGCCAACAGCTGGATACGAGTAAGTGAATGAATCTTTCCCAGAACTGCTCTGATTTAAACTGATTATTTAAAGGTGCTACATCTGTAGTATAGACACACTGTCATTCTGTCATTGAAGAAATTGCTTCAAATACAACTTGCATACAGATTGTGTTGAAATAGGTATAATTCTAATTATAACATAGTCACTGTTACTGTCTCATTTTAAATCTTAAAAAGATGTGGCATTTTACAGTGAGTAGTTTTGATGCCTCATAACCTAGTAGCTTCATCAAGTCCAGAACCTATGCATAGTAAGCAGCAACCACAAATCAGAAGAGAAGCAAGCATTGCTATTAAAAATAAGAACCTTTCAATTAGGGTAAAATAAGTAGCTGGAGAAATCCCATAGTTTGTTTTGAAAGCAACTTATATTTGCTCTGTGATTTTAGTCTTTTTTGTATTTGTTTAATCTCCTGCCTGTGAAGAATTTAATTGTAACCAAACTTCCTTCCAAGGCAGTCAGAGGCAGGGGGTAGTGGTTGTGCGTGGATTTATATTTAGTTTCCTAAGGAATAACGAATCTTTAACTTTAATCCCAAATTTAGGATTTTGCAGGGCACATCTGTTCGTATTTTTTATATTTCCACACTGATTTAGCAAAGCACATCAGCATGTAAGTAACTCATAACATATTGATGCTTAATGCTCTACATTGCTGAATAGCAGTTTCAGGGTGCAGTGTTGTTGATTTTGTGTCCTTGCATTTTCAATGGGTACATATAAAAATACGGTAAAAAATACAAATGAAATCAATATATTTTTTTATATCTTATAGTCCTCACAAGTGAGACTGTAGCAGCCTGATCATTATTTATGTACCAGATCTGCTAAAGCTGAAGGTACTTCCAGACTTCTCTAAGTAGCTAAGTTCTTACTTACTAGTTTATTTTGTATGTCAGTTTATCTATGTATGCATGTAATATTCGGATGTACAAGTGACTATAAAATAATTGATGATAATACTGCAGATTTTTCTGCTAGTAAATAATCATATTTAGCTATTTAGTATTGTTGATTTAAATGCAGTAATCTCAGAAATATGTTCTCAATGTCTTTTAGATGCCCTTGAGTGCCTCTGTATACCTTTTTGGTGGTTTGTACCATGCCATGAAATTCTGAACAATCTAATACTCAGTAAAATCACTCTTATTTTTTTCCTGTCTTTGCCTTGTTTCAGGAGGCTTTTACTGAGGTTAGCATACTTGGAACTCAGAGTGTGTCAATGCTTGAATGCCAAAGTAAAGTGATAAAAAAAATAAATTTCTGCCTTTTATAATATAGTCTTGCTGGATATATTGGCGATATTCTTCATAATGAAATAGGAGGTGCATGCACAATAGCATGCATCAAACAGAGCAAAATTTGTCTTTTTTTTTTTTTTTGCCAGTAGCACGTGCATTAATGATGTTAAGTGGTGAGGGAAGTTGTACCCAGAGAGTCTACTACAAATAGTTTCTGTTTTGGGGAGGGAAAAACTAGTTGTTTTCATCTAGATCAGTTCACTCATCTGATTAGTGTAACTGAACTGATGGTGTTGCTGATATAAGAAAAATTATCAGGTAAGCAGGAGCAAACAGTTGAGGATGGATGGAGGTAGTGCTGCTGCTTTTGTCAGCACTGCCACCTGAAGCTGTCTTACATTGAAACTAATATGTTAAGTACTCGATTCAAGCCTTACTGTAATCTGCAGAAATTTTTGCACACATTCTGTTTGAATCAACTGTACTAGCCGCTGTGACTTGATGGGTCAAGAGTTAACCTGAAAGTTAGGAAACAGTGCATGGAGAAGTTAGCACAAACATGTCTTACTATCATTCAGCACTTCCCTAGTTGCCTAAAGTGAGTGTAGCACAGCATGAGAATACAGCAATTGAGATTAAAAGAAAGGTTATTATTAAATTGTTTTCTATAGTTATTAGAATTTCTTCACAATTTCTTACTGTTCAGTGAGCATGATCACAAAGCTTTTTGAAGAAAGTGGGTTTATTTCCCTTACATAATCATCACTAATTCTAGTCACCAGCAATTGTGATATAATAAGGACTATCATGCTTGTTTTTACAGAAGAACCTAAGTTAAATATTTTGCTACTCTTGAAGGATTTCTTTCATCATGTGTGGCAATGATTTATATTTAAAAAAAGAAATACTCATACACTAAGTCCATTGACCCACCTTATGTACACTTAACATTGTTTCCTCCTGAACTTCTTTATTTTCCGTATTATAACTGTCTCAAAAGATTGTCACAGAAGGGGATCTAGACACATTTGCTATGCAAGTCATAATTTGAGATTAGCATCAGCTGTTTTAATATGGACTGCATGACCAGTCTCTGCAGTGATTTGATCTGATCTCAGCCTTGTTGGTAATGTGACGTATTTTACAGCAGTGATATTCACTTGCTGGTGAAGAAGATGCCCAATGCATTGTGGTACGCTATGGAAAAAATAGCCGAAAGTTCAGAATTTGTAGTCGAAACAAATTCTTGGGAGTGGGGAGGAATGTAGTTTTGTGGCTATATGGTGCAAAGGGAGTTGAAATTCAGAAATAAATTTTAAATAACACACTGAAATTTGAATACTACTTAAAAGGTTTTTGTGGAAAACTTGCCCATACTTGGAATGAAATGGTGGATTATCTGAGGTATTTAAGCCCTCCTTGAGGGTATGGTAGAATGGAGGTCTGTGCCAGCACAGTGCACACGGACACAGGAGCTGTGGAAAAGGGGGTTGCGTAGAGGAGTTGCTATTCAGCTTCTACAGAAGTGATCTTCGGAGTAGTCTTTTCCTTTGGTCCTATAATTGAGAGCTCATTTTATTTCCTTAGTTTAATACTTCAGCATACACTGATGAAAAATACTCAGTTTTTAAAAGGGTGAAGTAGTTCATTGCATAAGCCTGCATGCATCAAATAAATTGTGATCTTTGTGTATCCATTTAGTCGATGATAAAGAAAATGTCCAAAAAGCAAAACCAACCAACCAAAAAACCTCACTCAACCAAAATGTAAGGATGACTGTGTAACGGAGACAGAGAACTTTGCCTGCTTACTATTAATTGTTACAACAACAACAAAACTTTTTAGTTAGTTATGGGTTTTAAAGTCACTTACATTAAAATTTTCCTCCCAAAATGCCAAGTTATGTCTGATTGGAAAATTATATTATTTGGTCAAGTTAGTGTTGAGTCTCTTCTTTTATTTGCTGTCATAGCTATGTACGTTAAGTATGAAATTACACTTTGCTTTTCATCATGGCAAATATGAGTTCCTGAAGAGTATTTTCGGGCCTTTCAGTGCGTCTTTGACTAAAACCATTGACAGGGAGGTTGATCTCAAGTCTGTTGTTTTTAGCTACTAAGTTGCTTTTTCAAAATTACAGAAAACATATTTACTGCTAACTTACTTTTTAACTTTCTTGCCACTGTCATAGAAAAGCTGTGTTATTTTTAGTGACAAGCAGGGTAACTACCCAATTGAACTGCATTATTGCTACATTTCAGAAATCAAAATTGTGCAGATCTGTGAGTCCTTTAAAAGAATAAAATGTGAAAAGAAATTACTTGAAATTTAGTTAAAGTGTGTGGTGTAGACTGCAGTTTTTTTAGGACTAGATGCTGTTTAAAGTGGTAGATATTTTTTGTTTTGCTGATTATTCTAAACTTTAGTGTTGGGATTCAAGTTTTGTAGATCTTTTATAAAGCCAAACAAAGCATAGGGAGTCAAGATACTGCCACAGATTTCTCAGTGATAGGAACAAACATAATGTGGTGAAACCAGTCTTTAAGAAAGTTACGTAGTTTCCCTGAGCAGACATTTTTGGAGCTGTGAAGTAAGTGTGGTTTTAAGATGGACTTTTGTCTGGTGGGGCTAGAATAGCTTCCTTTCATTGCACGTTGCTCTTGCACTCATGTTGGCGCAACTAGAGAGCTTTGCTGAAGCAGGTTTTATTTTTATTAACTTGGTCACACCTTCTCCTCTGTTCTCTGTTTGTAAATGGTGTTTTTGGATTGTTTTTGGCTTGGAAATTTGTTTCCAATATTATGCTTGTTGTATTGTTTTAGAAGGCCATACATACTTGTGTTGCAACACATCTCTTCAAATTGGGTAAAACAGAAACAGTTAATATCCCTCTTTTAAAATGTTCTTATTTTCCCCCCTTTATTTTCTTATTTATTTTTTTTTAAATATAAGATTAACTTTTCAGTGTTATACTATCCCTCAGAAGAATACAAATGAACAAGATAGTGCATACACAATAGCTTAAACAGGGGTGGAAGACCTGTAAGACTTGGCTTATGTTTTTAGAAGTACTTTTTTGGCTTGGCTAAACTTTTTGAAAATGTGTAATTCTTTTGCATATCTGTGTCCTGAGTATGGCCATGTTCTATTAATACCTGCAGAAGTAATAATTGTTCTTTGTAAGACTAATTTTTAACATCACTGAAATTATAAAATTGTTTTTGTTGTATTTTATAAAAATACCTAATGAAACTTGTGTGTTTTCTCTTTCATTAGATTTTATACATGTCTTCTCTTACCGGTGCTATTATGGGTAATTTTTGAACTGAGGATGGTATGATGTAATGTAAAAATCAGTGTAAAAATTTTGATTCAGAAAGGTTTAATTTTACTGAGACAGTGAAACTCCACTTCCTCAACAGAACTGTCTGGACAACCTGTGTTTTTTTATTATCAACCTAATACAAGAATTTTAACTGAGTTCTTCAGTTAATGAAGAACTGACCTTTCACCTCTACTTCTCAATCCATGCCACAATTTTCAGCAAAATGGGTTTTTAAGATTTTTGTTTTCTATGTTGAAATATATCTGAGACTGTGATGAATGAACATTGAAAAGATGGTCTCTCATTTATGGTTCAAAATGGAAATGTTTGTGATCTACTTCTTGGGGCAGATATACCTGCATCCGAGATGCTTGTTACCTCTCCCTATAAACTTGCACTTGTGTGTGTTTTTTCTTTTCCCTTTGGATGTCAGCGGCTTCGTGGCTTGTATCTTGGATCATCCAGAGGTCTGATCAGGTGTTTCTGTATTTGTCATTCTTAACAGTTTAATTTTTTGACATGTTTGGGTTAGGCAACAATATTCAAGAGTAGAAAAACATTTACTAAAAACAGGAATTCGACAAAATTAAATTTCTTAAAATTTTGGGATTGTAATTTTGATTTTTGTAGTAAATTTATGTTTTGTCTGTCAGGGAAGAATTGCTCATTGATTTGCTGGGACTCTGCAAGGTTATTAAGTTATTTCTGAGTAAGTCTCGTACAAGTTGAAATATAATTATTAAAAGAAAGAAGCTAGACAGTAGATGTTGATGGAACTACAGGAAAATTGAGTGGAATAGCTGAGAAAAACTTACAAAGTCATGTTAAGAAAAGGCCAGGGAGTCTGAAACATGACTGTCTGCTTGTTTGCATGTATTTTGGCTTTTATTTGGAATGAATTACCCAAGCATTTTCAATATTTCTGTCATAAAGGCATCACAGTGAATCATGAAGGAACTGTGAGAGACTAAATTTGCCTTGAAAAATACTCAATGTATCTATAAAGTGTCCAAAATAGCTTTTATATTAATTGGAAGATGAAAAAGGAAGGTAGACTGTAGTTCTCATCATGGAATAGTTTGAGTTGGAAGGGATCTTTTAATGGTCATCTAGTCTAATCCCTCTACCATGGGGAGGGAAACCTTTCACTAGACCAGATTGTTCAGAACTTCATACAGCCTGGCCTTGAACACTTCCAGGGATGGGGCATCCACAACTTCTCTGGGCAACCTGTGCCAGTGGTACACCACCCTCATTGTAAAGAGTTTCTTCTCTATATCCAATGTAAATCTCCTGTATTTTAGTTTAAAGCCATTCCCTCTGGTCATATCACTACATGCCCTTGTAAGAGGTGCCTCTCCAGCTCATCTGTAATTCCCCTTTAGGTACTGGAAGGCTGATATGAGGTTTCTGTGGACACTTCTCTCCTCCAGGCTAAAGAAAGAATTCTTTCAGCCTTGATTCACAAGAGAGGTGCTTCATCCCTCTAATCACCTTTGTTACCCTTCTCTTGCCTCACTTTAATGGGTCGATGCCCGTCCTGTGGTGGAAACCCCAGAGCTGGATGCAGCACTCCAGGTAGGGTCTCACCAGAGTAGAGGGGCAGAATCCTCTCCCTTGCCCTGCTGCCATGCTGCTTTTGTTGCAGCCCAGAACACTGTTGGTTTTCTAGTCTGTGAGTGCACATGGCTGGCTCATGTCCAGCCACTCGTCCACCAGCACCCCAAGTGCTTCTTGGCAGGGCTGTTCTTCATCTGTTCATCCCCCAGCCTCTGGAGGGTGCCCTGACACAGGTGCAGCACCTTGCACTTGGTCTTGTTAAACCTCATGAGGTTCCCAAGGGCCCATTTCCTGATCTTGTCCAGATCCCTGTGGATGGCATCTTGGCCTTCAGGTATATCAGCCGCGCCAGTCAGCTTGGTGTCATCTGCAAATTTGCTAAGGGCGCACTCTTACTTCTATCTAGTCTAAATCTATCCCCTTTTAGTTAAAACCATTAATCCTTGTCCTATTGCAACAGGTCCTGCTAAAAAGTCTATCTCCATCTTTCTTGTGAGCTACTTTGAAGTCTTGGTAAGCTGCAATAAGGTCTTAATAGAATAAGACAGTTGTATTTTCTTCTGTGTTTGGTTTATGAGTAAAAGCTTATGTTGGAGGATATATGGCTTATATGTATTTGTTAAAATACGGTATACTGAGTATGTAAGGCAAAGTTTGAAACTTGATACAGTTTTTCATAGTACATAGTAATGACAGCCTTATTGCTTACTTTGATAGTTATTTACTAACTCAAAACCAGAGGTGGACATTCTTATATGCCAGTAGATGGCATTCTTCATATTACACACAGGTACATATATGTTCATTTTATATTAATATGTACACAGTTTTCTGTTTCATAGCATTCTAACACATATTTTTCCAAGTAAAAATGAGCGTGGTTTTTTTAATGGTAGTCTTGATAGTAGAAGCCAGCTTCCATCTACTTGTACTGTGTGGCATTATTTTTTCCATTCTTAGTTGTCTAATGATGCTTGCACTAGTGAGGATTCCTTGTTAAGATTCCTGAAATTTTTGGTAACAGTTCAGAATCTTCACTAATAGGAAAATTAGTTGCACTGTCTTCTTTGCTGTATGCACGGTGTGTTCAGTTGGACTGAGTTTTGTCTTGTCTTGCCCATAATTATTGCAGGGACATGGAAGAATTCTACCTGTGTTTCCATTCATTTTGATAATGACTAATTCTTCATATTTATGGATTTTTTTAGTTCTTATGGGTTTTGTATCTCAGAGTCTGTTACATTAAAATGTGTATTTGAACAGTTTAGAAAACCTTGTTTCTGAAGTGCTTAAAATTTAAAACTCATATGCAAATAGATTTCAGAAAAAAGTGAAAAGAAACAGTAATTCCTTTCCTCCAGCCTCCTCCTTTCACTGTTACAAAATTACAAGTACTGTTCTGAACAGCACAGGGCTTTTTTGTATTTTCTCTTTGTTTTTCCTTATTACACTGTGTCATGACAACCCATTTATCTATTGTCATGCTTTGGCTCTTTTAAGTACAAAGTAATCCATGTATTCCAAATGTTTGTAGTATGTCTCTCGTATTTCTTGGTTTGCTGCTCCCATGTCTTAATTTATTCTGTCACCATTTTCACTGCTGCTGGTTTCTCAAAGTTTATTTCCTGTAAGCACAACACTTTCCCCACAATGTTGGGTATAGCAAATTATGCATCCTGTTATGTCTGGTACCTTGCTAGGAATCAGCCTTTCTCAGTGCACTAGCACAACTATGCTGGCAAGCACAGTCAGCTGTAAGAACTGGTGCCATTCAGAGCCAGGAGATGGCGATCTCTGCACTGAGGGAATGCCGGTGTAACCATCACATACCCCTACACATGCACTGAAGCTTGCACTCTCAACACACCACCTCCCAAGTGGTGAAACTTAGATATTATTAGGGATTAAACTAATGGCAATAATGTTGTAGCCTTTCTCAGATCCCATCTCAATGTGTTTTGTTAAAAAGCCTGTATTATACAGTAGGTTGCCTTTAATTTGTTAGATTTGTCATAGAATCATGGAATGGCCTGGATCAGAGAGGACCCTACCATGAGCAGGGAAATCTTTCACTAGACCAGGTTGCTCAAAGCTCCATCAAGCCTGTCCTTGAACACTTCCCAGCTTCTCCAGGCAACCTGTTCTCATGCTTCACCACCCTCACAGTAAAGAATTATTTCCTAATATCTAATCTAAATCTACTCTCTTTTGCTTTGAATATATTTCCCCTTGTTCTGTCACTTCATGCCCTTGTAAATAGTCCCTCTCCATATTTATTGTAGGCTCCATTCAGGCTGCAACTAGGTCATCCCAAAGCCTTCTCTTCTCCAGGCTGAACAATCCCAATTCTCTCAGCCTTTCTTTGTACAAGAGGTGCTCCATCCTTCTGATCAGCTTGGTGGCCTCCTCTGGACTCATTACAATGGGCTGATGTCCTTCCTGCGCTGTTCTCTGCCAGGGACCCCAGAGCTGGATGCAGCACTCCAGGTGGGGTCTCACCAGAGCAGATTAGAGGGTCAGAATCACATCCCTTGGCTTGCTGGCCACACTGTTTTTGATGCAGCCCAGGATACAGTTGCCCTTCTGTGCTGCAAGTGCACATTGCTATGTCGTGTCGAGCCTCTCATCCACCAAGACCCTCAAGTCCTCCTCAGCAGGGCTGCTGTTGATCTGTTCATTCCCCAGCGTGTATGGATGCCAGGGCTTGCACTAATCCAGGTGCAGCACTTGCATCATGAGATTCCCATGGGCCATGTTCTTGAGCTTGTCTAGGTCCCTCTGATTCCTGTCCTTCAGGTGTGATGTGGTGTCATGAGGATGACAAATGAAGATAAGTGCACTCTAAAGAAGGACTAATTTGAACCTGACTTCTGCAACCCAATTAATGAATGTGAAAGGATGCTGTTACAGAATAAGCATGGACAGACCATTCTCTGAAGCTGGTAAAAAAACCCCTGGGAATGGGCTGTTGTGTGTTATACTTTTATCTCCAGATGTTCTATGTTACAAAAGTTTTCCTTTCTTAGTTAAAACTAAGAGCAAGCATTAAATAAATATATCTCATAAAAGTGGAAACAAACAAGAGCAGTCTACCGTATTTCCTGCTGCTAATGGTTGCCTCTTCTGGAGGCTTTTGTGAAAATGCAAGAGATTCTGGATAATTACACGGTAGTAATCCCTTTTATGATATTGCTTTGTTTATGTTTGGAATATTTTTAGATTATTCTTAAAATTTTTAATTGGTTAGAGCCTTCAAGTACTGGAACTTAATGTATTTTTAGAAATCTTATTGCTATGCTCTGCAATTATTAAGGTTCTCAATATTCATCAAAATTCTATCCAATTTTAAATCCCACATAGGCTCATATCCTGTGGACAGGATGGGCAGTCTAGATTTTAATGTTATTTGTAAGTTGACAAGACATCAAAGTTGCATCCAACAAACCTGAATGTTTTATTTGACTTGAAGTATGTTAGTTTTCTGAACTGGAAAAACTGATTAAAAAATATTTCCCAGATACACTGCTTCTCAATTTCATGTTTAAAATTCTGTTAACATGTTTTTATTTTTCATGTGGGAAGGTAAATAAACAGGTTAACATATGTGAGTGAATGTAATTGTCACAATGGGTAAACTAACGGTTTTCCCATTGTGTATTTAAGCAATAAAGGTTCTGGATAGTTCTCAGTCCACCATGTTGTAGAAAGGGGTTTAAATATGTAGAAATGGCAGTGACTATTAAATTGTTTTTTGCTCACCTAGTCCACGCCTCTTGACACATAGTGCATATGCACACTTTTAGACTAGATCTCAGGAGCAGAGTGAAACAGGTATCTGCAGGGCACTTTATTCTACAGTGTTTTTTCAGTTATGTATACTAGAAAAATTAGAAAACTATTCTGACTGTAGATGAAACAGGTTATATGCCAACACCGCACCCTCTGTGTAGCTGAAAGGATGTACGAAAGAGTCAGATGTGCCATTTTGTCAAAGGTGATTGTATTAAAACCCAGAAAAGTGAGAAGACAGCTTTCCTTTTTGTAATTACTTGATCTAAGTTAATCAGTGTTTAAAAACACTTTTAATTCAACCAGTGGAGTCTTGGTGAACTGTTATTTCAGACAAATATGCAAAAGCTATATGCACACATATTAAGTAAAACGTAAAAATGAGGTGCGTTAGAGACTGCATAAGGAAAGTAAAAATAGGAAAAGCTGTGAAACAGTTTGTCAAAAAGACTGGAAAATAAACCAGTCTTACAGACTTGAGGGCTGACTTGCAGGTGGCACAGCTGCATTGTAGCTCAGGCAAGAACCAAAAGCCTTGTTTGCCTGTGCTTAGCAAGTGAAACCAGAAAGACCCAGCTTCTTAGAATCGTTGTTCATGCAGTACTGTACGACAACTTGCCTTGAGCATAGAGAGAAAAACCCCTAGGAAGAAGGAATAAGGAAGGTACAGTTGGATATCTACTCTATTCATCCAGTTTTCCTGAGGCTTCTGCATTTGACTGTTGTCAGAGACGGGATACTAGCTAGCTAAAAAGCTGTTTTTATGGTATGTTTTAACCCACTACCAGGAGTTTCACCAAACCTGCACAAAATGCTACACCAATGGAGGGACTCAAATCCATCCTTATAATTTATACAGAGTCTGCTCAGGGAATTTTAACACAGCTTCTGGCTGCTCCTCCTCCAAAGTTCCCAGGTGAATTCATCCATGTTTGAAGAAGAGAGGCTGGATGTTTGGAGAAGAGAGGCTCTGAAGGTAGTGGACTAGGGCCCCACCTGTGTTGCCAAACTGTTAAGAAAACTTCCCTGTCTGGCCATCCAGGAGCCACTCTGGTAGTCACACTCCCACCACCAGACTGTCAGTACTGGGACTGAATTCCCTTCACAGCGGGTGACTCCCACAGTGTAAATTTGCATTCAGGTAAGTCCTCAAAATGTGAGAGAGGATTTTCTATTTACTACATGAAAAACTATTGTCTGTGAAACACTCACTAACTTCCTTACCAGTGTCTTTCTAGCAGGAATTGTATTTATTAGAGTGTATACTGTCTTTTGGAGGTAGATTATATGCTCTTTTTGCAAAACTTTCCCTTTTCTTTGAATGCCCTTTTGATGAAATAAATGTCTACACACCAGCACATTCTCAAAGAACTGCAGCTGCACTGTATTCTGTATTTTTAGAAGAAAAGGAATTAAATTAATGGAGAGTGTGACTGTCATAAAATAATATTTTTTGGCTTGTTTTTACTATTGTTGCTTGGAAGCTTAGTTTAATATAAATAAAATGATTGTTATTTAAGGAGACAGTGTTCCATCTCTTCATTCTCTCTCTAACATCAATAACTTTAATTCTTATGTGATGTTGTGGATGCCCCATCCCTGGATGTTTTCAAGGCCAGGTTGGGTGGGACTCTGGATAGCAACCTGGTCTAGGTGAAATTGTCCCTGCCCATGGCAGGTAGGTTGGAACTAGATTTTCAAGGTTCCCTTCCAACCCAAATCATTCTATGATTCTGTGAAGGTACTACATTGGAATTATGATATTCTCTTCTTAGGTGAAGAGTGTTGATTTGATTTTTTGATCAATGTACTTGTCATCTTTCAAATAAAATTCATTACGTACTATTTTTATCTGTGTGCTAAGTCAGATGGTTAAGAACACCTCAGAAAATGTTAGGAAAGGACATCTGTTAAGAATAATCCAAGACTCAAGCATGATGTAAAGAGCTTTTCTCTCTCCCTTTTTTTTTTTAAAAAAAAAAAAAAAAAAAAAAAAAAGGATTATTTTATGTTTATAAAAGCAAATCTTCACGTTCACATTTTTCCAGGAGACAAGAATTTAAGGTAACATGAAGAAAATATTTAGTGCACCTCAGTATCTGTTCTTTAGTCTCCTTTAAGTTAGGAAGAGCTTAAATCATTTGTGATTTGTCATTCTGCAGGGCACATGATCCCCAAGACTACTTAATGCAAAAAGTATTAAAATAATGTTGGATTTACAATAAAGGATGTCTCTATGAGATAAGAATACTATTTTAATGACATATATGGGTAATGTGTCTATTAAAAGGCTTATGAATTGCCAGAGGACATACTGAGAAACACATTTTTTCCTTCTTATCTAGACAGTTTTGAAAGAAGGAGATTAAGAGCTGAACAGGGATATTCGAGTTAAAATTATGAACATACTTCACCTGCTATTTATTATTGTGAAGTTAAAGGAGAAAGAATCCATGTCATAAAGCATAGGTTTTAGCATGGTTTTATTACAAATACAGCATTTGAAACTTTTCTGTCATTTACCTCTTCTAAAGGGAAAACACTCTAATTTTGTTAACATTTGGGCTAAGATAAATAACTAGTTGCTTTAGACCATTTCTTACCTTTGTGATAGTATCACTGTAATATTTTACCATAGTAAAATACAAAATAGAGCGGAAATGTCAGTGTAAGAGGGATGGGGAGGCATGGAGCAGAGGATCTGGTTTTCTCTACCAGTTGTAGAAGAGAGAGGTCTGTGTTCCACGGGGCATATGTCCAAGAGAAAAATGGAAAATGTTAAGGCTCCTGGAGGCCAAAGTAGTTCAAAGTTACTTAATCACTTTCTGAGGCTCACTCTTGTGGTTTTAGGCGTCTTACGGCTTTTTTTGTATGTTTGGAAAAGAGGAGTTGTCATTCCTCCTCTAACCTGTACAAATAAGCATCAGGAACTTTGATCACTGCAAAGATCATAGCGTATTCCTTCAGATGAAAGACATCTGATGGTGATTAAAGTATGTATCTTGTTTATACTATTCCCATTAATTTTTTTCTGTATTTTTTCCTGGTTTTTTGTGAGTCTTTGTGGCAGTTTTCCTCAATCACTGCATATGGAATTTACTCTTGCCTCCCATCAAAGGTTTATATGAAAGAGGGTCTAAAGACATTTCCTCAAAGTGGTCTGGAGTGGGTGGAGATGAATGGGCTTTTACCGGGACCTTGATTTTTTTTTTTTCACTCACCCTTGCTTTTGATACATCTTTCTTCCCTCTTTTGCTAAGTGATGGCACACTGGTTAGTGTAACACTTCATAGTTACGGCCAGTAGACTATCTGTGCTTCTCACAGGAGTATCTGCAGGCAACTCTTGGCAAAATTGTTGAAATGGTACAGATTGCCTTATACATTTTTTAAAGAACAGTGCAATGACAGCTATGTGTTGTGCTTCCAGCAATAGTGTTGTACTGCTTTATTTTGTGTCACAGAGCACCAAACAAAATCAAGTGAATGTATGGAATAAAGGTTTTGAATTTCTTTACCACCTAATGCAGAGATCAGAATTCAAAATACAATTCCTGTTAAGACTCCTGCTACTTAGTTTGATGCTTAGAGCTTATTTTACTGTTTTCCAAGTTGCTGTTGCTATGAAATATTTTATATTCTTAAAGAGTAAGGGAGAGGTTATGATGCATTTAAATCATAGGGTCATCAGAAGTGTTCCATGCGTGTAATCACTTAACAAAGTGACAGATGGAATTCTGATATTGTAGTGCTCTCTAGGTACATGTCTAATCCACATAGTTTTTGTGCTTTAAAGATCTGAAGCAACAACTTAGCTCATTATAAAGATGTGGGGTGAAAGGGTTGTGTATCAGTCTATGTCTTTTGATAGTTAGGTTAAAGGGAGTATTTCAGTGGTAGATCTGCTTTCACTAAGTTATTTGCTATCCTGTAAGGCAAAATGTTTCCATAAACTTAGATATATTTAAACTATCTAGTTTTCAAAAAGTTTATACACATTAAAAATAATTTGGTATTCATGTGCAATGGTTTTCTTGTTGGACAGTGTAAGGGGATTGCATCTTGCCAGAACAGATGCAATAGATTATTGAAGGTGACTGTAACTATAACAATTACAGCATGGAACAGACTGCTGGCCTATACAAGAACACAGCATTCTCTTTAATCATAGTGCTTCCTATAGTGTGGGTGGCCACAGGCTGCAAACATTTCAGCCAATCCCTTCTTCATGCAGCAGTGGTTGTAAAACAGAGCTGAAGTAAACAGCATTTCATTAAAGAACTGCTCTATACCTTACCTGTACTAATACTGTCTCAAAACTTTTTTTTCCTCTTAAATTTAGGCAACACCACAGGTCCACAGACTTTTAAGGGTTTTCAATGTTGAGAAATATATCTTCTCTTCACCCCTCCTTTTGGCTCCTTGCTTCTGCCAGTTGTTACCTACCAAATCAGTTCTGCTGGAAGTAAATAGTATATAATATACTATCTCTATGCTTTTCAAAAAATTTGTTGTACTTTGGTTATTGTAAAAAATATATTGCTTTAAAACCTGAATGTTTTGTTGGTTTTTTGCAGTAAGAAATAACCTCTGCCCTTATGTTAAGTGCTGTATTGTGTTTAATTTAAATGCTTTTCATCTTGTTTTCATTCTCCTTTTTTTTTTTCTTCAATGCTCAGTGTGGTTTTACTGTTTCTATGAAGTATTTTGTTGTCTCTCTACCCATTAGCACAGCACTTTTTCTTCAACCAAAATGAAGGGTAACTTTTAGGGGTTTTTTAACCTTGCAGTGAGTTTACTGCTTTGGAAGCTGATTTCGCCTCCTTAGTGTTTGATATATACTCATCTGAAATCTTCAGTTTCATGAAGTAGATTTAGTGGCTAAACTTGGTGTCATGCAAATAGTTACACAGCATTTACAGGCCTTTTGGAGTATGTAAACAAATGACACTTGAGGACAGTTAATTTAATTCTATTTTATAACTGCATGGCCAGGAAATGATATGTTTTGATAGATGAGTTCTTTCATTATATTTAGGCATATGTGGAACTATGTATGTAAATGAGCTTGACAGAAACATCTCAGCTTTCACTGGGTAAATAACAGATAGTCAATTTTCTTTTGAATCAGACCAGAGTGCACAATACTGTTAAGTCAGACATATGTGTGTGTTTAAGATCTGACATCGTTAATTAAAGCTCAATGACTTCATGAACTCTTAATATGCTAAAAGGCCATTCAGCTTTTAAATTACTGGTTAAAATTTGGTTTCAAGAACCAAGTCTGCTTTGCAGTGTGTCCTGAGGGACTACATAGTGGTACAAGCTCTTTTCTCTGTACTTTGTGAACTTCTTTGTGTCCCAAGTACCAGGGACTTTATCCTGTTGAAATGTGCGCAACTATGCTGGGTACACACCTTGGGAGGCCTACTTCTCACAGTAATGCTTGTTTGAAATTTGACATATCTGCCTCTTAAACTTGCTAATATCAGTTCGGTCTTTAGTAGGCTAAAACCTCCAAAATTCTTTGGTATGGTTAGAATGGGTTGCTTCTGCGTGAGGGGGGGAATATTGCAATGAAAATGGGAATTGACCAATGAATCAAAAATGCATATGTAATTCTAATAGATTTTGTTCTAAATTATATTCATAAAGGATTAGAGAGTGATTAAAGATGTTGAAGCTATTCATACAAGAAGAGATTGGGGCTAGATCTTTTTAATGTACTAAGACATTTGAGAATGAAGATGGCTTTTCATACACAGCACATAAATGATTTCTGATGCTTGTTTTGAAGTTTTGCTGAGTTCACTTGACAGTATTGTTGCTGTTGTTCTTTTGGTTTTTGGAAAGTCAGCTAGAGGGAGTTCTTGGTCATTTATAACCTATTGAAGACCATACATCTAAATTGTTAGTTAACCTTCTCACTAGCTTCTTTGAGGATCAGCTTTCTAAACTGATTTGGACCTTCTCTAATCATGTATAGATAACTACATTGGTAGGATGTAAGAGAACTTGCAATGTTTGCAAATTTGCAAGTATTACCATAGCCTTCTGGTTAAAAATAGTATGATAATATGAATGGGCTGGGAGAAAACAGACCTCTCTTCTTCAAATAGATTCTATAACAATGCCAAGCTAGCTTGAATATAAAGAAATTCTTGGCTTCTGGGCCAAAATAAACAAAGGCTAAGTATCTCAAAAAAAAGAGAAACTAAGAATTCTGGTTTCCTGCAAGGCTGTTTGAGCTTAAACAGCAAGTGTCAAAATTTGCTAACCAGCTGACATTTGTCAGAGCACTTTAGTAGTGTCAGGCTGATCTACTAAAGAATAATGATTTGTTACCGACAAGCAGAAAGAGGTCTTTATTTGAAGAAACTCTACTGGCATTAGATATTTTTGCTCAATCTGGTGTAATTAATGAGCAGCAGTTGTTGTATCAACATTATAGATGTATTTCGTGCCTTTTTTGCCAAGAATTTCCATGGACGTTTTTCTCCCCTTGAACTTTCAGCAGGTTGATACTTAAGAAGTCCACACCCAAGTGGTTAAAAGTAATTTCTCCTGACTATCATCTTAGGTTAGATGATCTTTCAGTATTTGCGATGTATACCTGTGGGAAGTATAAAAATCTGACATTGGGCAAATACATTCATTGAAAAAAGCATAAATTTGATGTTATAATTTTTCTAGAAATTATTGACCCCACAGATTTAAACTAAAAGTAAAATATTTATGATCCAGCCACTCTTTCTAAATTTAAATTTATTCACCTCCTCTTTTCCACGTCTTTTTTTTTTTTTTTTTGGTAGATTTAAGGAATTCTTTAGTGGGAAGCTTGCATTTTGGCTTTTGAAAGTGGTGAAGAGAAGAAAGAAATTAGTTCTAAATCTCTGGCTAGTTAAACCAGAGAGCTTTAAAAAAAAATATTTAAGGTTGACTCTGGAAAAGTTATAAAATTTTCTTTTGTAAGTTAATGTAAATGTGTGTTTTATTTCAGCATCAAAATATCCTGTTTTGAATACAAAGAGTAATAGCACTTTCTAGTTGGGTGTTCTTTAAAGAGAAAAGAGAAGGAAAAGGGAAGGAGATTTGAAACTGCTTTTCCTGTGTGAGGCCAAGAGTAGACTCAAAGCTTGCCAACCCCACAATTCTTTAGCTTCTTTCTTATGATTTCCAAGGGTTTTGTTAGTGATTTGCAGATGGAGCTTAGACTTTGGAACTCATCCATTAGAATGTTGTGTGGTCCTAGCTGCAGTAGTATAGTATTTTTTCACTGTACTAGTTTCACATAAGGTAACTGAGCTTGAATTGGTGAGGGAACAACAATGCAGCCACCTCCTCCCCTCCCCATAATTTTCTTTTCTACATTTAATTTGGAAATTAGGATCAGGTTAATTTTCAAATGTGTGGACATATATGATATTTTTCATCCATTTTAAGAAACAGAGATAGAATTTGAGCCTACTTTTTTTACTAAGCTACATGTATCTGCAAGAATAATATAATTCATAACCCACAGTAATTTCTAATGAAAAAACATTTGTTTCAATGAGTTTTTAAATTTTTTTCGGTTAAGTTTTTCTAGTAGGCTTTCATGGTCCTTTAGTGTATCTTTGCCATTATTACTTTTTTACTTTTTTTGTAAAGCAAATATTAATTATGGTTGTTGAAACAAAGTTAAGGAAATTGATCTAATGTAAGAGCACTTAAACGAATTTTACTGCGAGCACTGACTGAGGGTGAGCCTGCTTTCATACTTCATAGATTCTATGTTTTCCTCTTGTGAATGTATGAAATGCAATGAAGTCTGTGCATTAATTTTGTAAAATACTAATATTACTCCTGTTTTGTTTTGCTTTTTTATTTAAACTCAAAAGTAATATTAATTCAGTCTAGTCATTTATCTATAGATTTTCTGTAACTTGTTCACATGCTTAAATGGCAAGATCCTTGTCTAGCAGAATAATTTGTTTATGATCCACTAGCCTTTTCTGGTTATCGATGGAGATTTAGATGTGTGTAGTTATCAGACTGTTGTTCCAAGTGAAGTAGGATTAAAATGAGAAGCTACAGTAAATCCTAAACATGTACCTGTGGCTAATAGTTTTATTTAGTGTGCTGGTATAGAATTTGGCTAATGAAAACCATCCCCTAGATGCATGTATCCATAAACAGTGCTGAAACAAGAAAACTTCCTGACAGTAGATGTCAGAAAGAAATGTAGAAAGCAAACCCCTCCTAACCCTATACTTAGTCACTTAGGCCCATATCCACTAAATTACTGAAGAATATTCCAGACTTTCTTAATGTTATGTTGAAACTGAAGTGATTTCTTTTTGCAAAACCTCTGAGTAGTTCCTGGACTAGACTCAGTTTGGTAAAGTGGGAGTTTGTGAAATATATGTGTGTAATTTAACATTTTGTCTGTCTGAAATGTGTTTTAAACGGTTTTAATTTTAAAGAAGAAATTGGTTGTTTTGGTTAAGTTATCAGTGGTATTTAATGATATTTTTTAATAGCTTATAAAGTACTCTCTCACTGATAATAGAGTTATTAACAAATATGTACCATGTAACGTTCCCTTATTTATACACTGAGAATTTTACAAAAAGTTGAGAAAACAAATTTGTTTAGAGTAAAACAGTACTTTGAAAGCTAGATTATATTTGTCTGTATTATGTTTTGCTACCTTATATTTTTTTACATATTGATTTTGATTTCTGTCTTTTCCTTGAGCAAAGGAGCAAAGGAGGAAGAGGTCTTATAAGGAAAATTAAAAGTCACAGACTTTGTTATGAATGGATAAGTGGGCGGAAATTATATGAATTGTATTATATCAGCATCCTACTCACAGCATGGATTTCATAAACAGATGGTGTTGAATTGATCTCTAAATAAACATGCTGCTTTGTCCTTTACAGACTTAGCCACTACAATTCTTCAGAACTGGCTGTTTATTTCATAGTAAGAAGTTCTAAAAATATCAGATCTGTTTATGTGTTATTGTCAATCATTTAATCTAGAGGATATGAGATACAATAAAACTCTTAAGTCTTCAGGCAGGATTTTTAAGAAAATATTACTAAAAATTACCTATAGGAATTTGGTTTGGACTGAGCTGCTGAAAGCCAACAAAAAAATTAATTTATATTTAAACAAATCAGAGCAATGTGTATACCTTGCTCACTGAGAACTCTGTTTAAATTGTTTAGAAAGTAATATGAATGTTAGAATCTTACCTATTTAAGAAATAAATAGTACGTATTATGTAGTATTTTTTTTAATATTGACTGGAAATCCTATTATCTGATTTACATTAATGTGGTAATTGATTATATTTTTGAAGCACTTTTAAAGTCTGGTTGGAAATAGAGTTCGACTTTTAGTGCTCTAGACCCGTGTTGAAAGCAATGGGCCATCTGGCTATAGAGAACATCTTAAAACAACATTGACATGCAAGAAACACTCATTCTAAAATCTGATAATATGTGAAGAAGAAATAGCATTTACTTCTAATGTTTCCTCTGAATAAGGTGTAGTTTTTCATATTATACCTACGTTTTCTTAGCAGAGCTGGGGAAATCTGGTTCCCATGGAAACAGATGGAAAGGTCAGAAATAAACCTGTTACTTGACCAGATTTCAGAAATTTCCTATTGGTTATTCATGCAGTACTTACTCCAACAGAATGACACAGATCATAATTTTCAGTAAAATGTCATTAATGGTCTCTTCTCAAAAAATAATGGCAGTCTGTGTTTTCAAGGAGAATATACTGAAGAGCAGTATTCCCTAGAATAAATGATAGATCCTTCAGTTCTATCTTATTCTACCTGCTGCTTCAGTAGACTTATCTAAGGTGGCAAAAAAGAGCCCAGTAACATTGCTCGGAAGTCTTAATCAGTATCAAGTTTGAATGGCTAATCCCAGTGAAACCATCCATCTCCTCTGGCCAAAATATATTGAAGCTGTTGATTTTCACATTTGCTTCTGAGGACATTCACAATCATAAATATTTTGGAAAGAGGGTGTTGAGAAGTTTCCTGAAATAAATTGGTTTATCTGGCTCCCTTTGATTGTCTTTGAAACTGTGTCATAAATTCCAGGACAGTTCCTACACAAATACAGTTATTAACACAAAACTTCTCATGTCATCCTGTGATAAAAATCAAGTTCTGTGTTGATGTCTAATTTCAGAAGTAATTGTACCTTTAATTCAAGCTTCTATATTTTTCCCTATTGACATGTTTAGGAAGATACTGGCTTTTGCAGAAAGAAGCGATAAAAGGCTTAAAGCTTAGTAAAGACAGTATCAGAAGACTAAAGCAACTCCTTCCTCCTTCTGGAGTTCTGGACACTACTTGAGTTGGTATCTGCCTCGTGCTGACCTACTTCAGTCAGTGGAGGGGCAAGTTCTGCTTCAGAAAAATATTTCCCACTCTTTCAAAGATTCATGTGCTCCATGAGAAGGTTGTCTCTAAGAAACAAACTTCATGGCGTAACTCAACAAATCCCTTGTAGCACATGGAAATCAGCCTTCATTACTGAAAGAAGTGTATTAAAAGGGTTGACTTAGCTTATTTGAAAAAAGCTTTACTTGCTTAGTCCTCTTTAGAATCCCAGAATCATTTAGGTTGAAAAATACCTATAAGATCATCAAGTCCAATTGTAAACCCAGCACTGCCATGTTACCACTTAATCATGTCCCCAGGTGCCACATTCACACACCTTTTGAACACTTCTAGGAATGGTGATGCCATCACCAATAGGGCAGCCTATTCCAATGTCTGACGATCTATTCAGTGAAGAAATTTTTCTTAATACATAATCTAAACCCTCCCTAGTGCAAGTTGAGTACATTTTCTCTTGCCCTGCCACTTGCTACCAAGGCTGGAACCCCTTCGGACATACCCCCACCTGGCTACAATCTTCTTTCAGGTAGTTGTGGAGAGTGATAAGGTCACCCCTGAGCCTCATTTTCTTCAGACTAAACAACCCCAGCTCCCTCAGCCACTTCCCAAAGGACTTGTGCTCCAGACCCTTCATCAGCTCTATTGCCCTTCTCTACGCATGCTCCAGGACATCAGTGTCCCATGAGGGGCCCAGAACTGACACAGGATTCAAGGTGTGGCATCAGCAGTGCTGAGGTCACTGGGACAGTCACTTCCCTGGTTCTGCTGGCCATACTATTTCTGATACAAGCTAGAATGCCATAGGCCTTCTTCGCCACCTCAAGACACTGCTGGCTCATGTTGACCAAAATCCCCAGGCCCCCTTCTGCCAGGCAGCTTTCCAGCCACTCTTCCCCAAGCCTGTAGTGCTGCATGGGGCTGTTGTGATCCAAAGGCAGAATTCAGCACTTCACCTTGTTCATCGTAACACAGTAGGCCTTAGGCCATTGATCCAGCCTGTCCAGATCCCTCTGCAGAGCCTTCCAACTCTCCAGCAGATCAACTCCCACCCAAATTGGTGTCCTCTGCAAACTGACTGGGGGCACTGTTGAGAACCAGACCTAAGCGTCTTCTGTCTCAAACATTCCGAGTGTTGCTACAGGATCCTGTGGAGGTGGGGCAGTGCTGTTCTGAGCCAAGTTCATGCTTTGCCTTCAGGCTTCTGCTTAGTTGCCCACCTCTCCCCTGCAAATCACTTCCTGGAGAAGGGCTGGCTGTGCACATTCAAAAAGTTTAATTTACGTAAGAGGCATGAACCAGGTGAACTGTAAAAGGGAGTGGGTCATGCCCCCTCTCTTTTTTTTTTTCTCTTTCTTTTTTCTCTGTCTCTTCTCTCTTCTTCTCACTTTCATTTTCTTTGTCTCGCAACCCCAACTCAGGACCATCCACACAGCGGGACCAATGTTCAGTTTAGTGACTAGTTTCATCCCTTGCTTTGCCTAAGCAAAACAAGGCTATCATATTCTATCCCATACTTCATACTGAACGCCATTGTGGGAATGGGAAGATTTTGAAGGTGAGTTAGCTTGTTAGCACCTTTGAGTGGTGATCTTGTGGCTTGTGTGCCAGCACCTTTGCGTGAAGGTGTGTTGTGACTTGTGAGCCACCACCTTCGAGTATTGGTGTATAAGGCCCTGTTAGCTAACACCTTTTTTTGGAAGTGTATTGTAAATATTTAAGAGCTTGCTAGCCAACACCTTTTCAATCTAAGCAGTGGGCTGCTTGCTGAAGTTAAGACAACTGTAAAATGAAAGCACAGAGTTCCCTGACATGTGGTCTGGTGTCTTTCTTCATCCTGATGAGAATTTATAACAAACATCAACACCCCCTACCAGTGGGTCATGACATGCACTCTATCCCCTCATCTATATCATCAATCAAGATATTAAGCATGGCTGACCTCAATACTGAGCCCTGGGGAACACCACTAGTGACTGCCCACCACCTGATTGTAATTCCATTCACCACCACTCTCTGGGCCTGACCATCCAGTCAGTTTTTAACCCACCAAAGTATACAGTTGTTCAGGCCATGAGTAGCCAGTTTGTCCAGGAGAATGCTGTGAGAAAGGGTGTCAAAGGCTTTACTTAAGTAAAGCTATAAGGATGGTGAAGGGTCTGGAGGGGAAGCCATGCAAGGAGTGCCTGAGGTCACTTAGTTTGTTCAGCCTGGAGAAGAGGAGACTGAGGGAGGACTACACTGTGTACTTCAGCATCAGGGGAAGTGGAGGAGCAGGCACTGATCTCTTCTCTGTGGTGACCAATGATAGGATCTGAGGGAATGGCCTGAAGTTGTGCCAGGGGAGGTTTAGGTTGGAAATTAGGAAAAAGTTTTTTACCTAGAGGCTCCACAGGGAAGTGGTCACAGCACCAAGCCTGATAAAAGTTCAAGAAATGTTTGGACAATGCTCTCAGGCACATGGTATGATTCTTGGGGCTGTCCTGTGCAGGGCTAGGATTTGAACTTGATGATCCTAGTGTGTCTCCATCCAACTCAGGATATCTGTGAAATGAATATGTGAAAGTCCAGGTAGACAACATCTACACGCTTACCCTCATCCACTAAGCAGGTAACCTTGTCGGAAGAGGAGACAAGGTTAGTTAAGCAGGATAGCTTTATTGACAGATATAGGTGGGTGATAACCAGGGAAACACAGTGACTTGTTTTCTCCAATTGTGTCCTCAGAAGTCTTTAGTTTCAAGTTTATTCTCATTCCTTCCACTTTCCCTGATAAATTAATTTGGGACAGCCTTATAGCCAATCTCTAGATCAGAGGACCAAATGTTAAATCAGACCTTCACTACAAAATCTTGTAGATACAAAGCAGTCTGTTTACACTGATAAAGAAATGAGTTTATGTCTTCATGCTAAGGCTCCTAGGATTATCTGCCTATTAAAGATATCAGAAATCTGTGCAGAAAAGGATTTTGAATTATCTGGAGTATTGCTCAGTATAAATTACATCAGTAAAATAAAGCCACTGGCAAGGCTGTTTAAGGAAGTTGGTCTTTGTGTAGGCTTTATGAAAATTCATTAATTTCAGGTTGAATGGGATTTTGTCATAGAACTTTAATCTGAGGCCATGGGGATGGATTTGTTCTCTTGCAAGAGGACTCAAGGTAGTTTCCTTCCTACTTATCCAGTGGTAAGGGAAATCAAGAAATAAATCCTTCTGATACCACAGAATTGCTGAATAGTGTTCATTTTTCGGAATCAGACATCTGATTCTGGAAATGCAAAAATAACAGGCATCTTGTTATTTTTCATTTTGAATGCAGATCTTCTGCTGCAGATTTGTCCATTTTTCTGGTTTGTTGGATAAGGTATTAGTGGAGTAGACAGTGAGTTGATTGATTTACTGTCAAAAATAACTGATGATTGTGTAGCTCTCCAATTGCTAGTTTTGCTGGAGCAGCATAGGATTCATGACTGATATAATCAGTACAGGAGTGCAATGACAATTTTCTCATCATGTGCTTGAATACCTTGTAGGTATTGGGCTTGAAATGGTTCCTTAAAAGTCATTAGTGTCAAATTACTGATCTCTCTGACCCAGACACCCACACTGTGGCTATGTAAAATGTTTATTTCTTTTCCAAAATGCTTGAGGAGAGATTCATAATGTAACAATGGAACCTATCACTAGTTTAGAGTATTTCTGTTGCTTACTATATGAACCCTGTTGAGAAAATCTCCTGCAATCTTTTAGGTTTCTCTGTAGTATTTTCTGAAAGAGTTGATTTCAAAAGTGAAAGAAGGAAGAAACTTACATGTAAGAGAATATGGTTTTACACTTGGTCTTGAAGCTAGTTCTGACCAATTTCTACAGTATGAGGTGACATAACTACTGATACCCTTTAGATGTGAGAATTACTGGAATTAAACTTTGTGAGCTTTGAATCAAAACCAACAGTTATCACTGGCATTTAGTTAAAAATTAGCTAATCCTGGTTGGTACTGTATTTGTGATATTAAAGTTAATGATACATAGGATTAAAGAGGATGAACAAATGTAAGAAAATAACTACCTGATATTTTTGTTCTCAGTCATATTTTCTCATTAGATATTGTCTCTTGGAGCAATTTGCTTCTTTTGGCTTTCTGTGTTCTAACTGAAAAATTGTGTTTCTCATAAGTACTGAGTTTGTTTTATCCAGCTGACCTGCTAAATGGCTGGAAACATGATATGAAAAAAATACTGTCTTTAGTTGGAGATTATTAGGTATAAGCTTTATTTCTGGCTATTATACTACCCCTTCCACACCTTTTGTGAGGATTATGTGATAGAACAGCTGAAAGCTGCTTCATTTCAAGAAACAGTTGTCCTTACACAAATCGTAGAATAATATAGTGGCTTGGTTTGGAGGGAACCTTCAGCTATCACCTAGTACAACCCCTTTGACATTGCTAGGAACACCTTCCACTAGACCAGTTTGCTCAATGCCCTGTCCAGCCTGGCCTTGAATACTGCCAGGGATTGGTCATCTGCCAGATCTCTGGGCAACCTATTGCTGTGTCCCTGGTTTTCTGAGCTGCAAGCACACATTGCTGACTCATGTACAACTTTTTATCCATTAATATTCGCAAGCCATTCTCTGCAAGGCTAATCTCAATCTGCTCATCCTCTGGCCTGAATTGGTGTTTGATGTTGCCTGGGTGTTGCCCTGACCCAGGTGCTGAACCTTGAACTTGGTCTTGTTGAACTTCGTGAGCTTCACACAGGCCCACTCCTCATGCCTCTGAATGGCATCCCTTCCCTCAAGGGAACCACTGCACCATGTATCTTGGTGTCTTTTGCAATCTTGCTGGAGGTGCACTCAATCCCACTGTCCCACTCATTTCCATCCCACTGATGAAGGTATGAAATTGTATTGGTCCCACTACAGACCCTTGAGGACCACCACTTGTTGCTGGTTTTCAGTTGGACATTGAGCCATTGACTGTAACTCTTTGGATGTGGTCACATAGCTAATTACTTATCCTTCTAAAAGCCCATTCATCAAGTATGAGTGAATTGTCCGTACTTACTTTGCTTTCAGAAAGCTCTCTGCTAATACAATATAGAGTAGTAAAAGATTCATCACTTAGAACCAGAATTATGTGCAGTAAATGACCTACATTTTTTAGAGAGGAGAACTTTCTGGATATGTTTTAGAAAAGCAAGAAAGCTTTTAAACTGTAAAAGATAAATGTTTTAACTTATTGTTGCCAAATTCCTTATCTTTGTTGCATGTAGGGATGTCTCAGACTTTCCACTGGCAACAGTGTCAGTAAAATGAAATGCAACAGATATAAAGCTGAATTCTAAATGTTTTCCACTCTAATACGTATCTTATTATATGTCTTATATACATACCTGATCCCTCCTTTCATCCTGACTACAGTATCTCCTTGCCTGTGTTTCCCTTGCCCCCTTCTGGCTGTTCAGAGGATTTGTATGTTGCAAAAAGAAAAAAAAACAAAAAAATGTGCATAATCCTAGCATGGATCTAGTAAAGTGCTCAGAAGAGGAAAAAGAAACAACCCCCACCCAAAGAAATAAACAAAACAATGCCTGCCCAAACAAATAAACAAAACAACCCCCTGAAGACAACCTAGAAAAGTGTTGGAGGCCATGTGCAGACTGATGGTGTGCAGCAGTTTCATCTTGCCTTTCTTCTATTGCATGGTTAATGGTGACTGTTACACAAGGGCAGGGTGAAAGTAATTTTGAAATTACTCTTTGCATAAAGAGTGTTTGCTTACTTTTATCCTTAGGAAAATTCTGGTTACAGAGAAGGTCACTAGATAATATATTTTGTAGTGTTACAGGTGAATATATGGGGTTTTAAGCTACTCCCTCATTAAGCTGTCATTAGCTGTCATGTCAACCTGTCAAAACCTTTTCAGAGCTTTTTATGTTTATTGTCACTGGTCAAGCTCTTTGTAAGTCATTTGCTAAGCAGTCCAACAGACTTTGTACTTTTCGAGCCCCCTCTTTACCTCCAACAAAAGTGGCATCCCAGGTTTGTTGTTGTTAATGCCTCCTTTGTTTTCAGCCTGCAGTTCGGTCCCTTATCTTATTCTGCTTGGTATCTGTCCTATTTGGTAGGAACTAATTGTCTGAACATTTCATGTTTCAGATATCAGTGTTCTGAAAACAAAATTTAACTTGAATAACAGTTGCAAAGGACAATAAAAATATGTAAGTTTCACAATCATAACTTGATTAAGGGCTGTTTGGAGATTGTAGAATTTAATAGATTGTAGCTTTCATATTTGACATATTTAGAGGCTTATACATTTTGAAAATGCACCCATTTATGTCTTTTCCATATGAATGTGAAAGTTGCATGTAAATTACTATGAAATTCTGTATTGCCACAGTGATTTGCTTCCTCTTTAGTTTTAGAGAAGTCACTGGATGGCAGTAGAACAGGAAAAAAAAAATCTTTTTTAGGGAAAAAGATTTACCATGAAGAAAAATGATATTTAGGCTTTTAACATAAGTCTAGAAAGTAGTAAAAAAATCCTAAAATTTGATAAACAAGGTGTTCCAAAGGCTTGTTAACTTATTTTGATAACAATGAATTTTCTTAGACCTCTGATGTGCTTCTGCTGACTGTGTCTTCTCTCTCACATTAATCAAACATTGAACATACGGAATAAATATATCTAATTCCAGGACTTCTGAAATAGTTGCTTAGGGATGTTCAACAAACACATGCATAAATATTTGGGTTTCTGAAAGAAGAAAATGAGTTAACAAAGGGGGTTTTTTGGTGTTTGGGTTTTTTTTTCTTTTTTTTTGGAGGGGGGAGAGGTGGGAGGATCTCAAAATCATTCATCAGGTTCCTCTTTTAAAAATAATACATAGAATGAAGCTGCCTAAGACCATTGAAGTCACAGAACTTTCATCTGAACTTTCCTTTAATCATATGTTTTTTAAATTAAGGTATTTTTCAATGTATACTGAGCCTCTGTTACAAAGAATTTTATATACTTAGTGGGATATAAAATGCAATTTAGTTTATAGTTTAAGTATCAGTGATACATAAAGCCCTGAAATGAACCCCTGAAAAGGGAATGTAATTGTTGTTATATCAGCATGTAGCAGTAGAGAACAAAAAGAAAAGAAAGAACAGATAATTTGATAAGCAACACAGGGCTACCTCTGCTCAGTTACGACACCAGGATGCAAAAACTTGCTCAAGATTTGTCACAACAGTGACAAATAAATTTGGTAGGGAAGATCTGTACAAAAGGCAGCAGAGCTGTAGTACAGTGCTGAAGAACTGGGAAAGTATGAAAACAGAGTACTCTGTGCAGAGTCCTCTGTACACACTTGCAAAACCAGTGTATCAAATGTGTTATTCTGACATTGAATCTATCATCAAAGGATTCTTTTGATTATTGTATGATGTAGTTAAAAGCTTTAATGCGATATAAAGCACTTTATAGTGAAATTGGTAGAGAAGTAATTGTCAAGCTAAAGTTTTATCATTATCTTTTCAAGATAATTAGGAAATTAAGCAAATTAAATTATGAGGCCAGATCCTGAATCCCATCAAAAGAAGCTGAGAGTCTTGAAAGAGTGATATGGAAAAGTAAATGTTACCTTCTCACTTTGTCTTCTTGATCATAGTACTGATCAAGCCTACAGATGATAGCAAACTGAAATGGCTCCCAGAGAACTGAAACTTAACCAATACCCGTTTTTGTCTGGTTTTGATGCAAGGGGTCTCCATTGCTATTGGACAGCTACTGAAATCACGTGGTGTGTGAACCTACATTTTGATTGTAGCAGCTACAGCATTTTCCTTATGGTTGGTGAGAGCTGCCTCCTTTTTTGTGTCGATGGTGAAAAATGGCCACAACTGATCAAAAGATTTTACCCCAGATAGAGTTCAATAACAGTAATTTATTTTTTCACAGCATGTTGTAGCCTAATACCTTTTTTATTGCTCTTCTGTTGATTTCTCACAGAGTTTGCTGTGCCATCTCCTTTCGTCCTCTAAGTGGGAAAGTAACGAAGTTGAAACCAGTCCATTCATATCAAGTCTGGGCTACACATCTGCAGATTATTATTGTCACTTAGTTAAAAGTGTAAGTATTTTGTGCAATTGAGATTTTGTTAATAATAAATCACCAGTTTATAAGCACATACATGGAGCTGTCATTGTGATAAGGAACATGGACTAAACTTTGTTTATCTTTTCTTACCTCGGTTACTTTTACAACCTTTTAAGGGAAAAAAAGGAAGTGGGAGATCTGTGGACAAATGAGAAAATTTTATATTAGATTACACTCTAATAGGTATTCATAAAAACAAAATTCCCGTTGCTGCTATGTTATAGCAAAAAAAAAAATCTATAATTTTTTCCTTGTGAAGTCAAATTTATATGTATTGTTTTGTGTATTGGAGTGTAACTTCTGAATGTTTTCTTTGACTGTATCTACTGCATTTAAAATGGTAGATGAGCCTTGAATCATAGAAAAAAGATCTAATATATAAAAACAGTGGGAATAATATTTCATAATATTTTTACTTGAATTAGATAAAACATGTAAAAATTGTTAGTAGTACTCTTTTGAAAGTTTTGCATTTACCTTTGGGGAAGCAGAACTAAAATGAGTATCTTTTTAGTTTTAAAATGTGTAAGGCATATAATATGTTAAAAACCATATTGCAACATAGTTTAATCAGTGATCTGGAGAGCTTTAATTTGGCATAAATAGTTAAATAAAAAAATCAAACTAGATCATCAGGAAAGGTTATTAACCTTTACAGTACATGAGTCACACAGAGAACCATGCAACTAATGTCTACTTATTTGCAGTATGTGCAATTTATTGTATTTATTTTATTTAACAGATGGTTTTTTCACTAGTAACAGAACTCCGAGAAAATCAGTTCAATGGACTTAACATTCAGGGGAGGTAGGTGTTGTCTAAACATAATTTTGATATGTTTTGGTTTTGATCATTACAGTTCAGTGAGGATTGTTTTACAGTCTTGGGCAACTTAGGTTCCAACTGAAAAGTTTCGGATATATATGTAGGTAATTTTAACAAGCCTGTTAAGTTGGCCTTCATGTAAGAGTTTATACTTAACCTAAGTCATAGAATGGTTGGAAGGGACCTTCAAAGTTTATCCAGCTCAGCCCCCTGCTGGTGTTCCCTGCAGGGGCACATCCACCAGATCAAGTTGCTCAGGGCCTGTTACAACTTGCCCTACCAGGTAGCAGTAATTTTTGTTTTATTATTATATCCACTGGAGTGAATTCAAGTAAAATGATACTAGATGATCAGTAGTTGCAGATATATACACAAAGGATTTATTTTAGAACAATTTGGTTGCAAAGGAAAACAGATATGTAGCTGTGCTGGTTATTATTATCTATAGTAACACAGGAATATAAAGGCATAAAGTTATGGCAAAGGAAAATAGGTATTTAGCCATTTTGGGTGTAACAAAGCCATCCAAAAAATGTGTAAGGGAAAAGAGAGAAAGAAAGAGAGA
>JAWWEE010000085.1:35079790-35112029 GCA_035221455.1 Xenops minutus
AGGGAGGGAGGGAGGGAGGGAGGGAGGGAGGGAGGGAGGAAAAAGAAAGAAAGTTAGTTATAGTCACGACTCAAAGGTCTCTGGCAAACTTGGTTGTTGCTGTCCTTGGCATCTCTGCCTGTGGGGTGGCAGTGTGGGAGAGAAGTCCATGAAATATGCAGTTTGATGGGTTTATAAACCCTGAGGAGCTGTCCTGGTGCCCCACCATCTGTGTGGAGAGGGAGGCTGTTTTTGCAGAGGCATGATGATTTTGGTCACGTTGGAAACATGGGTTTTTGTAAAGTCATTTAGGCTTGGTGGGGGTGGGTGCTTTGGAGGGACCTCTGCTAGAAGTGAGGCATTAGTGATGGGTGTGTGCATAAAGGACCCCTTTGATGCCGAAAACCCAGGCCAATAAGAATTGCTCAGAGACTTTGATTCTGTTGAGCAGTGGGTATTTGTTTATTAGCGGCGGGATTCAGGAGACAACTCCACCAAACACACTCCGCTGAGCTATGGGGTTAGCAACCTTTTATGTCCGGTCTTAATTACAGTCGTACATCATCTTATACATATGCATTTTGTAGGTGGCTCCTTTGGTTACATAATGCTGATCTGCTTGCACCTGCATGCTTTCCTCCTGTGGTGGTTATCTCCTTTACTTCGGCCTCTGGTAGTCCGCCTTGCAGTGTTCATCACTGCCGAACTCTTAGCCTGTTGTCTTCACCCATGCTCTGCTCTGCTGTTCTCTCCCTGGCAGGCCCTTTGCTGGTTCTTACCAGCTCCTAAACTGCTCTCTATAACTTTGCTTCAACTTGACTGGCAAGACTTTAATTACATTCTGTTTTTGGGGTTTCAGTTGTTATTGTGTTATTTTCCTGGGTCCAAAGTTCAACACTTGGAGTCCAACCACTAATTATGCACCTGAGCCTGGTTACAAACCCAGACCCAAAGCTTGATGCCAAAGCTTAGTGCCCACTGCTAACTACTAAATTCAAAGAGTCAGCTTTGTCACCTTGACACGGCCTGGCCCATAGGAGATAAACATCACAGGCCCAGAGAGTGCCACTCATCTCCTTTAGATAAACATCATACACCCAAGATTTGCCCCTAGAGTCTCCTCCCATCATCCTTATCTTCAATCCTGTGGTAGGGAGCTTGCACAGCTTTCTCCGGTAACAATGTTTTAGACTATCAAAAAAGTCCTGTTCCACAAAGGGACTGACCTTCAACACTTCCAAGAATGAGGCATCCACAGCTGCTCTGAGCAACCTGTTCCAGTGCCTCACTACCCTCACAGTAAAGAATTTCTCATGCTCTACCCTCTTCCAGTTTAAATTGATTATTCCTTGTCCTTCACTACAGGCCCTAGTAAAAAGTCTCTCCGTCTTTATTATAAGCCCTTTTACATACTGAAAGTTCAGAATAAAGTATTCCCAGAGCCTTCTCTTCTCCAGACAGAGCAACCCCATCTCTCTCAGACTTTTCTCATAGGTGAGGTGCTTCATCCCTCTGATTGTCTTTGTGTCCATCATCTGAACCAGCTCCAGCACATCAATGTCCTTCCTGTGTTGGGTGTCCTAGAGCTGGATTCTGGTGGGGTCTCACCAGAGCAGAGCAGAATCCTCACCCTCAACCTGTTGGCTACATGTCCTTTGATAGATCCTGGAATAAGGTTAGCCTTCTGGGATGCAGATACACATTGCCAGGTCGTGTTCATGTTTTCATCCACCAGCACCCCCAAGTCCTTCTCTACAGGGCTGATCTCAAGCCTTTCACCCTCCAGTTTGTACTGATACTGAGATTTGACCTGTCTCACATGCAGGACCTTGCACTTGGCCTTGTTGATCCTCATGAATGTCATAATTCTAATATTGGTTGTTATATAAGTCCTTACAATGAAAGTTAACTGTAACTACAGTGAAAAAAGCAAAAAGAAAAAAAATTTTCAAAAGTAATTTTTTCTCTGTGTGAGCAATAGTTTAGTATGTTAGAATAATAGTTACTTGTCACTCGTTATTAATGATAATAATTAAGAACATTTTGTTTTCCTTCCATTAATTTCCTGATCTGGTACCAAAGACTACTGTGGCAATATTGTGTGTTTCTTACACAATTAACTTAAATGTACCCAAGCACATAGTATTTTTACCCTATAAATGTTTCCTTGGCCTGTTTTCTAAGGATGAAAGTATTATAAAGTGGATGGGAAGGAAACAAAAAAGTGATTTGGCCAGATCTCCAATCCAGATTATCCAGGGACGCTAATAACCACCTTTCAACATTGTGTGGTGTGTTTCTATGTGTCTAGGTATAGTCAGTGAGAATAATAATGTCTTGATCAACAATATATAAATACAGCGATTTAAGCCCAAAGCTGTGACCATAACAAAAAGGGAACACATTTGCCTAATGCTACTATTGTCACTATTTTGTCATGATCATTCCTTTTTGATGTGTGATTTGTACCTTTCTACTGAGTGAAGATAATAGTCTTTTGTCAGTACTTTAAAAATAATCAATTTTGATTGCATGTAAATTAAATGAATTGCAACTAAAAAAACAAAAGGAAAAGTAAGGATAGATATTTTAATATAAACTCTGTATTATTTTGTGTTCAGTTTTAAATTTATTTAATTTATTAGATTAAATGATAATAAATTATTAGGAAATAGTTATAATTTAATTTATCATTAAATTATTAGTGTTTATAATAATAGTTTAATGAATTAAAATATAATAATAAAATAATAAGTAAAAGTAATAAGTAAAATATTATGTATTAATAAAACAAAAATAATTATTAGTCAATTAAATAAAATGCCTCTATATATTCTGTTGGTCTTCAGAGTCAAAAGTGCTGCTATGAAGAAATGAGTTTTATGTCTTACTTAAGACTGCCGTAGCTTGAAAAGTTACATAAGAGAGGAGGCTTATTGAAATGTCTTCCTTGTATCATAAGCCGAAAGTTTGGCTACTCTTCTCCCTTTCTGCTTGCCATCTAGGTTTTCGTAAGGAGGAGTCAATAAGCTGAGTTAATTTAGAACTGACTTCAGTACCAAAATGACGGACACAAAGGGGAGCATCAAAAAGTTTTGTGCCATGTAGGAAATAAACACCCACATTTTATAAACTAGGGTGAGACAGATTTAGCTGAAAAACTCATGAGTCTGTTGGGAAAAGAAATACTTGATTGCTACTGGGAGTAAAGGAAAATGTTGAATTTAGATGGATTTTTGAGTGTAGAAATTATGATATGGCTGTTTATTCAAGCTCCAGAGACAAAAGTAGTTTGCATTTTACTTTGCATAGAGGTGTACATTTTATTCCTTCTCCATTTAATCATGCTTAACACAGATGACAATGTCTCTGCAAATTTGTTGTACAAAGTAGAATGCACTGTGCATATTTTGAAGATTATGTAGACAAACAAGAAAATTGCCTTTGCAGGGTTTTTCTTCTGAAATTAACTAAGAGTAAATTAATCTGTTAAACTTCATTAAGCCTGGATAAGGAATTAGAAACAAAATTTTTGCAAAGAGGTCTGATTTAGAGTTTCAGGTCTGTGAATTTTACATGTTTATCCTGAAAAATGTTGCCACACAATAAATATCAGCCCAATAATTACCATTCCTACAGAAGCAAAAGTGCATTTCAAAGTATTTCAGTGTAAGAAACCTTAAACACATACTTAGGTATTTACTCAGAGGTACGCATCTTCAAAAATGTGTCATGTTTTATTTCCCTTGCTGTGGAAATCACAAGTGTCCACACTGCTGAGCAGCTTATAGTGCAATTCCTGTCTCAGTTCTTCATGAATAATGTTAGTGACTCCCCAGAGAAAATACTTTCGGGTTTGTGCAAAGAATGCACCTGTTTTAGTGAATACTGCAATCAGGAGAAACTTGCAGCAACTCAAGGAAGCCTGTTACAATCTAGCACTCTTTAATTTGCTAGAATTCAGTATTTCATAGTTCTTGATCTTTGTGTCTTGCTGTCAAAGCCGCAGTTTCACGTGCTAGAAACTATATATGCTCTTGAAAAGTTGTGATTTTCTTTTGCAAATCTAATCTCTGCCATTTTCTCTTTTTTTTTTTTTTTTTGATGTTTCAAAGGTTCTATGTTTGGTTTATATTCCAGATTCCTCTGTCTTTATTAATTTCCAAACATGTAATTTTAATGAGCATGTCAAGCGAGTGGTTTGTTTATTAAGATCCAAAAGTGCTATATGTTCCTTCAACTGTAGATGTGTAAAACAAAGTATTTTCAGCTGAGCACTTGAAGACAGAAGGATTCATACTGTTTTGTTTACATAAATTGTTTCTGTTGAGAGAGAGGTCAAAAAAGCAACAGGAGGCCTGAAAAGTGTCTAGGTGGTCTCTCTGAGGATCTAGCAAACTTACATGGGAGCTGTGAATCTGTAGTCTTTCATGGAACCTGGGAAAGACAACGCACTCCCTGCTACGAGGGATGTGATGATTGAGCCAGCACAACTGGCTTCAATTCAGAATTGTGTTGATATTCCTCACATGGTTTGCCTTGCGTACTTAAATATCAAGATTTTGTCTGACTTCTTCTTAAGATTCTTCACGCAACATGTAATAACATGTCAACAGTCATCCCAGTAAACAATTTTTCAGCAGTTAGGTATCCATCTCTTACATTTAATCTTCTGTCATTAATTTAGTATTTTTTTAGCTTATCAGTTTAGAATTTTAAAGTTTTGACTTTTCTGAAAAGGAACTGTGTTTATTTTTCCCTCAGCCTTTCAGCCAGTCATGTGAATGCTGTGTCTATTTTCTGTGTTCCACTCATAACTTTACCTGATCTAACTCCATTGCTGGAAACTCTCCTTCTTTACCATGGAGGTTCATCAAAAGAAATTCTCTGCCCAGAGTTTCTAGAGGCTGTGAATGAAGCCTTTTTAAAGTAAGTAGCATAGTCTGTATGATTTTTATGCTCTTTCTTGAAATTATTGATTTGATTAAATGTGGTTTCTCCGTATTGACAGGATGAATGCACTGTTCACCCACGTTCTAATAAAATGCTTTCCTTGCAGTTGAATAACGGAGCTGAATTCATAGGCCAAAGCAGAATTTTGTATTGCTGATGTCCAATTGTAGCATAACATCTTTAAATATTGACTGTGACTTTGTCTCACCTTTTCTCTAAAATGGGGGTTGAAGTCTTCAATAGATCTTAGTAATTTTGTGAAAGATGTGATTTTTTTAATAAAAATGTCATTTGCCTTTCATATAAGCATATCACCATTCCTAAGTTGACAATTTGGGAACCACTGTAATTTTTCTATGCACTAGATAGATTCTCATGTTTGATGTTTTCATATTTCCTTTTTTTTTCCTTAGAGAGTGTGTGTGTGTGTGTGTGTGTGTGTGTGTGTGTGAAATTGGTTCTCAAGAGTTTAAATTCACCTGTTTTCCAGCAGATTATTGTTAGAGGAGCTATTTGTGAAATACGAGTTTGCTTGTTTTGCTGCCACTAAATCCACTGTTCTGATAAAATAAGTCTGTGAATGAAAACCAGCTGAATGAAGCTGAACATCAGCAAGACTGTACCAGGAAAGGGAAGATGTCAGAGAAAGCACAACCTACTTTTGCTTGAGAGTTGCTTTATTCACATTGTAGCTGAGGGTCTGTATTATAATAGAAAATGTCCTATGTGGACATTTTACCTCAATTATCCATTTGTCTCCTTTTTTAATCAAAGTTTTAATTGCTTCCTCTGTGCTCATTTTAATTTCTGAGATGTTCCAATGAAGATTTTTATAGTGCTCCATTGAGAGCTCCAGAAAAAAAATAAATAATTAATGGAAAAGCACATCTACTAATTCACACACATTACTAGAAACTGAGGAAAATGAAGGAAAAAAAATGTGGAGGTGTCTTGTGAAAAATGTGCCTAAAAACACAGAGCAGTCTTTCACTCTTTCTCTTGTCCATCTTTTGTGGCTTCAGGCTGTATATGTAGCACAAGCAGTAATGCAGGTCAGAAAACTTTCATGGCAAGTTCACAGGTTCAGTATGGATGGTCTTATATCAATAAGCTGGTGGGCAGTCCATTACAACAGACTTCTTCTGACTGAAATAGATGTGTCTTTTCTTACCTTTTGAGCTACCTACTTATTACAGTGAGCAAAAATACTTCAGTTCATACAGCTTTTGACTCTTGCAGGACCCTTGACAACTGGAGGCTTTAGGTGAAGAGATAACTTGCCTTCTTAACCATTTGTCTTTTAAACAGCTTGGGATAGTGTTCATGGGCTGATGACTTAGCTGCCTCTAAGGTTTTTTTTTTCTTTTTTTTTCCTTTTTTTTCTTTCTTGTTCTGCTTGAATTTTTACCTTATTGCTCTTCAATGACAGATAATGCTTTTGTTATATGGAAGAAATATTTTGGTCTTTCTGCTTATCTGTCAGAAGTTGTCTGTAGGTACTAGTCCATGTTTGAAAGAGCACAAGTATTGGGCAGGACCTTTCTCTAGAGAGGAAGGGAACTCCAGACTTAAACCTTCTGTTTCCATTTGCTGGGATTCCTCACGACCAGATTTTTAGGTTTTAAACACGTGGTAAAGTTACATTTGTTGATGATGGTGATTTCCTGTCACTCTTTGCTATTATGGTTTGGTATTAAACAGAGCACTGTAAACAAGATTTTCTCTCTCTTGCTTCAGGTTGCTCTTTGTGTATTCTTTTTCCTCAATATGTTAAAAAAGAAAAAGAAGTACATTTTTGTCTTCCTTCCAGTTGCTTAGGGAAAACTGTTTTCCTCTCTAAACCAGGAAGAAGATCTCCCTTCCTGAGTCAGCTGTCTTCAGCCTCTGGCTTCGTCACTTACCAAGCCTTGAAAAAGCTACCTTACATCTTTTAGACCAGTTGTTTTCCATTCAGCTGAATTCACTGGAAGAGGTGGCTTGTGTTATAAAAGACTCATTACTGGTATGTGCAACATGTAGTACATTTGACTCTGTTCTTTTGTGCTTCAGAAGGGATGGTTTTCCAATATGTCAGCATATTTGAAGGAAATGGCCTCTCTGTGACGTATTACTTGTAAATGCAAGCCAAATACCGAGTCTTACGAACAACGTATTTTGGTTTTTACACTGAAGTGGCAGAGGAGATAAAAAGATTTCATCCAGTGATGAAGAATGGATAAAAAGGAAGAATCTCAGTGGTGGGGATGATGAGTACCTGCCTCTCTCTTAAAAAATTGCAGACTTTGGCCAGGGAGGATTTGAATCTGTTTTTACTTCAATCTTTTTGCCTTTGGAATTCAGCAGTTTAAACAATTGAAATTCCTTGTAGATTATTTTATTATAGATTGCTTAGTTACGTGGTTTTGTTTGCAAACCTGAACAAAATTCTTAATGCAAAACATTTACTAAACTGTAATTAAAATTTGCTTTCAAAGGCTGTGTTATGCAGAGCACCAAAAATCTACCCTAAAAGAAAACATGGCACAGTACTTTTTCCAAAATAATGAGCTAGTTTGAAATACTAAATATAAATTTAATTGTTAATTACAATGTGAAATAGCATGTGTGCTATGCACTTAAATGATATGTTTCATAAAATGATAGAACTAAAGAATGGCATGTGGTATCTTACTATCAGCCTATGAAACTGCTTACAGAGTATGCTAGTTAGGAAAAGAATACTACCTTTAAATTTGGGGGGTTTTTTATTTGAATCTGCAAATCTCTTATTTTAGGGATCTGTTATAATACTTGCAAATCTCATAAATGCTTGACATCAGCAGCTCTTCATATGTAATCTGGGGATTTAGTCATTCCAGAAGACCAGGCTGTATACAGGGCTATTCCTAATTTTGCTATATCACATACACTGTAAGTTGAATATATTGGTAGTACATGTATATATGGTGGTACACCATATACCAGCTGAGGAAAAATGATATCTTTTATTAAAGATCTAGGTTACATACATAAAAAATAAAATATTTGTGTTAAGTATTGGTTTATTGTTATTTATTAAAAATGTTCATACTTAAGTTGTCGTCACATCCTAATTGCTGAAAAGAATGTAACAGTACTGTGCTAGGTTGTCTAGGTTGTCTTTGCTCCAAAGACTTTTTGCTTTCAAAATAAGTTATTCACAGAATGGCAACACTAGTGCAGCAGCTTTGAAGGCTGGTTTAGAGAGGACATCCTGTGGACAAGGAGTGGAATGAAGGGGTGCATTAAGAAAGAAAACAGTTGGAAAATGGGTATTGCTGATTGATAGGTATTGATAAGAGGGAGGGTGCATAAATGGGAGATGGCATAACAATTAAAAACAAGATGAGAAGCTTCAGAGAGGCAGTATAGAAGAAAAATATGTGATCCAGAAATTGTGTTCTAAATGTGTAATGATATTCTGTACAATATGTACATGGTACTGTAAAGATATTTGTGTGACATTAAATCAGCCACCACTTTGAATCCAACAGTCTAATTAATTTAGCCTGCCTGAAAGATATATGAATATTTATTTAGGAATATAGGTGTGCATTTTTTGGCAATTGGATTTCAGTATTTGTAGGATGTTAGCTCTGTTTAACTTACGGATATGGTAACAGAAAGAGGAATCGTGGAACAAAACTAGAGTTACACTTTTCTATTTGGAAGAAAACCTCTGGAGTACAAGTAGGCTGAAATATGTTAGTGATTTGATTATAGTATACTAGAAGAAGGAAATTTCAATAAGCTCTTTCATAATTGCATTATCAGAGTAATTTATTTAAATATCTTGATACAGTAACCAGACTGTACATAAACTTCATAGACATCTAAAGTAGACAGAGAGTTGTTAACCACCATTCTTCAATTATGAAAGAAATTCGATATGCAATACTCATATATTTTAATTCCAAGAGTAATTGTAGTGTGATGGTCCACTAACTTGTGTTTATATGTTATGCTATTATGTTTGTGGTCTTGGGGCTAAACTGAAATTAATATTGGAAATTCTGTAAAACAAGTGAAGTGACCATCACAGATGGTCTTTTAGGTTCTTCAGTATTAGATGGGTGAGTGGATGTCTTCCTTTCTGACATAACTTTAAGGTTTGTACATGGGCAATAACAAATAGAATTTAAGTAAATACGCATACTTGTATTTATGCTTTACCAGGAATGGATAAGTATATATATACACAGACTTTTAAATCCCATATAAGTAAAAAAGAGATGTGAACAAATCAGTGTCATTCATAGTTTGTGTTTGGTTTTGAGATAGCTTTTCAAAGAAGTTTTATTTCTTTCAAACTTATGTTCCAAGAAAAGTGCAGTAGGTTGAGAGGGTTTAAAATTTGTTCATTATAAACTCTCTGTTTTGCTGCATTCCATTTTTCCACCTTGTCATCTTAGAATCACAGAGTCATTAAGGTTCGAAAAGACTTCCACGTTGATAGGGTACAACCTTTGACCTAATAGTACCATGTCAACTAAACCATATCTCTAAGTGCCATGTCCCGTTGTTTTTTGAACACTTCCAGGCATGGTGATTCCATCACCTCCCTGGCCAGCCTGTTCCCATGCTTAACCACCCTTTCAATGACAATATTCTTCCTCATGTCCAACCTGAACCTCCTCTGGCACAGCTTGAGAAGCCAACCCCCACTTGGCTACAACTTCCTTTCAGGTAGTTGTGAAGAATGATGAGGTCCCCCCTGAGCATTCTCCAGAGTAAAGACGCCCAGATGCCTCAGCTGCTCCTCACAGGACTTGTGCTCCAGACCCTTCCCCAGCTCTTCCCCTTCTCTGGACATGCCTCAGCACCTCAGTGTCTTTCTTGTCATCATTGGCCCAGAACTGAACATAGGATTTGAGGTATGGCCTCACTGGTGCTGAGGACATGGGAACAATTGCTTTCTTGGCCACCTGGGCACAACTGCTGGCTCATATTCAGCACCCCCACGTCCTTTTCTGCCGGGCAGTTTTTCAGTCACTCTTCCACAAGCCTGTAGCGTTGTGTGGGGTCATTGTGCACCTCACGCAACTGGCCTCAGCTCATTAGTCCAGCCTGTCCAGTTCCTTCTGCAGACCCTTCTTGCCCTCCAGCAGATGGACACTCCCATACAACTTGGTGCCCCCTGCAAACTGACTGAGGATGCACTCGATTCCCTCATCCATATTGTCAATAAAGATACTAAGTAGGACTGGCCCTGACACTGAGCCCTGGGAACCCCACTAGTGACCAACCACCAACTGGATGTAAGTCCATTCACCACCACTCTCCCGGCTCAGCCATCCAGCCAATTTTTAACCCAGCAAAAAGTGCACCCATCTAAGCCATGAACAACTAGTTTCTCCTAAAGAAATCTGTGTGAGACAGTATCAAAGGCTTTGCTGAAGTCCAGGTAGGTAACATCCACAGCCTTTTCTTCACCAGGTGTGTCACCTGGTCCTAAAAAGAGATCAGGTTGGTCAGGCAGGACCTGTCTTTCTTAAACTCCTGCTGGCTGGGCCTGATCCTCTGGTCATCCTGCATGTGCTGTGTGATTGCACTCAAGATGATCTGTTCCCTATCCTTGGTACCAGGGTCAGGCCAACAGGCCTGTAGTTCCCAGGATCCTTCTTTCAACCATTCTTATTGGCAGATGTCACACTGGCCAACTTCCAATGATCTGGGACCTCTCCAGTTATCCATAATAACTGATGATAAATGATGGACAGCAGTTTGGTGGGCTCTTCCACCAGCTCCTTCAGTACCCTTGGATGAATCCCATCTTTTTTCCCCTTTTGAACACCAGTGATGAAACTCATATTGATTTCAGTAGTGTAGGCTAAATTCTAGGGGCTGTGATTTTTTGTAATGTGTACTTTTAGTTTGCAATCTAAAAGAGATTTTCATTGTTGCATACAGCACATTTATTTTGGTCATGTTCAAAGGAATTATGATTTGATCTTGACATATGAGGCAATGTACTAATGGACCCTTTCTAGTTTGTATTTAACCTGTCTTAAGCAACAACGGGTTGGTATATCATCATAGAAGTATGTGCACAAAGGCAGATAATCTGAAAGACTGTGGAAAAATGAATTAATTCAACCCCTTAGCCCCCAGGACTGAAAAGCGTACTCTGACTTTCCACTGCTTCCCACAAAGGGGCATATTTGGGTGCAGAATGGTTGGGTTTGGAAGGCATCCCTGGAGGTCTCCTGGTCCAAGCCTCCCAGGCAGCTCCTGCCCTTCCCTGCAGCAGCAGGGGGGTTTGGGGTGCACCGGGGGGTGCGCATCCTGCAGCACAGCTGGGATGCCGCCACGGGACAAGGGGATGGGGCAAAACACCAAACAGGAGGTGCTGCCTGGAATTCCCAGCATGGCAGGCAACTGTGGGAAACAAGGAGCTTTTCTAGACAGCTTGTAGTAAGGGTTGTTGCTTTATTTTCTAATGTTATCGTGTGGGGATCATCTTGAGCAAAGTCCTTCTTGTTCCGTCTGTATGTAATTAAAAGGATATTCAATTATTATTATTACGTATTATGTATTATTGGTTATATGTTATATATTATTATTTCACATATTATATATTAATGTTCTACTTGGTACTTTGTAGCTTGAAACAAACACATGCAAGTTTTCAATAATGCATTATGAACTTTAAGCAGATGCAATAAAGCCATTTTATAAATGCTATATCTCTTGAAGTTTATAGAATGCATTTTATTAAACATGCTTTACTCTAGACTGTTCAAGAACTATATTCTCGTCAAATGTTGCGCTGCTAACTTCAGAAACACAAAGCAAGGGGTTTTCTTTAACTTAGACTTTAGCTTAGTACTTTGGGGAATGTGTAAGTTTTTATTCTAGGTGCTCTATAAAGCCTAAGAATATGGAGATAGAATGCAGTGTGTTTACTAGTGCATGTTTAATATAACAACTTTCTCAAAACAGTTTTTTTGTGTGGTAGTGTGGTAAAAAGCTTCACTAGCTTAAAAAAACCCACATTTTGATGCACTAAGATATTTAGCTTGTACTACCAACTCTGAAATTCACAGAAGAAGATAATACTGCGAAAAAACGTCTTGGACAAAAATGCATGCAATACTATTAGAGACCAAGGCGATAAAAATAATTTCATTTCTGGAATGTAATTTTGAAGATGTAGCGAGAGTCTCAAAGCACATCCCAAAAGGGATTGCCTGCAACGAGGAGAGAAAAACTTTTTGAAAATCTGCTCACTGTGTCTTGCCTCTAGCAATTGCATGCAACAACCTGTTCTTTTCGTCTGCCACCTTCAGTATTTGTAGTGATTGTTGTCATAAACAATTTAAGATCCCAGGTGTTTGCTTTTATCAGCTGTTGAGCCTGCTTGGTCTTGCTGTGTAGAATCCTAGGAATCCTAATCCTGAGAAATTCTTAGTGGTTAGTAAGAGCAGATCTGAGCGTTACAGTTTAATAATGGGTATGAAATGTCATCCGTAAATTAAGCTGTAAATTATACAGTGGTAGTTGTGTGAGTTGTTTCTTATGAATACCTAATTTTCTTTCATTTATCAACAGCCACAAGCAGCGAGCCATCCTGCCATTTTCAGAATTGTAAATGAAATTTTCAAGTAAGTTTTGAAATTATAGTGGGAAGAGTTTCAAATGATCCATTTAAACATTGAGGTTTTCTTCATGGGAAGAAGCACTATTATAATCTGCCATGTATTATAATTCCAGGATTTTTTTTTTCTTTACCTGTATGCTTTAAAGTTCCCTTTTGTGTAGTACACTGCAAATAATGAAAAATGTTAAAAATCTTGTGAACTTTACATAAAAGTTATATTACAGTTGACTACATTGTACTTTAGACTTTAAAATTTATCCTATGTTTTGTACTTCAGTAGAGATTTGTGGTTGAAATCTGAGGTGAAAATCATAAATGCTGAAATGGCTTGGCCCATGCCAGCATGAAGATGGAATTTAGCAAAAACATTTGCACGTACCATTGTAGCCTCTTTTACGTTATGTTAATGGTCTTCATGATTTATACTAGATATGCTATTAGTGGCATTAAACTATCTGCCTGTGAATAATGAGCTCTATTTTAAATGCATTCAGATTACTTTGAAGCAATATATATTGTTTACCACATGGGTGCTTGCAATCCTTTGTACTCAGTTTTTATTAGCTCTTCTCTTTGCTTCACTTGACCTAATACTTACTATCTTTAAGTAGATCTACTGCCAGGGTTATCAGTATTACAATTTTAATAGAACAATAATGTATTCAGTGGCTTTTCACCAAGTGTTTCTCTTCTTAAGAAAACAGGGCCCCCAGGTACATGTGTTTAGGGGTGGTGTTTGTGTGTCTTTGTTTATGTTTAGATTTGTGCAGGCATTAACAGAGGAGTCTTTGCTGTAGAAACTGTAGACTACTGTAATTCTGAGAATGGAAGCACTTGGCAGCTGTTGCTCTACAGCCCTTTCTGTTGCTTTGGTCCTGTGTCTGCACACAGCTAGTATTTTATGAAGAGCTGAGACCAATCACTTTCCCAAAGTAGGAAGCACTTAAAAATTGATGGCACTTCAACAGACTTGTACTGGAGATGTCTTGTGCTGGAGGCTGTATATTGTGATGGTGCAGAAAGACAAAATTTATTCAAGCTTCTTGGCTTATTTAGGGTTATGGTATATATAAAATATTTTCTGAAAATAGCACGAGACTACATAACTCTTTTGTATCCTTCCCCTTTGGTAGTCACTAGAAATGGATAAGATGCTATTTCTTTGCTGTTTCTTAGCTAATGCAGGACTTTGCTCAATATAGTAATTTCTAATAAAACTTTGGACTTCTATTAACATTCCAAATTTTCTTAAGAAATCATCATATTTTCCTCTTGTTCAGCCTACATTTCTGCTCCCTTGTTTGCTTTGAATTGTTTCTACATAGTGTGCTTTTTCCTCTATATTGTTGGTATCAAAATATTAATATATTTTAAAAATACTGTTTCAGGTCCTCTTGGTATTACATGAAGCTCTATATGTTACGTAGCTTCTGTAGAACGATTTATGCAGCTTTGTGTTTATTTTTGACATCCTCACAACTGTTATCAAGTAGTGTGCAGATGTTAAGATACTATTCCAGATTCAGTTACATGTGAGATTTTAGAGTAGTACTTACAAAGAATTTGTACTTCCTTGCTTGGGAACTGTTGCATTTCTACAGCTGGCACAAAACTTCTTTTATTTTTGGGGTTAATGTTCTGTTAGAAGTATGGATCATTGTGACTCTTTTTGGAATAACTTCTCCTGCTATTTGCATACATTTATTGAGGTTAATTGTGCTAAATTATTTTATCACAGGGATATTAACTTCTGCTTCTATTTCCCAATCTTTTCTTGCTATGTGTGGCTCTACAGAAATCTATATGACTGTCTTGAGTTTCTATATCAGTGTTTTTATATGCGTGATTATATTTGCCTGTAGTTTTGTAAAATATGTCTATTATAGTAATTTGTTAGTTCTTCATATCTTGTAGATCATTATGGCAAGAATTAAGCAATTGTCTAATAAAAAACATGTCTTGCTGGTAACTTACTTTGAACATTTTTTCTTCTTACATTATATGTCTTTAAAATAATAGAATGAAAATTTCCGCCTTTGTGGGTTTTTTCTGCTCCATTTGCTCAAGGTTATTATGCACCATGAAAGGCCAGTTGAAGCATACACCTTCCTGAACCTCTAGAGTGGCCTATAGGACTCAGTCCCACAAAATGCTAATGTATGCTTAATCTAATCATGAGAATAGTTGCTCTGAACCAAATCAGACTTTTCAGATGCCAAATTTGACTAATAAAGTTGTGGTTGTCTTTTTAATTTCATATTTTTTTCCCCCATTAGTAAGGTAGATTATGTGTGTCTACATGTATATTGTAGATGTTTACTTAATCTAGTTTATTTGTAGGAGTTGCAATATGTTTTTGGGGTTTTGGTTTTTTTTTGCTTGTTTGTTTGTTTTTAGTTAAAAGTAAAGTCTAAAATGCCTACGAAGTTAGTGTTGCTGTTAGTGTCCACACTGGTGTAATGAGCTCAGATACAACCTGAATCTACAACATAAAAAGAATATACCTTTTTTCTTCATTTTCAGTTAACAGTGGCGTGATGGGCAGATTCATTATCTGATCTGTCATATTCTAACTTTTTCAATGCTTAGGAATGCATTGCTGGAAACTGATGGATCTTCAGAAGTTTTGACCATAATACAGGTGTTTACACAGCTCTTCCTTCAGGCTCATCAGAATGAAAACAAGGTTAGTCAAGATCTCTTTCTTAACTTTTCAGTGAGAAAACACGAAATTTCACAAGAAAAATCCCAATGCTACTCTTAAGAGAGGTGACTGAATATAATGAGATAAAAAATAGTATCTCTCTACAGATGCATAAATATGCCAAAGTTAAGTTCAAACATTTTCTCCTATGCATAAAATTACAGTGTGAAACCAATATGTAAGAGCAATTTACCCATATTTACCCTGGAGTACTCCTGCAACCTCAAGTGATTTTCACAGGCTCAGTTCCCCTAATGCTAAAGTTTCTGCCTGTAGAGCAAATATGATCATAAGCATCCATCTTTGATAAAAAGGATGAAAAATTTTAGATGCATTTTTCTTTTGCAGTAGCAGGGTCTCCGATAAGAAGTGAAGCAGAGATAACACCCACATCCCCAGTCCTCTAAGTAATTATAAGTAAGATACTGAGTAGTCGTATCTGTCTGTTCAAAAGGTAGAAGACACAGAATACATACTGGTACCAGTTTCTAGTCTTCAATGATGGCCTCTCAGAAATTTGCTCTAAATTTTCAAATTTCCCAGCTTAGTATCTCTTCTTCTGCACAGATTTTTATACAGGTCTTACCGAACTGAAGTAAGTTGAATTACTTTGGTATGTGTTAATTTAAACAAGAGCAAAATCAGTTTCTTATATTTAAATTTCAAAATACAGATATAAAAATGCCTTTGTTGTTTATAGGTTGCAAACTTGATTTCAGATTCCAAAATCACAGTGTCATTTCAACATCCTGACCATTTTGTTTGGTTTTTCAACTCCATATTATGCAAGTTTGGAAAGTATTCTGTCATTTAATAGCTTTCACTTTAGACTTAAGAAAATTTCCAGTTCCTCTGACTCTTGCATTTTCTGGGGGAGGTGGTCGTTAAGAAAATGTTGGGACTTCTTGGAACTTGTGATGTGCTAGCATTTAATTAGCAGTGTACATGAATCTGTCTTCTAGCTTCAGGCAGATGTGTTGCTTAATACATAGGTGCTTTGCATGTTAATCGTATGCCACCCTGCTGGTGTGGCAACAGCACGCTGTGTAGCCGCAGGTGGGGATCACTGGGTGAGAACAAGGTAAAGATTCCATGTCCATCAGACACCTAAGAGCTAATCCTGTTGTGCAAGTGATGCATTTTTTTCAAGGTGAAAGTTCTTCGCCTGCTGGCATTGCAACATGGACTATTGCCCATTTTTCTGAAGTAGTTTTAAATACTGAGTTTCCTTTATTTGACTTGCATATGGTTTAATTCATGCAATTCTAATTAAGGTATTATCTTCACTATTAGAATTTAAAATCCCTTGTTTCACAGTTCATAAATCTACCGTAATATTAACTAACAGTTGGCATGCAAAAAGACAGGTACAGGTTGCTTTCTAAACTTTTAAGTCAGTCAGATCTCTGGGTTTTTTGTTCCCCTCAGACCATCATTACCTATATTCATAAGGCACCCATCTCTACGGTATCTGATTGCCCATGAGAGGACATAATGTGCTCCATTAGCATTTAGCAGAAGAATGGTAAAAACATTAAAGACAGAAGATAGTACAGTTGACTGAAAAAAAGGCTAGGCCTGATACATCCATAAAATTTGCAAAAGAACGGGGTCATGTCGGGCAGTTCACAGGTTTGCAGGGTAGGAGGGAATGATTCTCTATTGCAGTGTGGCAGCTGTCAGAAATAGCTGGTTTTTATAATGACTTTGTATACTGCTTAGAGAGACAGTTTGTCAAAAAAAAGCTTAAGATTATGAAAAAACAGTTCTACCGGGTTTAGGAATAGTCTTTTATCCTCCATGTTTTTAGAGACTGAAAAAAGTATAAAGTATAAATAGCACATGGGGTTTAAAACTGCTCAGGAAAAAGTACCATTTCTGTAGTCATGGAAGAAGAAATTTAAGAAGGGATGTACTGAGATCACCGGTAGGATGTATTTTGTGCGAGCAGATTTTCTTCAAGTTTGTGGTGGTAGTGAAAGCTGACCGGAGGATATTTGGGTCATGTTGCTTGTAAATTTATGAAGTTAAAGTTCATGTTTTTATTTGATGGAAATTACAATTTCCTCATTAATTATTTTCCCATGATCATTTCAGAATTATTGGTTTTCACATGGGGAATTTTGTTTTAAATATCTGGATAAATATTTTACATGGATGTTCAACATTTATTTCCTGTTATACATCATGGCAGTTATTATAACCAGCCACATCCAAACTTCTTCTGTCTCACTGTACTTTTTTGTGATGGGTTATGTAAGGAAAGAACTGCTTAAAATACTGTGTTTATATGACAACCTTTTCTGCTGTGCCTAGACAGTATGCTGAAAATTGGTTTTCACTTACTTAACAATACTTTTTTCATATAAAGTGCATGCTGTGGGTTGTCTTGGCTACTACTGTTTCAAGGGGCTGCTTTTTCATGGGGATTTTTGGTGCAACCTAATGGGCTACATGCATACTGTAATATAGGCATTATTGTTTTTTAATTAAACTAATTGCTCTTACCATAGAGTCTTACCATACCAATGATACATAGAGTGTCTGAGAAGAGTGTGTATATTTGCATGCTGTAATTTCAATTCACAGTTGCTGACAGAACAAAAATAATAGTAGAGAGAATGTGTCATTATGCTTGTTTATAAGATGTATGCATGTGTATCCCAAAAGAAATTAGCTCCTAAATATTGTCTTCATTGAGTTTAGAAATCTACAATATTTTATAGAGTTTATATTCCCAATCTGTGTTTCAAGAGATTATCTATTAGCTAAATGCCCTCTTACTCCTAAAGAAAGGAGACAGGAAGAGTTCTAAGATCAATGGTACAGAGACTCAAAGACTAAATTGACAGAACCACACAGTGTTTGAGGTTGAAAGGGACACCTCTGGAGGTCATCTTGTCCAGCTTCCCAGAAAAAAGCAGGGCTGCTTAGAACCAGTTGCCCAGGACCGTGCCTGGATGGGACTCTACAACTTCCTGGGCAACCTGTGGTAGTGCTTGGTCACCTTACAGTGAAAAGAAAGTGAAAAAATGAATTACGGAAGTGTTTTCTGATATACAGAAGGAACCTCCTGTGTTTCAGTTTGTGCCTTTTGCCTCTGAGCCTTTCACTGAGCACCACTGTAAAAGGCCTGCTCTGTCTTCTTTGCACCTCCCTTCAGGTGTTTATATACATTGGTAAGATCCCTTGAGCCTTCTCTTCTCCAGGCTCTCTCAGCGTTTTCTCATAGGAAAAATCTCCAATCCTTTAATCATCCTTGTGGCCCTTTGTTGAACTGGACATTAACTGAAATAGTATTTCAGGTTAGGCTGCTGGAGTGGCTCCTCCCCAGTGCTGAGTGGAGGAAAAGGATCACCTCCCCCAAACGCTGGCAATCCTTTGCCTAATACAGCTCAAGATACCATACGCTGCTTTGTCACAGGGCACACTGCTGACTCACGCTCCAGTTGGTGTCCACTGGGACCCCTGGGTCCTTCTCTGCATTGCTGCTCTCCAGCTGGTTGGCTGCCAGCATGTGCTGGTGCTGGAAGTATTCCTAAGTGCGGTACTTCATACTTCAGCCTTGTTGAACTTTGTAAAACTTCTGTCAGCCCATTTCTTCAGCCAGTCAAGGTCCCTCTGGATGGCAGCACAACACTGCCGCATATCAGCCACTCCTCCCAGTTTTGTGTCATCACCAAACTTGCCAAGGGAACTCTCTGCCCCTTCATCCAGATCATTAGTGAAGATGTTAAATAGAACTGGACCCAGTACTGAGCCCTGTTGTACTCTGGTAGTTACTGATTTCCAACTAGATTTTGTGCCAGTGATCACAGCCCTCTGGGCTTGGCCATTCATCTGGTTTTCGGTCTACCTCAAAAAGAGTTCATGTTGTACTTGCAAATACATGCTAGGTGTTAGATGTGCCTGTAGTAGATGTTTGCAGCACAAAAAAATTAAAGGTATGCTGCTGCTAGTCTGAGTTACGCAAGCAGTGTTCACAGTATACAAATTGCATGTACTCAGGTAAATAGAGGGCAAGTCTGTTTTCTGTGACTGCCCTCAGATCCTAAGAATTGTAGGTTTCTATTTTTGAACAGACAGCAATAATCTACACCATGCCCTCAGATTCTGTAGATGTTATTAGTTCTTAGTTTACTATGATCCATGAATCCGTTTACACTGGAAATTAATTAAGCTAATTAGTATCTCTAACTTCTGCATATTAAGAGCAAAGACTTTTGTGATTACAGGGAAAAAGCCTAAGATTATTAAGATGTCACTTTTTTTATACTCTGAATCTTTTATGATGAGTATACTTTAAAATTCATAAATAATTACTTTTCACAAGCATTTCCTAAATATCCCCTTTCTTTATGCAAAATCCTAAAATTAAATATATAATTAATTTTCTGTTCTCTTGCTTCAGTCTGTATTGTTAATTACTACCTTAGATGAGATTATTCACTGTGGGTTTGTTTTGAAAGCTGACCAGAAACCTGTTAACATAATGATTTTGTATCTTAGCATAAATTTCCACTGAAGGCCTACTTCCCTTACCATCACCAACCTCTCGTAAGAGGTTTACTCAGACGTCCTTCTGGTAAGTTTCTTCATGAACTATTTGCAGCATTACCAATCTGCATGGTCTGTGTATGTCTTAACTTAAAATGAACAGAGACAAAGTTTTGCCATTTTCTAAATATTAACAATATGTAACAATCTCACAGATGTAACTTTAAAGAAAACAAAACCAGAAGTGAATAACATAGAAAGAGTGCATAATTGTGTAGGAATGAAGCCATGTTACTAAGATTGTAAAAATACTACATCTTCTTATCTTGTAATATGAGTAATTGTCATAATGAAAATTTTCATGTCTATTACAAGAAAAAGGCTTCCTGTTTTATTCTGGTACTTGAATTCTGGTGATACTTTAGATTGCAAATCTAATTTTTTTTTTCAGGTTTTCCATTCATATAGGGCAAGAAACCACTGTTTGATTTTATGAATAGTAATTTAAGCTCAGTACAAGAGTCTCTGAGAATGTTACTCCACTGATTATATGTTAATATTGATGTAGCAGTTACTGAAAGGAACATCAGCCCCATTTGAATATTCCTAGCTGTAATTCTACACATGGCTTCATCAACGAATTGTACCATGAAACACAGTAATAGGTATTGTTGAAAATGGAAAACTTTAAAATGAAATTTTAAAAGCTTTGTTATAACTGAATTGAGTTGCAGAAAATTTAAAGGTAGCTTAATGTGGTTAGTTTCACCATTATGTTCTAGTTGGACAGGCTAGGATTTTAGAAGTCTTATTTTCATCCTCCATCCTCAGAACTCCCAACTGCATCCTGGTCTCAACACTTGAAATACATTTCGAATACGCTCAAAGCATTAGTAGAAGATACAAACATTAGGTAAGCAGCATAAGATTTTCTAACTTTTTGTCCTTCGCATGTTTCTTTGGAAAAAGTCATATCATTTGAAGTCTTTAGTGGCTACATTTCATAATTTTCTTACTATTCTCTAAAGGGAACTTTATTTTGAAGAATAGGACTCAGATTACTTGCTGAACTTGAACTTTGTAGCATTTGTATACCTGACCAATATGCCTCTTAAACAAAATCTTGTCACTCCTTTCAACAACTAGGTGTACAATGAAAATGCTTACTTGCATATTCTCCCACTTCTCCCCCAAAACTTTTTAAACTCTTTTCTGAAGAAGCTGGGATTGGCTTTTTGCAGGCTTGTGCAAACATCCAAACTTCAAACTTCCTGATTGTTTCCATAAATACACGACTGCCAGACTGCAATATCCTGATTTGTTTCATTGCTGTATGAGCCGACACTCCATGTTTCTGACCTGTTGCACTTGAATTTTTTTTGTGTTATCCAAATAGTTGTGATAATGAATGAAAAAACATACATCTCTATCTGCTGCTGTCCTGTAATTTTTTCTAATCAGTAGTACAATGAGATGTGACTCGGGTAGAGCTTGGATATGAGTCTGCTTATATCTGCTCTGAGAGTGAGCTGTCCAAATAATGTTAAATAGTTTTTAAATTCAAAGAAACCAAATTAATCTTGTTTTAAAATCTGAAATATTTCAAAAGAAATGCAGAACACCTAGCCCAGACAGACTTGCAAAACAAAATACCCAGCTGTGCCCCTGTGTTCTGGAAGAAAAATACTTGCAATTATGCATGGTTTCAGTTAACTCATGGAGGCTTTTTTTTTGTTGCTGAGTGGGAAAAAAATAAGCTTTTTGTTTTTCCCTCTGAGCCAGGCTGTCTGCTAGTAGCATCTCACTTTCTGTAGGAGATGCAGTTCGGTGCTGTGTCTTGCCTGTTCATCCCTAAAGTGTGTAAAACATTTCTGTCCTTGGAATGTGACCAGTAGCTGACCCTGACTTCTTAAAGAAACACATAACTGAACACACAAATAAAACAAATATCATCACATCATAATGTGTTAGAATAATATAAGCATCTCTCTTCCCCCTTTGTTGCCCAGTCCTTTTTTAGTTTATATTGCCTTTTCCCCTCTTTGCTTCGATAGTTCACTAGTTTGAATAGTATTGCCAGGATACACTCTTACTTCCTTTAGAACTCCTGCAATAATGTTTTCTATCAAACCCCTCTCAGTTACAAAGAAAACTAATCTAACACATTTTTAAATCCTAATATCCATGAGGACACTGTATTCAATTTTATTGCTTTATTCCTATTCTACATGCTTTCTACTTAATAAGATTTTCAATGGAAAAAAAATACTTTGGCACAGCATATCTTCTTGCTTGTTATATCCAGTGCTCTCTTTTTATATAGATTGGCTTTCAGTGGTTTTATTTTACACCAAGTGTGAATCTTACAACGAAGTGCTTTCTATGTCCTTCTAATCAACAGGCTGCTTCAGTGCTGTGATTTATTCTTATATGTAGTCATCTCAGTGAACAGTAAATGTTGCCATGACATTTTAAACCAGAAATCAACTCATGCACCTTTTATGGGGGCAAGTTTCAGAAAAAGTGAAGGCCCACTTTTCTCAATTAAGGTGGGACATAAATGCTACCACAGAGTGGGCAGAAACAGCAGTGGGGACAGAAGTGGAGGGTACATGACTCCAGAACAGGCAGGGTAATGGTACAGGAAAGTCTTAAGATAAAGCTATGACCTTGTCACGTTCCCCAAATGATGTGATGGTATCAGACAACTTCATCAACTCCTGAAATTTCTACTCTTAGAGTTGCCTGGGAAAGGTGGCACAGCAGTTTTGGAGTCCCCAGGAATAAAACATAAGAAAACCTTTTAATTCTTCCAAGTTTTGCAGAATTTATTGGGAATAATTGTTCCTGGTTCTTCAACTCCTAATTGTCCTTCTGTTTGTCCTTCCACACTCAGTTTAACTTTTTGTTTCACAGACACCTACCACTTGCTTGCATCTCCTCATTACTTCTCTTTTCTTCAGTCTTCTCTAATTTTAAAGGAGTGCACATGAGAAACTGTAGAAATGAGAGGTAATCCATTCTCACCTTTCTTACAGAAATAACCCTGTTGTAAACACCTTCAAAATTTTCATTAGAGGATATGAATTTTAAGAGTCAGGAGCTGAATATACTTTAAAACTTTACATTTAGCCCACCTAAAGTTAATTCCTCCTGAATTACCTAAAAAGATGTGCTTCAGAGATTACCAAAAATCAGAAAATAACCTTGAAAAGCAACAGAGAGAAAGTGGAAGGCAACAGTATGTTAGAGTGTAATACTTGAGATATGATTTAAAGTTTTGAAAATCCTTCAACTAGAGGGATAGAGTTTAATTTTATTATATATATTTTCCTACTTAGTGTTTTGTCACAGTTTATTAGAGACTGATGCTATGTCTGTTCTACTGCCAAAGTTAATATGTAGTAACACGGCACGTGTCTCATTTTATTGTGACTTCAGAAAATAGAGTAAGCAGTACAAAGCAGGTAAGACATTGTCTGTTGAAGAGTAGTTTAGAGATTTGTTTAAAGTTAACTGTCAGCAGCCTTTGCAATTAACTTAGGTAAAAATGTCAGATGAAATGAGAAATACTTATCTTCATTATTTTCCAGTTCTCACACTGACCTTTTTGAAACCTGGTTTTTGGTTGCTTGTTTTGGAGAATGGCTGGATATTGCAGCAGAACAATTACTGAAGGTTGCTGTAGGACCAGATGCTTTGCTGTGGCTGCTGGCATTTTACTACTGTCCTCGGAATGAAAATCAACAAAGGACTCAAACAATGGTGGGTAATGTAGCAATAGTAAGTGGCAATAAACAGTCAATAGTCTGATTAATTGCTATAAAACAAACAGTGTACACCAGAAAAATGAAAAGTATTGACAAGGTCTCCATGGAATTGTGTTGCAGTGGAGAACTTGAAAAATAATTTTTTTTAATTTTCTTGTGACGTTTGGAAAACATGGTTCCTCTTTGTAAAGTATGTTATATAGATGAGCACCTTCTTGGTTTTCCTTTGAATGAATTGGATGCTTTTCATCACAAGTAAAACTACCTAGTGATCGTATTTTTTAAATCAGTGTGGAAGATGCTGCATTCCTGTGTTACGGCATCTTCTGAGAAGGAAACAAGAGAAATTACAGCAGCTGAAGCAGAAAAGATACTTACCAGATACAGCCTTGAATTCTAACCTTGCGTATCTATTCTGCTTTTTCATACATATATTTACTGATCTTTGGCATGTGTGATAATGTAATAAGTATGTAATGCTCCCATATGCTAGGTTTCTAACAGAAGGAACAGTATGCTAACTTTACGCACTATGCTGCACAAAGAGTGCTGTGTGTCTGTGTATGCATGCAAATACATAAAAGCCTTTAATGTAAACCTATTATGCAAGTCTGAACTAGCCCAAGCAATCTAATCTACAAAGCCCAGCTTCAAAATCTGGCTGCAACTTCTCTAGTTTTCCTTAATTTGAAAACAGATTCTTTTTGATTTAAAAATGCAGCTCAGTACACCAATCTAGTAAAACATGATGCTTTAATTTTACATCTAATGCTCCATGTACAGCAGTGTATTACGCAGTATTTTATTTCCTTTCCTTCCTCTCTTGCCACCCAGATGGCACTACAAATGCAAGATCACATCCCAGTCACTTGTAAATTTTTTTTTCTTTAATTTCTTATAGTCTACGAGTGGGGCTGGGACATTGGCTGAGCAGGGTTAATTGTGGTGACATAAAGAAATCAGGGTTGGTTTTAGAATGCAGTTTTGGGAAAGAAGGCAATACGTAAGCAATAAATGTGAGTGGATGAAACTGAAGCACTACAGGTGCAGATCAATGTATGGAGTATTGTTCTAACTCCAGCACTAAAGAATGAAATCCCTTTGACCCATATATGAAATCATTTCCCTATGTATCCCCTGTTCTACCTGTTTGCTATTCTGTCATAATATATGACAAACTTTAGTGAGAAATGAGCTTTTCTATTGACAATGCATGCAGTTATTCATCTTTTCCCAGAGGTCTGATATCATTCTTTTCTTAGGTACTTGAACTAAGACTTTTTTTGTTGTTGCACAGGTTAGGCTACTTCAAGAGCATTCCCACAGTTCATGCAAAGCTTCTGCCTTTAGTTAGGTGTCTGCTTTTTCTTTCAATTTGTCCTTTGGCAGATTAGCTCTCGGGTCTTTCAAATGAAGTGGTTTCCACCTCAACCCCTGCACCTTTCACCAGTTAAGGATTAAGATGGCACGGGTACTTCTGGCAGATGTCAATTTGAAGTACTTTTCATTCAGTGTATTTTGGTGTAGAAAGATGTTCACTCATGACCTAAGATTTTGTCTTCCTGCTCGTTACTTTAGGCAACACATTCACATCGGCAAGAGTGGAATACATAGGGTTTAAACTATTTAAAGAAGAAAAAGGCTTCTTTTGCTGTTCATTAGACTTCAGTCATATGTGCAGGACTAAATAGGCTGCTCCTCAATTAATTTGTTGGACTCTTTTCCTACCTTTAGGCTCTGAAAGATTGAAGGAACAATACTTGGAGGTTGGCACTGAGACTCCTAGGGTACATGAGCTCTTGGAGCAGAGCTAGCTATTATCCATCTGCAGTCTCTGGCACACAGGATGCGGAGAGGGATAAAGAATCTTGAATTCCAGTTACCTTTCTGTAGATTCTGATATTACTTGTGCTTCACATTTAATTGTGGACTTAATTTAAGAATAGGAGATTTTTGAGACTAATTTCTGTGAATTGTTACAGTGGTAGGTCACAGTCTGAAACAATTGTCCCAGTGACTATGGTTGAGAAACGGGTGTCCTTTTCCTTTGGTCTGTAGTGGATGTTTTTCCATTGCTCCAGCAGAAACTAATTGTGTTTTTTCAGGAGTTTGGTTCCTTTTTAATATAGTGAACAGAATTATTAGGATTTTTTGCCATAGTCGCTTGTAGTTTTTTCCAATGCGTAGATGCCAAAATCTTCCGTTTTCTACTCTCAGTAAAAACTAGGTTTTATGGGCTGACTCACAATGTAAAAATGTAAGTTACAAACAACACAGGAAGAAAGTAAAAACTTCATTCTTACCAGAATATTTTATCAGATGAGGTTGAGTTGCATGGGGACTTAATTGATTTATAGTAGCAATATTGAAATGAGCCCTTGAGGAGACTCTGTTCTTTTTCACACAATGCAAAAATCTGATCATGTTCTATCGAGGGATTTTCTCTATTTCCTTACATTATTAAAAAAGGTAAAATCCTGGCTTGATGCCCTGTCTGCTTCATTTGTAAGACGAAAGAAAATAAAAAAATCCATTCTGTCCACCACTGTGTGTGTGAATCAGTATAAAAGAAATGTGTACAGCCCTTCCTTTCCGGTTTTCCTGCTAAATTCGGATTCTTTATATGTTTGGGTAGTTTCTGCCAAGGATTCAAGTTTCTTTTTAGTGAATAAATCCAAAAGAAAAATATAGATTTGACCTTTACACTTCTCTGATCCTGCATCCTTTATTTCCTACAGGTAGAAGTTCAAACAATCTACAATCACCTAATGATGCTCTTCAGCTGTACAGATCTTTCTCTCAAAGAACTGGAGGTTGCTGTAAACAGGATAACGGGTATAGAGCAGTGTTGTAACCAGTATCTTATAATACATCTTCTGACCAACTTTTTGCTCTTTTCATCTGGTGGACATATGATTGCCCAGGAATGTATTTGCCATGTAAGTGTTTCTTCTTTCTTTTTCAGGTTAAGTAAAATATATATTTATTCTACTATTTTGGATTTAAGTTTCTACCTTTTAATAAAGAAAACATGTAGCAGAGAACTAAAGAAGACTGTGGCTACAATAGCTATACCTAACTTGCTACAAATGTATTTCAGCAACAGTCATAATATTTTCCATTCATGTCTTGATAAGATCTCACTGAAACGGTTGCTGTCCTGACTGTACAGATGCAGATATAGTTATAGTAGAATGCAGTTAAGAGATAGCTACAGTTAATTTACATATAGCATAGATGGCATGTGCCAACATGTTTTCTAATTATAAATCACTCTCTAAATTATCCAGCTACTGCAGAGCTAATGGAACTGCCTTCTCACTGTTTTCCATTAGGTAGAGCAGCTGGTTACTAGGCATTAGCATTGATGTGACAGAAGCCTGGTACTTTGTCAAAGCCAGTGAGGAAAATAGTGTGGCAATTTACAGAGAAGGAAAGAATGAAGAGATAAGACAGTGTCTCTTAGGGTGTGAAAAAAGCTGAAGAGGAATAAAAGATTGGAAGCTCGACACAGTATCTTCCTGTTGTTGATGACTGGCTTCAAGAATATTGGTGCAAACTGAAAATTGTGCTTTTGTCTCTTAAGATAAATGGTGCTATCTCAGTGTGAGATTAGAAATTCTTTCCTGGCTATAAAACCATATTCTTTGAAGAAGTGCATGACTCCTGTGCAAGCACTTATAGCGCCAGTGTGTAGTTTTAACCCTTCCAAAAGTTCTTCTTTTCAGAAGCAGTGTGTCCTTCTGTCTATATAGGGTATATGGCATGTGTAAGGTATCTGATTTTATGACACGGCTGCATGACTAAACAGACTAAACGTTTTTCTGTTTAGGAAGGGCTAAGATATTTCTCACATTTTAGGTGCAAGTTTGCAAGTGAATAACCTTCTTCTTAGCATAAGAATGTAATGGTGAAATTAGGAAGTGGGGGTTGTACATATTTTTACAGTCTACTATTTCTAGTTTCTCTTGAGTAGCGCACCTGTTGAGCTGTGATGCTTGTAATATACCAGCCTGTTACTTTAAACCTCTTCAGCAAGACCAAAGGCAGTATTTTCCCTTCTTATAGAAAGCAACATAACTAACTTTCAAAACTCTGAGTATTCCCCAGTGCAGGGTGGTCATGAGCTGTTGTAGGCCAGAATTTGTCAGTCTGATTACTTATGACTGTATCTGTGCAATCACTAATGTCTAGCTAAGCTCTCTATGTGATTTGAAAAGGACTGAAGACAATATATGAAAGGTGGAATGGTGTGGAACTGATTTGGGATGCATGGCTGTTGTTTTCGTTAACATAGTAAACTTTGGGTTTAACACAGCAGATAATGAGGAGTAAAGTCCTTTCTGATCTGCAAAAATTGCAACTTAGGATCTTTTCCTAGTATTTTGTCATCTTCTGGGGAAGGGATTACTTTAGAAAGCTTTACAGAATTGAACTGTATCCCCAAACACACGCATCTCTGGAGATGACTTATAAATGATTACACTGTCTCTCAATTTGTGTTTCCTTTAAAAACTTTCTGACCTCTTGATTTGTTTCACTTAAACTTGAGAGAACAGTAGAAATCTCAAAGTTGTTCAGTTCCACTAAGGTGTATGAAAAGACACACCTTGGGCAGAAGTTGCTTCTCACACGTTCAGTGGTGAGGGACAAATCTGTGGTTTTGTTGCAAATATTAATGGAGAATTTTTAGTATTTAGCAATATAATTTCATTATTTCTCAACTCCTCTGTTTTTCCTTCAGATTACTGAGGCATCTGACACAGGTAAAGAAGTTTATAGCCTTCTTATTCGTACTGCATACAGATTTAAACATAATGGAGAAGAAAACCAAAGGACTGTAAAGTTGCTGAATGAACTTCTTCAAAAACTTCAATTGAAAGTTTAGATTTTTAATGTCATCTATTTATAAAGCCAACAAATCAGATCTTTATATCTATTAATGTCGGACTTCCATTAGCATCTTGCATTGCGGGTTACCAAGAGTATAAAGACACCTACAGAAGCATATCCCCTAATTTCCTATTCCCTCATCTATATTTAAAAGTAATCTGTTGTTTGGAAATGTTAACCTTTTGAATTATAATAGCAAATATTAAAGATGTTTGAAAATTTTGTTCTGAGCTTCTTCTGTAGCATGAGACCTATATAATTTAAAGTAGTTCACTCATGTCCTTGTTGTTTATCTGGCTGAGGATCAGGTTTTTTCCCATGTTACAGATGTGGAGTTTCTTTTAGTAAATCATATCCAATTGCTTAATTGGTAAGTTGTTCCTAAAATGTTTTGTTCTATAATTCTGCTTGTATGAAACTAATGATGATCTCAAATGATTCATGGTGAAGGCAGTCTGTATATTCTCAGGAAATCAGCGATGTTTCCTGAACTCTTTCCTTTTTTCTGAAAATATTTCCAAAATGAAACTCCTCCCAGATTTGCTAAATTTTGCTGTTTTTTTCAGTACTGCAGCTTTCACTGGATAGTGTTCACTGCAAAGTACTATATATACCAGCAGCTGGTCTTTGTCAACAGATACTGCAGGTAGAAGATTGCTTGCAGTACAGCCCAGTTAACAGTGTGCCATGACTGATGCTATTGTTTATTTGTTTAACAAATCGTTTTTCTTTTTTTTTTTTAATTCAGACAAAATAGAGCAAGCACAACAGAGACATAAGGATATTTTCCAGTTTGAGGGCCAAATTTCCTAAAAGGAGCATATGGTTGCAATTCATCGCCTTCATTTTTGTGTCCAGATGTTGTTTGCTTCCTTCTTTGTTTAGGTTTTTTGTCTCATACAAAGAGCATAGAGAGGGAGCAATGGCCTACTTTTTCACCCTTAGGGAAACATTTGTCCCATGAAGTTTTGTGAACCTGTGCCTAGCTTAACTAAAAAAATAAGCATGGAGAATAGTAATGACAGGGGACCATAACTTTCCTCAGTAATTTGTTCTCATGTATTACTTAGCTTTAGTGTCAACACCTGTGCTATGTTCAAAGATGCTACCTGGAATACTATTTTTGCATATAAAATCAGAGGCATGTATCTTGAATGTAGTATTTGTTTTTGAACAAGAGAAAAGAAAAACAATGTACATCCCTCAGCTGTAGGAAGTGGAAAGATATTTTCTGTAATGCTGTTGAGTGATTTCTTATAATTTTGTTCCCAGTGAGTCATATTACAGAAGTTACATATCCTCTCAATCAGTTTGCTAATGAGGAAATAGCAACTACATAACATATGTCTGTGAAGAATGGGGTTTTTTTCCTCTTTGATTCAAAATATTTCTAAATGAAAATGCAGAAAGAGATACGTTGCAATTTTTCTGTTGTTGATAGCCACACATATCTAAAAAAGCAAAATCAAGGCAACCCAGTTTTCTGTTCCCTGAATACCATACCTAAAAGCATGGGCTTAAACTAAATTATTTGTTGATCACAAACTCTGAGGTATTTGTCTAGTGGAAACACATGTAGAGTCTCTACTTAGAATGATAAATAATCCAAAATTTTAATCCAAAGGAAGAATAATTTTTTGTTTAATTTCTGATCTAGTTGTTGGATGGGAGGTTCTTTGGTTATCTTTTCTCCATAACATGCCTATATGTAATTTTAACTACTTAGAAGAAAGATTAGCAGAGAATTGCAATGTATGATTCTTGCAGATTAGCTAGGTGAATGATAAGACTATTATTAGATGTATATTACTGTTTTTGGAGAGGAATTTTTAACTGTCTTTTCACTGTGCTGTCTCATTTTTCCACTGACAAAGATATGTGAATATTCTTCTATTGGTCTTAAACAAAATCAGTATCCTCATTAACAGGGATGAGTCAATTCAAGCCAGGAAGGAAATGTGCAGTGAAAGCAGTAAAAAACCAAACTTACTAGTAAATTGATGCATTCTCATTTTGCTGTGTTTGGCTTCTTAAATACTGCAGGATTTAAATATTACAGAGAGTTTGCTTGTTTCAGGAGGCTTTAAGGAAGAAACCTAATTTATGCTGTCTGTAACTTAAAAATTATGCACCTGTACTGGCATTCTTTTTACTCTAGCATAGTTCTTACAAATCTTTAGTATTTCTCTTCCCTTGCTCTTTCACAGTGCTTGAATTATGATCTAGCTTAGATGTAAGGTGTGATTCTGTGGCACGTTGAACCTACTTTTATTTGCCAGTGGGAGGCAACAGAGAGATTTGGTAGATCTGAGTGCAAGATTTCTAATGTTGTGGCTCCTGCATTGTCCGATGTGCTTCTCCTCTGTAACTGCTGATTTCTCTAACTGTTCTCTGAGCCCTCAGGGTGGTACTTTTATACTGAACCAGCCAAGAAATCCTGAAATCAGATTTCAAGTAGCTTGTTCCCTTACATTCTATCTCCATGTCAGCCCACACCCTAGTTCTGTATGTACACTGAATATAGAGAACTTTTCAAAATCGTTCTGCTTCAAGGCATTGTTTTGAACAAGAATACAGACAATAAATTTTACTTCCTTGTTGATTATGCTTCTTGCCAGTCTAAGACTACTAAATTACAGCCTTTTGAGTTCTGCAAGCTTCCCAGCAGGAGGCTCGGTGGTTTCTGTGGATTTTCTTCAGGGAAGAAAAAAAAAAAAAGACCACTTCTATTTCATTTAATCAAGATCTCAGTACAGTGTCAGTGCAAAGCAGAATACATTTTATTTTGTGATGTATTATAGGAACAGGTATTCTACCAGATACTGCAATTTAGCTGACCAGCAGTAACATGTTAATCTGTTACTTCTAGGATTCATGATTAAGTTTCTGTACTCAGCATTGTAACTGCAAAGAGGTGTTAATAAACAGACTGAAGATGCAAGTGAGTTAATACTAGTTTCAGTAATCTGAAATTCATGCCAGTGGTATGTGTTTGGCTTGGCAGGGGTACAATACAAAAAATTATGAAGCATTAGAATTATACAAGTTTAGGATAAAACATCTAGCAACATTTACTTGCAATTATTAAATGAACACGATTAAACCAGCTTTACTCCTTTTTGTTGCTGTATTATCTAATGACAGAGTAAAACACCTATGTTCTGTGTGAATGAGTAATGTCATGCTAATTAAAATGTTGTTTTTCTTGTTATGTAAGAAGTGTGAAGAAAGGGGATTATTCGTGATGTGGAAGTGTAATTTTCTACTAGGCCCATGTTTGAAAAGTGAAAACCTGAATGCACTGGGAGGAGTCCTCCACAAGAGCACTGAGCATGTGTTTGAATCCATGTTTTCATACTTTCCTGATAGTCTGCAACGACTTTGTTAGGCAATCAGCATGTTTTGCTTGGCAACACCAACAGTTAAACCACTGTAGCTGTATAATCTGGTGCTAGAGGCATCCCACTAGCACTTAGTTCACAGTAGTGTTCAGAGGTGGGCCTACTTCTCTGGCAAGTTTTCCTTACTTGTAATACAATTTTTCCTTAAATGTTTCTTTGCATTTAAAAGATATGCTTACGGTAACCATTTCATTTGCTGCCTTATCAGAGAGTAGCTTATTCTGGGAGTTTGCTGTTAGGTGTTTTGTTCTCTAGTGGATGCTAAAGAGGAGTTTGCCTTGCTTGCATTGGTCATCTTCCTTTAACCAGCTGTCTGGGTGCTGTAAAGCAGTAAACCTCATGATCTCCTGTTGTATACAGATAACACACACAAAAGGTAATAAATATTCCTCCATCATTTATCAGCAGACACTGTTAATAAACA
>JAWWEE010000085.1:35112129-35157244 GCA_035221455.1 Xenops minutus
CCTCTGTGCTCAACCCATGAGCCAATTGCTGATCCACCACATGATGTGTTTACCCAGCTGTGTGCTGGACTTTCTGTGCAGAAGGATCCTGTGAGAGACAGTACAGAAAGCTTTACTGAAATCCAAAAAGATTGCATCAACTGGCTTCCCTTTTTAAGGTGATTTCCTTCTTGCCATAGAAAGAAATCATGTTTGATAAGCAGGACTTTCCTCTCATGAGGCTGTGCTGGCTGTGACCAGTGACAGCTTTGTCTTTCAGGTGTCTTTCAATACCTCCCAGAATAATCTCCATAACTTCACCAGACACTGATATGGAGAAAACTCATACAGCCACAGCTCAACTGGATTTGCAGCTGGGCCAAAGCTCCTCTTGTTTGTTCTTCATGTTTTATGTTGTATGTTGTATGTTCTTCATCAGTACAGAAACATTTCAAGTGTGGCAGATTGTAGCCAACACCTCGTGAGGCAGATGGAGAGATCCCATAGTGCTGGTTTTCTCAAGTTTTGGGACACCATCCCATCACTCATCATTGGTGAGCCTGGTTTTGTCCCTTTCCCCCTTCCAAGCCAGTTTAAATCTCTCTCAACAAGGCCTGCCAGCTCCTGTGCTAGAACTCTTTTTTCCCCTCTGAGATTATATCAGGTGATAGACTCAATTAATAAAAAAAATAGACTGTCAGGAACAATGACCCTCTCCTTTTCTATTCTTTCCAGTAAAAATATGCTAGGCCCAAGAACTTCTCAGGTGCATACTGACATCTTGAAGGGTTATGTTTTTACATAATCTTGACTAAAAATACTGAATTACACTGATCATCAGATTTCCCATGTGTATGTGCCAATGAGCCTGTATGTACAGTTTACTCACTCCTTGATGCTTTCTTAGCTTGTGAGTTTGAGAATTCCAAAACAGGTTCTTGCAGTATGTTTGCCTGCTACTGTTAGAACTTCCCTTAATATTTCACATGAGAAAGCAGCTTTTATTTGTTCTAACGATACCGTAACTTCTATGTATAAGTTTTCTAAAAATAGGACTTTAGGTTTTTTAATTCAAACTAATGTAATGGTAACTTGAAGATACAAATTTTCCATGTGTACTATAGTTCCCCACAGAGGCTACCAGTAAGTGTTTAAGTGCTTTAATCTCCCGGCTGTGCTGCACTTCCATATCAGCTTCAGATGTCTGTGAATAGAGAGGGAAAAGCCAGTATCACATTTCCATGGAAGAGCAGTGAGGCCTTGAAATATGGTACAGAATTCCTAAGATGGAAATTCATGATACATGTCTGCAAATTCATACGCTGTGTGACTTTATAGTAGGCAGGGCCATTAGCATCTTTTCTGGATACATGATGAAAGTACAAATGTACAGACCACTAAATTTCATCTTCAAATGCATTGCAACATCCACTATTATGTTTCAACTTTCAAGTTTCCTTCTTTGCTAAAACACAGGGTCAGTGCTGAGCAATACACTGCACAGCACACTTTCCAGGACAGACTGAATTGCTGTAGTAGCTTTCTCTGACTGGCCTGACCTAGGGCATGAGTGCATACTGAGCAAGTGTCAAGCCCAAATGTTGCAATTAAAGTGTAACATCTGTTTTAGAAAGATAATTATGTTGGGATTTAAAAGTTTCAGATGATAGCTGTTGGCTATTTTTCATCATAGCTTTTCTGATCTTGATTTCAACAGTTCTTCTGCTTGCTGTATTGGCAGAGTGAGCTCTCAGACATGGTTACTCTTTAGGCAGGAACATTACCTTTTTTTTTCTTCTCTCCCTTTCTGCCCAGGATCCAAGATTGATGGAAAATGGTAGATCCAGCCACTTTATTTTTTGTTGTTGTTATTTTTAAAACGGAATACCTTAAACTTATGTAAACATCATAGAATGTCGGAGAACTTGCATATAAAATTACATATGGGCTGAATATCTGTTTCATAATTTTCCTATCATTTCAGTTTATTTGTATGAATCTGAAAGAGTTTAGCTCTGATTTTTCAGACATCCAGAGAGTAAGCTCCTCCTTCCTGCCTGCACTGGGAGCAGTGGATCCTCACCATCTCTAAAATGTAACTAGAAATCAGTCTTTAATAGCTGTATTTCAAGACAGAGAGGGAAATAATTTTTGGTGGTTTCAGTTTTTGCATGTCATAAACCTGTGATTTTGATGCCGAATGCTCTTTTTTGCAAAAATATAATTCTAAAAATACATCAACTTTTAGCATTTACCTATGTTCCATGGTGTAAAGCTTTTCTCATGGTCACATCTACCCTTCAGCTGATGCTGGCATTACTTCATACTGGTGAAAGAGAGAATCAGCTAGCTTAAGAAATAAGTAAGACTGGTCTTACTATTTTCTTAGTATGACCACTTCCTAACTCCCTTTTCTCCCAGCTATCGAGTGGAAATCTTGTTATTCCTGTGATTTGACTGAAGAAAGGAGAGGGACATGCTAGGCAGGTGGTGTGTGTAGGAACCATAAAATGGCAGTAGATCGGCTTTCTTGTTTGTGCACAAAATTGACAATCTTGTGATTATTCATCTGATTGTTTGTCTATGTAAAGAAGAAAAAAAGTTCAGCATTTATGTCATGTAGTTGGGGTTTTTTTATATATTCAAGCAAACGGACAATTTTTCTCCTCAACTAAAATTGGTAGCTTATTAAATAGCCTTTGTGTAGTCAAAAGGAACAAGAGATGATGTGTATAGGCCATGATAGGCAGTTTCAGCACAAGTGATGGAAATGACAAAATCTTAACATCAGTATTGCAGAGTAATATCACCATGTTACTGATAGGAACAAAAATTAATGATGATCCCATGGCTGTAGAAACATGTAGGCTACCTGTAGGGAAAAGAGGCATGTGAAAGGCAGAAGGAGGGGCAGCACAATTCCCTACCTTAGAGTACATGAAAAAGTTATAGTACTTTTCAGATGTAAAATTGAGTAAATTGGAATGAAATTTTAATTGGTCACGCTTGGCAGTTAAATAGGTGAATTTCAGGCACAGAAAGAGACAGATACAGACTGGAGCAAGCTGGCTGCTGCCAAATTTTTAGTTTTGTTTCATTTGCAAGAGCGGACTGTAAGAGGGTACAGTCATAAAGGCAGTAAACTCTTACAACCAAATAAAAAACCAACTGTGGAACAGTTAGACACTATTGTGATATAACAGCTTGAAGTTAAAAAAAAAACAACTTTTTTTTTCCTGTGTGTTAGGCGATGATGATTACTATTCTTTCAGGATTAAAGATGAAGCAAAATACATTATGGTCCCAAACACCACCTTCTCCAACTAGCCTGTTTAGATCTAGCCGACATGGCAGGGGATGATGCCAGCAGCAAAACAGCCACAACTGGCTCATGAATAAAATGTCCCAGAGTGAGTTTCAGCAGAGAGCTCCCGTGCTGAGACACCAGTTCCAACAACCCTAGAGGAAAAGCCTCGGAGTAGTCAGACACGGCAATTTTCAGAGATGACTGAAATGAGCTACATTAACCAAAAGGCACAGCAATGTCCAGCTGCTGCTCAGATGCATGCCAGAAAACAGCAGAGCTGTCATGTCCACCAGGGAGTAAAAGGCAAAAACAGGCTTTTTCATGGTAGTGCTGCTGGGGTACTGTGCAATGCACAGTTGAAAATTAAGTTCTGTTTTCTGACGCATAAATTATTATGCAAAAGCAAATCTCCACAGAACTGCAATTTATAAATGCTTTCAGATAACAGTTACAGCAAATACCTATTGTTCTGGCAGCTATGAGCAGGAGGAATCAGGGCCTGAATCTTGTGCAGAAAATATGCACTCAGTTTCAGTCACAGCAAAGAGACAAATGAAGCTAATCTCCCAAGCACTGTGCAAATGTCTCAACTTCTTTATGCATATTTCACTGACATAAAATGCCAACCTGTCAGCAGGGTAAGTTTTTAAACTAATTTTTCCAGCATATGGTACCCACAGAAACAAAGGAACATATTCATGTCAGTGGGTATGTTCACTTTAGTATTTAGTATTTTTTATATGTGTCTAAACTCAACATATTTATGAGGAAATTCTAGATGAGTCAGGCTCCTCTATTTTGTTGCTTCATTGTCCTTTCTTGCAATTAATTTGTTTTGTTTTGGTTTGGGTTTTTTGGGTTTTGTTTGCTAATAGTCTGGACATCAAAGATTAGGGCCAAGAACAGAAATGCATTTACGTGTCTGTTAAAATCTTTGCCTGTTACAGAAGACATCAAACATGACTCATGAATACTAGCTATTTTACAGCTTTGAAAGACCACAAGATACATTGAAAAGACTACAAGATACATTAATTTTCTTTTAGATATAAAGAACCAGTGTTGTGGAATGGGGTTTTCAGTGATTTAGAGTTAGGGTTTGTGCTCAGTACGTGGGTTTATGTCAAATGTTGGTCTTACCTTAGAAGAAAATTATGTGAGTTCTTTTCTCAAAATGAAAGAAAATACTGTGTTACAAGTAAAAATTTGAATGTCCTTAGATATGTCATATACAACTACTCTTGACTCTTAAATCATGTGTATGGAAAGTGAGACCTGTGAAGACATGGAAATCTTTCCTCTTCCGGCAGAAAGCCCCAGCCAGCCATGCCATGAGCAGGACAGTCTGTAACACATGACTCGCTGTGTTCATGCTGCAGCACTGCAGGACCCACCACTGCCTGCTGACACCTGCCTGCAGTACAGGGGCCTGGAAGGTGTGGGTTTTCCAGATATTTACGGTCCAGTTTCTGCACAGAAAGAATAAACCCAAAACTAATAAAGCCTTTGGCACTTGATGGCACACAGTAACTTAGGTGCTTGTTTATTCTTATAAAGGTGCTGTGGTTTTGTCCCACATACCTCTGTATGCAGAGGAGCTTACACCTGCAAACTAACAGCTAACATTTTCTGTAATGCAAACACCAGTTCTCAAGACTTTCCTCAGCTGTGGAGATAAACTGGCTGGCTGCAATACTCTGCACGATACATTTTAAGCTCTATAGAACTTTTTTGTTTTGTTTTGATAATATCCCTGTTCACAATGCTATTTATGTGTCAGAAATCCTTAGGCTCCTTCTGACTTTTTCTTTAGGCTCCTTGTTTCCTCAAGCTGCCCACTTGCTCAGGCTGCATTTCTGTTTAAACTTTTTTCCAGACATTCTTCCTTCCCCATTGTGTGTGAGGAATGGACAATGGAGTACAGCTAATTCCCTCCTAGAGGAGAAAGCAGAGACAGCAGCAGCTGCAAACACCTCCCAGCAAAGCTGTAGAGAGAAAACAAAACTGTCAGCAAAAAAACTTGTGCTTGCAAGAGAAAGTGTATGACCAGGAATTCATCTCCACTGAGGGGCTGAGGGACTTGCCAGGTCACCCCTTCATTATGAGCTGTCTTTACTCTGAAGAAGTGAGCAAGGACGCGGCATAGGAAAGAGATGGTGATCCTTGCCTAACTATAGGCATACAGTTTTAATTTCATCTGAGATTCATTTTTACAGTTAAAAGCTATGTCCAGAAAAGAACCACTGAGATCCTAACCAGATGCTTGCCTGATGAAGTTAAGTGGAAGACAGTCCAGCCTTCTGCATTGGGCTCTCTAATGCTATTCAGAGTAAAACTGCCACTTTGTTTGGAAAGGACTTAATTAGGGATGAAAGGGGAAAAAAAAAACCCTAACAAAACGGTGTATTTTAATTCAGAGAGGGCTGACCATGAAAGAGAAGCAGAATGAAACCAAAGCAGGGCAAAAGCATATGTACACAGATGTCTGTGTTTGTTATAGCCACACACAGTGACGGCTAAATGTACACTAGCCCTCATGTCTTAGTTTTCACCTCCAAATGAATATTTAATGTTAACATTTTTTCCACTTTCCCCAATTGCCTGATGATACTTAAGAACAAACAACTGTGCAGTTCAATTGGATTTTAGTGTGTTGACAGTCAGCTCTGGATCACAGAATCATAGAATACATTGAGTTGGAAGGGACCCACATGAATCATTGAATCCAACTCCTGAATGGAGGTATCATTTGATGAAACATGATTTCCAGTAATGATTTTAGTTACAGGAAGCTTGGAAATGTGTTTTTTTGTTGTTGTTTACTTTTATTTACTCCAATTAGATTCTACAACTCATGAAATTTATATAGAGAGAATTTACTTGAGAGAATCAAGTAAAATTAAGCGTAACACTGGTGGTTTGATTTTTTTTTTCTGCTAAGCTTTTGATAGGACCTATTAAAAACTTAAATAATTAAATGACAGTCTGTGGCTCACTTCCAGTGCTTTTTACATTATTCAGAAGGATTTTAAACTAAATCTATTACTGCTTACTTCTGATGTGTTATGGTCACAGTAACTACTCAATGCCACCTTTAGCTTTCTTCCTAATTTGAAGCCTCACTGTATTTCACAATGCTTGGATTAGCAACAAAAGGCCCAGTGAGATCTGATAAAGGACCAGGACTGCCACCAGTTTGCCATTTTTGAGGTTGTTTGGTGTTAGTGCTGTATTTTCTGTTCATCTTCTCAGTTGCTATTGAGCATGATGGATGACAAAGTTGTAGGGAGGGAAACATTCAAGTTAATATTGCTGAGACAGACTGGAACAGCTGTAGCAAACAAAACAAACTACTGCTGTGCTCAATATTAAAAAAAAAAGGCAAATAGATTGTTTTGAAACAAATTTGTTTGAAAAAAATTTGGTGATATTTACAAAGGTGTGGAATGTCTTAGTTGCCCTGTAGTTTTAACAGTATTAGCTATGAAGAAGCTTATAATGTATTTAATTTCTGTGTGTCTTATTCAAGAGTCTCATGCAGCTCTGGAGGTTTTTTCCATACACAATAAAAAAAGGTAAAAAACAAGGGGGTTTCCTTTACAGGCCTTTGCAAAAAACCATGTGAAATGAAGCATAACTCTTTAATGAATGGGATCCTGTAATAACTACATCTGTGAGTGTAACTACATTAGAAGTAATTCGTGTTCTTGGACAATTTCCTAACTCTTGCTGCATTTGAAGGAACTTGCTGAGCACCCCGTAATTCAGGTTTTGACACTGTATGCCTTTAAAGGAGGAGGTCAGAAAATGCAGTGAAGTGAAAAGGACCTGTATTGTTTGTACTGAAGTTGCCATTGAGGCAGGCTCTTACTTTAGATTCTGAGCACAAGAACTTAAAAAAAGTTACCACATTTCATTTTTGCTCTTAACATCCATTAACAATGTCTTTCAGCTGCTCTTCTGCTGAAAAAGCAGAAATGGCCTCATTCTTTTTCCCACCTTTGTAAATTAACGTTGAATCACTGTGCAATGGAAAGACTACACATACTAGAAAAAATATTTATTTTTACAAGACTACTTGATATAAAACAATAGAGTACAAAGGAAATATGTTCACATATTTTTATGTTTTAAATTATTACTCTTGAAAGGAACAATTAAGATGTCTTCTAGAAATGTAGTGCTCCACTGATCAGGAAAGAAGAGTTACACTTGACATATCACTGTGCAAAAGAAGAAGCACAGGGGTATAAAAGACGTTTTCAGAAAATGGGAGGTCTGACATTTCTGGTAAAATTTAATCTAAACATGACAGAGAGAGAATGCTGATCTTTGTTTTTCCTTCAGTTCCATCCCTTCACGAGGATGATGGCAGGTCACAGATTATTTCTGCTTCTATTTAATCTCCCGAGTCCCATCCCAGCTCTTGCTAATTTTATGTGGTGCATTTTTTAATACAACAATAGAGTTAAAAATTACATTTTAAGTACACAATACAGTTTCATCAAATTTCAGAATGTCCAAATTACTGGAGTGCATAAATTGTTCAAATCAAGAGTCCTCGACATCTGCAAACTGGAATGGTTGTATTACCAAAGACCCAGGATAACCCCCAAATTTCTTGAATCGAAGAATCACCTAAAGCCAGAGTAACATGTGCATGTGTAATTTGTTTCATGTGCATGTGATCTCAGTTACAGTAAGCCTCTGGAAATACGGAAAGGTAAATCTTTCTGTCAGCTGATTGTTTTAGCAGTCACATAATCTTTTCTTTGATGTCCTGGGTCAATGACATCCTAGTACCATTGGAGTTTAGTAGAAGATTTATTAAAAGAGTTTCTCTGTGATCTTTCCTGCAATGGGAACAGCATTTAAAGTTATTACTCTCACAGTAAAGGAGTATCTGTGTATTCTTGATTGCCCCAGCTTTCCAAATTGAGTTATTTTTCAGGTTACCAGTAGAGCATAACTGTGGTTACAGAGTTAAGAATCTCTGGCCTCTTTAGCTTCCTAGAGCTACCACAAGGTCTGGAGAAGACAGGGAGGATCCACGGTGGAAGCATATTCTCTTGGTTATTAGCAGGTTACTCTGAAAATAACATTGGAGGCAAGTTACCACAGCAATACTGTGATGTGCTACATATCCACATACTTCCTTGTGTTAAGTCAACAGTTCTCTGAACAGTACTGAGGTAGCTTTTCCACCTTAGGCCATTTAATGTTTAACATCAGGACATCATAATGTATACTGATTCATTTTTTGAGAGAAAACAGCAACAACATTTCTCAAAAGCTCTTAAAAAAGGTACATCTTTTTTTGCTCTAGGGCTCGACTCCTGTTCCTGCTGAACTGAGCCAGTGTGTAAAATCAGAACTGATATCAGCTCAGTAGGCACCGGAGGACGGGTCCATCCACAGCCTGGAACGACAGCAGCAGCCGTAAGTTGTTTCTGACTGGAGCTGCCACCATTTCCTGCAAATGACACACAATGCTAAACTCCAACCGCAGAGAGATCATGACAGCATCCATTAAAGAGAAGACTATAAAACAAAGCTTTATTGACAATTTCAGGTTAAAGTCACAAACATTATTTCCTCTGACCTTTAGGCAAGCATGGCAACCAAATTACCGGAGGCAATACCTTACATTTGGAGTCAGACTGAGAACTTAAGGAGTGCTGTTTATTCTCAACTAAAAGTCTTTGTTCCTCCCTAAGGCACCTCTGCCTCTTATCTTCCATATACTGAACCTCACACACATGCATTCACTGCAAGTCTGCCCATTCAGCAGCAAGGTATCTCAGCCTGCAAACGCTCTCTGCCCTGCACAGAGTCTCCTCTCCCTTCTCTTCAGGTGCAGAACTTAGCCACTGTGAACAAAGAGGGAAACAATCACTGTTCACCAATCAGCTAAGCTCTGCACCTCACCAGAGAGGTCTCCGTCTCAGCAGAGATCATTTTCGGAGGAGGGTCTTCTGTGATGCTCTGCTGCTTTCCTCTTTTTTGGTTTGTTTTTGGGTTTGTTTTGGTTTTTTGTTTGGTTGGTTGGTTTGTTTTGTTTCATGGATGGAGAGGATTCCACGCTGTGCACGGATCAGACAGTTATGGTGAGTTTCATGCTAGCAGCTGCGGTCATGGCTGTGTGGTAATCCCTGGCAATGTGATTTTAATCTTAAGTCACAAATCATCATGCCAGGAACCCAAACAGCCACAACATTAAAAGAAAATTGAGCAGTCACACAGAGTATTGTACTCAGTATCTTTAGACTTTATGTTATAGCTCACCATGCACTTCTGGTCTGTCTGGAAAGTTAAAGGGGGAATTCTAGACTATTGCTAACACATACATACCATGTAATTTTCCTATGCTAGGTACTTACCATCAGAAGCTTGTAGAAATTTTATTACTGAAGTAATTATAAGAAGACAGTTCCTAGTACAGTAGTACCAGAACAAACTGCATCTCCATGTTTCTGGCCTTCAGAAGGTGGTCTTCACTAGAAGACATCTAACAGATTAAGAATTGTAGAACGTAACTCAGATTCCTGTGAGTCCTTGATAACTGGGAGTACATGAGAGTCAGCCATACCTATTTTAAAAGGTGGCCCCCCTACCCCATAAATGATATCCTGGCACCGTACAGCCTGATCCACCTTTCCCAAAAGAGTTTTCTTGTCAGGCACAGTTCTTGTCTATACAGAAGAACAATGTGGCTTTTCACAAAAAAACTTGCACTTGCTTTCATATAACCTATCATTCACTGTATTTCATACAAATATAGCAAACACCACAAAATCAAGTGAAACTGACTGTCCTGCTTGAGCAGGAGAAAAGTGAGATTTCTGCTTGGTACCAATTAGATGATGATAATAATTTTGCTAAATTAGATGCCTTAATCCCAATACCACAAATTAACCATAAAGTTATGTGAACAACCAATTCGTCTGTTGGGTGAATTATATAATTAATCAAAAATCTGAGGTATGGTGTAGTGGAAGAAAACTTCATACCCATCTTAATTGCTTATATGTTAAACACACATGTGCTGACACTGTAAGGTTGCCTCCAACTACTCAAAGAGGCTGAGAAGTGGAAAGTATCTTTGCAAATAACCAGTTTATAGCCTGTGGCAATCTTTATTCCATGAGTACATTTTGAAACTCTAATCGTTCCCTGGAGATTTCTCCCCATCAATTTTGTAAACAACCTAGCTTCTTCATGTTAAGGCTACTCTTCTTACCTCATAATCATTCTTCAAAAGCCTCACTACCCTTACCACAAAAAAAAAATTGAATTATCAGCTTGTTCTCAGATCATTCAGATTTGCTTCCAAGTTGACAGCTTCCTATTCCCATTGTGGGATCAACACTTTTCAAAGACTGTGCTGCCTATCAAGTAAACATGCCGCTCCATTAAACAGAAAGGCTCCTTGCACAATTGCAATTTCTGTAAGCACAGGCAAGAAGACAGAATGGGAAACAACTGCAGGCAGAGCTGGTCTTCTTTGGCCATTTGCACTTACAGTTGCTCCTTGTATAGTTCATTACAAGGTTTACAACAAAGCCATTCTCCATGTTCTCCAGCTAGTGCCTACATGCATGTAACTCACTGCTCCCACAGCTGGGCTTTTAAAAAAGGACAAAAAACCCCAACAAACCAAACCAAGAAGATATTTAACACGAGTTACTTCTCAACCTAAGTAGCCACAAACTGCACGATATGTCAAAGTTTACTATGTTTACTGAGCTCCACATATGCTTTCTGTATGAAGCAAAATCAGGGTGTTTAGATTAAAATGAAAATTCACCTCTTCAGAATAACATCTCTGCCACCACTTTGGCTGAGGATGCATCCATATGTTCGTGTGCTGAAGCAAAGCATTTACGTGCAAGTTCTTGTTGTTTTGCATCTTCGTTCACCATTAATTCACCGTAGAGATACACACCCATAGCCTGAAAGAGGAACATAACACACAGGCATCCTACCACCAGTAATGACTAGTTAGTAATTCTATTGACCTCCTAGTACTCATTTAAACTAAAAATGAAATGAAAAAGACAATCCACAACACAGAAAAAAACATATACTCTAATACACCTATTCTCCCCCCAAAAAGGATTTTTCCTCAGACCTCTCTAGCCTAAAGATGGATGTCTATATGCTTTGTTGAGTGTGTAAAAACAGATTATTAATATAAGAGTTCTATGTTATTTCATAGAAAAAAATCTCACTTCACTTTCCTTGCCACTTTTCAAGTTGAATACTGTTTTGTTTTCTTTTATGCACAACCTGATTTTTTTCCAAATGTCCCTTAAGAAAGCAGTTTGTCCTTCCTTCAACAGGATGCACATTTTCTTTCCAACTGGGATATTTACACAGACATCCATGAACAAAGATTGAAGCAGTGCACTGTAAAATGCCCATTTGGCAATTTAGTAACCGGGCATGAACTGAGTCTGATCAGGTCTGTGTTTTAGATTTCTCTTTACATCTGAGATACAGCTGAACACTCCCAGATTCTGGTCTGGTAGGAAGTCAGGCTTTCCTAACCACTTATTCTAGACATCACAGCAAAAAATGTAATGAGGCACCTGGGGATGAGATCTGGGCCCCTTTGGCCAATGCCAACAAAGCACTGGCTAACTTAGCAGGAAACATACTGGGGATTGCCATTTTTTTTTCTGACGATACAATTTTTTCCAGCTAATTACAGGAATTCAGTAACTGTTAAGCTGCACTTACCAAAACAGGATTATTACACATGACAAAATATTACCAGCTTAACATGTTGACTTTTATGGTTATACTTACTGTTTAGACTTGCAGGAGAGTTAAAATTTGGATATAATTGAAAAAAGCACAATTTTTAATGCTATTCCTGACAGTTTGTAGCATTGGCTGGTAAGCCTTAAAAAACTAGCTTCAGCAAGAAGGGAAATTTAAAGCTTAACAAAGACTGAAGTTAAGTCTCAGAGTAGCAGAAACCTGCCAGACTCCTTGCCGATACCCTAAGTGTGCTCTCTGACATCCAGAGGACAAAGAACTCAGATTTCCGAGGTTTGCAGTTGCACCAGGGTCTGGCAGCCACACCATGCAGAGGCCTTGGAGCTGGGCTCCAGTCACTCTCATTGAGAATTTAAAATGTTGGAACTCTGTTACAAATAGTAATTACCTGCTCTACCCAGTGTTAATAATTTACGTCCAGGCCTAAAAATTAACATTCTATAAACTGTTGTTTTGTAGCCCTGAAAAGGCTTTAAAGAGTCACATTTGCCCAGACATTTAAAGAAGCTATCTTTCATGTTCAGTAAAGACATGCAAGTGCTCTGAGTGGTAATCAGTCCAGAAGCTGGTTGTGCCATAAACTCTATGCCTGCTTAAGTAAATGAAATTAAGATTACATTAAAAAGTTGCAAAAATTATTTCCCTACACCACAGAAAATGTCTTTATTTGGCACAATATCTATTTCAGACATAATGCAATTCTGTATGGTTTTATCAACTCAAGGATTTCCTGGGCTCCCATGCCCCAGGTTCTGCTTGTGGTTATCTATCCTTTCATAAAATAAAAATATGCAGAATATATATAACTCCTTATGAAATAATGGGGGTTTTTACATCTTTCTGTTCTTTTTCCTTCTAATAAAGAGCTTGTCAAGAACTCTAGGGCCTTTTACTGGCTGAGATATAAATATGAGTTATACTTCAGAGCTAGAAGAAAGAGCATGACAGATTGCAATAATTAAATTGTGCTGTGTTTCCTGAAAGCATAAAATTCTCAGTGCTGTAAATGGCTTTGATCATTGTCAGCATAAAAGGTAAAGACATTAGTATATTGTCTAGACTTTAACATATCTTGCACTATTTTGTATTTTTTACATACATTTTTAAAATAAATAACATTCATCCTAGACAGTGAATGTCTCAACTTTATAGAGTTCATAGTAAATAAAAATAAAATTGAAATAGAAAACACAAGGCAGAGGTACATTTAGAACTGTAAATTCATAATGGCCTAAATAAAAGGCCATTTTAAGGACATCACTTATGGCCAGCTTTTAAGGCCTTCAGAATCTTCTTGTAGCATTTCCCTACCCATGCAGAGGCCAGCATTGCTCTGGATGTACACTGTTGTGTCATGCTTCTCCTTCCGGATGTCATCTTCTAGACAAAAGTCACCACAGCACTGACTGCTTTGCATGTAGCTCATGCTTACATGCACTAACATTTACAGCCAGACTTGCCTTCACCATTCTGCAAAAGGAACCAATGCTGAGAAGCATCTTCCTAACATCATTGCTACCTCTGGCTTGCATAAAGTGGAAGGAGAGGACGGATTACAATCTATTTTACCACTTGACACAAGATTAGCATGCCTAGGTGGGGTTGAAAACCCTACCCTAGGTGGCTTCCTTAAGCTACAATGTTTAAGGGGCAGAAGAGTCAAAAACTGAATACACACCAAGCTTTTGACAAACTGCAGCAAGAAAATATATGAAAATATTTTTTTAGTTTCAGAGTGTCAAAAAATTGATTGTTTTCAATACACTAGTTTAAATGTAACTCACCTGATCTTCTCTGAGAAATCTCTCAACGTCTCCATACCCAGGCACATACTTGTGTTTAATGACAAGTTCACACCACCGATGACGAACCTTTGGGAAATAAAAAAAAACAAACAAGAAACTATCTGTGTGAGTGCTGATAAACATCTGTTACCAATTTGGCTTTTTTGCCATTGTTGGGTTTGGGGTTTTTGGCAGGTTGGTGGTTTTTTCCCCTGAGAGCCTGTCAAGTCAGTCAGCTGGGCAGAGGAGCAGTGCTCTGCGCTCCTCAGCCTGGGCTTTGGAAATCCAGAATGCCCAAAGACAAACTCCAGGTTCTATGTTAGTAAACTAACCCAGATCCAGGCACTGATGTGTTGCATCTTCACTGCCACTGTTTTCAGTCTTGACTTTCTTTCCTTTAAGTTACCCTAGAGGTTATCTCTTTTATATTGTTAGAAGATAGGGACGTGAAGGGTGGCAGGGAGCAGAGATTATAACTGCAAAGGTCTGGAAATGCCAGAAAATATAACTGATAATTTCCCTTATGTAATTGTATAATGCAAGCGATTAAAAAGGCTTAAATATAATTCTGTACCAATATTAAATCCAGGCCAAAAGGATAAGAGTTAGATATAAACCCAAGAAACAAGGAGCTTTTAGTTAAATGAAACAATTTTGCCACTGTATCTTTGCTAGTAATAGATTTTAAGCACCTTGTAAAGCATATAATATCCATCTGTATTTAAGAAGCCACTGTGCTAGTCTACATTGACATGAACATTTATAAAAACAGTTACTGACATACTGTGATGAAATTTTCAGGCAAATCAAAACTGAAAAATGTTTTTTATTTAAGCAGTATGAACATGAATTTCACTGGTGTCTTTGTGTTGTTGTCTTTACATTTCTGACTTTGTTCTTAGCTACCCTTGTGGCCTAAGTGTCATCTTCCTCTCCAGCAAGGCTTGCCCAGTTGTAGGCAGAGATCAGCATAACATTTTATGTTCCATTAGTGGTTCGGCCCTGATACTAAAGGAAAACAGCTAGGCAGAGTAATTCCAAATCCTTCTGTTAGAGATTTTGCTCTTACAACCTTTCAAAAGTCAGGGCACCTAATAATAACCACCTTTCGTGGTAAGAATAAAACATTAACAGTTCTAACATTTTTCAAAACTGAGTCCAAATTGTGCATACATCAAGTAACTGAACATGAACCTTTTTCTCAATGACATATTTACTGATAACATCGAGAATGGGAGCCAGAAAGGGAGGTGGGGGGGAAAGGCACACTTCATATATTCTTGCTTTTAGAAATAAGGTATTTGAAAATAATTTCTTTTTCATCCTAGTTCTTGACAACTTTACATCTCAGGAAAAAATTTCACAGACTTTTGTAATTAGATGTTAATCCTACTGGCATAATTATCAAGTGACACATGCTCACAGGCCCTGGAGGAGTCCTCCTCGTGTACTTGAGATCTCTCTTCCAGCTGACCTTATACAATGTATGTTTGAACACAGATGAAGAATGAAATAAAAAGCTGTGAGGTTTGGAAGCTGAGTGGATTTTACACTCACTGCATGTAAGATACTGAATAGTTAGAGGGCAGTACATAGTAAGGAATAATTGCTGTCACTTAAAGCTTTTTGATGACAAAATAACAGCTATTATGATTCCTGCTAGTGGAACCGGAGCTAAATTTATAAAAGAAATAGCTTTCCAAGAGTCAACTCACTTTGCCGTAGATGCCCATATTCACAATGTAGACTTTCAAAACCCTACCCAGCTGCTGCTTCTCCCTGGAGACTCTAAATTTAGTTTCACCAGTAAACATCTTCCCTGGCAATCTAGCTTTGTTACAGGGTGTTTCTCACAGCACTGAGTATCTCCATGCCTAGACAAAACTATTCAGGCTCAAAACTTAACCACACACCTCTACCATCTGTAGGGTGAGTTAACCAAACAGAAGATAAACACATTTAAAAGACTGTAGACATATTTTATTTTGCACATTTTGCCATATATTAAAAAAAGCCTTCTGTGATCACTGCTCTTCTACATCTCACGGTCCAGCATTTACAGCACTTACCCATGAGTTAAGCAACCATGCCCAGTTTCTGTGGCTGCTCAAGATCTCAAACTGTGCCTTCAGTGAGGATATTTCAACAGCAGATTATAAAGTATTCTGGAATGAGGCTCTCTTCGTACCTCCTTGTAGAGCTGTTTTTTGCCCCTGAAGTTACTAAAATATTTAGTGATCCTAAAGGAGGTGTCAGAAGATTTTAGGGCCTAAATTTCTGAGTACTCTTGATAAGTAGGGACAGTGTACAAGCCAGCTTGCCCCCAGAATGCCTTTTTTGGTGCAACCCTCAAAGCTGCATGGACGGCAGAACAGAAGTTCTCTCTGTGAAGCCCTTCATGTGGTCTTTCTTCCTCATGTACGATTGACTTTTATTTGCATCATGGCCTTGTCATCTGAATCCCAGTGACTTCGGAAAACATGGAACTAAAACAGGGAACATGTGCCTGTTCCCTTAACTGTTCCCTCCTCCTTTTGTCTTTGGCAACCAACCTCCTTTCAAAGAGTTAAAATGAAAAATATTTATTTGCTGGGTGAGAACACACTTTCCTTTCTTTCTTTTATCTTTTTCTCTTTCCTTCCCAGGAAGAGTACAAATCCTGGCACATTTCCAGGCTTTAAAATCTGGCACTTTGCCAGCTGGGACAGGAGCAGCATATCTGTTATTCTCAGATTACAAAATTGTCTTCCAGCCCTCCAAAATCCCCAAATGCTCCTGCAGCAGAGCAAGCTGCAGGAGAACCAACTGCTGCTAAAGGGCCTCTGAAGCTACCAGGTCAGCCCACCCTACTGGCTCTCCTACGGCTCGTATGGGACCTCAAAAAGCAGTGCACAGAAATCAAGGCTGGCTCCAAGTGCAAGAGGGGTAGGGGGTACCCTGCATAATGTGGACTGAATTTATATATTGGTTATGCTTCTGTCCCCTATGCCACATGGTGTGTAACAGCTGCATAATCCAAACCACAGCTAAAGCAAACGCATTCATTTCTCAGATACATGCACTATAAAGAAGCAATTTTACTAAGATACTCCATGCCCTAGGCTGATTCCACAAACATAAGACTGTTAGTCACATAAGATTAGGGTGGGAAAAAAAATTTAATTCCCAGTGTCTCACCCAATGCTTGGAGCAGCAAAAGTAAAATGGTCCCCATAGCTTCCCAGCCTAATGAATGAATCATGTGAACATGCACTTTTAACAAAACAGTTTCAAAAGGAAAGTTTGAAACTATGTAGCTTGTGGTGGAACTGAGCTAACCATAATGAATCCACTGTATACTCTTCTTGGCTTTTCTTTTCCTCCCAGGAGCAAGTACTCAGTAGCAAAAATAAGAATTCATTAGTCCTCTCCCAGTTTCCTCTCTGCTCTTCTATGTGATTCAGAGATGCACACCATATGTCATTTTGGCTAGTTATACTACAAAAAATATAAACTAAACCTGAAAAGTAATTTACAGCAATCCATCCTGTTACTGCTGGCAGAAAGCACAGAGGACTTTTCTGGATCTGAAATAACACCTATTGTCCAACCACCCACACACACTCTTACTGATTTGGCAGCTGCAAGGACGCACATACTAAAGTTGAAAATGCAATTTATTTTCTCAGCGTGCAATACTGGGCTGAGAGCTGTCCTTCCAGGGCCATGACTGATGGCTGACACTCCCAAGGATGGGGAAAAGTCGGGCACAAGGGGGATGGAGGCCTGCTGAGACCTAAGGTTTCCTGTAGATGGATCCTCATCGCTTGGAAATTGTTTTTTGCCTCCCAACCTGCTTTTGGAGATGGTATAGACATTTCCATTGCCAGCTTTCTAAGCTAAATAAAGTTTGTTATTGTGAGTTCTTCAAGACACCACTCATATTAGTAGTACATTTCTGAGGCACAGTTCAGTGGCATGAAGACACTGAGACACTCACTGTCCCAGGTATGATATTTGATTTTCAAAAATATCAACCACATTGAGATCTAAGTATTAGCTAGTACCTAGATGGCATGTCTTGAAAGGATGCTAGGATGCTACTGTCAGATAGCAAAGTCCCAAATTTAGGAGAAGCATCTTATGTAAATAATTCCAGTGGTCTCACAGTATTTTTTAACTTCATGTTAAGAAAAATACAAAGCATTGCACAATATTATTTGTAACTCAAACATTACTTGTATTTTGACAGCGCAATGGAAGATACCGAGAAACTAAAATTATGCTTAGTTTGTTTTCAGATAATGCAACCTGTTGCATGAGATTATTTAAGTCAAATGAATACTTAAATAAGATTGTCTAAGTTTTTTAAAAAAAATCCAAGATGTCTGTCAAGGGAAGTGAGAAAATCTTCCTAGGCTAGAGAAAGGACTTCACTCTCCTTGAACCACCACAACTCTTGAAATTAAGAGGCTTCCAGTAAAAAATGCAGAAAGAGGATAACTGGTTTTCACTACAAATATACAGAACAAAAAGAAAGAGAATTTTTTTTTTTTTTTTAATTAACTTATAGGAGCATTGTGCAGCTCTAAGGTGCCTAGTCCTGTCTGGACCTGGTGCCATGGAATTTTTGGGCTCACGAATAGGGAAATTAACAGACAAAGACTAGTTAAAACACAGACCTTGCCTGCCATGTGGCAGCCTCTTTGTGCAGGGGGGTCCGCCCTCTTGTACAGGTGGGGGCCCCTGGACAACCACGCAAGAGTATGGTAACACCCCCTTCCTTATTACCTAAGGCAGAGAAACAACCTTTTAAGGCAAAAATCGCATTTAATGAGTATGTATAAATTGACATAAAAAGGGTGGGGCTTTGTAGCCAAAGGAAAGTACAAAAGGTGCAATTTTCGAATGGGCGGTGTGCTTCCAGACCCTCGTGGCCTGCAGCATCCAGCGTGTGCTGCAAGTAAACTTTCCACAACACTTCCTTTGTTTCACAGGTTTTTACCGCCTTTCTAAATTTAATAAATGAGATTTTTCTCACAGATAGGACACTACTGCCATTCTGAGCTGGGGAAAGCCAATCCAAAGTGAGATGGCACTTTTTTCCAGGAAAAGCACATGTGCCAGCCCTGGCCCTTGAACCAGAGAGGAAAAGCAATCTCCAAGAAAAAAAAAAAATAGAACTAGCCAGTCCCTTTTCTTCCTTCTCCCTTTCCCTCTCCCTCTTGCTGAAGTCTCAGACAAAGATACCCTCAAGGCATAGGCAAAAGAAACAAAGGAAAGTCTCACCTTTGCAGAAAAAGCTATTTGTTTTCCAATGGAGAAGCCATTAGAATCCAAGCCAGAAAACAATGAACTCTTGATGTTTGCTTATCTCTCCCTATTAAACACTTGCCTGCCCCATACCTAGGTATATGTCAGTGTGAAAAATTCAACCGGAAGTTTGAACATATAACACAAATATACTAATAATCCAGCTCTAAGACAGTCCTTTGTTTCAGCAACCTGGGCCAAGACTTTTTGAGAAATGGTGCTTGAAGCTTAAGGACTAAACCCATCTAAGGTAACAAATGCAGGGCTTGACTTTCAATAGAAAATTTCCCAATGACCTACATACCCGAGAAACAGTAGCCTTCAGCTATTTTCAACACATCTCAAATTAATGAGATCCTAATTTGTCCTGACTCTGGGGATAAAGTCCTTTGCCTAATCCATATTATTTTCTCCTGCTCCATACAGTCATAGAATCATAGAATGGCTTGTGTTGAAAGGGACCTTAATCACCTAGTTCCAGCCTCCCTGCTGTGGGCAGAGAGACCATCCACTAGACCAGGTTGCTCCAAGCTCCATCCAACCTGGCCTTGAACATCTCCCATAACTTCTCTGGGCAACCTGTTCCAGTGTCTCACCACCCTTACATTGAAGAATTTTTTCCAAACACGTAAGCTGAAGCTACTGTCTTTCAGTTTGAAGCCATTCCCCCTTGTCCTGTCAGCGCATGCCATTGTGGAAAGACTCATTCTTTCTTGTAGGCTCCCTTCTGGTACTGGAAGGCTGCAATTGCGTCACCTTGAAGCCTTCTCTTTTCCAACTGAACAATTCCAATTCTCTCAGCCTTTTCTCACAGGAGAGGTGATTCATCCCTCTGATCACCTTGCTCGCCCTTCTCTGGATTAACTCCAAGAGGTCGATGTTCTTCCTGTGCTGGGGATCCCACAGCTGGGTGCACCAGGTGGACTCTCGCAGAATCACTCCCCTTAACAAGTAGACAAATCTAAAACAAACATCCTCACGGAAAGCTTTATATGTTACATTGTAATGATCTAGTTTGCTCATGTTCTCAATCATACATATGCAAGAAAAAAATTAATAGTTTACTTCTGAGCTCTACCAGTAATATCTGGAAAACAAGTAATTTAAACCATGCCTTTGTTAAAGAGAGAAAAAAAGCCAGACTTTACTAAGCCTTTGATATGCAGAATGGGACGGTAGCTTCAGGGGAAATGAGTACATTTTGCTAATGGCTGGATCCAATTTAAAAGGCGTCATGAGACAACAAATCTAAATCACTGAACAAAACCTATGAGATCTTAGAAAATGGGGTACATTGAAACAGAGGAAGAGCTACTGTCCAACAAAATGAAACCTTTAGGTAAAGGTATGAGGCATATGTGATTTCTATAAAACACAGATTCAGACTCTATTGAAAAAATTATTTGAACACCTTGACTCTTAAATGTTAATGAAAAAGCCTCAAAAGTCAGACTCCAGTCTAATTCATAGAGATAAAAATACAGAAAACGTTTTCAAATAACCAGGCTATGCTACTACAGATTATTTTAATTAACAATAAGGAAGCTGGTATCTCCAGAGCACCGGAACCTTGTTTGTTCCATCTGAAAGCATATATCTCCAGTCTCTTCCTACCTACACACAAACTGGATTCAAATATTAGATCATTTTCCTACACAATTAAGGAACAATACCACATGCTACAGGACAATATTTGGACTAAAAAACATGTTTTACAATTACTTGACATGGAAGAATTACAGTTTAAGAATTGTCAATTCTACAGTGCATTTAATGACTTTTTTGCCCCCTTTACCTTAGTTGAAATAGTTACTCTTTAATACACCAGCCACGCTGCACCATAAACTTTTTGTTCTATATAATTTCAAATGGGCACTCTTACCTTTCATGCCAAAGTCTACTCCTGCTTCAGCATGTGAATTTGATTTCATTGCAACTTGCCCAAGTAAGGGATGCTGAAGCAGCTCACAAGGAGCAATGAAACAGCCATGTGTGTGTTATAACTGTGTTGACAGAGCATCAGTTTGGCAATCTGAAAAAGTGTACTCAATAGCCAAAAACCTAGTGGATGCAAGCAGAATATTTGTATATACTTTGTATGCCATGGGTTTGTCAGGAAACTGAGCAAAGAAGCTGTCTATCAGCTTAAATTAGTTGCATTTTGGACCAAAAACTCATGGACTTTTCATAACACCTCTCAGGTCTTGTAGCACTTGCTCTGACAGTAACACAGAGCCAAAGAAATGAGGGGCTAAACACAACATCACAGCACCAGGCATCTTTGATGGAAACTTTTCTTCTTGAGACTCTCACAGCATCAAGGTTTGGTTAATGCTGTTTCCTACAGTGCAATGCTCTTTCTTGGTTAAACACTTAATTTTCCATAGTCATGGTCCAAATTATGATCACACTTTGAATTTAAAAAATGCCTTTTGGTAGCCTTACTCATGCTGCATTTTATTCTGTGTTTTGGGATGACGTGCTACTGAGTAGCTGGATCTGAGGCAGATTGAGTCCCCTGAGCACCATGGTGCCCTGCATTGGACTTCACTGGTTGTATAAGCAGCCCTGTGCCAATTCCTGCCACCTTGGACAACCTCTTTTCCCTCTGTGCATCACGGTATAAGTATCTTAGCCCACTGGCAACCCAGCAAAATGAAACATGGCCATTCAGGAAACCCTAAGGCAGTAATGGGCTGGCTAATCAAAATTTTTATCAGGAGCTAATTGTATTTCTGCAGAGAACTTCGTAGAGGCCTAAAATAATTTAAAACCTGGAGTATGAACTGGTGACTAGAAGGTCACTTAAATGATAATTTTAGTGGAATACCACACTTCAGATTTTGGTAATATTGGTAGCAATTTTCTATTTCCGTAATTCATTTTGCTCCTCTTGATTTGTATTTCTGCACAGATCAAGCAATTGTTTACCATGAAGGCTGATGGCAACAGGGGAGAAAGACTTGCAGGCCTCATCTCTCCTTTTTCCACTCAACAGCACTGATGAAGAGCTGTGGATAAAGCTCATACAGCAACTGCCTCTTATTTAGTAAGGGAAAAGAAAAATGTAAAATCGAGCTTTTGAAAGGCAAAATCTGTTGCTTGTTCAACATCAGACTGTGGGACAGCTGTCAATATCTAAACCTGTACCTGTGTGAGTGTGCCAGTGGGTCAGGCAGCATGCTCCCACAGCTGGGCAAGCCTCAAGTAGTAACAGGTGTCTGATTATCCTTCTTACCTTTACAGAAGTGATTTATTTAATGTATTTCCTTCCCATCCTTTCTCCTTCTCTCCAACCACATGCTCCTGTTTTAGTATTCACCTAGTTCTACATAATGCAATGGAGCCTGACTTTTAAAAGGTTTCTGTAGTACCACAGCCTGGCTCAAGAGCACCTAGTCAGCTCCCACAGACCATAAACATGACTCCACTTCCATCTTCACATAAAACATGTACCCTTCCCACAGCCAGTGTGGAGGTTCTTTCCCACATAAGCATAGAGTAGCCTGGGAATCACAAAACATGCTGCTTCAGAAGGGCATAGCAACCAAAGGACAGCACTTCAGGAAAAAATTCATTCTTGGCAGTGAGGCAGATGCTGAGAAGTTGTTTGGAGAAGACAAATGCCCTATTTTTCCCCACCTCAGGTTCACACACAGAGAGCTCCCAATTACAGACCAGACACTCTTCTCCCTATGTGGGCCCCATCTGTGATCAATGACAGCTGTGTTGGTAGAAGAAAAATTTTCCAAAAGAAGTCAGAAAAGGCAAGAGACTAAGAAACCATGTCTAATCCCTTTTCAAAGGTGGCACAGGCTGTGTCTCTTCTCTGATGTCAAAGCTCTCACTGTGAATAAGTGGCTTGGTTGGGATGCCTAGTTCTGTAATTTCCGTGCTCTTCAGCTCTGTGCCTCCTTGCTCTGTCTAACAGGAGATGGATACACAACAGGATCTGGTCTCCTGCTTTTGTTCTTTTACAGCAGACCAACAAAGTGATGATAGGGCAATGACCTACAGAACACTTAGATGAGAAGAGGGCCACCAGCACCAAGGTAGTGTGACAGTTTCAACAGCACTGTCTGGAAGAGCACTTTCCTGTGGTGCCTGCAGGCTTTTCTCACCACATGCCTATTTGCACTGGAGCAGCTCCTTTATCATAGTGCATGTGAGGTAAGGAAATATTTCACACAGTATGTGAACTCAATTTGAAAAACAAAGGCTTTTAAAAATAAGCCTTAATTAAAAACATAAATACACCAGTTATACTGGAACCAAATGCCTCCTTTTTCCCCTGCCTTTTCAATATTGCCTGCTCAGCATGCTGGAGCATCAGTGCTATTCACAGCTTGCAGCAAGATGAAGATGGCAGAAAAGATGTTATCATTTGCCTTTTCGACAATTTCACTAGACATATGTGCTGAGCTTTGCTTTGCTGTGGTGCTGCTGCCTCTCAGGAGCAGGGCTGCCTTCTGGCTGGCAGCAGAAGAAATGCTTGTGCCACCTCACAAAATTCTCTGCACTGGAAGAAGGGCTGGCATCTCAGTGGGACTGCACCACAGCACAGCAGGTCTCAGCCCTGCTGCTCCCAGCATTAGCCCTTTGCATGCACCCAACCCTACAGCACCTCCTGCGTTCCTTGTCCCTGCTGGAGGGCTATCAGGGTGCTCTTGAGGCTTTGCTCTCAACTGCTCTCCATCCTCACTTATCTCTTCTCCCAGATGGGTGCTGTGGTGAGGATGGTAGCACATGTGAAGTCACAGGCTGAGGGCAGATAAGGAAAGGGTTCTGGGGGGCCAGGAGATCATACACCTCAGAGGGAGGCAAAGGAAGAGCAGGTCTCAGCCTTAGGTACAACCAATGTCAGAGAAGCACTACAGGGACAAGCCTCATACCTTCAGGAAGGTAAGCTTGGCTTTGGCATATGTATACATCCCAACTGACACTTTAGCCAAAATGCATCACCACAACTGACTCCCCATCTCATATACACATCCACATTCCCTCTGACACCCTACTGAAACACAATGTCTAGAATTTGATAGAACCACAGAATGGTTTCCATTGAAAGAGACCTTGAAGATAATCCAGTACCAACCCTCCAACCATGGACAGAGACACCTTTCACCAGACCAAGTTGCTTAGAGCTCCATGCAACCTGGGCCTTGAACACTTCCAGGGATGGGGCATTCACAAATTTTTTGGGGAACCTGTACTAGAGTCTCCCCACCCTCACAGTAAAGAATTTCATCCTAGTAGCTAATCTAAACCTACCCTCTTTCAATTTGAAGCCATGACCCCCTGTCCTATCCTAACAACATCTCTGGAATAAGCAGAAATTTTTTTTTTATATCAACATAGCAAGTGATTCAATTACTTCCCATGACCACTGTCTCTCGTAGTTGTCTCCGGACAGAGTCTGCTTACAGTTTTTACCCATGCAGTGTATGCATATGTGTTTCAACACAAGTTACTTATATACGCACATAAAAGTATGCCGGGCTTATAAAACCATACATTACAGTGGGAAAGAGCATATAAACACATACATCAGATGCAACTGATCAGAAATATATGTCAGAAATACAACTCTGAAGAGTCTGAGATCAAGCACAGAAACCGTCTGTCACCAATTATTATAAAATTATAACTCCTGTTCAGCAAAAGAAAAGGCTGCTGTAAGAATTAAGGCAACAGTAAGCTATCCCCTTTGCTTATGCCTCTCTCTCCAGTCCTCTACTTCTATCTTCTCCCTCTTGTAATTAGAGGCAGAAAAAATGTTTTCTTTTTATCTTTGGTCTCCCACAGTGACTGTGGTCAAAACATTTGTTATTTCCAGGCAAGATTACTGTCATAGACAGAATCTGGTGCTCCATATGAAAATAAGACTCAAATTCCAAGCAGTGAACAATGTGGTTGCCTGGTTTTTCCACAGCTTAGGTCACAGCCAGCCTACTCAGCCCATAGTCACATCGTTCTAATTTCACATAGTTTAAAACCTGAGTTCCAATTTTCAAAACAGTTAAACACATGATTTTGCTTTCAAAGGCAAAGACCTTTCACTGTCACATGCACACTCCCTTCCCCAAACCCCAGAAAAAAAGTTTGTAAGAGAGAAATATATAGATTTTATAAACTAAGAAGAAATATGCTCATTCCTGCAATCAGAACATCCAGACTTTATGTTTCACATTTTAAAGTCACCCACTCCTTTTATTCCCTGATGCCAGAATACAGCGACTGTTGTTGCTTAGGACGATGCTTACACCACGTGGAACACAACAAAATTCCTCTCCAGGACACTGCAACTGCAAATGGCACTGAGTTGAAAGGAGGATAGCAAACTTTCACCCACAAGCTATTAAGTCAGTGACTCAGTGGTGGAACCAGATCTATGTGGCTAAGGTAATGACGTCAGAACCAGCTATGGTTAGCAGTTTTGAATTGTCCTGTTTCTTGAACTACTTAGACCTCACAGGACATAGCAGATTTTTTCCAACTCTGTGGTCCTATTCAAGTATAACCTGCATCTGCAGCCAGCCTTTAATCAGGAATGAGAAGTACTAGACAAGCTATTTGATGAAACCTCAAAATATATTTCTTTTAAACAAAAATATTTTCATGGGGTCTTTTTTCAGAATTAAAAATCAAAACAAAACCCGACTGCTGCGAGCTAGGGGATTTTGTTTGTATTTTAGAAAAACACACCCTCCTTGACATCGTGGCCACTATACCAGTGCTATAATATATATGCAAACAGAGTAACCACTTACATTTCATTACAAGGTCAGGCGGTTTGTATTACAGTGCTGGGGGTTTGTACTGCCCTACACAGAATACTGTATAAAATTTTATATAAAGCAGTTGCATCCAATTCAGCACACCTTTGGGATGGAGTTCAGAAACCCAGAGAACTCCACCACTTAATTCTATGTCCTATTGCCTGTCCAGGAGAATGATCTCCAATTCATTCCTCAATGCATTCTTTGAAAAAGTAGTAAAAAAAGGTCAAACCACATACTTGGTTCCCTCTTACCATCAGCTCCCCTGCTTTCCAAGTCTCACTAAATTGCTGGGCTGCTAGATAAAAAGGAAAGTAAGTCCAAAATCAGTTAGAAAATAAAGGGCAATAAGTAACAACACCAGTAATGGCACCAGTCGGGGGCACAAAAACTCCTGTTAACGTTATCCAGCCGTGAGTAAGATCACTTGGAACAAACATGTTGCTGTTGGCTCCGGGAGGGGTGTGGGACCAGGAGTGCTGACTGGTGCAAAGCTATTTCCAGTGCTCCATAAATCTCGTGCTCTGATTGTGCCCTTCAGCTAATGCTGATAGAGGGATTTTCTGTTCTTCTCAAGTGGCTGGAAAAGCCCCCCTACTTTACACATAGCAACAAAATAAACCCAAATTACAGCTACTTGAGATTATCCTTTGGTCAGTTTTATAAATTCATCCCAACACATCCATTCAGTCACGATGGGCACATGAGTCAGAGTGCGTCTCATGGGATGACTCCCACTGCTGTTACTGGAAGTGTTTTTCCCTCATCTTGTTCCAATTTTCTTAGCCTCACACTGAATTTTGGACATCATCTATGGGAAGTAAGTGCCACATCCCTGGAAGCTACCCTTTTCAAAGCTCTTTTCATTGGGAAAAAGATCCAACTCCTGCAAATGCAAACTTGTGAAAAACTATCTTAACCAATACCATTACCAATACCATCTGTGCCAAAGAGCCTGCAATTTGCACTTAGATGCAACATGAAGAAGAACAGTAAACATGGTGAAGACTCAAAACTTATCAAGATCATGGAGGACCTTTTGCAAGTGTCTGCTGCTTCAGTCAATGCATTTATCAGAGATGGGCATGTCTACAGTATCCTGAAATAAGACCATTTACTAGTGAAAACTGGAAAGACTTTCTATAACAGAGATATCTTCCTTGCTAGGATTTGCTGGGAGAAGTATGAGGAGAAGGGCTGGGAAAAAAATCACATTTCTGTGACAATGTGTGTGAAAAGCATCAAACTGATGCTCCACTTAGTGAAATTTGCATTTCTTCTCTCTTCTTTCTATTCCAATTAAAGACAGTACCACCTCAGTAATGGTTGGGCATATGAATCTCAATTATGATTTATTCCAGGAACAAGCATGCAGACTGAATCACCTACAGAGCCTTTCCAAGGTTCCCAGTTCCTAATACTGAAGTGCTAATTACAATTCAATTGCAAATAAAAAAATCATTCAATATAATTTTGCCTATCTCTAGAGGCACAATAATGCTCTGAATAAAACATTCAAGAAGCAAAAGGCAGGTGAAATTTATTTTGCATTGGTGGTAAATTTTCACAGCAGCTTTGTAAGTCCTGCAAAATGTACTGCCATATACAGAATAAGGCATCTCCTGACTTCAGCTGAAATTGAATAATAAACTGTATCTTTAAATATGAAATAAGTACAAGAAACTATTTTTACGTTTGCAGAAACAAAATCAAATTACTGTATTCACAAGAAAGTAATGTTCTTTACTATGGTCACCAGCTCAAGCTCCCACCTTTTTCATCTACTGCATTGGAGTTTAATACCAACAATGACATTGTGGATCTCCCTGTTTGGCTGCAATGCCTCTATTTGAAACTTGCCTAGCTGTTGCTCCACGGTCTGGTCAAGAAGGACTGTGGGGGACTGTGGAGGTATTTGGAAAATATTACTAATGTCATTCAAAAGCTGGAGACTGCTTCTGAGCCTGTGCCCCAAGGGAGGACTGCCCCAGTAGCTGTGCTGAAAGGCAAGCTCACCAAGTACCTCATGCAAGTGTGAACTGAACTTTCCCAAGCAGTTCCCTTTTCCCACCAAGTTCAATAGTGTAGTCTACAGTGCTCTGTTCCATAAGGGTGCCTTCAAACAATGCCCAGCCACAACCAGCAGGATAGCTGAATTATGCAGTCTGAGAATGTGCTCAGCTCAACGCAGTGACCATCAGATGGAAAACGACAAGAATTCATTTATACTTCCACACCTGTCAGCTTTTCACAGGCCAGGAAAGATCAATGAATCAAAGTTATTTAGTCCTAACACAATTCTTACCACTTCTAGGATGCCAAGCACCTTATATGGTTTGTATTAGCATGACTGGATTTCTGTCAGTGAAATAAGATGCCACCACTTTATAGCCCTGGTCTCACAGGCAGACCTCATGCACAATGAAGCAGTTGTGTGAGAATGGCTTTATGCCACCCACGTGACTGACGATATTATGGTCTTAACTCATTTTACTCATATTTACTGCAGAAACAGTTCTACCCTCTCTTCTCTCCCCAGAATATACCACATTATGATCCTGAATACAGGGAAAGCATTATGTAAGTGAAGAGCATTTCAGACAACTTGCTGAGACAAGAAAAACCAACAAAGCAACTTCCCATATGCTGTACAGGCAAGATATTTTATTTTTAAAAAAGCAATACCTACAGCAGGAAAGAAAGGAAAGCCAACCATACAATGAAAAATCTGGGGAAATACATCATAAATGTTTCTGCTTCATCCACATTCTGTATTTTTTACCAGGTCTTAGATAGTTCAGTGAAAAGTAAAACACACTGGCAGAAATACTCTTAAACGGGACTGAAAGTGCTGCACTCACTGTTCTTCTTCTGTGGCCTATGTGATCTTCTCCCTCTCAACTTTTTTGCTATTCTACAGGTACTCAGCCATTCTGTGGTCTTGTGTGCACACATTACAGGCCTCTCTCTGGCCAAATGAAGAACAGAAATAATGGAAATAATGACAGGGCTCTTCTAGTTAACAATTGACAGAGTATTATTCAGATCTTGCAGTGCTGTATTTTGTAGCTAACTAACTCCATTTTATTTAAACGAAAGTCCTCAACAGCCTATGTTCAAATAAGATAAGCTTGCATAATTGTGTCAGAAGAAGTGTCATCTCAGTCAGGCAGATTTAAAAAAATACTAGCAACCTGAAACTTTCCAATTCTCCATATTCTGCCAAATGCTGAGTATTGAATAAACAAAATAGTTGCATAGAACACCCACCTTGAAAAGGAAAAAAACAAAAACAAGCCCAGACCCACCTTCAATTCTGTTATTCCATTGTGCTCTGTGATGGCAACTGTAACTACTGCTTTTTAACATGGCCCATTTCTCCTCAGACACCTGAACTTTCCTTTGGACTTTGTCATGTTCAAACTCCAGCCAGTTTCTATAATGCTTCTCTTGGATGCAGGATGTGGTGCATCATGGTGATGTAGCCTGTCTATGAACTATTTTGTTATGTACTGGGAACTAGTATAGCAAGAAAGTAGGGAACAGGAAGAGAAAACTGAGGACAATCATTCTTTCTAATAATTGCCTCCCACTTGTGTTACAAGGTCTGAGCCATGATGGATTCAAGGCAGAGACTAAAGATGGAGAAATGGCTTTAACTTCGAAATCTTTACTGCTTTCAAAACACTGTTCAAAGGTATCTTGGATATGCTCAATTCAAATAACTCACATCAGTGAATTTAATCTCTGGAAAACAAACCTGTAGTTTTGTGTCTTCTCAGATATTCCAAGGTTTGAAGCATAAATGGAAAATGAAATCATGATTTGTTATACAAGTGGACTTCTATAAAAAATAGGAGTGAGTCAGTCACAAATTCTGCAGTTTGGCAGATGCCCTACGAGCCTCTCTTGGCATCCAAGACTAGCGGCAGACCAGTCTGAAATGTGATTAAGCCATCAGCACTTCTGGCTAGTGCAGCTCAAAAGTTCTGCATTATGAATCAGAAACAAACCCTCTTCTCCTTTCTAAAGCAAGATGTGCCTTTGAATTGTTACATCTGGATGTACACATGGTAACGAGTGGTCAGGAGTACCAAACAATGCTGTTGGCAACCTTCCCTGACTGAGGACAGACCCATATGTCACTGTGGCCAAGTGTAGATGCCATCAGGTGTGCAATACTTCACAACAACAAACATATGCAACTTTAAAGTCAAAATAAAGATGCTTCAGCAGTACAGAGAGAAAAAGCTTTAAGAAATATAAACCAGGACTTCCCAACTGTACTTGTGCAGCACAGAAGGACCGCCAATAACAAGCTACCAACTCCTGAGTGGAGTGCAAATTTTAAGCACAAATGTTAAGATTTGTTTAAAATGCAAAAAAATACACTCCTCTGTGTACGCCTCTCACATACTACTGACCATATCATTGCCTGTTCCAACCAGCAGATCAATGTGAATTTAAACAATACCTTTCAAAAATAAAGAAGTAAGTTTATTTCTTAACTTTCTGCTTCTGGATGGAACACAGTTGAAAACCTCACTCACAAAAATCCTGGAATAAACCCTCTGACACTCACGGTTTTCTTATTTTTATTGGTCTGTCCAGAATTTTTTAAATGGTTTTATTTTTAATCATCCATTTCTGATGTTTAGTTACTGAGAACATTTGAACTCCGGTAACACAACAGGATCGCTGTAAGTGATTTGTGTCTTCACAAATTAAATTTAGACAAGAACAGACTCAGACTGTGGCTCTTTGTCCCTGGGTCATGATAGCAAAAAATCCCCTGTGCACATACTGGAGAACGAGGCACGAACAGGCCTTTTCTCAGGTATGTGAGGCCACGGGAGGTAATGTTCCCTTTAAAGGATTGTAGATGTCTAGTGTCTGATGACTGGTAAAATGCTAATGGTAATGTTATCTTAGTTGTACTTCTAAGTAAGTTGTCTGCTAAGCCCTTGGTTTCACCTTGTAAAATAAAACCGAGATTACATTCATTTCATAGAGGCTATAGTTTTGTGAGTTTATTTGGGTTTTTTTTAAAGAAAAACTTCTGTCAGTTTGCTTGTGTACTTTTACATGACACTGCAAGGAAAAAAGAAATCATGAAAGTGGAGGGACAGGAAAATCCTGAGAAACTGAAGCTTGTGGCCTGGTGCTTACAATTCACAGGCATGAACAGAAACAACACAGCTACTACTTTGATCTATCTCCCTATTAATTCCTCTTCCCACAATAGAACCTCTGACATTTCACTGGTATTCAGATGTGATTAAAATATATCCTACTACCCATAAATAGAAATGTTGGTTCAAGTACTAATTAAAACCAAATCTGGCATTTGGAAAACTTTATCAATGAAGAAGTAAAAAGGTGCAGTAAACAGCAGCAATCAAAATGTTGCCCTTTTTTTTTGTTTCTCCTGAGAAAAAGATAGACCTCTGTTCTTCAGATTCTTAAGTTTGGATTTCCAAGTGTTTACAAGCATCCACCCAGCAACTTCAGCGTAAGAGTAACAAGACAGATTTTGCTTCCTCCTTCAATTGAATTATTGCCCATAAAGTTCCTACGATAATAGGGTAGGTCATGAACACTGAGTTTCTGCAGCCTTCATCGTAGTCTTTAATTAAACAGGAGTCAAATGTTAAGTTTACCTTGTTTCCTCGCTGCACATTAGTTTGATCTTAAGCTACTTCATAACTAACCATTGTTTTTTCATATATATACACCTACACACCCTTTATTTCCAAGACTGATTCCACTTTCTTACCTCTCCTCCTGCATACTATCTACTTGAAGCAAAGGCTCATTGCAAGGTAAGGGTGCTTTCAGCGACAGCTTTTGCTGCTTTAATTGTCAGAACTCTCCCAGCTTGAGAAAGAAAACCATGGGAGTTGACAAAATAGCCAGCTCTGCACATGGTAATAAATATTTGATGGTTTGCCCCACAAAGATATAAAGCACTTTGGAGCAGGGATGCTAGCCTTTACGATATTATATAAAGAAGTGTTTTCCTCAGGGACTGTTAATATCACTGGCACTTAGTAGAGGCAACTGTAAAGAGCTGACTCCCCCTTCAACCCATGCCCACAGCCAGAGTATAGCACAGTCTCTCTGGAAAGCTAATTTTTCTAAATCCTGAGTGAGACTTCGGAGCATACAAAGAGGAACAATACGAGCTGACAATGGGGAAGAATAATTTTAGAACATAACAGACACATTTGGAGACAATATCACAATGAAAACAACCCAAGCTGTACTACACAGTCAGCATGACATAGTGAAAAATTTAACACTTGAGCAAATGTGCTGCCTGAACTACAACTGTTTGGACATCTAGGCTGCACTGTCACCTACTGCCATGGTATGCAAACACACCTGGACCTATACAAACACACAGAAATACTGACTCATTAAAGCATGTGAAAATGCAACAATACTGCAGTTAAGACCATCCAATTTCAGATTTAGACATGGGAAAAAAGAACTTGAATGAGCCTGGTTCCTAGTGGAACACCATCACTCCTAGTCAACAATGCAATGGCATGTGTGAGGGAGATCTTTTTAAAGAGAGTTACCTCAGCGTCTTGCTCCTGGAGCTGGTATGTTCTCTCCAAGCACTGCAGTATTCTAGGACACAACGTCTTCTCCTCTAAGAGAGACTCCAGAAGTAAGACCAGCTGGTCAGGGAGAAGCTAAGAGAAAAAATAAATGCCATGTGTGAATGAAGATCTCTACTGAATGAGTAATTAAATGGAAACAAACCAAAGAGGACAGGACTGTGATAATCTGTATACCTCCAGCATGTGCTTGAAATACAAGAGGGACTTCTACCTAGCTTCTGAAAAACCTCAGGGTTTACATGTCTGTGTTCTGAAAGACTGCTGAGGCACAATCAAGACTTTTTTTGTCATGGTTTTCATTACTATCATTGGGTCAGATCTAAAACATGCTTATCTTACTGAAACATAATCATAGCTTAATAAGTAAGATTATACGGAATGTATAAACTAAGTATTTCTGTTTTGTTTGGGCTTGGAAGAAATAAAAAGAGAATAATTTACAGTATATAATTTCAGGAATCAACTAGGCATATGAATGTATAATTTTTGGAGTGGCATTTTTATCTGATATATAAACATTTGCATGATACATTTACAGTGAAAAAAAAAACACAGCACAAATAAGTGACCCAAAAAACAAGTGTTGTAATGACATATTTTGAGGCACATTTTAGTGCAATGAGTCACAAGCCATCCATCATTAAATGGTAAAGATGCATGAATCTTGTGTTTGTGGCACACGCAGCATAATATGTATCTATACATGGATATATATATATATTCAATAGTTGCCTGACTCCAGAACCTACCGTTTTCAACTCAAAACTAATTTACCCTCAAAAGAAAAAGCACACAAAGTCTGTTGTAGCAAGTGCTTAAGTGCTCTCTTTAGTAGGCTTATTGGATGAGCAAATAAATAATTCAAACAGAGCTCAGAGAGAAATTATACCAGTTGCCAGGAAAAATCTACTGGAAATTCAGGGTTCAAGGTGATCAGTCAGAAGTTTGTTATGTGTCCCAATACTTTCCCCACTATTTATCATTGCAGGGCACCAAGAGAGGAAGGGAGAAGGGAAGAAGAATGTCAGTTAAGCTTTTACATACAAAAAGAAACCAATTCTATTCACTTGTAATGTTCTCAAGACAGACTAATGAAAAAACACATGTTGTTACTTGGACACTACTTCCAGCTTTTACCACATCTGTCATTTTTCTGCTCCCACCTTGCTATCTGACCATATGCCCTCCACTGCATCAACGCAGTAAGCAGAGATGAATTTGGCTACAGGAAATACCTATTCGAAAAACACATGCCACAGCCAGAATTGTTTATGTGGACTGAACAAGTCTGGATCCCTGATCTCTGAAAGCAAGTCCATGAAGATATCAAGGATTTTCTGGTAAGTCTTAATCTGTAAAGTATCACCATTAACAACTAACATAGCAACATGACATTTTCTTCCCTTTTACTCATGTCATTTAGCATTGGTACCTGAATCAGAACAGAGAGAAAAAGAGATCTCTAGGATTTTAATGCTTTGGTTTCCTTGCATTTTGACTTCCTTCCATTTTTTTATTATTAAAGTTAGTTGTAATCTTGAAGACTAAAAACCTCACATCTTACTGGCTCTTACTGGAACATTTTCTAAGTGATACCGAAGCTTGCCAAGAAAACAGTGTTGTTAAAAATGAGCAGACATTTTAAAATATTGAATATTTCAATTTCATGACAACTACTAAAGTGACAGCTTGAATATTTATTGTATAGTCCAGCAACAGCTGCCTGAGGGTTGGTGAGACATGCTAAAAAAGAAAACAGGGAAAGCTTTTGGGAAGTGGTTCTGCTTGAAAACTAAATATCTGAAATGTTGCAGAACACCATAAACAAAAAGGGAAGTTTTGATTTAGAAAGCTTTCCCTGCTAATGACAAAGTATTTAATTTGTAGAAACTATAGAAGAGCTGCTTGAGTACACAGGTCCAGAACAGTTGAGGGTTATTATTTTATAATAACACAGATTCGTCCACAGAAAGATATTGTTTAAGGTAACATTACAGGATCTCACTGAAGCAATGAAGAACAGCAGGAAAGCAGCAGCCATGCCCTTAATTTACCTCTGCTTAGTGCTGCATCATGGCTGAAGACTTCTCAGAATTAGAAGTTAAACACTTAGCAGTTCAGATTTGAGACTGCAGAGTAAAAAAAGAAAAAAAACCAACAACAAACTCCAACAATAATAATAAAAAAACAACCAAACAAAACCAAAACAAAACCAAAGAAAGAAAAAAACCCCATCAAAGCCAAACCAAGCCTGCCTGAGTTCAAGAAGTGTTTGGACAATGCTTACAGGCACACAGTGTGATTCTTGGGGTGTCCTGTGCAGCACCAGGGGTTGGACTCAGTGATTCTGATGAGTCCCTTCCAACTCAGAATCTTCTATGATTCTGTGATTCTATGAATGTGAGACCATGGCTTCTGCTATTTACCCACATTCAAGCTGCCCAAGATGATCCTTTACAAACCAGTTTCCAGGTCACAGATTAACTGCAGTCCAAGCAGGAGCTAGTAAACACTGGCAAAGAGGGTGGGGGCACCAGCAGAGGAACACCGACAGACTTCTCACCACAGTGGCACTAGTGGGTGCAGCTATTACATTTTGTTCTCCAACATGTTTCTAACACAAATACAAGGAGAAACATTCTATTCTACATCTAACCCTTCCTTTCACTAAAAGAGACTCGCCCAAAGAGAAAAACCTATCTTAAGCAAAGACACAGAAAGCTTGACCAAAGTTTCATGACAGAGACTGCTACAAAATTCATCGAGGGGTGCAGAAATCTTCTTTTCCTCAAAAAAAGTAATATGAATAACGCTATCTCTAAAGCAGCCTTTTAATGGTTATAAATAAGCTTCAAAAAATTGCACTTGAATTTTCTGCCAAAAACCTCCCTCTAATTTTTTGTCCTGCCCACCTGTTACTTCTAATCCTTCATACCGGGAGAATTGTTTAGGGTACATGCTGTCAATTTTCTATTTGTTTGTCTTATGCTTAGCACAAAGTGGCCCTTGCTTTGAAGTGCTACCAAAACATAAGTGTTGCAGAAAACAGAAAACAAATTTCTTTTCAAGTATTGTGAAGCCATTTTCTTTTACAACTCTTACTCTGTGAATGCATACTGAAATATCTAACACACAAAAAAAAAGCACACAACACAGCTACAACAAATTACAGTAGGATAAACCTCACTGTATCAATGTGTGTCTCCACGTTGAAAACATTCAGAAAACAACCATAACACCCTAAACACAAAATTTCAGTGTTCCTCTTAAGATAAGATTTTAAAAATCCCCACACTATGAACTGTATTGGAGAGTGCTTAATCATGTTCAAATATACGTGATTATTAAAGCAGATCACTCAGGAAATGTGATGAGAATCATGAAATAGTATTCATTATGTCTAGGATTAGTGCAACAGGATCTATTTATATTGCAAAGTAGATAGTTCCTGTCCCAACCTATGTCTGCCGTATGGAAGTCATACTGCTTTTCTCAGGGCTCCCTGAGTTGTCAGTACTGACACTACCAGGAGGAAATAAATTAATATGCTGTGATCAAGCACACCCGAGGTTTTCTGTCACGTCTTATGTAATTAAACATTATTCCCACTAGAAAGCTGTATCCCAGCACTCTATACATTATCTCACCCCTAAGACTGTAAAACCTCTGCTCAACTCTTCAGCCTTTTGAAAGAGTTCACTGTTTCCAGGCACTAAACAGCCATTTGTTCCTTGCTTCCCCTAAGTTAAGATTTTAAAGTTTGAATAACACCAATGTTACACTTAAAACAAACTGCAAATTATATAACTTATATCAGGGAATATCAAAACTAGGTCTGTATTTCAAAAAGGAAAGAGGAAAGAATTAAAGAAAATATAACCAAATTGAAAATATAACTGAGACTATTACAGAAGCAGCTTACTGGAGCTGAGATTCACAGTATACTAAATATCTGTGAAGAAAGAAATTTTATTTTATTCGTATCAGCACACAAGACACACCATTATACTGTGTTACAAGAGTATCTCAATACATTAGTAGGTTTGAAAAGGTTTCTACAAATAATCTCTGGGAAAAAACACCAAAACTACGAGTTTTCTGAGTACAACCCCTAACCTGTAAAAAGCACAAAGAAAGCAAATATTTCCTCTTCAAAGATCTGGTATAGCAGCTACAGAGGTCATCGACCTCACATCCCAAACGACCACCCATGTGAAGGAGAGTATTTGTCAATTCCTACATTACCAATGCAATAAATGCCAGATTCAGCCTTCATACTAGTAAAAAAATGCCACTGAAACATTTGACTACTGACCTTTCACAGCCATGAAATGTGACACAGATGTATCTATCTGAGTATCCACAGCACCAGCATTTGCACTGCACCCCTCAGCCAGGACACAAATCACTAAAGTTGTACATCTGGTATGTTGAATATCCCATTTGCTTCTGCCTGCACTTGAATGAAGTAATTGAAAGCCTCCTTGGAGGGGAAATCTGCTTCAGACTAATGCAGCAACTGATTGACAGTGGCGTGATTTCTATTATTACTCCATTATCACACTGGGATCTGTGCCTAAATGAGCATACTTCCTCCCTGATGCCATTTCCTTTTATCCTGGCTCTAGTCTAAAAGTGGATCAATGGGAGTAATATATATGATGTCACTTCAATTTACAGCCACTGCCTCCCTCTCTTGCATGCACAGATAGATCGATTCTTCCCAAAAATGGTTAAGAAATGCACAGGCAGATTCTTCTCCGAGAAAAGGGTTCTCTGCTATATTTGTCTGTGTAACCACAGCAAGGAACTGTTTACACTGAGCAAAAAAACAGGGGGGAAAGGAAAAAAGAAGTCACTACAGTACACTGGAAAATGCTGGCTGAAATACAAGAAAAACAAGGCTGAACACAGAATTAAAGCAATTTTACCTTTGAAATTTATACAGAAATGTTTAAAGTTTCTAAGGCACTATATATTTTTCCTGTATTTCTTTGGGGAAAGGTAGTCTTATGTACCACCCCCAAAAAGATGAAATGTATTTGCTTTCACATTTTCCAAAGTCAAATCTCATTCCTTCCCACTCCTCTCTTAGGAAAGAAAGGGAAAAACCCCACTCCATATTTCAAGGGTTCCCTTCAAACAGAATTTAGTCATAGGATTGTTTGGTTTGGAAAAGACCTCTAAGATCATCAAGTCCAATGGCTAACCCTGCACTGCCATGTTCACCACTAAACTATGCCCCTAAGCACCATGTCTACATGTCCTTTAAATACCTCCAGGGATGGTGACTCAATCACTTCCCTGTGCAGTTCAATTTTCTCAAAAACTGCAGACAAGAAAGCAATGCTACTAGTCTAGAAGATAGGATTTATAGGGTCAGGCCATCTCTGCACCTATACTCCAAACAAGTCAAACAAATCTCTAAGTGAATCTCACATTCTAAACTCCCCCCATAGACAATTTGCCTTGAAGGCTCCTTTCTGCAAGATGTAACTACATAAAAAACTCCTGTGGCACTAATACCCCATTCCTCAAACTGTCCAGAAAACTGTTAGCTTGAAAATTCAAGAAAACACTATTTACTCACCATTTTTAAACAGACTTTGTCATTGTTTACTTCAAACAATATTCTTCAAGTGCTGATAGCACAGTGACTTCTTTTACAGAAAAAGGCACTCCCTGCCCTACGTCCCACTGCAACCCAGGGGCTAAAATGTACTTATATCAAGTAACTCATGAATTCAGTAAAAATGCCTATGCTAACAGTTGTTAACTAGCATAGTGCGATACACTACTGAAGAGAACACTGAAAGAACTAGTCTGCAATTTGATTAATATGCAGAAAAATAATCTGCAATTGACATAAAAATGCTTTGAACCAGTTTGCAAAATAAAACCCATCTTTGCCAGACGCTGACAAAATTTCAGAAGTGCCTAGCCTGTTTAACTTTATTTGGGTCAGTTTGTTTATGACTTTCCTGTTGCTGAAAAATCAGTTCCCCTTCAAATGTTTATGACAGATAAGTAGTCCTCACCATATTTAAAAGCAAACTAAATACCTTAGTCTGTAACATATTCTCATCCACTTATGAACTACACTTGTATGATCTCTTCCCACTGCAGGCAGTTTTCCTCAATCGCTGCTCAGATGGTTCTGTCTGTGCTCAGCAACTCACTTTTCAACATCCATTTCAAAAACGAAAACAAGGAATTGTACCGGGTAATCATTATGAAAAAAAGAAAATTTCTAGAAACTTGGCTGCAAAAAGCCTTATTTCAAAAAGTAATGACTGCAGCAAATTCATCAGTGTGCCATTTGTGTTACACTTCAAAATATTGTTTCTGGGACATTTATGTCTGGTGTGACTTGCTTCATACCAGTAGAACATAAAAAAGACACTGAGGTCAATTTATTTAATAAACAATTCCACTGGCATTTTATTCCCAGTTACTTTCCCCTTTCTAACATCAAAATTAAGGTTAACTAATTGATAACCTATCAGAAATAATTTTAAGGCCACAACCTACTGAAATAGAAAGATTGGATCCACAGATAGGAAAACACTGCTGGATGAAGGACACAAATCCCTGTTTCACATTCTGTGTCTGACAGTCTGGTTACACATTACCAGTAAAGTGGTTAAAAGGCCAGCTATTCAGTCCATAAACTGATTTTTTTTTTCCCTAAGCTACACTACACAGTATTTTCCCATAATTTACTTAATGGAGAGAAGATCCACTTATGAAGAAATTCATCATCTGCAATCTAATATAAATGCACTGAAATGTCAAAAATTATTAAACTTTTATGATCTAACATACTGCTGAGCCAGCAAAATGAAAATCAGGTGGCTTCCACTACAGGTTCAGTCAGGTTACACAGTGCTTTCTCTTAGTTTTTTCAAAGAAACATTTCACTGTAACTTTACCCTCAAGCATAATAATTTTCCCTTTTAAGCATAATAGGCTACACATTCTCCATTTTATGCAGATTATCATCCCTGCCACTTACCACCATGCTTCCAGCATGTTTTGCTTCTGCTTTCAGATTAAATGGCCACATCAAGAAAGAGGACACAAGAAGCCAGATTCCACAACTGAAGTCATACTACACAGGACAATTACTTAGACACACTGGGAACAGCATTGCTGTGACACAAACTGAAGTTGAAGCTGGCAAAAACAAGCTCTTCAGTCACCTCTTCACTGCATCTCAGAAGTCCCCAGCAGTGAAGAGGTGATCAGAATATCATCCCTGTTGATTAGCGCTCTCCAGCTGTATGAAAGCAGCTGGCATTAGACTACTTTTTTTTCCTCATCTAACACCACACCTGACAGAGGCAAACTGTCCACCTAACTCCAAAAATGAAGCTAAGAAGACCTCTGGTTTTATTTTCCAGACTTTTGGACTACTACATATTAAAGGATTTATACAGAAGACTTGCTAACAATACTTAGTTAGCAATTGGTGGAAAGATTTCATACCCACATTGTAGCTGATGTGCATATATTTGCTTCCTAATCTGTCCACCCAAAACACTAATAGGTCTTAGCTGCTCCAAATCATGTGCTGATGCTGGTCAGTGGCAGTATAATCCATCTCCCCTTGAATGACCATTATCTGGATCCTCTGAAAACCGAAACGATATTGTGTCCTCTGAAACTTTTAAAGAAAATGGCAGACTACAGCAGACACCAAAAACGGTACAGTTGAAGAACCATAATCACTGAATACTAGCCACTCCTATCAGTGAGAGCACCTTCAGGCCTCAGATTTCCTTTATTTTCTGAATGTAAGTATTAGAAGCAGAAAGATGGACAAAACCCTGAAAGCCGACAAACATTAACTCATTTTTCTAAGCTTTGATAAATTGCAAATTACTGGCCAAGTAACCTCATCATCCAGTACTGAAAATGAAAAATCCTGTATCTGGAAACTAGCCCAGACAGTTAAGTTACCCCTTCAGTAGAAAATATCCTTGCAATAGAACAGAGCAAGGGCTAGCTTGAAGAAGTATAATCTTTCCCCTTGAGAATTTGGCACACAGGTGACACCCTCTGGAACGGAAATTTGTTCTGCCTATATCTACCAATGCAGGACCTAGTCAATGCCCAGAGTTCAGCTAGGACTATGATCTTCAAGGACTACAGGAATTCACTATGTGTTTCCCAACTCTCTTACGGCATGGTCAGGGTCTTGGGGGGAGTTCCTTTTCAGTAAGTCAAATACAAAGGTACTCTCTATGCCCCAAATATGTGGCATCATTCAGATAAAGAACTTGAAGAAGGAGAGAGAAAATAACTTTTCTTTCCCCTTGAAACTGTCACCAGCCTGGCTGCTACTGAAGAAAGTGTTATCAATGTTGCTTTGCTCATGATTGCAGGATACACCACGACTTCACCACGGAGTGCTGTCTGTTGTTCATGATAAAAGACTACAAAAGTTGCATGACTTCTAGAGAAAGTATTAAAGCACAGATGGGAACCTGCACTTCCATCTCTTAACAGCTGACTACTGGAATCCACAAGAATCGATTCTCTTTTCTACCCTTTTTGATTTCAGAAAACAGCTGATGAGTGATTTCATGTTTCATTTTGCCACTTGTCTTTTAACATTTGTAGAACAACTGCATTTCCAGGCCTCAGCTAGCCTATTTTCTTCTGACCAGAAGTCTGGCTCTGGTGCACTGTATATCCAACACAGCCTGTTCCTACTCAGAACAATTTTTCCAACACACCACATCCATTTGATCCTTTTTTTAAGGGCAGTTTTGTTGTTTGTTGGTTGGTTGTTTGGGTTGGGTTTTTTAAATTTGTTAAGAATACAACTAACCAGACTGAGTGGACTCCAGTTTCAGAAATACACACATACCTCTAAGGACAGACAACCTTACAAAAGATGTAGCTCTAACGGTCTAAACCTAAGAATGGGTGCTGTTGGGAACCTAGGGGTGCAGTATGTAGAGTTTGCAGTCATGAAACAGTCCCCATTGACCAAAGATGCAGAGATGCCCATCCACCACTATCAGCTTCTAGAATTACTCTTTTTTTAACTAAGATCTCACAATGGCCACGACTAAAACTACCCAGTTGTCTGAGAGAACTCTCTCATTGTGGCTGAATGTCATCCAGTTCTACAGCCACTATCACTTCTCAGCCCAATTACCTTAGCATTCCAAAATGAAGCCTTTGGCACTTTAGAAGATAACTGGCACCAAACACTACACCATAACTCCAGCAACACGTTACCTTACACCAGTGATACTGGTTTTCAAGTTTTCACACTGGTTCCCACCACAGTCCCCATGACACCAACCCCTGAAGCCTACACCGGTGGTTGCTGAGGTAGCCATATTAGCTCAGCTGGTTAGAGAATGGTGCTAACAATGCCCAGGTCACGGATTTGATTCCTGCAGAGGTCATTCACTTAAGAGTTGGACTCCATGATCCACATAGGTCTCTTCCAATTCAGAATACTCTGACTGCTGACTGAGAATCACAGGTGAGAGCCAAGGCTCTTCCTCTGTTCCACAATTCTCCACTCAAAGCACACGGACTTCTCAAAAGGGAGCCTGAGTTTTTCAGTGGGCTGACCTAAAACTTGCTCGGTCTGTTAAGGACTGGTCATAAGCATCACCACCTCCCATTCCAAATTCAGGGCAATTTTCTCAGTTTTGCCTATTCTAGTACAAATATATAGCAACATGTACTTCACTGCACACAGCTCTCTCCAGAGGCAGAGGATGCTACAATGAACAACATCGGGAACCATTTAATATATTTATATAAAATGCAGATACCTGCAACTTGATTTCAAGAAGCAGGCCCAAAGACAAGTTCATGCTAAAATGGAAGAGCATTTTAGGTTCTCAATTTTCAAACAGAGATTTTCTACCATGTTTTCTATCACTAATTTATTGCAACCTTCATTTTTAAAGATACTTGAACATTTCCAATGCTTTACAAATAACTGAGGCAGTGATGGGAAGTTGTTGCAGAAAAGCAAAACCTTAGCCAAAACCCACACTCTGAAGTTGTTTACTTTTATTCTATAAACATGAAGAGAAAATATTCAATTTACTGTCATTCTTTTCCATACTATTTTCCTCCTCAGCAAAAGGATCTAACACGTGTAAAGCAGAGCATTCCATATTCTGACCCATGCATTTTTGGGTTCCACTCCAGATACTTCATGCCCTTCTTAAGTTGAACCCTTGTCTATGGACCTGAAGGAACCAGCACAGGCCACAGCAGGACTTCACAGCAAGCAGGCATTTGAGAAAATCACTGCTATTGATAGCAAGGAAGCCTATCTTCCACAAAATAGTGTTTACTTATTTATTTCTAAGGCTGCATGTTACCTAACTTCTCCCTCTTCGGGAAAGGTGGGGTAGGAAAAAAACAGATCTCCACAAAGGGTACATGGAGAATTTGCTGACCTGTGATTTCATTCCATTCTCCTTATGGAAGGAGACCTCTGACTTCAAGGGATTATTTTCTCAAGTAAGGTGAACAAGACCATCACTTGATCACAGAACTTATATAGATATGCGAAAACAAACAAGCAGAATAATGCCAGGGAACAGTGGTCTGACTGTGCAGCAGAAGAGTATTATTTATAATACAATGGCTGGATAACCACTAAGTGCAGTAGTTCGACAGTAATTCATAGTCTTATCTACTAATGGAAATAGTTGACTGAAAGTCGGCTTTAGCAGGAAGCTGCAGTGCTGTGCACAGTGACAGAACTAAGTTATTCACATAAAAATTTTAAACACTGCAATCCCACAACTGTTTTAAGAAATGTCTTGGTAACAATCATTTAAAGTTAATTTAAGGTACAAGTAATGAAAGCTTTTGAATACTGAAATGCAACCCATTCCACTGTACAAGGAAAATATATGCTTAATATGGATCTTGTTCTTGAGAAGCAAAGACAAGTAGTTGCTCGTATCAGCTCTTTTCATCTAGCAAAATTGTTCCCTAGAAGTTTCATTTCAGATATGTGTATGCTGCTAAATGGGTGTATGTGGCTAAAATAGACCTTCAGTTTCCATTACAAACTGCAGTTCTCAGGTGTTTATAACTTAACTATAAAAATTTCCCTCCAGTAAGAAACTTGGCATTAAGGTTCTCAGACTATGAGATTTTAAAAATACTACTTTCATTACTATTTTTCCAGACAAAATGTCCAAGGTGGTTTACTGATCTAAGGCAAATGTCTTATCACCAAACTCCTACCTTTTAGAAATGAAAACTTAACAGTCGGTTACTCTAGCATGAGTCTACAAGTCTTTGAAATTTGGAAGACTTTGATAACAGTGAATAGGTATGGCTACACTAAGGAGCAAGTATTTTCCATTGGCAAAATTAACTCTTCATAGTTCCATCTTAAAAAACACAGAATGATAGCACTTTTCTCTTTTCTTTCAAATTAGGTAGTAGAGCTTTAGCTTGCTGTCTGTTTCTTTTCCCCATGCTTAATAGTAATCCTCTGAATATGCCTTAAAATCCCAGTCACATCATCACCTACACCAACAATACTATACAACAACCTCAGTTTATGGGCACAACGCTGCAAACGCTCAGGTGTAATTAACTTGGCCTGCATGAGTATCTCCACTGAAAGGATCACCAGCTTACATGTGCATTTGGGCATCTTAAATGTCCCTTTCACAAGGACATTACAGGTCTTAATCCATGAATTGCAAAAACATGGATTTGGATAGAATTTTGCAGCAATAATACAGTTACTGTTTTTTCAAACTAGCTGAAAACATGAGGATTCTACATTATACAGACTCAGAATGATTTCCATTTAAAGCTGCTCATTCTCTGCATAATCTAATGAAGTCATTAATTTGTATACAACTTCAGCCAGCTCAGTCTGAAAACACACTGAAATAAACCACTTATTATTGGAAATTTAATACTTCTTACTAGCCTGGCATTTTTAAACACAGACATCATAGCAACAACAGTATGTTGCAGTTTCTGTGCAGCGCTGACTCCAGCCTGGGAAGCTGCTGCAGCAGTGACTTTCAGATGTATACATACCTTCAAGTCCTAGAAGGCTGGGAACTCAATGTCTTCAACACCTCTGGAAATTAAGGACCTCACAAACACAGCATGTATGTTATAGAGGCCCGAGCAAAGCAGGCACTATACACTGAGATCTGTTTGTCTTTATAGCTCTTTTGCTATAGATTGTTACAGGAGCGAACTGCTGCCCACAAGCACCTTAGGTATGAATCAGTGTATCTGTCTTCAGTTTGCCAATTATCTTTGCATAAATTCCAGAGAAGCCAGAAGATCCACTTTAAAGAGGAGAAAACGTGTGGAGGTTTGACCCTGAATAAACGCCTGATGTCCAGCAAAGCTCCTTCAAGGCCTTTTCCCCCCACACTTTTTCACCTTCCAGAGGGAAGGGGAAAAAAAAAAACAGCTCGAAATTTATGTCTAGAGATAACCGAAAGGGGAGCTTTGATTAATACCACGGGCAAAGCAGAACTTAGAATAATGCTAAAATTTATTACTAACAAACTAATAACTAAAAAT
>JAWWEE010000085.1:35179469-35211943 GCA_035221455.1 Xenops minutus
TTAAACCTTTTATCGGTGCTAAGGCGTTGCCTCCAAGCTTTGGAAGGAATTCCAACTGAGTGTTGAAACTATAACAACACTGTAATTTGAAAGGCACAAACATTGAACATGCAGTGAATTACTAGAGAAGTTCAGTCACTTTCCTGTTTATGCAGCTGAATTTCTCCAAAAGGTAAAACAACAGCTAATGCATTTGGACATTTAAATTACTCTTTCATGACCTTTTCAAATAGATGATTATTTGTCAGGCCACTGCTATAGGAACATCTACGTAACTGAACTAAAACAATCACAAAACTATTGAGTTTCTCTGTAAGCTTATGTAGAGCACCAAGTTCTATGTTGTTTTACATCAGCACAGTGCAAGTGCACTCTTTAGATTACACAAAATTTGTACGAGTCCATAGCTTCATAGGAGAAAATATACACAGTGAGATTTGCTTTAAACTAGTGTCAGTTTATTTCAAGACTGCATGTGGCTTTTTGTCAGATGAAGTACTGTATTCTAGCTTGATTACATAGCTTATAAAGCATGGAATCACTGAAGTTAAATGTGAAATGGACTAAACAAAAATGCTTCATTCACAACAGACAGTGAATTCTCCATCACACCTGATGGATATTGCACACTTTACTGAGGTCCTCAAATTTAAACTCTGAACTCAAAAGTAAATTTACAACAACAAAAAACTTAAAAGACCAGATCTGCAAACATTAATCCAGTGAATGTATTCCCAGAAAAATAATTATGTGCATATCACTTTTGTAAAAATATGCACTAATTTAAGCTAAATCTGAGCTCTTCTCCTGTCTTTTACCCCACCTGACAAACTGCAGACTATGGTGAACATGGGCATCAAACAGCTGTAAAGAGCCTGTTTAAGGACTGAATGCAGCACATCACTACAAAACAGTGTTGCCTAGAATTGAAATTAGCCCAATATTAAAATGTCTGACTGACCAACAAAAGGTTTGGGCTAGGAAATCTGCTTTTGTTCTTTCATGCAGTCAGCTTCACAAAGAATGCAATAGTCTCTGCTTTGTGTTCCTTCATACAGACCCTTAGTACAAAAATTAAAAGTGAAGATTGAGCTTCTAATTCAAAAAACAAGATTTTTTCAATCTTGAATGAGATTAGGGGTTATGGTTTTATTCAGCCTCTTTTTCTTCTTTTCATAAAGGTCACAATTTAGAAACAAAATAAGTACCTATTGACATTTAAGTAGAAGGAGTGGGCCACGCAGCCCATTAAAATATAACAAAGTTACTGTCAATTCATGATAGAGAAGTGCCTGCTAGTTTCCTATAAAAGACTACCACCAATAATGTGTATTGTCAATTGACAACTCAGTATTTGTGGATTTTCACTGACCTGTGGATATAAGCACAACAGATAAGAAGTTTCAGTTTTGTGATTTCCAAGACATAAGGGGGAAAGAGAAAAGGAAAAGAGTGATAGTTTAGGGCCAGACACACTTGGAATTTTTTCTGGTATTATCTTAATGTTTACTCCCTGGAGTTATGCAATTTATCAACCTGATCACTTTGGAGCACAGAAATTGGTTACACAGGAACATATTTAAAAGCTTCCAGCTTCAGTCTTTTAGCATTAGTTGTGAGGAGCTTCAACATACTGTATGCTTGCACAGTACTGCCTGAGCCTCCTCTGAAGAAATACTGTTACTTCACAGCAGAAGGGATCAGGTGAGGAGATCATGGCAGGTTGGCTCTTGAAAGGCTTCAGAGCAGGGAGAAATGCAGACAATGCCCACACATTCAACATAGCCTTGTGCTCTTAAGGACCTGGCCTTCTACACAGTGATTAACCTTCAAACCATCTGAGCTCTGGGATGTCTCCCCACACTCTCAAGAAAAGCTTGCTGCACCTCTAGAATACCTTTTCAGGAAGAGCAACCAGATTCTAAGTGTAACTCTGCCCACATCCAGGCATGTGAACCTCGACAAGCAGGGAGCAGGGACACCTGGCAACCACATCAGGTGGGGAGGAAGGAAGCCTTCTGTAGGTGTCAAGTACATTTGCTGTAGACCAACCTGCCTTTTCAGAACTAAATTCACTTCCTCTGCTGTCACAGACCCAAATGCATGTGTTCTTACTCAAGCCTAGTTAACTTTGCTGACACAGATGGCACAGAAGATGGCATGATTCATGAGGACAACCAGGAAGGACTTAGCAGGAATTAATCACACTTTCCCAACAAGGTCAAAAAACTAGCACTGTCAAATTTCCTTTTAAAACCACTTCTTTCAGATGAAGAAGAAAAAAAAGATTATAATGAAACCAATTAAAAATGTACATGCACATTTCTTGAAACACACCACTTTTGGAGGAAGAGAAGGGGAGAAAGCCAAATCATACATACACACACATATATTGTATCTTCTTTAAGAACATAAGTAAGATCTCAGAGAAAGCTTCTCTCAGTCTGAGAGGACATCAAAACTTAACAAGAGCTTTTTGTCAATCCCATTTCACCAATATAGTTACATTTTTTTAGGAAAGCTATACTTCTTGTACCATATGTTCTTCCAGCATTTTACTTTCACCTACACATTTTGTCTTCTCAAGCAATAGCTTCAGACTTCTATTTTTCCAATATAAACTGACATCAACCCAAAACCTATCCTTTAAATATTCAAGGACATGTGGGCACAAAAAAAATACCGCCCTCCTAAGCAGGCTGGGTGTGGTATTTGAGTGCTGTATATTCTTTCAGTTAGTTGAAAGTTATATCTCTCTTTTCAAAAGTTCAGTAAACAAATAGCTTGGCCAAAAGGTATTGAGATATAAGCCAGGAATAACTACTTCAAATAACTTGAATTTTAAATATGTCATTAATAGATATGCTGATCAACAAAATGTCTGATATTGTAAGCAAATGTCCCCCTTTAAAAGGAAGATGAAGAAAAATTAGAAACCAGGGCACAACCAAAAACCTACAAACTTGGCAGTGAGCCAAAATGAAGTTCTATATGTCCAAATTTACTAACTTCAGTGAATGATCATAAAATTGAGACTCAGATCGATACAAAGTAAGAGAAATGCCTTCTTCACACCCTTCCCTTCTTTTTTTCTCTATCCAGGAGATCCATTTGTGGCAACCATATCCTCCAAGACGTGTCTTGTCTACTACCGACATTCAACTATTCCACAGCACAGGACTAGGGGAATTTCTGAGCTGGTATCATTTATTTACCAAGGTACACTTACCTAGTAAACAACTTTCTATAATACTGATAGAAACTGCATACACATTCACAGATACTACACACAGTTTTAGGAGTTCTTAAAGTAATGCCAAATAGATTATTCAGAAGAAGTCACCTGAACATTAAGAAAAAGTATGTACACACTGAGATATGCTGAGTTTTAAACAGTCTGTTTCTTTCAAAGACTGAGAAAGAATAGCCTTTTTTTTAGGGTTTTTAATATTGAGTCTTAAGCCTCCTTTTTATGCAACCACTCTACCACGAAGTTCAAGAAGTTTAAACATTTGTATCAATTCCTAAATACTTTTTACCTTATATTTTGCTACATTCATGGAACTGCTCCTCCAAACTTGAGCCAGTCTCTTTTCAGTTGAAAAAGATGCAAATTTTGAGAGCAATAGAAAAGGACACAATAGAGAAGGTTAATTTTTACTAAGTACAGTAGCACAGCTGACATATTTCACAAGATGAATACAAATAATACATTTGCATATGGCAATAAGGAGAGCCCAGTGCGCTCCAGCTCTCAGGAGCCAGCCTGACACTCATGTGCCATCACACAATAGGCAGGGATTGTGAACACAAATTATTCTCTGTGCTGAAGTGTCAGTGCTGTCTGGTCCAAGCTTCAAGCTGCAGGAATGTCTGTTTCCCTATGGTGTTAAAGAAGGTATTTTCTCAATAGTTATACTGTAAACAGTCAAGGAGAAATGACTCCATGATGTACTAGTGATCACTGCCTACTTTCGATGAGGTAGCATCTCTGAAAACTATTGGTTTGTTAAATCATTTGGTACAAGTAGTTCAGGAACTTGGAATAAAGTCTCCATACTCCTGACAGTCTACTCCCAAATTTAGTAACAGAGAAAAAAATCACTATCACTAAAAAGAAATTATAAAGCTCCACTGGCCACAACTTCAGGCAAGAATACAGCTTTACAGAAAGGATATGTAACCCACAGAGAGGGAACAGCGCAGGTACTGTTCCCTGGAGGGAATAATTCATCTCTCTGCATTACTCCTTAAATGCTACCCATTTCTTCTAGGAGCCACCACACTGGTGTGAGCAGATTAAACAGGACTCTTATTCACAGTCATGAGGCTCATCATTGCTCTCCGATGTCAGCAAAGAAGAGCAGCTGCATAAATACCAGGCAACCAAAGCTGCGCTGTTAGGACCAGACATCCTGTTCACTGTGAGTTCTATTTTTAATACTTTTATGATGTTAATAATGGGAACTCCCAGTTTAACCAGTTCACTTTTTCTTATAATTTAAAATGGAGTTAATTAACAAAAAACCCACTATGAGACAACCAACTGTGTACAGACTCTACTTTTACTGTCAGCTTTAAGCTGTCTTTTCCCTCCACACACCTGCACACTCCTGCATTTCAGGAGTTTTTCAGAGGCAAAGATAGAAGGTTTTTAAAAGACTTCAAAATGTTCCTCCTGTTACCTAATCTTGAAGCAGTGTAGTCAAAGAAGATTGTAACATTTGGTTTCTGTATGGGAGCTAAGACACTAGAAACAACACAAAACTCAAAATACTTTAGGGCAGAAATTTTCCAACAGTGACTTAGCCAGGAAGCTGTGGAAGTTGGGAATTGCTGTGCACCTTCCACATCACTATGGTGTTCGATCTGAGACAAAGCCTTTCTTATCATTTTCCTTCCCTGAAAACTTACAGTGTGGATCCCACCTGAACTCAGGTTCACATCCCATACTGACTTTCATTAAACTGTTTCTTCCTTCTCTGTGAGGTAATAATCAGGCATCTCTCACAGCCCTCTCCCAGACATTTATGGTGTGACTATAAATATTGATTTACTACTTCTTTGTGGATGTTCTCTCTGATACACACTTCAAGCTTAACAGCTCTTGCTGAAAGGCAATCAGCTGTCTCTTGCCCTCCCCCAGTTTACCAATCACCATGTCAATTGACTTATCAACAGTCTTAATTTTAAGAGAGCTTTTTGACTGAGCATTCACACTGACTGGTTTATACAGAATATTCTCAGTCTTTCTATCTTGCTCAATTCAAACACATCCTCCCTCACTGTAGTAACTGCAGATTTCCAGAATGAATGCTACACATTAAAGAAACAAACCAAAGCAATCAAACAAACACAAATTCACCCTACCTTCAACAACAACAGTAGGACAAAAATACCAGAGTAAACAGTGAAAAACTTGATCTTTTTTCTTTACAGAGGAATACCTTTAAAGTCTGCAAAACATAAAAGGCTGAGAGAACTAGTATCAACTCAGAGCCTCATATGCTGATACGTATCTTCAAATCTATCCTTACCCTTGACTTTTGCTCAAACAATCAAAAAAAGATTTTAAGCAATAAAATTTACTTGTTAACTGTTTCAGGAGACATTCCCAATGAGAAAGAATAAGCAATGGCTTACCTCAACCAAAACACTCAGCAAACTTTAGATACAGTTTTTTAGCTATTGCCATTCTTGATCACACTTCAGAAACAAAAAGCTCTGTATAGACACTGCTCTCCCCAGAAACTCAGCCTAATTACCGAAACTGCCAACACACTGTAAATGCATTTCATCTGGGTAAACATTTAAGAACTGTTCTATTGCCATTTGTGTAAAAACAAACAAACACTATTCTGAAACAGTCTACTTTGTAACAGAAAGCCTACTTCAAAAGCACTAGTCCTCAGAAGATGAATGCATCTTCCTTTAGCATCTAAAATGACTGGGAGAGCCACTGGCTGAGACTAAAGGACACACTGATTTCTTAGCCATATGTAATACAGACTGAAGATACCTACATGAGATTATATTCATATTGAATCCACCACACTTTTAACATAATTTCAGTTTGTATGTTTTAGCATTTTCTAGGCATCTGAAAGCACCTAAAATCCTTCATAAAAACAGGCATATCCATGAGAAATAAATTCTCTACATTTTGTATCATATGACTACACTATTTTTCACAGGCAGATGGGATAGGATGCAGGACAGGAAATGAAAATAAAAGGATGGCCATGTGGAGAGACTGATGTCAGCGATTGTGTTCCTCTGTCCTTCATTTCCCTCTAAGCACCCAGTGCTGCTAACCCTGTCAACAGAAAGTAATTAATCCAGCAGGAACTATGAAGAAGATTCAAGTGTAGATGGGTAAGTGCCAGAATTTTTAATACTATTTTATCTAATCATGCATCAATCTAAACTTGTCAAAAGTTATTTTCAAAGCATAGCACAATTTTGGCGGAGGTGGGGAGGGAGCATGGTGATGGTTCATTTTAAGTACTTGTGGTCCTTGCCACATCACAGAATGCATTTGCTAAAGTATTTAAGAGAATTGTAAAAACACAATTGAACAGAAAAAAATACCAAACCAAACTCCAAAACATTGTCTGGTTGAAATACATGGAATAATTTTATGAAGCTTCAGGTATTTAGAAAAAAGGGGGAAGCTCTTTTAGGGAGGAAAATAGACAAGGGAAACTTGCACAAAGAATTTCAAGGGGGTTGTTTTTTATTTTAAAGATATAAAGGCTATCTTTTTATTTGTGTCCCTTCAAGTCACATAAGAACCTGTTGTATCCTGGACACATTTTTGACCAACAAAAAGAACATTCATGAAAATGATTTGCATCCCCATGGCCTCTTTTGTCAGTCCCATGCTTCATAAAAACTTCAAATAATTCTTGTCTTGTAACCATGCCTAATTTAATATAAAAGTCGAATTTTAGCTCAAACCCTCAGGGAAACTCAGCTGGATTTACTGTAAATCTTTGCCAGTGCTTTGGAAAGCGTTCACATTGCAAAACACACACCCAGTCCACTCTTAAGTAAGCCAAGATGGCAATAAATTCGACAAACTTGGTGAAAAAAACCAACCAAACAAACAAAAACACTTCCACTAGCTTACCTTCTGGCTAGCTATCAGCATATGAAGAACATCTTTAATTTTACATACCCTCCATGTATCTTTTAATTACCATTCCCCATCTCCTACATTTAAAGCAAATGCAGCACAAGTAGACAAATTATCTTGTAACTTAAAGGAGCTTTACTTCTATGTCCTGTTTTGGAGTGGTTTAGCCAACAGTGGAGCTGTTTGTAATACTCCTATAGAAGAGAAGCATCTGCAGCAGAAAATGCAGGTATTTGCTGGGGACATGGAACACAAACAGAAAATCTTGAGCTTTAACTTTCCTTCTACAGTTGCAGAATCACAGAATATGCAGAGTTGGAAGGGACCCACAAGGATCATCAAAGCCCAGCTCCTAGTCAGGCAGAGGACACCCCAAGAGTCACACCACATGAATCTGAGAACATTGTCCAAACACTTCTCAAACTCTGCCAGGCTGGTTGCTGGGGAGTCTGTTCCAGTGCCCAACCACCCCATGGGTGAACCTTTTCCTAATGTATAACCTAAATCTCCCCCGACAGAAATTCAAGCCATTCCCTCAGTTCTGTCACTGGTCACCAGAGAGAAGAGATCAGCGTCTGACCCTCCTCTTCCCCTCACAAGGAAGCTGCAACTGCAAGGAGATCTCCCCTCAGTCTCCTCCAGGGTGAACAGACCAACTGACCTCAGACACTCCTCATACAGCTTCCCCTCAAGGCCCTTCACCATCACTGTTGCCCTTCTTTGCATGTTCCTTAAGAGCTTTATATCCTTATACTGCAGTGCCCAAAACTGCACACAGTACTCCAGGTGAGGCCACACAGTGCAGAGCAGAGTGGGAGAATGACCTCCCTTGAATAGCTGGTGATGCTGTGACTGATGCACCCCAGGACACATTGAGCCCTCCTGACAAACCTGTCCTTTCCTTTCTTCCTTTCCTATGCCTACCTAGATCTTCTCAGACAACATGTGAGTAGAAGTTTCAAGGATATTATTTGTGTTGATAACACTTGATCACTTCCCATTTTGTGACTTAAAAATTTATTAAAATTATAATAGGAATCACAATAATGACAGTGATAGTATATTGATACAACTTCTCTCATTTCCCAGTGTAATTAATACTGAGCTATGTCATTGGTTGGGTGGTTTTTTTATATCTGTGAGTAATCCAGAGTTTCAGCATCCAGAGTCAGGTTTCCACAAACTTTAGCAGATACTCACAATGTTCTGGTCAAGTAAAACTCATACATAGTAACTTTTCCATAGCAATTTCATTGAGTCGCAAGAGATTTTTTTTCTGCTATTTTTAAAACAGTTTATGCATTTGGCTTATTCTAAGTTTTCACAGTAACATAACACTCAGATCAGGATAACTCAGGAAGACATAAACTGAAAAGCCCTAGCTTTTCACTGATGAAAGGAATACAGTCAAACACTGGCTAGCATATTATTTGGAAATACCAAGTTGCATTGCACGATGATATGGCTAAGACAGTGAAAAGCTTATGTCTAGCACAAAGAACACAATTCCCTTACTTCAAACCATCAGCCTGTCTCAACACTGCTCAGACACCAGCAACAACAAACAAAAACTCAAGAACTCTCATATTTATCAATCCCAGTATGTTTTACAAATATTAACTTAGTGCCACAAGTAACAAAACACTTAGCTAAGGATATTTTTACCTTACAAAGATGCAGAACTTGATGCTAAAGAGCACAGCTCATTTGAGTGGTAGAATAAAAGATAGTAAGATTCAGTAATTCAGCAGCCTGTGCATGGTTAGGACAACATCTCTGTAGAAGTTTCTCAGATTTTAATGCTGTAAATGGAATGAGAAGCAATGGTAGGTGTTACAGAAACACAGTGATGCATTCAGTATCTCTTTACTTTCAGAAAGAGGGACACATCACCTAAAACAGCATCAGTGCCGTGACATAGCTATAAAGATGCATTGGGAGCAATAGCTCACTCCTCATGAATGGTCAAACGAAAATAAGCAAGATACAAGCTAAGAAGCAAACAAGAATTACTGACTCCTAACTGCTCAGCTGTCTTCTTGTCACAGTGCATGTGATGTCATAAAAACAATACAGTTACAGAGCAAGAGAACAATCTTGTACACATGATCTTTTACACATGCAGACTAGACTGCAATAAATCAAACCACTTACTGTGATTTGGGCACACAATGAGAAGAATCATGAATACACCGGGTAGCACTTTCTCCTATACTCAAACAGTTAACATATGAAAATCCAGTATAACTTGAAGCTTCTGAGTACTTTATTTAAAAAAAAAAAAAAAAACAACAAAAAAACCCAAAAACACACAGACACAAAATGAAACAAAAAATTTCAAGCATACGGCACTATCAAAGAGTAAACAATATTGCTTTCAGGGCCAGTCAAGGGATTGCTGCTACATGAGGAAATCAAGGCTGACTTTTAAAAAATCTAAAAATAATTCTAAGAATGCTTCCTGTCTTAATATCCTGGACAACAGAAAACAAGTGAAAAGACTTAGCATCTACACGCCATCTAGGTCATTGGTATTACACAATCTTCCTTTTCAAAAACACTTCAAACAAATTCCTATATGGGATATTCACAGGCTTTAGCTGATCAAAAACAAGTGCAAGGTTCGAAATACCCCCTGAAAGTACAAAATGGCTTGTTTTCAGAAAAGGTTCCTGTGTTCCTGATGAAGCATAAGAGAATATGATAGTCTCACCAGATACTTTCAATTAAATATAACTCATTAAATATTTACTTACATGCCCCTTTACACCAGAAGGCTGGATCATTACATAAGACATTAATGCTTAACTCTGTACTTCTGTCTTATGTAGCTGCAAAGCAACACACATCATTAGGATAAGTACATCTCTGTAACAAGTGATTATGTATGCAATTTTCTTTATCATAGGTTCCAGCTCTCTACTACCTTCAAATTAATCAGACAGGAGCAGACTTGCCATCATACATCTTTCTGTGCTGTGAAGGCACAACACAGAGGCCCATTTATGACTTCTGGCTATTACTGTGCCTCCAACATCCTACCATACCATGCCTGAAAGTTTTACAATCAAAATTATTTGCATTAAAGAAAACATGATTTAGCAAGCTTTTATTAACTATTCTACTCTCCCTCTGTGTTAAAAGTTACAGGCTGCATATATACATGTACACAGTCAAGGATAAAAAGGTAAATAGTTGTCCATTAAATTATTATTCTTTAAAATAGACTAAAAGCTGACACTTATATTTAATACTTATAATCTGAATCACTAACCATAGCTGTTATTGAAAGCTGTTTATATGTAACTATGTTTGTTCTATTACAATATATATATTGATAAAATTAATCTTCCCATGCTTAAGGTTCATCTTTTCAATTACACTCTTAGATGTGCTGGGCCTTTCACAGCATTACCAGGGAAATAGTCACAGCACTAGCTTCTGTTCCAACCTCTGCTACAGGTTAACATATCAGCAACTATATGTATTTTGGTGCAGAGAGAACAAACTGCTTCATGGAAGATTGTGTGGCTTAATTCTTTTGTATTCATAATATCGACATCCCTCAGGTGCAGGTTTGTGTTTGGCCATGAAACTTGACTTCAGTCCATTCCCTTGCCCTGACCAACTTTCTTAGATATCTTTGGACAACCTATTATCTCCATGCCTTGGTTTATGACCTGGAAAAATCAAGATGAACATTCTAATTTCAAGTAAACACTGAGATGCATTAAAACTCCATCTTCACACTGCTGGGTAGTATTTGATGAGATGTCTTGAACCTCTCAACTACTTTTATACAACTCTGAGTTGATATGAAGTTAGTAGCAATGCATACAGTACAGAAAAGCATTTTGTTGCCATATATGTCTCCTCTCCTGTACTGAAAAAAAAGCATAAGAGTTTTTCAAGGAAGATCAAATGCTTAATTCCTTGAAAAATATTACAGATGTTACAAAGTAAGAGAGTGTATTAAACAAAAGTATGGTATATTAATTATTTAGATTGGGAGAAGTTTCAAAATTAACCTTCTGTTCACATATTCCCATCTATAAAATGAGATAAGCTGAAATCACTTTCCTTGGTTTCCCATTCTCTCCAGCAATCAGTTCTCTTAAATATGAATGCCGGTGTCGTTTGTGCTCCACAACAGATATAATTAACCATTTTTTACTTCCTTTTGGAAGCCTAAGAGGTTTACTCAGTGTAATGCTGTCAAAAAATAGGCCATATTATCAAGCCACAATGAAGGTAAATTTGGGTGACAAACTCAGAATTCCATCTTGTGGGTTTCTCAAGTATGAACTGGCATACACTCAGAAGGTAACTTTGCTTTTGCTTTAATAAGCAATCTCTCTCTAACAAGCAAAAGAAGAGAGCAGAAATTTCAGGATGTACAAGGAAACTGAGCTTTAGACAAATTCATTCTACAGCTATCCTTCTTCGAATACTCTCTCCCCCCTCCCCCCACCTCCCTAGATGTCATCTGTGTTGTAAGATAGATAGATAGAAAAATCTCTGGGCAACTAGGAGAAATCAAATCTCTTCTTCCATGAGGAAGAGCTCACTTGGAAAGAAAATCTTGAGGATGAATGACTAAGGCCTGCTTCAGCAAAGCATTGAAATATGTAGCTACACTAAATCTATCAGAAACACAGCCAAAACACAGAGAAACCTCTGGAGTTAAAACAAAGACATGACAACCATAGTTACTGCCTAACTGGCACTAAGCATGTAATCTTTTCTTTGACATAAACAGGATCTTGAGCATGGAAACACTTAATGCTCTCTTGCTGTATTTCATTTCCTTTTGAAAGGTGGATGAGAAAACATAAGCATGCTATCAGTCTCCATGTCAAGTCCTAAAACCCTTTTTTAATCAGGTATTTCTGTTAGAAGTGAAGAAGGAAATCAGTTGGAAGGCAAATTAATTACATGGGTGCTCAACACACATGGAGCATGCATTTGAAGAGTATGCAGAATATAGTTCATAAAACCAAAACACTAAATTCTTTAAGAAGCAAAAGTAATGAAATCAATCTCAACATAGAACTTATGTCTCATGACCAAACCACTTCATAGGCTAAAAGTGGCAACAAAAATGTTTCCTCTGCTTGCAACAGTCATACCATCTTCCCCCTCACGCATCTGTTAGGACTACCAGAAATTATGGAGCTCACATGTCTGCCTTGCCTTTATGCGGGCTTTCCCCAGAGCACCTCTTACAGGAACATGGTAGATTGCCTAAGTTAAAGGCAGAAAAGGAAAAAAGACACACAGAACAACATAATTGCCTAAGCTTCTTTTTCATCAGCAATTTTTCTAGATAAAAATAAAAGCTCTTCTTGAAAAACGGTTGTGAACTTCAGCAGAGGAGGACAAAAAATTTCTACTTAATAAAATAAAGTGTTGCTGGCCATCTTTTTTTAATCAAAACTATGGAAAATTTAAGTCTCAATACCCAGTGCTGTGCTTTGAGAATGTTGTTCAGATATGATGACTACCCAGGTGGAGCTCAATGTAGGGTAAGAACTTAGCTTAACAGCACAAAGGTAAAAGGAGAGTATTTCTTAACCACACATCCAGAGTGAGACTGCACTCCCAATAAACTGACAGATATTAGCCAGTTTGTGTCTTATCAGGTCAAAAACATTGTCCATATGTATACAGATACATATACTTACATAGCACAAATTCTATGCTAATGTTGAGCAGTAGTCTAGTTTCAAGTGTTGGTATAGGTTTCCCAAAACCTGCAAAACCACTGATGAGAGGAACTAGATATTTGTGAGTGGTCACTTAGTTTCAGCCCACATGAAAAGTAACAGAAGAAAATATATGCAGCACAGACCAAATGAGTACAGTACAACTTACACACCCTTAAGAATTCAATCCTGTCTGCTTAATTAAAGCAACAAAGTATGTATTTGCTTTTAACAGTGAGCTACCTCCTTACTCTAAAAGAGCTTTTCAGGGGACTCTAAGGGGAGGAAAGGATGACAGTATTAAAAATTCTACTCATGACTACTTTTAGAACTGTAGCCATCAAAAAGCAAGTTAAGAAGTACCGAAACCTTTTTAATGTCTTTTCTAAAAGGTCTAGCCTTTACATTCTGTGCTCACACATTTCTTTAAATAAGGGTCAACATTTACAGACTGCTATAAATGTGCTTTTACTATACAGTATGTGAACATAATCTAAACTGAAAACAGACATATAATGAGGACAATAGTTCAGATTGGTCATCAAAAAATAGTTAAGCCTATTTCTAAGAATGTGTAATAAATGTAAGATGGAAATAAAGCACACACTTGAGCCAGCAGATCATTAAACCTCCTTTGGAGTCACTATAGTCAATCACATCTAGAAGAACCTGGGAACATTTAAATCCAGTGGATTATTCAGCTGTAAAAAAAATTCATAAGAAAAATCTGTAGAAGAAAACTTATAGAGTATTTGAATGCAGCGAAGAATTTTTTTTCAAACGTAATATGCTGCTCCAGTTGCAAATGCCCTGAAAGGGACACCCTTCCTTCTGCTCCCAGAACTCACTATATCACCACTCAGAATTCCCTGTGTAAACACAAGTGGGGGCATACATTTGAGAAGTATTAAAAACAATTGAATGTTTTTTGTTTTTTTGTTATTTTGGAAAGAATAAAACTGTTCTCATATTTTCCATTTCCTGTTTTATTAAAGACGAAAGCTTTTTCTAAGGTAAGGTATGAAGAATCAACCACCAAAAATAGGACTTTATTACTAGAAACAACAGCAGATTTAAAAAGTTGCCAACAGTAGTCAATCTCAGTAATGTAATTCATTTAGACAGCATTATATGATAACATACACAAACATCACCTTATTAAAATGCCTCCAAGGAGATTGATGGCCAAATAGTGCTCCATCACAAGTGTACAACTAATTCTTCCTACAAATCTAAAGGAATAAACTTCACAAAAACTACCTTTTTCTTTCCCACAGAAACCTTGTGTTTTATAACAAAATAGCCTTAATCTTCCACTGCACAGGATGGGTGCTTGCTTAGACAGCACAAAAGTGATGTAATTATCTGCTAACTTTAAATTATTTTAACACATAGCCATGCTGGTCTGAGATCTAATTTACAAAAGGCCATCTCCGAGTCAGAAAGGAAGATGTATCAACATATGAGTGGTGCTAAGTTGCTTCATTGATTGAAAAATATGGCCTGAATGTGGCCTAGTAGGAACATTCAACCTTTGACAAGATAATAATAACATTCATCTGGCAGACTCAATGTGAAATATACTATGCAACAACACTTGATAAGAGAGATGGGTGCTATTAAAAAGAAAACTAAGATCCTGGCGCACCACTACTGCAAATAAAATACAGCTGATATCGTCAGAACTGCACTATTAAAAAAAAAGTATTGCTAAACCAAAAATTCCACTCAAACTTTTTTTTTTTTTACACACAGACATATTTTCTTGTTCTACTAAACGTTCCTTAAGTGAATTCTGAAGCAGCACTATCCTAAAAAATGAAAGTTGTTTAGAGCTGCACAATTCCAGCTTCCAAACAATACATAAATACGGACATTCTTACAGGGATGCAAAACTAAATACTAAAATGTTTAGTTCCAATCGCCTGAAATTATATTCATATTTATTCAGAGGGAAAGTTTTTTAAATAACAGGCTCTATTTCCCAGATAGCTTAAGAACATTCACTGCAATTCAGAGGTGGTGCATGAGCTGAGTAAAAAGTCTTCCATTCAAATTCCTGATTGTAAAACAAATAAAGCGTTTTCTGTAATCAGTGGAGGCCAGTTTGCAGGGTTCCTAGAAAGTTCTGTGAGACTGACAGAACTGGATACAGCAAATAACTCCACAGAAGACTCTGAGTAACACTTTAGGACTTTTCAGCATGTTTCTTTTAGCTGTTAAGCACTCTGCAGTGCACAAACTCTAGAGATTATTTAGATTTTATCCTTGCTTTGATTCTTAATTTGGTGAATTCAAGTAAAAATGTTCATTTTGAGAAACAAAAAAATACATGGCAATTAAAGTTTTAAAGTAATTTTAATTGCTATATATTAATAGTCTTCACCTGAGTTAGCAGAAGCACATCATCTTGAATAAACTTCCTAGTTAACTAAGAGCTATCTTACACCACACTATTTTTTAAACCAGTATTTTCAATGGGCCTTCATAGTATTTTAGACATTTTAGTGAATTACAAGATTTGTTACTTGTATTTCAGTTACACTGTGAATTCATTGTTAAAAAAACTAAAAGAGCATTTAGCATCAGTCATATACATCACAACTCTTTTGGGGTTTTCATTTTTTTGTTAGAAACTTAACAGCTATTTCAGCAGTCAGTTTTGCTCAGGTTATTAACAGAGTTTAAATAATGACAATTGTAAATCTCTGGAGTGAGACAAATGATCAACAGCAAAAACCAACAGGAAAAAATCAAGCACAGTCACATTGCTAGTAAACCAGCAAACAAACTATAAATGCATGAATACAATATTTCTGAAAAAGCAGCACAAATTATTCTGGAAATACTGTATTACTTCTCAAAGTTTCAGAATATAATCCGATGAAAACTGAAACAGACAAACGCAATTTTGGTAATTTGCATAAAACATCGTCCTTACCTAGTGGGCATAAATATATATATACACATATAGAAAGAGTTTTTCTTGTGTGCCTGGGTATCTCATCCTATCACACTTTTTATACCACTGGAGCATTTTTAAAGCAGCTTTTATGTTTTAACACCGAATGTCATGTCAAAGTGAATCGGTCTTCTAATGAAAAATGTTTACCCTCAAATTCCAGAATAGATACAGATTGTATGCTACAATTCCACCAGTCTGACTGAAAGGTTATTTTCTTCTGTGTAACATTCTGCACTGGTATGGATAATGGATCTTTTTTTAAGCAGACACAGTCAAGTATTACCACAAAAATAGTAATAACACTTCACATTTGTATCACATTCTCGATAATAAAACAACACTAACTTTAACCAATTTCTTCCAAACTCTGTTATACTTTCTCTAAAATTCACACATGAATATTCTGCATTGATACAGATACTGATTGCTAACTATACTGACCAATGACAAGATGAAGAGACAGCACAAGAATAAATGAGGAGTAAAAAATGTATGAGAACAGGAAGGATGGCAAAAGCAGAAATGAGGAGTGAGTGTGTTTAAACTTGTGTATGTATACACACATTGTAGGAAGATTATCTATAGAGAACTATAAACAGAAAAAACAGTGAACAAAAGACAATTTTTTTTCAATTTTGCAACTTGTTTTTCCTTTTTTTTTTTCCAAACAGATAAAGCAAATGAAAGTAAACAGAAAGGAATGAACAGTACCAAATATGACCAAAGGAGTCAAAGGAGAACAGGGAAAGAAAAGAGGAGTGAAAAACAGGAAGGAAAGAAAAGATTGGGACAAAAGCTCTTAAAAATATAAGAAACTTCAGAGACAGGGCAACGAAAAACGTTAGAAATGAAAAAAGCTTAAAAAAAAACAACCAAAACCAAACCACAAAACACCCCAACAAACACAAAAACCCCAAACACAGAAACGCCCCAAAAGCCCCAAATAACAAAAAACTCCCACCCCTAATGCAGAAGAAAAGTAGAAATATGAGAACCCCTATCTATTTGACTAGAAGTCTTTCTCACCCATTGATTCTGTTACACTGCTGTAATCCACTATGCATTGGTCCACACTAGAAAGCAGCACAGCTTTCCTACACAAGCTTCCCCACTGGTTCATACGCCCCTTGAGCATGGATAACACTACTGGTCACACAGTTCTTATTCAGCACATGGTATCTTTAAAAAATATAAATGTATGTAAAGACAGCTCCTACAAACTTATGTGCTTAGAAGGCAACTTTTTTCAAGAAGCAATTCCCTAGCAGTTGTCAGCAACCTTTCCTTCACAATTCTGTTTTACTTATTCCATACAGAGTTATCTCTCTGTCCTAGATTTTGTACTTGGATACCACAGTTGCTTTGATTTGGAGGTGTCTCAGTATAGTAAAGTCATCCATCTTGTATTAGAAATAGGACTTACTACCACAAAGAAAAGAAATGACAGACAAAAATTGATGGCACAGGCACATGAAACTTTAGAAGCTACATTTAATAAGTTAGTGCTTGTTTGGAAACTTTAGAAGCTATATTTAATAATTTTGTGCTTGCTTTCAAAGGATAAGCAAGATCAAAGCCAAGCTCAGTTTTCTAGATGTAGCAAAATACACCAGTATCCTTATTTTAATCCCTGTTGTGATATGAGCTGGCATCAACTCCCTGACTTCTCTGTTTATTACTGCTCACCTTCTCACTCCATGCTTTTATTTCTACCTCTGTATTTTCTTGAAGGGTGCCTCACTTTTCCATTACATGCTTCTCTCTTTCTGTTCCCTTGTTTATCTTGGAAGACACTTTAAGGGTTCTCTAATGCCATTTCTGCTATAAGCTGACATGGACACAGCTGAAAAACAAGAATTCTAGCAGAACAGAGGTTAGCACTATCCACACTGACTGGGAATGGCACTGACTGGCAAGTCCACATTGAAAACCTAGCTGCAACTGACTCTGATACTAAATAATACAATAAAGTTCTGTCAGCACCAGGGAGGTCCATTGCCCTTTTTCTCTTCCATATACTTATTCTCTTCTCATCTGTAACTATTGAAAAAGTCACCACTGCAATGGCCAAACTTCTAGACAACATAGAGAATTCCAACCTCAGTGACCAGCCGATGATTTACTACAAAATGTAAGGTTATTGTTACATCTCTTCTTTCCCATGTGGTTAAGTACCTGGCCAGTGCAGTGCTGGGAATCTGCACTGGATCTCCATGGATTATTAATACTTATGGATGTTAGAAGACAACAGCTATGCTTGCCTTCAATTTTAATACACATCTGCTCACAGACCTTACTCGAGAACGACTCTTTGAAAAATCAGTGAGTATATTTTAGGTTTACACATCAGGTTTTGCATTTCTAACAGGGCAAGCCTACATACTGAAGTTCTTCCTCTCAAACCTCAAGAGCAGCAGGAGAATAACTCCCCCAACAGAAGTGGAATTTTATCAGTATAAAGGGCTTTTGCACTAAGAAAACCTTCTCCTAAAAAAGAGATCAGGATTGGTGTAACAGCATAAGGCACTGCTCTTAAACCTATTGTTCAGGCACAACAGGGTACTTTCTACCAGTTAAAAATTACTTCAAAACGTATGCAGACTGTGTCTTGTACTAGGGTTAGTTGTACCATCAATGTATTTTGCTCAGAAATTCCCAAGACAATACAATTTATAGCTTTAAAAAGTCGTCTTCATCTTAACATAAAATGGTTGTAAATAAAATGCTACACATACATGCAAACACACATTCACATAGAGAAATATAAACAGAAATGGAATTATCTAGTGAAACAGTTTATGCTATCTCTGTTTACATCACATCATTCTAAAGCACAACAACACAGAACATCTTTCCTAAACAATGTATTCCAGTTACAAAACACAAGTAGGGAATAAAAGGATGCTTTTTGGTGGTTTTTAGCTAACCATGGAGCTCGTAAATTACCCATACACCATGTACTTTGTGGACATTTGTCATATAGTTGCAATGTCCATACTAAGGCAACACATCCCAGCAGTTGGCAGCCGTGCTATCGGCAAGAATTTGGCTACAGAAACAGCAATGATTCATCATGCATTCTAGAAGCAATGTTGAAACAGCAAAACAACACACTACTATTTTAATCCTTTAAAGGTATCAAGAGTTTAAAAAAAGAATCATAAATTTGTTTGTAAAACCAAAACAAGCAAAAAAGCCCATAGTTCTAATAATGCATTTGAAAGTGCATCTTCACAGTTTTTTTCCCCTGAGAGGACAGAAAAGAGCTATTTAGTTAAAATATCAGCTAATTATTTATCTCTCTACACTACAATTTAAATGGTCAACTCAAAATTATAGAAAAAGTCTTTCACAATAGCTTAATCAAAATCACTGTTTTAAAAGTAATTTAAATTTGGCTGTATTCAGGTTTAAAAATACTTGCAGTAATTTTTAAAATAACCTTCTAGACACATTTTCATTAACTGAAATCTATATTGCAAATAGATGATTCTCAAACTCATCCTCTGAATGAAGAGTCAACAGAATAGTCTGAATGTTTGTTTTAACATATGCATCACATCTATCGTGGTCCCAGTATCCACCACAAAAACTGTTTCTCAGCTACCAGTATCCAAAACCAGCAAAAATATCAGTATCCAAAAATGTCAAAAGCTCTCAAGCGCTGATGAAAGCACCCTTTTCTTTCTTCCTCAGAATGTTCCAGTTAAATATAAGTAGAGGAAAATTTTGTCTCCTACACTGTAGGCATCTGAAAAGATTTAATTTCTTGTCTGTGTAATTACATAGTGACTCTGAAACTTTATCTATAACACCCTTTTTTACTATCACCTTGTCGAAGACACTAAAAAACATCACTATTGAGCTTAACAAGGTGCAATCAGAAAGCATTTTGGATCTGCTGCCCTTAGTCCCATTACACAAACAGACATCATGATCACTTACCTTCTGGAAAACGACTTTGTCCTGCTTTGTTTTCTTTTTGCTGCTTTTTCTGATCCTCTGGTTTGTCTGAATCCATTTTGTGACCTGGAGTTCAAAACGATGGTGTTTTTTAGGAGGAAGACACAACCTGAGTGCAGCTACTCAGCATTAGTAAAAAGCTACAAAGAGACTCGGCACAATTTTTTTAATTGCTTCACTAAAAAGGGAAAAGCACTTTTCCTATACAGAGTAACGTGGTCTTAGGTAATCTGTTTAGTTGCTTGTGCACGAACAAAGTGCAAGACGGTGTTCTTCACCTCAGAGCTTTCAGTTTAAGGGGTTTTGTACAAAGAACGTGCTTGATGCCAGACCAGGCTGCCAAATGGAAAGTTATTATTGCAATGTGCAAAAATCGTGGGGGAAAATATCTGTGCTTTATCCCTTACACCTTCTACTTCAAGTAAGAGATTTATTTCCAGCCACCCACTCAAACGCCATTCCAGGCGACCAACGCCAAACTTGGGTGGTGGGGTTATCATTTCATAAAAAACACGTGGGGATTCCCCCCCACCCCGCCATACAAATACTTTTATTGTTAATACGGAAGCAGTTGTTTTTGCTGAAGCCAAAGCGTGGGCAGGGCTCGGGACGGTGCGCCAGGTGCAGGACCTGCAGGCGCGGGTTTGCACGGGCAGGCAGCGAGGCGCGACGAGCGGTCCCAGCTCACCTCGCCGCTCACTTGCCGCGCCAGCGGGCACTCCTTCCACGCCTCGTCCTCCTCCAGCAGGGGCTGTGCGGGGAGAAAGGCACAGTGAGGCGGCCACAGGGTCCCGCTCCCGCTCCCGCTCCGCTCCCGCCCGGGGCCCGGGCCGCGCCCGCTCCTCTGCTGTGCTGTGCTGTGCTGTGCTGTGCTGTGCTCTGCTGCGCTGCGCTCAGCTGTGGGCCCGGGCAGCGGCACACCGCAGCCCTCCCGAGGAAATGAAACACCTCGCCGGGCTCCCCCGCCCCCGCCCCGCAGCCCCGCGGGGAGGAGGAGCCTCAGCACCTCAGGGCCGCCGGCTGCGGGCCGGGCCGAGCCGCCCGGGGCACCGCACCGCGCCGCACCGCACCGCACCGCACCGCACCGCACCGCCAGCGGGCCCGGCCCCGGCCCCGGCCCCATCCATCCCAGCCCCATCCATCCCGGCCCGGCCCCCGCACGCAGCAGGCTCATCCACCCCTCCAGACTGTCGCCGTGAAAGCCGCTTCCCTGTTACACCCCCCATGAACAGCCGCTGCCACAGGGCTGGCTCGCACCTCCAGAACCCAACTATTAAGCTGCCTTGGAGGGTCTGAAATACATCTTGAAAGCGAGATGCAAAGCAGCATTGTGGTCGTGTTGTAGCACAGCAAGACCTTTACTAGGCCTGAGCTAAATGTTTATTTGACAAGATGCTGTGAGCGGGTCATTAAATTTAGGCATGGGACTTCCAACAGGTGTACCTGTACCCTCTGAAGAGGATATTCGAACTCCAGCGTGATGGGAGAGACCCAAGCTATGCCAGCCATGCAAAATCTGAATATTGTAAATTCTTAAGTTAGGATCTTACCAAGTGCTTTGTTTTATTTATAAAAAACGTGATGCAGTAAAGGATGGACTGTATCATACCTGATATTGTTAAAATTATACTAGTAAGGTATTTTCAGTATTTTAAACATTATTTATACTCTATTTTTTTATACTATTATACTGTAAATGGCAATTCACTGAAAGCTTCAAAAGACAATCTGTGCTCTTGTAAAAGAATAGGACTCATTAAAGCATATATTAGAGCAAACCCTCAGATATACAGAATTAGGTGGACTTTGAAAACAAATTTAAGAAAAAGTAAGTCCAATAAGTGTGTACTATGTCTTGAGAGTATCCTTTACCACTCTGGGGTGGGGAAAAAAAAAAAAAAGAAAAATCTCTCCTACTCTTTTTGCTTTACTGCCACTACATCCTTCTTTCAAGATCAAAAGCTTTAGATCAAAGCCAAGATCAAACTCAATGTTTTAAATAGAAGCAACTTCACTATGAAGTATTAAACAAAGAAGAACTTTTTAACAGAGATATCACAGTAGAAGATCTTACTATAGTTTTTTATTTCACACTCACAACAGGTATCAAGAATATATTTTTATTTTGTAAAGGCACAACAGATTCTTTACTAAATGGTAATTCTGAAAGCTCCTATAAATTGACTCTTGGACTGAGTGCATTTGAATGAAGAAAGAAGAACAGTGTAGTTCAAAGTGAATGACCATATTATAAATAAAAAATTATGTTAATGGCAAACACAAATGAATGCAAGTATTCCTTGGATCGGTTAACAGATTAGATTGTGTGTTCCCAGAGTAGATCGGGAAACAGTGGACCATAGAAACAAAGAAACATACTTTAAATCCTTTAAATAATTACATTTCCTTTCCTGTCAAATGGTTAGTGAAAACTAAGGGAAAAAGATTACGAGAGACATTGATTTTCAGACCTGCGGACCTTGAGGCTGATTTGGGATGAAAATGCATGAACATACAAGCATTCTGTGTGTTAAAACCCAGAGGCAGCTCCTGTTTTCTTGTTAATAGCTGCACAGCAGTGAACAAAACTCAAGAGGAATTGTTAGTGACTTTTTATAATGGTAATACATCCTGTAGAGCCAGCACCTGGGGTTCCCTGGTGCTGGCTGCAGTGCACATCCTAACTTGAACACTCACCTACTAAGATGATAGCACTGCAGCATAAGGTAAGAGCCAACATGCCCACACAGACAGCCTGCAGAGGAAAGAAGGCAGTGACAGAAAGAGGGTGGGCCTAAGAAGCGGCTGTCACAGCACACTGACTGTGCGGCCAACTGTTAACTCTACTTATTGATGCTTCAATAATGTTTAGCTCATAACCACACTAAGACATTTTGCTGGGATTGGAAGAGAGAGCATGAAAGAGAGAGCCGGGGAAAACAAAAAGGGGAGCTGGGAAAAAAGAGGGAACAATGGAAAGAGAGGTAGGGGACAAAAGATTTTTTAAGAACATTCTGTCTCCTACTGTATTCCTTCATACTTCAAAAGCTTATTTACATCAGATAAAAAGAGTGATGGCACACCCAATTTAAAGTGAGAATGACTGGATTACCCTCCGTCAACAGCCCTGTTTGCTATCCATATGACATTGACTGTCATACCTAAATACCTTCACAATGTGAGTTAAGAGATTAGTTCGTTCTCTGTGTCCTTTTTAACTTGGGAAGACTTTCTTTCAGAGACAACTAATGGAGTTGTCCTATATAATATTTAAGACTGCGAACAAGTATTTATACATGCCAAAGCTTGCTAGGATCCTTAATTCTTTTAAAATCAGGATTAAATATAACTGAATTTTGAAAAATGGGGGGAGAAGGTAGTGCTTTCTACCAACAGGGTGAAGGTAGGCCTCATATCCTGGTAAATAACTTAGGCAGTGATTTACACCACCTCTTTGTCAAGTCAGACCAGATCCCAAGCAAACAAGGAACTTTCAGAATTGTATATAGCCTAGAAAACAATAGGATATTTGTGCAACAGAGAACTGTTTCATTTTACATTGAAACAGAAACTGGTTTTAAATTGTTCTGGCTGTGATGGCTAGTAGAGATATTTCACAACTCAGTGAAAAATTAAAATCATGCACTTTTCCTTTGCATATGTTGTCTATAAGCTCAGAGCCTCTGTGCTGCTCTTATGCAAAAACAGTCAGTATTGATAAACTAAGAAGCTAGTTTAACCTAAGGTGAACACTGAATCAATACCATTTTGTTGGCTTTCCAATAGTTCTCAGGCACAGGAAGGCAAAAAGAAAAAATTGAAAATGTGGGAATAAGGATATTTAGTATAAATGTATATCAGAAGAGCTCCTGCAAAGCAGAGGAACTTGATAACTAATGCAGTCATTTTCCAACCTCTCATTTCTGGAGATATTTTCCTCTCAATTTTTGAATTTTACACCACATATACACCCAGACATTTATATATTCAGATCTACATGGACACCAGCAAGTGCACAGAATAGTAATTTTCTCCTAGAGGTTGTAGCAAACTTCACCAGTCTACAAATTGTAATTTTTTACCTTTCTACATCTTCTCATTTAACAGAAGACAAAAAATGGATTCACCCCTAGTTTCATTCTAACATACTAGATGACATCACCTCTGTAATATCAGAAAAGCATAATTTAAAGGAACTATAATAAAATGCAGGATATACAACTGTTTTCCTATCACACAGATTTATTGGGGGAAAATGAACACCATTGTAAGTTAGAAAGTTAGCTTACTTGGAAACTGAGAATACAGTGTGCCCACAGAACAGCCTGTATGACCTGAAAATGGTTTCAGCAGGAAAAACCTGGCTTCCATTCTTTTGCAAAATAGTTCAGAACATGAAAATACATAAAAGTATTTTATCCAGTAGCTCACTAGATGATTAAGTATGGCTTGAAACATTTGACTTGGAAACAATTGCAGGGATTTTAAAACACTACTGTTACCAGAATTTGGCAGAGGAACTAAGGAGGCAGTGAGCTATGTCTGAAAATGACAAGATGGGGTGCATCCACATTGCAAGAAACAGTATATCAGCAGCAGATAAAAATTATTGAAAAAGAAATCCAGCACAGAATGTTCTCCTGTAAGAACAGCGAGTTCTCCAACTGATTTTTTTTTTTTTTTTGCAGTCTCCATGTGTACAGCTTTATTCACTGAAATGGATAAATCAACTTTTTCTGACATTATCTATTTTTTTAGAAAATATAGTCATTTATATTGATACCATAAATCTAAATGTTTGAATTCCTTCAAGAATTGCTTTGGTGATGTAAACACAGTCTTTTTAGATCAGCATGCTGTCTGATATTTGTCAATGTAATATCCTCACAGAAAAATTCTGTTCAAGTCAAACTTCCTCTTCCTTAAAATATTTCAACCTCCAAGAGACAAAAACCCTTTTGAAAAAGTAACTTTGAGAATGTATTTCTAGTACACTGCAACATGACTTTCACATACTGTGGCAGAATACTTTTTCCAAATCAGTAATCTGAGTATATCCTTCATATCCACATTAGCAACCCTGCTTTGTGAAGAAAGTTCCTACGCAAAGATGAATCACTGAATCACTGTAATCACCTATTTAGTTGCAAGATCCAATTCATAATCTAATAAATAAAGCATCTCTAACAACATGACCACAGGATCTCAAAATAACATGCTTATTACTAAATCATATGTAGCATATAATCATATACACTTTATGTATCATATTAGATTATATTATCTATATTATGATACTATTTTTAGAGTATACTAAAATGCTCTTTGTTTTTTTCCTCTCCTAATTTCACCAGGCCCTCTCACTACTATACAGCTGCCTCTCTAAAGCAACTGGAAAAGTAGTCTGCTGGTTTATATTTAGACCTTTCTAACTACTGCCATGTGCTCTGAACATCCAGATTGCAAATTACAGAATTTTTCTATAAAAGCAGCAGGATAATAGTTAAAAGATATAACATTTTTTAATACAAGCATGTATGTATGGAAATAAAACCTCAGATTTCATGTTGGCCCTGCACTCCATAAATTTAAAAGTATTTTGAATCCAGACATTTTGAACCCAGAGGACAAGTACTAGGGCTCAGGTTCCTTTGACATAAGAGAATCCTATAAGAAATTCACTTTGGACCCATCCAACCCCAAGATCTTGGTAGGCACTGGATATCTTCTACCTGGCTAAACTACACAGGTCTACACTGGTTTGGGGGTTTTTGTTGTTATTGTTGTCTCAGTTTGAGACAATTTGGAGCAGCGGAGACCTTGGATGGAAGTCTCCTCCCTCAGATTCAATACCCCTGGTTTCTCCAGTGGAGAGAAATACACCCAGACATAAGTGACAAGTAATTCTTTACCAAGAAGAATGCTGGTAACAATATTGGTAAACCGGGGGGTTACCAACCAATGAGGAGAAAATTCCCAAGCCTAGCCCATCAGACCAAACTGAGAAGGCAGCTGCCTCCCCCACTCATAAAAAACACACGTGTCTACAGGACAGAGACAAGACACCTGCCCTTCCATGTGATTCGCCTCCCACATGCCCAGAAAAGCTGGCAGAAACAGCGTGAGAGTCAGTGCTGGCAGGAAACGGTGGATAGCTGGGATTCAATACCGGCAGACACTCGCATGAGGCTGGAGTGAGACTGCGGTGCCAGTAGAGGCAGTCAGAGCAGGGCTGTGGAGCCCCCAGGTGACTGGAATTACCCACAAAACACCCGCTGGATCCAGTGATGAGACTTGGTTGTTGCAACTTCAATGTTTGTTTGGTTTTTGTTTGTTTGATTGCTTGGTTTTTTTTGGTTGTTTTAATTACAGAGAAAAACAAAGGAAAATGACTTTGAAGAAGGATACCGGCCTGATGTCCTGAACCACTGATGTGACAAGCCATGTTTTTCAGTACAAAGATGTTCACAGAAAATGGGGCAGACTTCATTTCTTTCTGAAGAAATAAAATACACTTTTCTAAGGTACTGACACCTGAATTTTACTGATCCCTTGAAACCATCAAAAATACATCTGACAGGTCTACTAAAGAAACATATTCAAGGCAAAAGTCTGCTGAGCTTCCAGCCATAAAATACTGCTAGCCCATGCACTAAGGACAATAACCATAAACTGAACCATGACATAGACTAGCTCTCTCAGCCAACAGACTTTTCAAACCTATCTTTCTCCAGACATCCTCATTTCAGCATTGAAATTTCCCCATGGGCTTCAAAGGGAGTAGACAGAATAATTAAAGCATCCTGGAAAAACATCATTTTCTTATGGAGATTGAACACGTTATAAAAAAAATCACTTTTTTTTTCCTGTGATTAAGGAGAAGGTGATCATCATCTATGTCTTCAGTCTGACTCTAAAGCCCTGCTAAATCAAAAGGAGATGAGGAAGGTAATATAAACTGGGACAGATCTTAACATTGCTCCTATTGACTTTTGTGGAAGACAGTAAACTAATGAAGATGGAATGAAGATCATTACACAAATTCTGTTACCATCTGCTCTCTAGAAGTACTTCAGCAGCTCAGCATTTTTTTGCAAAATGTGTGAAAAAAAGTCTTGGGCTCAGAGACAAGAGGTTCCATCCCCAGCTCTAGCCAGCTGGGAACACAGCAGCAGTGTTTGAACCTCCAGGATCATTTTGAGTTTCTGACTGAACCACTACATGAATCAGCAGGTCACATTTTTTGGGTCAGCGCCACAGAGGGCTGCATGGACATCAGATATATAGTATGTGTTCTCACACTTGTGAAATACATCTTCCACATATAGTCATTCCTTCCAGTCACAAACCTCTCTTTCCAAAAGCCTAGAAAACAGAAATTTTCCAGGAAGTAAAATGTATGGTTTTTTAAAAACCCTAGACCACTGGGGATGGTAGGTGACAACTTGTTCCTGTCACATAAAATTTCTACCTTAGCTTCAGACCCAACTCTTTATCCTCCTACACTAAAAAGATCTTAAATATTATTTCCTGAAGTAGCATTTGACTCATCATTTCATAACCTGGTTCCGATGCAATAAAACTACTTATAAGGAATTCCAAACTGGAGATATTTCAGACATATGAAAGACTACTATTTCCTAATTAATACAGAAAAGCTGCTTTCTTGAAAGTTAACATGAAAAATATTTTAAATCATTATGGTTTGTTTCCATTGGGGAAAAAACCCCAATGAGTAGGCTAAAAATTAATTGGTTGCTAACTTCTGTGCTTTTCTTCAGATGTTTATACAAGAAATTAATTAATGTTCATTGCTATGCAAGCCCAGCTGTGTCCTTATTAAGCAAATCTAAGTTCAACATCTCTGTGTAAAAGAGGGCCTGTCCTGCCTCCCTTTGCTATGTTTCCACCCTCGGCACATGTAGGTGGGAGAGTGGGAGCTTGGGAATGTGAACTTGATCCAGTATTGATCAGCCAGGCAGCAAACTGATATTGTTCTTTAGATACCAAACATAATTCCTTTCTAGTACGGATAAGCTCTGTCATTCTGCACATAACACAAGCTTTTGTGTTCAGCAATGCAATTAATAGGAAAAAGGAATGAAAATGACTGCTTGAGATTTATTAAACTGAAAAGAGATTCTAATGAAAAGACACATGGAATCCAGTCTACAATTATTTCAGAAATTGAACATTTGTTTCAAATGCACTTCAACTTCTTGCACAAGTTAGTACTTGTGCAGATTCACTATACTATTACAAGTACTTCACCTCTGAGCTGAACTCACATGATAGTGAAAGGTAGTTTGAAGAAAAACTGAATCATATTTGTGAAAATCTGGCTTTTAACTAAAGAGGCAAGCCAGTATTTCAGCAAGTCATGAAACTAAATCCATTACAGTATGCTCTTCCTTAATTTAGATTCCTGGTCACAGCTGAGAATCTCAAAAGCATTTTTATTCTTAATTATTCAATTAATGAATTGAGACTCCTAAATTAAGACTCCTAAAACTCTGTTTTAAGCTTCACTTTTAGAACTTAGAACAACAGAGGCACTACAATGTTATAACCAATGCTTTCAAATCTAACTTTTAAAAATTAACATCTACGTTCAACCTAGACACCAAGTTACTCAGTGCTACCTGAGCATCTAACCTGAGGCAGCATGTTACCCAGTTTTAGAATGTGATCACACAATACTTATGTAACAATGCTATTCAGATCTCAAATGTCTGTGGTTTTCTCCTAAATCAGCAATCACATGCTAGGCAGAAGAAACTTATATCAAACCCTCCAAAATGATAACAATACTCTAAACCATGCCTGAACTTCAAGAGCTCTGTAAGAAATTTGTGTCCTTACTGACAATTACTGATGTATCTTTTTATATAAGTAATTTTCTTGAACTTTTGAACTATTTAACAAACAAAAATACACCAGTGTTGTGTGTCTTTTAGCAGTACCTTAAGTGCAATTTACAGGAATGGCTAAATAAATTACATGGCCATTTTATGACAATAACTTTCTTTAGATCAAAACAGATCTATTTAAACAATAACAGACATTACAACTTTTTTGTTAGTTTGTTACAAATAAAATACCAAATTCTCTGTATCCTATGATCTCTCTAGGAAACTTTCAGGTGGACAGCCTTTATCTAAAACATTTTTCAAAGAGTCAACAACATAGAGACCAAGTCTGTCTGTCTTGATTTGGTTATCTCCATGATTCATCTGACATTTATGCATGCTGCAGTACTAGACACATTGACTACACTTTTATATTTTCCCAAATCCTTTATTCTAAGAAAATGGGGTGCAATGTTGTCAGTACAACTGATAATTTCAGAAAAAAACACAGGACTAGTGATTTGTATTCAAAAACTTCTTTTTTATTGTTATCATTTCAGAAGGCATTAAACAATTGATATTGTTGACCTACACTCATTTACATTTTTAAGGACTTTGGACATCTTCCAATCTGCAAGCTTGCTAATAGAAAAAAAACCAAACTGTTTTCTTGAGGGGAAGTACCTATTCTTCAAAGTATGATTTCCATGTATAAGAATAATACATATCTTAAATTAGCAGTTATGCTTTCTTCAGATTTCTCAAATAGAACTCAACTATCAGTTGAATCAGTTATAGTCTCTACATTGATATTAAACACCACAGAAAAATCTCCACATTCAGATAAAAAAAAAATAATTAAGGGGTAAGTATCAACTAAGTATTTAATCAGCAGCATGTTATTCTTGGGACTAATACTTAACACGAATTTTGAAATTAATCTAACAGATTCACTATTAAACTTTATTAAATACCAAAGAAAATTATACATGTTTATACACCCTTGCCATTTTTTTCCCCAAATCACACACTTGGAATGAGATGTTCATACTTAGGTCATTCTCTCTGCCAATGCCTACAAATTTACTGTATCCCAACAAACAATATGCACTTCACTTGTTTACTGTCTCAAAGTCGCCATCCACCAGTATGTAGTTACTATGTACATTCAGAAAGAAAAATTCCAAGATAAGGCATGACTAGCAATGACAAGAAATACCAAGGGTTAACAATGCCAAGCCATAAGCTACACTCTGATGCAATAAGAGTGATTTTTATGCAAGAAAAATTTTCTGGTACCCTCTGTAAAATTTGAGTGAACAACTGCTAAAGATAACTCCAGGGTTTAGTGAAGAGCGTTCTTTTGAAAATCATTTGAATGTGATTCATTTGTTAGTAATTGGCCATAACTGGTACCCTGTGAAGCATTCTCCTGTAGAGCTATGCCTTCATCTGTATTTTTGTCTTAAAAAAGGGAAACAGCAAATCTATAAAGCTTATAACTGAGGCAAAAGCCAGGGCCCTTTATAACAGCATATTGCTTTATCAGAAATCATATTAAGTACTTAAGCTACTACTGTAACATCCTCCTAAAATTCATGAAACCACAGAAGTATTCTACTTGCATTGATTTAGAACCCTTCACAAATTATATTTTAGCTCAAATTTTGAAATAGTTTTGCTGCAAGTTTTCTTTCTAATCCATTTCTTCTTTGAGAAGGACAATCAGGGAATCATAGAATGGTTTGGGTTGAAAGGGACTTTAAACATCATCTAGTTCCAACCTGCCTGCTATGGGCAGGAACACCTTCCACTAGACCAGGTTGTTCAAATCTGAGAGCCAATCATGTACAAACAAAACCTGAATTACTACGAATAAATGAACATTCACCACTGGAAGATTTCTTTTGACTTTGTATTTCTAGAAACGTTGATTATTCACAAATAACATTAGCAGATGGACCTGGAACTACTGCTTAACCACAGTTACAAAAAGCAGTACAGAAAGAAAAGGAATATAAATTATATTAAATGGCAAAATTCTTACTGCTGTATCAGGAAGTGGTACTCCAGTGTTCATTGAGGATTAGGAAACACAGAGTGGTATTCTCAAAAGATATACTACATAGTCTGAAATACCTGTTGGCAATACCTGCCTCAATCAGGAAATGTTGTTCAAGGTAGAATATTGGATAAGAATTAAGCCTTAATGGGAGGATAATCATGGGAGGATAAAGTAACAAAAGGGACTAGGAGAAGCATGCAGCAGTGCTATCATCTCTTTCAATTTTTTCATAATTGTGAGGGGATACCTGATGCATTTATCCCAATGCCTACTGCTATGTGGTCACATGACACAAAGAACACTATGCCTAACCAACCTGATTGCTTTCTACGATGGGATCACTACCTGGACCACTACCCAGGAAGAGCAGTAGATGTCCACCTGGACTTCAGAAGGCCTTTGACATTGTCTCTAATAATATCCTCATAGGCAAGCTCAGAAAGCATGGATGGTGAAATGGATTGAGAACTGCATGAACAGCAGATTCCAGAGAGATGTGTTTGTTGCACAGGGGCCAGTTGGAGGCCTGTCACTAGTGGTGTCCCTCAAGATTCGATACTGGCCCAGTGTTAATGGGCCCAGTGACTTGGATGAAGGGCCAGATGCCTCCTCAGCAAGGTCACTGATGACACAAAGCTGGGAGGAGTGGCCAATACCCCAGAGGGCTGTGCAGCCCTTCAGGATCTCAACAGATTGGAGAGGTGGGCAGGGAGGAACTGTCTGAAATTCAACAAAGGCAAATGCAGGGTCCTGCACCTGGGGAGGAATAACCCCAGGCACCAGCACAGGCTGGGGACTGCCCTGCTGGAAAGCAGCTCTGCAGAAAAGCACCTGGGGGTCCTGGTGGACAACAAGCTGTCCATGAGCCAGCAGTGTGTCCTTGTGGCCAACAGGCCCAATGGTATCCTGGGGTGCATTAGGAAGAGCATTCCCAGCAGGTCGTGGAGGAGATCCTGCCCCTCTACTCAGCCCTGGTGACGCTACATCTGGAGTGCTGTGTCCAGTTCTGGGCTCATCTGGACCAAAGAGACATGCAACTCCTGGACAGAGTTCAGTGGAGGACTAAGAAGATAAATAGAGAACAGGAGTGTCTCTCATACAGAAAAGGCTGAGGGAGCTGGGCCTGTTCAGCCTCAAGAAGAGACAACTGAGGGGGCACCTCATCAATATAAGTATGTGAAGGGAGGGAGGACGGAGCCAGGTTCTTCTCAATGGTGCCAAACAATAAGACAAGAAGCCATGAGCAGAAACTGATGCACTGGAAGTTCCACATGAACATGAGGAAGATCTTCCTTACTGCGCAGGTGACAAGGCACAGGAACAGGTTGCCCAGAGAAATTGTAGAGTCTCCCTTACTGGGGATATTCAAGAACTGTCTGAATGTAATCCTGTGCAATGTGCTTTGAAATTACTCTGCTTGAGCATGGAGGTGGGACCAGATGACACACTGTGGTCCCTTCCAACCTGATCCATTTTGTGATTCTGTGACTTCAAATGACACCATAGCACATGTTGGAAACGAAAAATCATGAAGGAGCAGGCCAACTACTCTTTTTTCTTTTTCTTTCCCCATTTGTTTCTTTAAACTTAAGAATGAATCTGGAGATCACTTGTGGAGTTTGAGTTGGCTCCCTCCCAAGCCCAACTGCTGGCCACATGGATTTCCCCCTCTCCCCAAGAGAGAAGGGAAAAAAAATACCAAAAGGACAATTGTATTAAAGATAAATATACATATATTCACATATATTACAATTATATACAATCAAACACTATGAGTCTACAGAACAAA
>JAWWEE010000085.1:35225759-35237178 GCA_035221455.1 Xenops minutus
ATCTTCAATTAAATTGTAACTCTGACTCATAATCTCTCTAGTAGTGGGTCCATTTCTTCTGCTGGTTTACCTTCAAATCAGCACAACCAGTATGATAACCTCTCTAAAGAAAGTGACACCTGACCTCACTCAAAGGTTCTCTGGTACCCTACGCTCTACATGACCTAATTGTAATGGCAATCACTTTGATACAATACTCCTTTGAACAACCTCATAATAATAGGATTTATTAATGTGCATGATTCATTTACATGTTGTTTCATAAATCAATACATCCATCTTGTTAATACTAATCTTTGCGGAGACAAGTTTTTTAGGCTAATAATGTTCCTCACTGTAGTGCATGAGTGCAGGTTGATTTCTGATTGCAAGTCATTGCTCTCTCAGGCCTTGAAGAATGTTTCCTAAAAGGCAGAAATCTTTTATTTAGAGACCTTGCCAGAGCTATCAACAAAGATGGTGTTTCTCTGGCATTGTTAGGGAATCAAAGTAAGAGTGACTGCACAACTGAAACTACTGGTAACACAGTTAAGCCTTCCTCCTTTAGATTATAAACCAGGCTATGTAGCAGTAGCTGCAAATTTGGCTTATGACAAAAAGTAAATTACACAGTGCTGGGCTCACTGTTGCTGTAGCAAGAATGGCACCATTAACTGTGACAGAAGTTATTTTGTCCCAACTACAGCATATTACTGCCATGATGATAAAGAGTGAAATTCCTTACTTTGTACTACTACTGGAAGTTATGTACCATTATTCTGTTTGACAATAGAGAACTATTCATCTCTCCACTACTGGAAGCTTTCCTGGAAGTACTGAGTAAACTCACACGCAAATAAAGAAAATGAAAAGTTCATGATCAGAGTTACTACAAAAGTGTGTGAAAAGTAAAACTGAAGTGGACTTCCTTCACACTATTTGCACTGTGTCTGTATATGTGAATGCAGCTAGATTCCCTGACTGGACTGCATCAACTTTTTATGATCAACCACACAGTACACTTATAGACACTTCTGGTATTAGAAATGAGTTTTAATTCTATATATGATACTATGGAATTAAATGTCTCCTCTGTGATTAAAGTTGTCTTCATTTTTCCAAATATCTTTTAAGAATAAGGTAGTAACCATCATTCTACACACTTTCTTAAAATTAGGGTTAATCTATTCTATCTTATTTTAACTGCTCCTATTTTGATGCTCCCAAACAGAATAGGAAAACAAATTACCACTTACCTCATATTAGAATGGCTTTTAATATCTGCCAATTATCAAGTCTGCATGACATGTCTTATTATAGGTCTGACTTTTCAAGTGCTTATAATTTTGCCAAACTTTAACCATCTGGAGTGGAATTTTATCCTCAAGGTATTTTTTCTTCCTTCTCAGATGAAGTGTTTCAGAAATGTCCAAGAGAACAGTCAGAGGATAATGCACAGGTTTTAAGCTTTGTTGCCATTTCTTTAAAATGTTCTAGTGACCTTACACTTTGAAGCAAAGACTTGTGAATGGCCAGGGTAATCATAAATAAATTCTGTATCAGATCATAAAACAAGTGATAGTTTGTTCTTTGTTTCAAGTAATTCAGTGAAGGCAGAAAGAAAATATGAGTTAGAAATCACATGCCACCACAGTGCTACAATATTAACAAACTGGTTTATACTAATGTGATTAAATAATCTCACTTCTTTATGTACTCCTGTTGTTTTTCCCTGGCTAGAGACCCAGAGGCTGGAGAACAACTTTTCCCTAAATAAAGAAACAGTTATTCTGCAGTTTCCAGGATTTTACTGACATTTGGCTAAACTGAAAAAGCCTTTGAAAAATGAGTTCACACATGTTTGCTAAGGATTTGCTAGCCCCTAATAATTAACTTCCCTAATGACTCTTTTCTCCTCTCACCATAGTCCTGACTGAAGCAAATGATTTTAATCACAACTACAACTTTGGGCTGCTGTTGCTGGGCAGATCAAATCTGGATACAAACTGTGAATTTGAGATCAAGGATAAAAATTCTTTGCACTATTGATGGCTGTACCACATCTAAGTCAAAGGGAAAACGAAGAGTGAGGACCCAAAAACTGAGAAGTAGATTGAAAGAACTAACTGGAAATGAAGGCTACTTAAAGCAGTAACTAGATATATTTGGGTTTAGAAGACTGGTTATTTCATGCCAAAGAATGGTTTATTATTATTACTCCAGTTTTTGTCTTGAGCAATGTCCAGCAAGTTTCTACTCTTGAACTGTTTTGGGACATCAGGCAAGTACCTCTCTCTGATCACACATGTTGATATCAAACCAAGAACACTCAAAAGACAAATTATATCTTCATATGAAAATCTCAAATCTAGATATTTCAAGTACTCTACAACCAGTAGATACTTTAATTTAAATTCTCTAACTGAAATATAAATGAGGTGCATAAAAGCAATGGAGATTTCATGACTGAAAGTGATACATCTAAATGGATATTTATTTGGCAACAAATAAACTCAGACTGCACTTACATCCAATTCCTTGCAGAAATTATCCACTCCAACTATCCCTATCAAATATGCAGTTTGTAAATTACATAACTAAATAGCAAATGTTAATTTATCACTTCTGAAATTTATCCCTCTTGTTTATTTGGAATGTCCCCACCCCTCACCCTCTCCCCCCCACCCTATTTAAATTCCTAGCTTTTATTTAACAAAATCAACAAATTTTTTAATCCTTTTGTTGGTGACAAGCCCAGAACGCACCTTCAAAGATGATAACTTCCTACCAAGAGTAGGAAAGGCTCCCCACCAGTATGTTCTATTATCAGACAGCAATCATTGGCCAGACAGCTTAACAGTTTGAGCCCCAGGGACAGAGCCACTGACTAGCTTCAGTCAAAAGTAGAATTTTTTGCCTATTATAACAGACCGAACTACATGAAAATTGAAGTCTGTAAACAATTCAATTCCCAAGATATTCTTATTTCAATATGAAACTGAACACCTTTAACTCTGTGAGGAGTACCAGCAACAATATCACTCCATTCATTATTTTCAAAGTTCATTCAAAGCACTTAGTAAGTGGATTCTCTCATGGAAAGAAAATGGGAAGATTTTTTTTTTAAATCCTTCTCAAAGATTCCAGGCTTGCTTTACTCATTTATTGCTAACTCAGCTCAAATGAAGAAAAACTACTATTAAAAAATTTACTGAGCATGCAATCAAAATGAAGAAAAAAAGCAAACTGATTAATGTTTCACATCTGAAGTAATTTCCTTGCACCTGCAGCTCCCATCTAGGAAAATTACTACCCACACTACTGAAAACAAGACTAGTATTCATAACATGGGCAATTTTTCACTGTTTTTACTTTCCATCATCTCCACAATTCCTAAAGCTGGAAACTTTTACAATTATTTTGGACAAGGTGAAAGTACAGCACTATAATGTTTAAACTTACAATTTTCACCTCTACTTATTTTAAATTTTTTATTATTTAAACACTGACAACATGTTTGTTCAAGAAGAAACTTGAACAAGAAACTTTGTACTAACTTGATTTTATTGCTTCTGTATTTGCAATTCCTCCTGTCATTCCTTATCTATACCAGACACCTATATAAACACAATCTTTCAGATTCCTTGCAAAGATAGTTAACACATGGTATATAGCCTTATCCCCAAAAAACAGGACGATGTTGAAGCATCATTTTTATGATTTTGGACACATAATGTAGATAAGACTCACACGGTCACTGGTATTGCCCACACTATGCCAAGTGTAACTGCTCGGGGTCCCAATAACACAGCACAGGAAACAGCTGCATTAATGTTAACTCCCCTAACACCCTAATATTCCTCCACAGGGCAAAACCATTGTGTTAGAGCCACGATGCCTAGCTTTTGGGTGACTTCACATATGAAAGAATCCACAAGCCTGTGAGCTATTTGTAAGATACATGGGCATACATCTCACCCCATGAGATTCAAACAGCAAGCATGCAAGCAAAGAATCACTGTGGCTGGAAGAAATAGCAAGTGTTAGATTCCAGTCCTGCAAAATCAGAGGCCTTAAGTCTGTGTTGCAAGAAGTCATTTATCACCGTCCACATTATCCTCAAAGATTTCAACCATAAGTCCGGAGAAGAGAGAGCAATAAAGAAACTGGTTTCAGAAATTCACTCATACCCCTTTTCTCCTCTCTCGTCCTCTATGTCTCAACACACTGTTCTTCTACCAATGCTAAATATTTCTTTTGTCATAGGTTTTGTTCCAGTGCAAGCTGGATTCATCACCAGTGACAGGATACCTGGAAATTCAGGTTCACAGAACTATGTGATTTCCTAAATCAAAACAAAACTAGAGCAAATAGTTACAGGACTTTATATTATCAGGTACTAGCAAGGTGTCTGACTTATGTATCAGTTTGAAAAAATTGTTCTGCCCTCTAGCAGGTAGGAATTTCATCTATACTGACAAATGACAATTGTCTCTCTCTTCACACCACAACCAGAAGTGAAGATTTAGATAGTCAATCCAAATGTTTGGGTCATTTGTTTTTTCAAAAGGTGAGGCACAACCCCAAGTACAATACCTGAGAAAGGATGAGCTGCCCATGGAACTTATGGACAAATTTTCGTAAAGATGCAAGGTACGAGGCCTCTCCTATTATCCTTGCCAAAGACCGCAATAGAAAATAACCCTGAAAGAAATTAAGGCAGAAACAAATAGGAAGCTATGAATTTGCTGATGTCTAGAAAACAGAAGTCTTTATCACATTCATAAAGGAATTTCAATAAAAATCAGCTGACAACACTGACCTTCAAATAATGAACCTGCATAAAGATTTTTTCTGCTTTAAGACCATATTTGACCACAGATGCTCCTGACTCACTCAGTTCTCCTGTGCTCTCCTTTTTGGGCCTAAAATGGAAACACTCTAATAAGTAAGTAAAGAAGTAACTCATACATTACATGTTCTAATAGTTGAAAGTGAATGGCATAGTAACTTTAGACACCTGTGACCAGTTCAGCCTTTTTCTTTACCCTGAATATATAATTTGACTTAGTCAAACAAATGAATTTCCTACTAAATTAAATTCATCACTAGGCTGGTGTACTCTTTTCACAGCCAGCATGACATCAGGTTGCATGCTATTCTCCAGTGCAGACAAGTTATGAACAAAGAGAAACAAACAAACAAGACATTTTAAGCTGAAGGGAAGGGGACAGTAGTGAAGTCATTATGTTCAACTAGAGATTTCTATTTATATACCTGAACAGTGGCTTAATAGCTTACATGACTATACTTTAAGACTAACCTCTTCCATCTGTATGCAATACACTAACGAATAAAGTGTTTTGTTTTGCATTTTGGCATTTGGGGTTGGAAGAAAAGTTGTTTTAAAAGAGGAAATCTTTCAAACACAAGTTTAGGGTTTACAGATAATAACATCTACAACAAATGTACTTCTTTACTGCTTGATTTTAAAATGCAATACAGCATCTGGTATTCCACAAATCTGCAGCAGTAAAGTGTGGAGGACTCTAGGCTCTGAAGAGCACAGACTGAAACTAAAGAGAAGCTATGCAAACATTTTTTCTTAATTTGTAAGAAGTGTCTTTGCAGGCATAGGACTGAAGAGCCCTCTAGCTTTTTCCTTTCATTCAGAAAATATCCCAGCAAACTGGAGTCTAAGAACAGATGCTTGTCTTAGGAGCTTAACCCTGTGACTGAAGCAACCTCTCCAATTCTAAATGTGGATTTTGAAACAGCCAGTCTTGGAAAACTTGGAAACCTTTCCCTTTATTTCTACAGAGGAAATACAGGCAGTGCAGGATTCTTCACACCATACCAGTCATGCAATTTTCAAGAGCTCTGTGATCAGATTTTTTAAATATCTATGTCTCCTGGTAAGAAGTAACAAACAGTTATCATTTACTTTTAATATCCTGTATAAAAACAAAAGTTTGATCCAGCCCAAGCCTCGCTGCAGACTCAAAACCCAGCACAAGGGCCAGGACTGAAATTTTCTCTCTTATATACCATTTCTGGAAAGCACAGGGACATATTTTCAGACAGATAAAGAAAATTAAAAAAAAAACACATACAAAGAGAGAATCTATTCAAGTCCACACTACAAAAATAGTAGATAGTGTTTATATCTGACTGAAACCAATAGACAGTCCGTAAATTCAACCACAAGAAATTAGAGGCATCAAAGAAGAAGAGCTGACATCATGTCCCTCTTCTAAAATGTTTATTAGAGGCATAATTTTTCAAATTAGAAATTATTTGTCACTCTTTTTTATTAGCATTAAGAATATCACTTTGCAAAAGGTAAGCAGAATGCTTGCTACAGAGACTTATGTCTACTAACTGAGGGAGTCAAGAGAAAGCTTCATCTTTAATTTTAAAAGAAATACATTGTTCCTGAGTTTCAATCTACAAAGAATTTTGGTCGTTAGAAAGATTATTTTTAAAATTTGTGTAACACAACATTTTATTAAAAATAACAGCTATATAAATAACATAAAAGACAACAAATGTGATTCTATAGTGTTGAAAATGGAAAACATGCATCCAGATAAGCCTCATAGCACAAGAACCAATATTTTTTAAAAAATTATCTAAAACAAACAAAAACCACAGCATCTGTCAATCAGTAGTTGTGTTGGCAGCAGCTGTATGACAGCTAGTGATAAAGTTTGCATTTGTATTTACACCTATCATCGAATTGCACACTTACAAATGTGTAACTTCACTGACTCTACTTACACATAGGATACACAATTCATCCATAAAGTAAACCAGATCAATGAAAGGGTAGTTACACAGTTGATGATACACTTTCGGATTACATGAGGCCATGGAGAGGAATTTCTATATTAGTGAACATATCTAGTGCCCAAATATAAAAGGCTTTTAGGTCCTACTGGGCTACCACAAAAAGAAGGGAAGACATTAAATGAATGAAATGGCAACAGTCTTCCAAAAAGATTTAAAAGCTGATGATACAGAAGCCAGGTATCAATTTGTTCATCACTTCCATTTGGTGAAAGAAAAGAAGAAATCTACACAGTTTGAAATAAACACTACAATTTTCAGCTGTTAACACTAAGCTTAGCAGTCTTATTGAGACACTAAGACAGCTTGTCTCTCTTATGAGAACTTTTTTATTGGAGCTTTCTAAGAATACATTAGGAAAAACCTACTTAGGATGGTCTGTGTGTATGGCCTGTATTTCAGAGTAGAAGAATGGTCTACGTAACCTCTTGAAATTTGTCCCTGTACTTCCATGATTTGGTCAGTGTTGGCCTAATTTGAAATAGGATTAGTAAACTTGTTTTTCTTGGTCAAAGACATGGGGAGACAAGCAGTAGAGACTCAGTGGATCTTGAGTTAGGTGGACATTTGAGATCAAAGTCTATGGCAACTTCCCAAGACACCAATCAGCCCAGATTATTAATCACTAGTAAAGCAAGCTACCTAAAAAATAGCCCTGAGCATAGCACCTGGTACCTAAAGACCAAAATCTATTTTCAATATCATTATTAGTAATTTCTAAAGACAAAGTAGATTTACATAGTGCATTATTCTTTTTCCTTGTTTTTCAAAGCTTCATTCAGGTTGGCAGTTATATGCCATATTACTGTATGTACTTGTCTTCAGCCACAGAAAATTAATCTGTTACACCTTTCAACAGCAAGTTTTTTTCAGGAAATAACTTTTTTTCCCCCTGAATAGTGGCTCTTGTAAACTTCTTAGAGACATCTCATATCAAACTAAATCCCATGGTTTCTGAAAGCTTTCTATAACAAAGGGTGAAGCAGTTGCATTATAGTCAAGATAAACAGCTTAGTCAATTTAATTTGAATTTTCTTTTTTCATTAGAAGGAAGTAAGGAAATGCAGTGGATTTAATCAGATGATTTGGATGCATATCTTTTGAAGGGAGAAAATGTGGAAAACAGGAGAGAGCAAAAGCACACGCAAAGATAATGCTGTCATATTGTTACCTTAAAACTTGCAGCTCTTCTTCAGAGTTCTGCACCTCATCTCTGAGACGGCGCCAGCGAAGTAAAGCTTTCAGTTCCTGTTGCCCTTTTACTTCATCATGTGGGAGCTGTTCAGTATACAAAAAAACACAGGTCACTGATTGCTCTTTCCCAATAGACAATAATAATTTTCAAAACCAGAAACTTGTTTAGTTTCTCTTTAATATTTAGAAGATGCATGAAACAGTACCAATATTCATGACAAAATAAAAGGAAAAAATAAAAAGAGCCAAAAAATAATGGTTCCTGCTATGAGAGTTAGTAGCAGCACAGAGGAAAACAAAACCCTCACTCTGCACATCAAATCGAGAGTCATTTAAATAGTTCTGACTTAGGAGAGAGATGAACATGTTGTTTTCCCTTTTGTGACTGGCTATAAATTATCTGAATAGAAACAGTATAGATACCTGACACAGAGAGTTTTGTTGCATCTTCACTCTTCCCAGCTTGAAAGCAAAGAGCTGCATTGTGTTCTGACTTCATTCCTGTTTCTTACTATTCCTGCTGCACTTGTGAAAGTTGTTGCATTTTCCCCCATTTATATATTAACGGAGATCCATACTTATGAAATAAACACCAGATTGTCAGCTGACAAATAACTACTAATTTACATTTCTCTGTTATAAGAATATATGTGAGATGTGGGAAAGAAAAACCAGCTAGTATTACCCTGCATTACATTCAGTCACAACTGAAATGACTGTCATGCACTATGGAATATACTCATAATCCTAAAACTGTATGACTGAATAGCTTCAAAACTACTCAATAACATTAAAAAGGTATCCCTCACACATTAACAAGGGGACTAATCACAGTTTTGTTGCTTACTCCTTTCCATTCAGCTGCAGGGAAGGTGTCTCCTACAATCAAAATCCTTTCAAGTGATCCACAAAAGGAAGGAATTACTGTTGACAGCTCACAGCAGCATAGCAATGCTCAATGCAAGGGCACAAATCAGTTTTGGAACCAAAAGGGAAAAGCCAAGTGTTTGGACAGCCTCTCTTTCTTGTTCTGGAAATACAGTAAGTGATAAGCAATTCTGGTTCATTTGGTACTATAAACATGCCTAATACTTAATAAAATGGAGGTTTAGAAGAGTGTATTATGTTAGTTCCCAGTTTGGCTTGTCCTTCCTCAGATGGAGGCCTGCATACCTCAGGGGCAGAACCTGACATAGGCACAGGAAGAAATGACTGACACACAAAATGCTTGAAGTAGCAGAGGTACTACAGAAGTAAGAATTGCATCAGAAAAACACTTTACAAGCTGACATGCAACTTATGAGCTTTACACCTTAAGGCAGGTGGTGATTTCTAAGCCTCTGACATGACAGTAACCCTTACTGGGCAGTATAAAAGGAAAAAGAATGTAAGTTACAGTGCTCTTTTTAAAATTATCTTCCATTTTGCTTTGAGGTACATTGCTTTGCCATCCATTGGATAAACGCAGAAAATTTTCATTAGGTACCTGGAATATTACAATAATTAGTAAGACTGTGTTGATGGTTCCAATTTCAGGAACACAATACAAGTGAAAAGAATGCAGAGCAATTGTTTGATAACTGAATTTTTATAACTGAGTAGGACATTTGTGGGAAGGTAATCATGGACAAACAGATGTTTGTCACTCTCATTTGCACTGATCTCTACCACTGTAAAGATATGTGTTCAATGTGGATCACTTTTTTCTTTAAATCAAGTTAGCATATAAATTCCAATATTATTTTAAAATACTTTTCTTCATAACACTGGAGTTTTAATTTATATCTAATTCACACCATGTATATAATTTTGATTTCCATAGTAATTCAATTTTGAAGAAATGTATCATCACCTTACCTGTTGTGCCCTAGCCCAAAATATATCTTCTAAAAAAGTGGCAAACCCTTCACTTATCCACTCTTCAGTCCAATCACGTGCACCAATGGCCAGTCCAAACCAAGCATGAGCAATTTCATGGCATAGACGTGTTCCACAGAGATGGCTCCCTCCTGGTAGTACACTCTGTGACAGGAAGATGATGTGTGGGCTGCACAAGAGAAATGAGTGACAGAATACATTATTGACCTCTTACAACATGTGTTGCATGGCCAGCAAAATAATGGAATCAAAGAATGGCCTTGATTGGAAGGGATCTTAAAGATCATTTAGTTACAACCTCCCTGCTGTGGGCAGGGACACCTTTCACCAGATCAGGTTGCTCAGAGCCCCAACTTGGCTTTGAACACACTCAGTGCTCTGGCATCCGCAGCTTCTCCGGGAAACCTGTTCTAGTGTCTCACCACCCTCACAGGGAAGAATTTTTTCCTAATATCTAACCTAAATCTACCTCTTTTCAGTTTGAAACCGTTCTCCCTTGTCCTGTCACTACATGCTCTTGTAAAAAGTCCCTCTCCAGCTTCTTGTAGGCTCCCTTCAAGTAGGCTTTATTAGCCTGTAAGCTTCTTATTAGTATATGCATGCTAGGTCATGACTAATAATTCACAGCTCAGGCGGTTTTACCGATTAAGTCATGAGTTGGCAGAGAATCAGACTAAAATTCCACAAGCGGTTGTATTGTATTCAACCACCAAACAGCTATTACCTGTAAGAAGTAACTTAAACCAAAGTTTTATACCTTTTAAAGTACAAGACTGATTTATTTCTATAGAAGCATTTATATATAAGCCAGGATAGTAAAAGATGAGCAGGTGTGAATATAGGCAACACGTACTTATTGTTAAATGATCAAAGGTGGAAATAAATAAAGCAGAAACATTTATGAAAGAAAACAAATCACTATCCAAAAGTAACAAGAGTTACGTAAAGCACATTTGCTTGTCAAAACTGAAAACAAGCTAAGAAGATACTATCTCATGATAACCCACATGCAAATACAGAGGAAGAAGAACATATTTACCACAACCACAGAAGTGAGAAGCAGTAAAATGTGCTTTTCACAAAATCAGGAGAACCAGCCAATCTGCATGTACTCTGCTTTGGACTCAAGTAGTAAAAAAAGAATTTGGTGGTGGGGAAACTGTTATGAATGATCACTCTGCTATTGAAAACACACTGAATTGCAAGTTACTGCAGTTCCATGTTCTACTGTAAGGCAATTTCTACTATGCTTATAGACATTACAGACCTTAACATCTCAAAAGCTATACAATTTTTGAAACTAAGTACATCTAGGAAATAAAAGTAGCAGAATTAAGCCCTCTGACTAATGCACAAGCGGTTGTCAGGGCACCATGTCACAGACGGAGTAGCAAGGGCACAAACCAAGACGATCATCCAATATAAGTATTCCTGCAATAACCTGTAGGAGGGGAGTCCAGCGAACACCAGGATTTTCATGAGTGGATTGAGCTGTCAGCAAAATGAGAAGAACACCTGC
>JAWWEE010000085.1:35237278-35283861 GCA_035221455.1 Xenops minutus
GAACCCTATAAAAGTCTCATGTTCCCTTAATAAAGTGTTCCACTCCTGTTTCACCTTCCGTGAGTGTGGACCGTATCACTGTATCCCGACGATAACCCCCAGTGTAAAATCTGCTTTTCAACTCTTTTCTCATTTCCAGTCAGTTAGGAAGGAAATAAAGCCCAATGGTAATACCTTCAAGACCACAGGTCTATAAAACTTAGTTTTAAAGCATGAGAGGAGAGTGAATGGCTTTAAGATATTTCCAAGAGTCAAATATTATTTGTCAACATTCCAAAAAGCTTCCCTACCCACTCTACCCTTCCGTTGGAAATGTTAAAACACCCACAGTTTTCTTGCAACCAATTGAATATCTGGAACTGAGACCATAAAATATGATACACATACATACTCAATAACCATCTCCTTGTAAAAAACCCCAGTAGTTACTCAGATAAACAAGTTAATACATTTCAATCAGACAACATTGTAAGAAACAATGTAATAAATTCAAGAACTAAATCAAGGAATCAAGTAACACAGACCAGAGAAAGGAAAAACAGCAGCTCTTCAAATCTTTGCCAAAACCAATTCTGATTAAGAGAAAGAAGAGAGGGAGAGATGGGGGGAAAGTGTGAACACAGAAGCTGCAGAACATGATAAATCTTTTATTATAAAGCCCCCGATGAGAAAAATAACCACAGCTCTGAGGGTATTACTTTGGTCAGTTGTAAGTAAATGACCCCTAACTGTGGCATGTGTGCAGTGCTACAAAGAAAAACTGCAGAAACAGACCAAGTAAATAACATTCCAGACATACTGCTGGCAACATTTTGGCCATTTGGTTAAGGAAGACAAAAGTAACTTCATGCCTTATAAACAGGCTCACAGAACAGTCTGCATTTTAAGTCTACTGTAGGCAAATATACAATAAAAGTAAAGGTTGTATTTCCTGCTTTTTCCAGTGACTTAAAAAACAGAAATGCCATATTTGGACAATATTCTCCTTTTTAGAAGGCGTACAAATCAATTCAGTGAAAAAAATGTACAGGAGTAAAATTTTGGCCAAAGAAAATGAGTGCAACTTCCTATAAGGCCAAAAATAAGATTACGTGCTGCAGCAGAATTTAATTTTGGAGTCTGAGTACAGCCAGCAACTTCCTTTCCTGAGAACACCTTAAATGATTCCTTTTATTTTGTTTGCCCTTAACAAACAGCTCTATCTCCAATTCAGAGCAGTGCAAAGTTCCCATTTATCTTAAGAGTAATTTTATCAAACACTGAGCATGTCTCTGGAACACATCCAGCACCTATTAGTTTAGGGAGAAGTTGAGTCTATGTATTTCTTTAAAACACAGATTCTCTATTTTCAGTGTATGTTTGAACTGCAGAAACTCTGCTCTATCTCTACTGATACCAACCAAATCTACATTTTTAACATTATATAGGATGTGCAATGTTCATAGTCTCACAGAATGGCTTGAGTTAGAAAGGACCTTAAAGATCATTTAGTTCCAACACCTCTGTAAGGGGCAAAAACACCTTTGACTAGACCAGGTTGCTCAGAGCCCCATCCTACCCCACCGTAAACACTCACAGGGGTCTACAGCTTTTCTGGGAAACCCATTCCAGTGCTTCACCACTCTCAAAGGAAGGAGTTTTTGTGTAACACCTAATGTAAACCCACACTCTTTCAGTTTGAATGCATTCCCACTCTGTCACTATGTGCTCTTGTAAAAATTCCCTCTACATCTATCTTGTAGGCTCCTTCAGGTACTGGAAGGCTGCAATTAGGTCACCCTGAAGCCTTCTTTTCTCCAGGCTGAACAAACGCAATTTTCTTGGCCTTTTCTCATAGGGCAGGTGCTTCATCCTTCTAATCATCTTGGTGACCTTCTGGACTCAATCGAACAGGTCAATGTCCTTTCTGTGTTGGGGAAATGTTATGAATATTATTAATTCCACATTGGTACTAGCAGTGTTGTTCCTAAAACACTCAGTAATGCAAGAGAGTGTCTAAGTGGAAAACAAGGTTAATTGGAATGGTAACTAAATTGCAATGCCTTTTCTTTTTTTTTTAAACTGGAAGAGAAATTTGGCCCTCTTACAATTTGTTTGATTTACTAGGAACAAATTATAAAGCTTAATATCCTTTTCTTTGATTTGAATTGAAAGGGAAAGAAATCTATTCATACATTAAGAATGGACAAAGGTTCACCTCAGAAATTACATGAAGACCTGATGAGGTCTGTGCAGTTTATAAATGCCTCCAGCAAGTCCAAGTTTCTAAAGCAGGCCAGAACAGGCTAGCTGAATGTGGTAAGAAAGATGTGAAACCTCTCTTAGTTAACAAATAACAGTCCCACCAGTCCTTCCCAGGAAGCTGGACAAGTTGCCAATGGCTCTTACAGAAAAAGAAGTTAATGACTTTTTCAATAAGTATACACTTGGTTATACTTCCCAAGCAAAAGAGTATTATTCTGACCAGAATCACACACTCATAACTTAGATAATATCATCATTCAACTGGAAGAAGAAGCAAGTCCTCCCTCTCAGTGAAACTGCAGTTAGGGGAAATCTCACAACACCATAACTACACATGAATGTACATAAAGGGAAATCTGAGACCCAAAGGGAAAGAAGTCATTGGTGCGAAAGGCCAAAGAGTCCTGATGTTCCAATCATTCAAATCCATCCATGTAGATATTCTTAAGAGATGGCAAATAAAAGGTTTCCAATGAGTCCTAAAACTATCAACAGTAATCTGACCAGTTGAGAGGCCAAATCTCTGACAGTAATTTTTCAGAACTTTTTCTCTAGACTCATGAATTAGACACAGGTGCTACTTTGCACACAGTCTGCAACAATGGGCTATCTTTGACTGCTCACATATAATCATACGAGATACACAGCACAAACTCTAGCCAAAATGTATGTGGAAGAACATTTAAGCTGGGAAGATGCAGTTCATTTCTAACAGACTTGTTCTATTCTTTTTGAAGTAGAAGTCTTTCCCCCTTAAAACACAGGGATTTGCACATACATTTTCTTATGTATTTACTGAAATAAAAGAGTCAATATCATTATCAGCTATGAAATTGTGCATCTGGAGTCAAAAGCAACACCAAAAATCACAGATAGCAGTTATATGTATTTTTAAAAGAGGTCATATTTTGACAGTACTCCACAAATTGCTTATATTTTCCTATTTAGGAAAAAAATAGATAATACATGGGTAAGACAGTTATTGTACTTCTAGAAAATTCCTTCTTAAACATGTTGAAGGGAGCAGGAAAATATCTAAAATATTTTCATAGGAACACCTTAAAATTAAGATATACATTTCAAGATTACTGAAGTTTGAGAAAGTTAGACAATGAAATGAAAATTCTTTACAAACAGTTTGCACAAACTCACATCAGTTGCCTTCAACCTACATTGTTCTAGTGATACAAAGAACAGTGTTAGCATGATGCTTGCGGTATCTAGATAAAACTTTGAATGTCAGCTTAATTTATCTTTGAGAACACTTGTGCCATTGGAATCTAGACACAGGAACACGCAACAACCACTTTCTTACCTCTGTAATCTCCAGTGGTCTAGTATATGTTACGCACCTGTACTGAGAGAATTACAGACAACCTTTTTAATCTCCTAAGTTTATGTATACCAGAAACTCAAGAGACAAGGATCTGGTGGTTAGAATACTCTGAGCACTGTTACAGGAATAATGGAAAGTTTTTCAAGATTTTCCTACCTACCATCATAGTGGGAAACCAAAAAGTGACAGGAAGTTACAGCTGAAAATCATTCTAGAACAGATGATGAACTTTATAAATCGTGCTGTAACACAGTAGGGTAGGCAACAGGGAACGAAAACTAACCCATGCATTGGAAGAAGGATAGTAATACTTATCAGTAGAGCAATTCAACAGCCAAACTTCACATTTCAGTCAAGTACCTTAAAAATTATCTGGACACCTGAGCAGCAGCTGCTCTATGAACTAGCAATCATTCCAGTCCTGCTTATTTTGGTGCACCAAACTACTGAGGATGTGTGAACAAGGGTGAAACCCTCTCAGGAGAAACTCTATTGCTTGTTCAACAGCAAAACCAGCACTTGGTGTAAAACTGAAGAATTTATACGGTGGAAGAAAAAAGATAACATGAGCTGAAGCTCAAACAGCCACTACATAAACAGCAGGGTTTTTAACAAATCTCAATAATTCTCATTATCTTCAATTCTACATTAACCCTAAATGAACAACCTTGAAAAAAAGACAGTATGTATTTATCATACGGACACTTATCTGTGACACCTTCAAATGTCTTTGGACTTACAGGTCACATATTGATTTGTCCATACATTATTTGCAAAGAAGATTTTATAAATTTTCTTCAAAAACCAAAATAACTTTGGAATTTTATAATGAACAAAAATAAATTAAGCCACACTCAAAATTTTTGCAAGAGTTGACAAATGCAATTTTTTTATACTGTGAGACCTTACTTTGCTATCACAGAAGGTAAGAAAAAAAAAAATGGATGCTTTCCCACTCAGTGCAAGATCACCCTAAAAGAAAACTATCAACCCAACTCATTCCCCATAATTAAATTCTCTTAACATTATGCTCACAAATGAAAAGATATGTGATACCCCTTCATGTAGTATCATGTAGAAGTTTGCATGAATTTTCTAGAAGTTGCAATCACAACTTGTTCTGAGACTTTTACAAAAGCAATAGGTCTTTGAAAGAATCCAGAGTATTTTTAGATTATTTTAATGATAGAAATTAATAAAAGTTAAGGAAAAAACCGAACTACTGAAGAATTTAATTCTTTTAAAATTAGCTCAATGAGAACTAGCCACACACATGGGGATACCATCTACTAACTTCTTTGAATATCATAGGACAGTGAATCATGAAAATGAGATTTATATTTTACACTTCTGTCAGAGGAGATGAAGTACAAAATTCAGAGCTATACTTCTTAAAACAAGATGTATATTTATTTGCCCAACAAAATGCGCACTTAGCAGACAGGAAACATTTTTGCACCAGGCTTACCAAAAAAGTGCCTTATTGTGTTTAATTTTTTCTAAAGTCTGCTCTGTTTTGAAGTTCGAGCTTTCTTCTAGGGCTCCCCTTCTCTGTCATCCATGATCCAAGCAAAATACACAATGTTAAAATGGCAGACTGATTCCAACAGAAGGGTTACAAGAATTTCCCTAGATCTGACTCGAGAATTGGAGCACGCCATGAGATACCAGAGAACCATAGAATCATTTAGTTTAGGGAATGACCTCTAAGGTCAAGTCCAAGCATTAACCTAGCACTGCCAGGTCCACTATTAAACCATGTCCCTAAGTGCCACATCAACATACCTTTTAAATACTTCCAGAGATGGTGACTCCACCACTTCCCTGGGCAGCCTGTTCCAATGCTTGACAACCCTTTCCATGACGAAATTTTTCCTAATATCCAACCTAAACCTTCCCTGGTGCAAGTTGAGGCTATTTCCTCTTGTCCTGCCACTTTTTGCCTGGGAGGAGAGACTAACCCTCACTTGGCTACACCCTCCTTTCAGGTAGTTCTAGAAAGCAATAAGGTACCCCCTGCATCTCCTTTTCTCCTCGCTGAATAACCCCAGCTCCCTCAGCCACTCCTCATCAGACTTGTGCTCAGACCTTTCACCAGCAAAACTGCCCTTCTCTGGACACACTCCAGCACCTCAAGGTCCTTCTCATTGTGAGGAGCCCAGAACTGGACACAGGATTCAAGGTGTGGCCTCTCCAGTGCCACATACAGGGGGATGACCCCTGCCCTGGTCCTGCTGGCCACATTATTTCTGACACAAGCCAGGATGTCATTGGCCTTCTTGACCACCTGGGCACACTGCTGGATCATGTTTAGCTGCTGTCAACCAGCACTCCCAGGTCCTTTTCCAGTGTGAAACTTTCCTGCCTCTCTGCCTCAAACCTGTATTACTGCATGGGATTAATCTTGACAGAAGGGCAGGACCAGGCACTTCACCTTGTTGAACCTTATATACCAGTGGCCTTGACCCATTGATCCAGCCTGTCCAGATCCCTCTGCACAGCCTTCCTACCATCCAGCAGATCAACACTCTCACCCAATGTGGTGTCACCTACAAATGAACAATCTGGTAGAAATACAACTAATTTCTTCAAACAATTGTCTCATACTCTGTCTAACACACGCAGAGAACACAATCTGACAGTGCTAAGACAAGCACCTTTAACTGTGTTTTTACAAAAAAATCACAAAACAAAACAGCTTATCTGCAGCTGACATCCTGCTGCATGGTAATAAATCCCACATGTTTAAAATACTCTGACTTGGGAAGTAAATCAAAGAGGAAACAAAGATTGTTGTATTTTATATGCAGACTTCAGTCACATGTCTCACATTAAAGTATGGTCAGTAAGCTAACCCAATTTTGTAATACACTCATGAGGAGCTAGAGGTGACAAGAACAACTAGCAGTCAAGTAAGAACTGTGAAGCTGAGGAGTTATTCATCAGTTGCCCTCTGATGCTCCCAAGATATCTAACAGCAGCTCTAGCTCACTTCTTTTCATCTGACACATTCTATATCACTATAAGGAATTTGCAGGACATGAATCTTTTTCAGAACTCTCCAGGCAGTTTCCTAATCTCTTACATACGGCCAACAATATCTATTCATTTAGAAACTTCCATAATCCCAGGATTTGTGACAGGCAGTAAAATGCCTGCTATTGTAAAGAGAGACCAGCAAACACAGAAAATTATGGGGTGGGGAAATAGAATTAGATTCAAAACCTCAATCTCCCATCAAGACTATTTTTACAGATTTGTTTGAAACATCCTGCCCCCCAAAAAAACACAAAATAATGCATTCTATTATAAAAATCAATTACACAATACCTGCTAGTAACAAATGGCTACAACATTGCCAAAAATCTTACAGACAGCTTTCCAAGAGAAACACCTTGAGGGACTACAGCTTTGTATTGCATATCACAGAATGAATTTTTCATATTTAACTGATTTATTTAGCCAATTTATGGGTAAGTGAAAATAAAATTACTTCAATAAGTATAAGCACCTGTTTCACTCTTAAAAAAACAAAAAAAAAAACCACCCCAAAAAAACCAAAAAGCAAACAAAAAAGCCAACTCTATAGTTTACCTATCTCAATTTTTAACCTTCACATTTCACTTGCAAATGCTCCTAAAAAGGTATTGATGCTGCTAACATTGAAAATAATTTGTGACACCAATTTCCAGAGTCTTAAATATTCATAGCGTCAAACTGCACTGTTTCATAGCAGACATTTCCAAACAAATCCTACAAGCTATGCAACTCTATTAGGTTATTTCTCTTTTTCTTAAAAACTGGATAGATTGGAAGTCAATCTGGAGTACTTCAGCTAAAGAGCAACAAATAAAGATGAAGAAAATAAAATTATTTCTAGCTCAGGCTGTTCTGTGAAATATCCCATGATTTTTTCATATTGCTTTTTTTTTTTTTTGCTTGATATAAGACAGCTGATGGATCACAACAATGATAAAACATCTCTACTCTTGCTGATAAACGTAGGATTACAGAAGAGGGTCAGAGGCTGAATGAAAAATTTTGTTGTCTAAAGAACCAATGGAAATACCATGTTTCCAGTAATTCCTGTAAGAATTTTATACACAGATACAATTTCAATATTTGATTTATATCCTGAATTTGCTACAATTTCAGATTTTATATAAACTTTTACCCCATTTCCCTGAGTTCTTGAAAATATTAGAGAGCAGTCAAATGAAGAAAATATTTAAAAATCCCAACAATTACGCTATTAACCATGTGAAAATGCTTAATAATAAATAATAGTGTGGAAAGTCTCTATGACCATGCATTTATATTAATTTTTTTCTCATTTAAAACTAATTTAAATTAGGACCACAAAATGAAACTTATGCACTTGCTGAAATAAAAAAGAGAACAGAAAATAGCAATGGATGGGCACTGATCATTGTAATTACTTTAACTGAATATATTATTTTTAAAAGAAGTGAGTAATAGCAACAGACACAGACTCAGGTATCCACATCTCTCATTTTATAACTATGAAATAGTTCTGTGTGATAGTATTTTTGTTTGTTTTCTTCTCATATGCAAAAGGGAAGGCTTCAAAAAGAAGACCCTTGTTTTATATTAGAAATGAGCACATAATTTGTGTCATTGACTTTTCAAACTATTCTTTGTATTTTGATAGAAATTATTAATAGGATGAATAGTCATTAACAACATTCCTCAGTTCCAGTCATTTTGTCACTGATAGATGATATTACTTGATCATGGATGGACTTCATTATTTATAGCTTTCCATCATTGCTATTACTGGATCTGTATTTCCTTTTAGCACATCATGAAGTTTCTGTCAAATATTAATACAGCTGAGAGCCAAAGCACAAATAACCAACTACAATAAATAGTCTGACAGAAAGAACAATATATGTGTGCTTCACCATATTCAGTGAAAATTCACTCAAGCTAGGAGTCCATACATTAGTGGTCTCAAAAGCTGACATGGATGAGACAAAATAAAATAAAGAATGGGTCATTTTTTTCTTCATTGAAAATACAGAAGAAAGCTTTTACCCACAACAAAAAAGCCAAATCAATGAAAAAGGAAGAGTTTGCCTGTTCTTTCAGTTTTTCAGGATTCTTTTCTCTTTGTAAAGTCCTCTGGTATCACTGTTCTAAAAACAAAAAGGAAATTAAATCTGCTTGAAGGCAAAAGTGGTTCTTATTAAATCTCTATGAACTACAGTGAGAGTAGCATCACAAACCAAACCAAACCTAAGGAATTCTCTTGTTTTTTAAGGATTCCTATCACAAGCACTTCATCTGAAGAATGAGCAAACTCCAGATCTATCCCTGAATCATTCAGGAAATCTGAAACATTACTGGAGGAGAGAGTGCTATAAATCCCTGATATTTCTAAGAAAAAATGTAGATTAAAAAAGGTAACGCTCAGATCTTTTTTTAAAAAATATCAGAACTTCTTAGATTATAAAAGTGGCACAGATTCAATTCTTTAAATTTGCAGTTTGTATCTCTTATACTCTTGCTCCTTGTGCCAACTATAAATGTAGGAGCAAACAAGATGAACATAATTATCCAATTCACATGTGATATAATTTTTGCCCATATGCAGTATCACCCATAATTCTTGCTTTTAAGAATTGGTACTTAGAAATATATTTTAAGCAAAATGAAAGGCTTCAGAAAAGAATGGTGCAGAATGGTGCAAATCCAACACTGTCAAATATATTCTGATTTACAACAATCCTCCTAAAATGCATTGTTTCTAATATGTCTTTATCCTATGATTACCCAAATGCACACTCATCTTAAAAATGTTTCAGGCAGTAGAAATTTAACTAATTAGTCCTACTATCACCCATTGCCTGTTTTTCTAATTTTTGTCATGTCTAAATAGCATATACTGATAAAAATAGTGTATTTTCATATTCCTGAATGAGTATCCAATGCTTCTTGATATATTCATTAAGGAGCAAAAAAAAAAAAAAAAAGGGAGAAAAACATAGAAGAATATGAAATGGCTTTAAAACTAATTTCTTAGTTTATTCTGCACAGCAGCTATAGAAGCCTTTCTTTTTTTTCTTATGCGTCAGTCAGTAAGATATCTGTTGTGCTTTTGCACAAAGAACAAAGATGCCTTTATCAATTCTCAGAAGCCTGTAGGACAAACCATTCATGTCACCAAACCCACTAAACACTTTCAGCAAATAATGAAATCTATCAGTGACAAATGTCAACATACTAATTTGTTAAATACAAAACAAAAGGAACATTCAGAAGAGGTGCTTCACTTCCTCTTATATCAGCCCTTCCATTTGTAACAACTTTATGGAAGCCCACAGATCATGCAATATTAAAACAGAAGAGCACTATGATTATTAAAACTAGAACAATCTACCCTCCTTACAATAAATGTTAAGTCCAACAAAACTGTAAACAAAATCTTTTGGAAACATGAAACTCCACCATGCATTCATTTTCATTTGTTTTGGAACATCATTACCAAGTAAAATCTTACACACAGATTCTCTTTCATACACAGTCCCTTTTATTGTGCTGATGGAAAAATAAGATTAAATTACACCATATCCAGTGAAAGAAGAGATTCACTGTGCCTGAGAAATCCTTCAGCATTACATAGGACATCCAGCTATTATTGTTGAATCATATAGTAATGACACAGTTTAGCTTGAAGTAGCTAGTGTGCATGTGAATTACTTCATTCATCACACAAAGACATCTAGCTATTATAAATGAAGCAAGTATCAAGGGCTGCTTTAACTGGAAATAGCTAGCATAACTCAGAACTGTGTTAAACTAACATAGTATTAAGTATCAAGATACTAATGAACTCTGATTCTGTTTCATCTTCTATCAACTCACCTTTTAATACATCTCCAACCAAGATAAGGACTAAACAAATATTTTTCCCGTTGTCCAGGACACAGAATGTCATTACCTGTTCTCCTCAAAGATACCAAAAAGAAGCAAACACCTTTATATTCTATAGACATCTGTTGCATCCAACATTTCTTCTGCAGATTTCCAGTGGTAGCCTGATAACTTGTCCCACTTACAGCGCCCGGACAAGTTTATCACTATGTGGGTTTAACCAAAACTGTGTATTCTACACCCTCTAAGTCATTTCTGATGACCTGTCAATAATGGATCATTTGCAGCAACTGCCCAGGGCACACATGACACCTCAGGCTACAAGCTGGGTGTTAAAGGACCCTGTGAGACGGGAACGTTTCTGTCTTCAGACCAATGACTCAGTTGTGATAACTCCCCTCGGGGAGGCATCAGCACCTTCACACCCAGCCTGAGGGGTCATGTCTGCTAATGGGCCATTAGGGACTGGCACAACAGGCAGCTGCAATGACCTAGACCATCAAAGGTTCCAAAACTATGCCATGACTCACAGAGTAAAATCACCCATTGTGAAACTCCCTGCCCTGGGAGAGGTACTGGACAATCCCACCTGAATCTGAGCATATATAATCTTTGGGTTTTGGGACTTTAGGTACCACACGTTGGATCCAGAAGAGGGCCAGAACCTCAACAGGACTGCGACTGCCACTCTTGACCAGACTGCGATCATCATCCTCACCAACAGGTTTCTTTTACTTTGTACTCAGGTGAGCCATGCAGCCCTCAGCACAGGGGCTAATGAACACCGTTCTGTTCGTGCCCCAAGGTGCTGAGTTATACATCAGGTTTTTTGTGTCTTAAAACCAATTTTTCTCTGTATAATTGTTTTTCTTGAAACTTCTTTAGTAAATTGTAACTCTGACTTGTAATCTCTCTTGAGCTGGGTTCATTTCTCCTGCTGGTTTGCCTTTAAACCAGCATACTCATGCTTTGTGAAATTCATCCAATGAATTTGAATATAGAATGGCTGTTATGAAGTTGTTAAATTGATAATGCCAAATAGATTATATTAGCAAGTATTTTTCCAAATTCAAAAGAATACAGTGAGGTGGTTTCCTGCCTTGCATGACCACAGCAACTAAACTACTAAGGGTCAAAAGATACTACTTTTGAGGTGGGTTTATTTGGTGTATTTTTTTTTAAATCACCAAGAAATTTGAATTTTAAAATATGCAGAAAATTTTTGATTGCTTCCATGTACTGTCTTGACAACACTTCTGCTAATACACTACAGGCTCTTTCTTTTTGCGAGACCATGCATTCATATTTCTATGTGGATACTGACCACTTGCAGGATATGAACATATTCCAAAATTTCTACTAATACCAAAGAGAAGTAGATTCCCAGCTAATACCCGATGGATAACAGGTAGTTCCTGTTGGATACTTCCTTGAAGACTCAGTTTGGTCTATGTCTTGCCAAATGATTAAAAGTTGTTTCTACATATTCTGTCTTGTCAGCATTGATCAATTAATTTTAAACCTCAAATACTATTTGGCATTCACATCAGTTTAGATTTATGAATCTGAAGATCAAAAAGCTGTATTAGCTGTATAATTTTTCAGAAAATATAGATTGAAGTTTCCAAATAGCTAGCAATTTTACAGCCAAATTCCATCTCACTGATGTAAATCTAATCAATCTTCACAGTGTGATTTCTTTACCTTTTTAGTTTTAGCAGAATTTAATGTCAAATGGGACAACACTCCTTGAGACTTGTTTCAACTACGAGTGTGTCTCTGGCATAGTGTACATACCTGCTTGGCTGCAACTCAAATTTTAGTATATTTGTTGGGTTTAGATTAGAAAACACATAAAGAGGTAAATTTCATACCGAGGTTATATCCTGGGTTCAAACCTCTAGGTTAATCATGCTTGTCCTCACTACCTGTTAGCGAAGTCACAGGTAGAAACAAGAAGCTGTTGCTCTCTCCACGGCCTGAAGTAAGGCAGCAAAATCTCTTCTTAAGCACATTAAAGATTTAGAGTTTCAATGGTAGTATAGACACTTTTTTTTTTTTCTTTTCCTCCTACAAATTAAACAATGTTGCAACTATTTGGCTGGAACAGATGGAAACACACTTCAGGTGAAACTATTTAGAAAGTGCAACGGATGTAGTTAAATATAAATTAAAAGTTCTAAATTAATAGTTATTTTACCCATACAGGTATGGAAACCTTTTTGTACCTTTCAAATAATATTCTTTCCTATGAGAAATCCTTTACAAAAAAATATTTAAAATTAACTATACATGTTAATCCACTTCTGAAGAGAAGAATTATCGTTTTTACTTTAAATACAGAAACAGACACAAGGGCTACATGACTGTTCTTAGGATAGAACAGTCTGTTTTTTACTCCTTCCCTCACACATCAATGAACAAATACAAGGATGCAGTATACTTTGGAATGACCAACACATCAGAGAAATTTGTTCTATATATGACATAAAAACCTTAAAAATTCAACAGTAGATGAGAAGGTAAAAAAGTTAGCAAAGAATTTTTTTCAGATGTTTAGTATAAGAGGAATTATAATAACCATCCCTCATTTTTCTTGGTTTTATCAGTGCATTCACTGCAAAAGTCTCAATACAGGAAAAAATCAAAGCATTATCACTACTGCCCAGATTCACCCCAACACATCCTACAATATCCTCTCTCCTTTCAACACATTTTTCATTGTTATTTAATTCATGTTCTTAGGTATTCAGCTGCACATTTCCAAAAGAAACACGCGGATATTTGTGTCATGACAGAACAGTGTATCAAAACAGTTCTATTAAAACAGTCTTCTCTTCTTGTACTTACATGTCAAGGAGGAAAACAACAAAAATGAGAAGAGTTTCCTACACATCAGGAAAGAGAAATAATGTACTGACCAAGAGAGCTAACTTACAGTGGTTAAGCCTAAAATTAACTGATTATAAAGTGTAGCTGAAAGTAATGTTTGCTGGAATACCCACTTTGACATTTGAGTATTAGTACTAACAATAGATGCCAGCACTACAATTTTAAATCAAGCAACATTTGCAATAAGTAGAAAGGGAACAAAACATCTAGAAGTCCAAACTACTTCTTGATGAATTTGCTATATTTATTCTCACTCTGAAGATTAAAATCACCCATCATTAAGAATTGTATGTATGCATCCCATTCAGACGTCAGAAGTCTAAAACTTCTGTGACCATGAGAGTGATTTCTAGGCAGATAATAAATAAAGGACAAGATTAAAATAGAAAGGTTGAAAAACACGCAAAAAATTGCATATAAAGGAGCAGACCATTGCTGTAATTTCCACTGTGAACACAGGCATAGGACTCTGCTCAAAGTAGTCACAATAATAGTAATAGTAACACCACCTTTTCCTGAGGTTTAAGAAAATAAAGCTAAAGACAGCAAGATGAATCACGGTAATTTGAAACTACAAAATTAACAGAAATGAACCAGCTCACTGACATTTTCTAAGAATTATGGTGTCAGCAGGGGTGTCTTTATACTCTCCAAGTGTTTTCAAGTCTAATAAATACACCCTATGCAATTTCCCTGAGCATCAGAGTGAGGGGAATACTATGTTCTTTTGGTGCAACACCAACACTTTTCTGCCTCTTTTTTTAAAGCAGTAAGAAATGCTATATATGATGGCAACAACACTTGCCAGTGTGCCACAGCTTTGACAAGGGGCAGCACAGGATTTTCCAACCACATTTCAATTTATATTCAAACTGAACCTGCTACAAAGTTTAGCACCTTCAAGCAGGGTCAAAGCCTTTTTATTTTTAAACCTCAGATTTATGACAAAAGGGCTAAAACATCTAAGTACTTGAACTTAAGAATAAATTATGTGGTCCCATCCTTTTTTTTCCAGAAAAGACAGTTCTCAAAACATCCTATGGATCCCCCTGTAATTCCTTCTTCACGTATATTACAGGTACCAACTGTAAGTCATAAGTAACACATGTGACCACAAAAAAGCTCTTTACCCTCAGTAAGATCCTTAACTATCAGCTGCTTCCTTCATGCTCTCAGTAATATTGTCATTGCAGTTTAATTCTGCCACATTAACAAGCAGGAACTAATCCAAGACATTGACAAACTCCGGAGGTGTCCGTGCAAACACAAAGCTCTTAGGAGAGCTTTGTTATGTTCTAATCTTAGACTTTTCTTATCAAGCTTTAAACCACACTTCACAAAGAGGACAAGTTTCCTCTCACTCAACTCTCAGTCAAATCCACTCAGGAAGATCAGTCAGTATTTTACTCCAAAACTTAACATACTATTTAAATATATATACACAGAGGCAGATACAGAGTTGGGCAAGGAACTAGCAACCCAATATATCTTCCCCACATACATCTTCTCTATATAAGGCTCACATCACTATGTCATGTATGTATGAGAAATCTGGGTTTAGGCATAACACAGACCAGTAAAGGAAATCCTCAATCTATAATGCTAATTATTCAGAATGTGGAGAATACACTTTCCTTCAAAGAATTCCATACTGTACTATTTTTCAGCTGAAACTGTCCAAAGACATACATCTTTCTTACTAAAGATCAAGCAGTGATGTGCAGAAAGGCGTAACTAGACTACCACCTAAATAATGTAGACCACTGCTCAGTGTCAAGCATCACTTGGCTTACCAACTCCCAAACTTTTCAGCTTTATTTGTTCAAGAGTTTTCTTTCAGTTAAAAAATAAAATAAATCCTATAAATACGTAAAGAAATAGTGCTTCAGTTAACACAGACAACTGTTGGCAAATCTTGCACACAGACATTGGCCTTAGAATTGAAAAACTGAAAGAACTTAGATCACAAACACGTTACCATCCAGCCTCTCACTTCCCTGGCCAATGCAGTGCTGTAGCTTTATTTCATAATTTGATACAGTCAGAATGAAATTTGAGATGGTAATATTACTAAAGCAGAAACAAAAGTACAAATGTGCTATAATTGCAGAAAACATAAGCAAAGCTGTTAAAAGACTGTTCTTCCTTAGAGGTACAGGGACTGGCTACATCAGAGTTTCAATGTTTTCACTGAAAACCAGCTTTCAGTGACATTTCATTCAATGTTTTCATTTTCAACCAGTTTATATTACTGTTCATGGGCAAAATTCTGATCAGACACAAAAGAATTCAACAGCTTAGGATCTCTTGACAGTCAAAAGCAGATCCTGCGTACTAATCAGGAAAAAGTAACATCAAAGATAGCTGAAAAAGAGAAAAAGAAAAAAAAAAGAAATGCAACACAGAAGGAGAACACTTGAAAGAATCATAGTGTTTCTGTGTGTTGACTGTTCTGAGCTCTTTTGGGGATCCTCATAGAGAGAAATAAAAGCCAACTATGTTCATACTTTATATCTATTTGAGGGAATGCTTAAAGCCAAGTTCAGTTCTTCACATGTATGCATGTGCATAATAACTCTTTCCAATAGGAGAGAGACATACACGCACCTCAGACTAGAATTTTATTCTAATATTCACATCTAATACAGCATTTCAACACAAAGCTTTAGGGAAATTTACAACTGCAAGACTTAGAAAGTCCAGCAATAGGCTTGCACTGACAAACAGGCCTGCAATACCAACAAAAGACTATCCATCTCCCAAACTAAAACAGAAGGGTCTAAATTGAGCTAAAGAAGATCCACTCATGGACCAATAATTCTCAGGCAAATTACTAAAAATGTGACTCTTACAAAAAAAAAAAAAAAAGCTGTATCCAACAATGGTTTTATAGAAGTAGCAGAATCTAAAAGATCGGTAGAAGAAGAGACTTCTTGAAAGAGAGCCTGCACTATCGGGGGTATGATAACAGGAAGGTGGGTATCTTCAGCATACGTGGCGACATGGAAGCACAGACATCTCAAACACTCCTTCACTGGGTCCACACAAATATTACACCAAAAAATTGCCAGATCCTCACAGAACACATTACAATTCGCACTCCAGGAATGAAGAGCACACAACCACCTCATACCCTGGGATCTCATAAAGGAACATGTGATAGGAACTACTGCACAGTTTCTTCAAAGGCTCCTGGAGCAGCACACAGCTCTTTGCAATTAGTCGTACCATGAGAAGAAAACCACAAATTATCTTTGTTTGCAAGTTCGTCATCCAATGAATGATCCAGGTCACCTTTACTTTAAACATTTTATAGTTAGAAACCATCTGATGCTGGTCTTTTCCAGAGCTGCTTCACTCTGCCTTTCTGATTTTTTCAGACAAAGTAAGAAGGCAGATATTTTTAACTAAGTTGTGAACAGTCAGTTGTGAATTATTGAACAACAACAAAACCAACCAAACAAAAAAAAACAACAAAAAACCCCCAAACCAAACCAAGCCAAAACCACCTCAGCCTATACTTAACAGACAATATATGGCACTCCTCAATCCAATGAGAAGGCGTAATGAGCCTGTCAGTGTCAAATCCATATCTCCTATGTTACTTTCTCCTAGCTATAAACAGCAACAGGTAATTCATGACCTAGGGAAGCAAATTATCTTGAGACTCCTTGTCTCTTTATAGTGAAATTACAGAGTTCTAATAGCAGATTATATTAGCACAATTCTTTCCATATGAACACTCTTTTTCTTCTTATAAATTATACACTTGGAAAAATGCAGCTGGGTTTTTAAATGCTATATTATAACTCAAATTTCTGTTTGTCTAGTTACTGTGGACACAGTGAAGGAGAAACACAAAAAAAATTGTCTGCAGGAGTACAATCCCTTAGATTTTAAGTAATATGAGTGCATTTGTATACTACTAATATTTACAGGTTTTGCAAACTCAGTTTATTTTAAAATGGCACACAAAATGAAGTCTAGATATTTGTAATTTTCTTTTGTTTTCAAATTTACTTCCATGATCTTAGAAGAGAGAAAACTATAGACTAGAAGCCACAGAATGCTTTACTTAAGCAAAAGTTGGAATTGAGAGACACTAAAGAATGGAAGATATGCATATTTCTCCATGAATTCAGTGTGGAGCACAAAAAATCGCTAGGTGTATAGGAGGCATAGATTCTTTTGTCTAGAAAAAGTCAAAGCAGCTCATATGCTCATGTGCAATTACACTGCAAAGTGGAATACATGTACTGATAGTCACCCACAGAAGACCCTTCATGTAACTTATTTCAAATCTGTATGGACTCTGACCTGAACCCTAAGGTAGATGCTACCATAACAAAACCCTGGATGCTACCTCTCTTTTTCCAATCTCTCATTTAGGAGTCCACAGACAGTTAACTGTTGTTTTGGCAAAAATATTGAGACTCACAGTCTTCACAGTGTTTAGAAAATCCTAACGTCATTTACAGATGACAGCACCACAGATACCATAGCCATCCAGAACAAACACCTAAAGTAACTCCTATCATGTCAGACTAGTAGACTCAAACAAGCCAGATGTAAAGCCTGGGGTTCAAAGAAGGAATTGAAAAACCCTAATTTGCTAGTTTAGTCTCATGACAGGAACTGGCACACAAGATGAAAAATCTTAGTCCTACTCTTGATACCAAATACAAAGAACACAACTAAATTCTCTTATCCACACTTTTCTCAACTCATTTAGAAATCAGAATTGCTGTAGATAAACATGTCAGATTTGAATTTAGCCACCTGATTTACTCAGCTAGGTCATCAGTAATACAAACACAAGCAGATAATTTGGACCACAATGGCCATGTGTACAAAAATACTCCAAAAAATTCTATCAAAACAAACTACAATGAAAAATCTCTTTAATCTCTTTCTTTTGGAGTTTTAGCTTATTCCAAAAGCCCAGCTACCAGAAGCCACTGAGACCTTTGGAGGAAGAAAGTGATCAACTGTTTTAGCTCCAACTTAAGAACACACTACACATATAATATGACCTTTTTCACTGTATATGCAATAATAGTGGTAATTATACTGGTAGTACTTTCAAAAAGATACACACAAATAGAGACATATTTCAAATCTCAAATTCATTTTCAAACAACACAAAAAGGTATATAATTGACTATTCAAAAAAATCACAGGGAAAAGTACCATATACATGTGGAAAACAGAATGCTAATATGGTGTGAGAAAGTGGCTAGTTATGATTTAGAGTATGTCTCACAATTTCAGTCAAGTCAAGATCAGAAAAAGATAAGATCAATGTGATAACAGTTTATAAACATGGTGGATTTATTCTTGTATCAATATGGAATAGTAAAGGCAAAATCTAATCAGAACGAAAAGGAACAAACTGGTACACTAAAAAAACTTTAATGTAATAACAGCCTTTTAAAAATCTGATATTGTATCATTAATTTCACAACAAGATTACAGCACAACAATATTACATTCAGATCTGGATGCTTTTCATTTGACTATATGTGAAAGGTGTAACATAGAGGGCAAGTTTTCTAGAACGTCCATCAACTCATACTAGTTTAATTCAAGGTTTGATTTTGGTTTTGTTTTTTTATCCAAAGGAAAGTTAAATTTATAAACTCATTGGGAACGGTGACAGAATAATCTCTTTTAAAATGCCAAGATCAACATCTTAAGAATGCCTTGCATTTTTAGATGTACCATATTAGATTAAAATATCTAAAACTATGTGTATATTTTTAGCCATTCCATCCGTATCTCTCTATTTAGGTATTTCTCTGGCTCCTATAATCTCTATAAGCACTATGTTATGTACTCAAAAGCAAACAATTATACTCTCCCATTATGAAACCATACCTCCTACTGACGTGAATATGAATCCTAGGAAGAAAAATTTATGCCTGAATTAAATACAGAAATCATTACAAATAACATCACAAAGACCATGTAAATCTCAAACAAATGGTTACCCTCTCCTTTCTTTGTGAGCATGCAATGTCTCTTAGCATTAATAAAATAAATGCAGGTGTTTCAAAAGAGCAGAATATAACACACCAAATCAAAGTTTTTTAGGCCAGTTACATTTAAAAAAAATTCCTAGTTGGCTACAAAGCAAGTGCAGTTTGCTGAGGAGGGCTGAGCAATTTCTGAAAACAGTGAACATTTGGTTCCAAATGGCATGCAACAGAACAGTGGTCATGCCTCCACCAAGCATTCAGGAAGCAATACTTTCCAAAACTACCAGCCTATGTATTACTTAATATGTGAAGAATGAAAACTGTGGAGAATGTTGAATTTTTCATGAGATTGAGAAGTTATGGCAATTCTGACAAAACCTGTGGGACTAATGATGACTAAATCTGAACAGACAGATGAACAAAAGTTCATCTAGTGATGCCAGAAGCTCTCTTCATGATCATACAGCTATAAGATTTTCATGCCATTTTCAGGGTGTGTTATGTCTATTTAACTTAATGCATGTTAAAATTCATTCTAGGTAGTAGTAAATTACATAGGAAAAAAAAGAGAACTGAAACTCTCCTAATCATTTGGGCTGCACAGTTCTTAATGGTCCACTATCTCGATAATGTGATTTATGTGTGACATTAATTGTAAGTGGAGAGAAAATGTAGTGATGGAAGTTTGGTATCTTCACCTGGATCAAGTCACAAAATTGACAGCTCTGCTACTTTCTGTTTTTCAAGGTGGTTTTTACTAGAAAGGTATTTTGATACATTCAGCATTCTTGTTGAGCAGTAAGCTACACTTCTTAGAGCATCATTTTATATAGGAGTTCAGATGTGTCCATTTTGGGTCAAATTGTTACAAAAGCCCACAAATAAAAGCTCACAAACAAATGCAGCTTGCAGCTAGCACAAAATAATAACAAACTCCCTTCTTTACCTTCACAAAGGATCATATTTAAGACAATCTCAGACTAAAGAGAAAGATAAAAGTAAAAAATCTGCGTTGAGATGTAGAAAAATATTAATAATTCCTGCTTTACTCTCCTTAAATGCTGCATTATTAATCAATTTAGAATGCAAATATAACAAACTTAGATTAAAAGTTCTTAAGTCAGGAGATGCCAGACACTGTTAAGGAGAAATTTGTTGAATTCTATTTTTAAAAAGTACCCATACTCTGCCCCTAGTTTTAAACAACTTAAAAATACCTCAGAAAAGGGAAATGTGGGGTTTGTGTTAAGTAAACTGCTACTAATCACTGGGAATGTTATTCGTACATTTCTATACACATTTCTACAAAAAGTTACCACCTATCTTCTCAGGTTTTCATTGAAGGCAATTTTCACTAGAAGAATAATTTCAAGGTGTCTAGAATGTACTACCCAATCTTGCATAGTACAGTTTCACACCAAATATGCAACGTATTCAGTAGCTTATACCTGTTACTAATGTACTGCACAAAACATGCCTGTTAGGCATGTGTGTAAAAAAAATTACAATGCAGAGTTACCTTAGGACACCCCTTTTTGATCTAGGTTTAACCTGTGTAGCACAATTAAACACTAACCCCAAGAATTTACCATTAAAGTCACTTTCGAGAGGGCTTCTTGTTATACTATTGAGTGACATATGAGATTCTTGGTGGTGATTTTATGCTTTGTTACATAAGGAATAAGATTTGTATCAATGTGTCTTAAGAGCTTTGATTAGCTTTTGCAGCACTTCCCATGTGAATATTAACTAAGCACAAAAGAGACAATGTTATCATAATGCAAATATGAAACTGATAGGAAAAACTAATAAAATACATGTAAGTTTCAACTGACTATTGCTGGAATAGCAATGAAGATAGAGTACAAAGATTTCACAAAACATGCTTTTTTTCCTAGTTTTACTACTTAAAAAATGTTTGTGTTGACTGTAGAATATAAAAGCACACTTTCATTAAGCTTTAAAGCAATGTTAACAAATAAACATGGATCATAAAATAAAAACAGACTGCTGTAAGACTCGCCATCTCATAATATTTTAGCAGTCTTTACATGTTTGAGAAAATCATTCCTGAAACTCCAGTGTATAAACAAAAGCTCATGTCTGAACAGCTCTGGTTTAAGTAACAAGTTTTGAAAATTCTTCAGGCCTTACCATCTAAATAAGCCATATGCGTGAGCTGAGCTAATTCTGTTGTCTTATACTTGTATAATTTGGGACTATTTTGACCAGATTTCAGTTAAGCTACTAATAACAATGAAACTGGAAGCAAATTTGAATTCTCTATGGTTTTATACATCACATTGTGACATCAGTGGCACATTGTTTCTTCTTTGATCCTTCTGGGGAAAAAGCAGAAGGAAAGATGTTTCCTGTTTTGATAGGGTGTATCTCCATCTATTAATATATGCAATATTAAATATTTATGCTAAGCAACTATGGGCAACAACATTCCCCTTGCTCCTGACAGCAAGGTGGTATAGTACATTCTGTTTCCTATTTCCTGAAAGCATTCACATGGCAAAATTGGAGCAACCTCACTGACATTTAACTCTCTGGATAAACATCAAGTGTTCCTCAGTTTTCCCCTGTGTTGCAGGTCAACCATGGTGAAACCTCAAATGGTCTTTCAGGATTTTGTGCCCTTATGACAGAGATACTGGAAGTCTTGAGCTGTAATCTAAATTCTTTGGAAAGCTAATCTGAAAAGGTTGGGTATGTTCCCAAAAGAGATTCTCTTGCTCAAGAAGGTACATTAACCTCCCTGTTTTTCAGAGTTTCCTGCATATTGAATGCTTGGTATGCAGGTAGATTGCACTTGTCCAGCCAGCAGGTCACACGAGTGTGAACAGCTGAAAGTCAGTCTTAACCTGTCAAGACAGAAGATGTCTCCAGACCAACCAGGAAATAATTTCAGCCTTGATGGAAAAATGCTTTCCAGCAGACAACATAGCATCAGCAAGGAATGAAGAGCTAAAGAACACACAAAAAGGAATGTCTGTCTTACTCCAAAGTTTCTCAAATCTTCCTCTGCCTCACATAGCTTAAAGCTGCTTCTGCCAGCTACTCTGAAAGCACCAGTCAGTCTCATACAGAAACCAATTTATGAAGGTTATGATATGGTACCCGAAACTGATTTGCAGACCCCACTCTTAACACAGAGATGCAAAGGAAAGGGGGAGTTGGGAAGAAACCAAAAATTGCTTTGCACACACCAGACTTAAGCAAGGAAAACTCAGAAGCTCTGGTTTACCAGCTTCTTGGAGTTTCATTTCTTCAGCAGTTATAACCTTTAACTGATTTCAGTGGAAAAATCTAAATTACCAGTTTCTTAGATCAAGGTTACTTGGCTCAAACAATGCCCCAGATATATGTGATGTGTCTAGCTCCTGCTGATGTGAACTAAAAAGTTGTTTAATCCTATCAAGCTGCTCTCAGGGAACAGACACTGCTCCAGAGTTTTACTAATCTAATTCTATATGTTCTACTGTCACAGCAAAAGTCTTTCTTGATATAATTATTCCACACTTCCTAGACATGGGGATGATATCAACATGTATGGGGTTTTTTAATTTCCAGTTCAACACCTTTTGCCTGTGGTATTACATCCACACACGGACCTTTGTAAGAGTTCCAGTTAGTCAGAGGTAAACACAATTAAGTCTTGTAGTCTCAAAGGCTGACATGATGGTTGCCAAGCAAGAGGCTTTGTAAGTATTATTGGCTCCTCACAGCCAGGTTGTTGTGATGGTTAATATTTAGTCAGACATTTCCTTCTGTATTGTCTGGATCTTCTCAGGCCTCACAGGCTCCTGAGCAGGCCTGTTTGACTTACTGGTATATTGTCCAGACAGGAAGTCTGTGTACTCTGTACATAGATCAGCATCTTCATCTTGCTGAGATGAAGGCACACAATTCAGAATGGCTCTGTACCTCTTCCATGTCTATCTATACCTCCACATGCCCTACATACCTGTAGTTTACAGGGTTGTTACTGGTTGACATGTCCTGCTGAAAACTCTCTTGGTTTCCAGTCATAGCCTAGCCCAAATTTAACACCACAGCTGCAAGTTGTCATGAGGTTTACTTTTCAACAAAACCTCTGTGAAAAAATGTCACTGAGAGAGCAAAAACTAAGTCACGGAAGTCTTCTTAGTGTCTGATTTTTGGCAGGACTATTGCTGAGAGAGTCAGCCGTGAATGGAGAATGTTTGAGAATGCCTGGGTGTGGTAGGAGACCACAGAGGAACATACAGCAGGACAAGGCTCTCAAACATCCTGTGTTAATGGCACACAATTTAACAGATCATTAAGATCCCAGCTCACCCAGGCTTCAATGACATTCAGATGCAGAGACAAAAAACAGTGATCAAAGCCTGACCACTCACAAAGGTGAAAATAATGAAAACACTGACCACTTTTGACTACAAAAAGGCAACCCTTACACACCTGCAAAGATAAAAAGAACCCAGGAGCCATCAGGGCTCGAAACATGTCCTTCATGCCATGGTAACTGATCCAGAGCCAAACATCTGGACAGAAATACCATCATGCCAGACTCTTGGACAGACTTCTTGGACACCATACACATTCTGGTGCTCACGTGTGACAGGGAGCAAGTGAAACCTATTTTGTTTCAGGTTTTATTTTAGATTAAAATCGTCTTTCCCACCTATAAGATCTCTCCATCAGTGTTTGCTACATTGTTACTACGTGTAAACAGTACAGTGAATAGTATTTCACATAATTTTCATCCTACCTACTTAGTGCGGTTTGATAAGAGAGTTTATTGCTGAGGATGATAATGGTTATGTCCCCATTAGTGTTTTTATATGAGTATTAAGAGAGTATTTCTAAAGCAAATATTTCAGTCATTCACACATTCCAATTCATTCAGCTCTCAGGGAGATTGTGGTGCAGGCAACCTGGATTATTTCTTGGGGAAGCTGGAGAGGGATCTCTGTTTCAGTTGTGCAGCATTTCACTCCAACAGGAACAGAAGAGTTTTCTGAACAGCTTCAGTGCTTAGGAAGGACTATTTAGCTCAGGGGATCAGACTAAATCAAGCACAAAGGACGTCTCTCCAGCTGTACAGACTCGATGTAGAAGTATCCATACTGACAACTTTAAACTATTTATTCATTCAGTACATGGGCACTATATTACCTGTTAACACCAGTAACTCCAGTAACAATATCGGGGTTTCAGGACTACTTTTTGTCTAATTTTCTTTTTTTTTTTTTTTCATGTACAAAGACATTCAGAAGCATTTGTAAAGCTATTGACTTGTCTCTAAGCATGCTGGTCTCTAAACTAGAAATTAGCTCAGCACTGCCATTGTGAACATTTAGCTTTTGACTCTTATTTCAATGCAAAAAATATATATAATGTACTTACTAGCTGGACTGACTTAAAGAAACCTATCATGAGAAGTCATTTAGCTCTATTAAATTTCTGAGATTTACAGGCACCCATGTGACTTAAGTCAGCATCCATGGAGGTCTAAGGCACTACTAACTACATCCCTTCCTGTCTTATTACAGGCAAAAAATCAAAAGACAAGACCAGCCAATTCTCTCAACACAGACACTCAAAAAACAGTGGAGAAAGATCATAAGATCCACAGTTGCTGGACCAGGTGTTTTCTATAGTATCTACCAAAAATGTGGACTTTGCTGAAAAAGTAACATTGCTCAGGCTGTTCTTAGCAGTTCTGCCATCCATTATGCCTTGCAAACACACAGATTTTTTCATCTAAAAATAAAATGCTTTCTTATGGAAAGTGTGGTAAACCATGTAAATGCTCATGTCCAAATGTTCTTGCCCAAACCAAAGAAGCAGAAGGATATTGAATTCTAAGAAATAAACATTATATGGTGCTACAGTGGTGTGTAAAGTAGCTGGAAGTGACAGACAGTGCAAAGGAGCCAGAGAGAAAAAGGAAATTACGTTCCTTGGCAAAATAGGTCCGAAGACTGTCAGCATCTGATGGTGGCCGTGTTGAAAATTGAGTTTTCTTAGCCAAACAGCAGCAGCAGTTTATTGAAGGTCATAATCACAGGTCAGCAGTGGGTTCAGCAGCAAATTTACCTAATCAGCATTGAAATGTCAGAACAGAAACACTAGCCAAACAGACTGGATTAACTTTTCTAACAGCATAGAACATGTGACAGATGAAAATGATGCCTTCTGACACATGCTGGAGTCTCCTGAAGATGATAGTTCAAACTCAGAATTGCAAAGGCCACTAGAACAGCTTGAAGCCCATTGCTGCTGAAATTAGAAAAGCCTCAGACCTTACATAGCAGAGTGATAGCAGAGCTTTACTTCGAAAACTAGCAGTGGATCAAAAGGCAATAAAAGTCTTGGTTATTGCCTCTCATCAGAAGTAATTGAAATTTGACCTAGGCCTTTGTGAAGCCCCATGCTAGCAGATGTTGGAACTGAGCATAGGAAGAAAGGGATTAGTAAAACTTTAAACTGAAAAGGATCACTCTGAAGTCAAGCTGCTGAAGACTACAAAATCAATAAAACCCTGCTTCAGGAATGAAGTCTCTCAAATGACAATGTTATGACAGCAAAGAAATAGGAAGAATAGCAAATACAGGAAGTATAGGATCCAAGTCATTAAACAGAAGACTCAATTGAATGGTCATGATCAAAGCTAGTACTAAATCACAACACATATGAGGAAAAGAGACAACTATACAATAGCATAGAAAGTGAAAAAACAAACTTGCAGCAGCTGAAAAAAGCAGGCAAAAAATCCCAAGCACCAAAGCTATTAAAAAAGACACCTTGAGGTAAGTTTTCAAAGAGGACAAGGATAAATAAGACCTAAAGCTAAAATGAGGTCTAGGAAGATAAAGTTACCTTGATCAGAGATAATGGGCATAATATGAAGTACCTGCAGAGAGTCTCAAAGTTAAAAAAACCCAAACAAACACAAATAAAACTCCAGCTGCAAGGAGAGATGCATTCTTGCCTCTTCACTTATATAAAGTCAGAGCTTTTGCCACCAGATTTTTTTTGTGTAAGAATTTCCTGGAGAAACTGCATATTTTTGGGAATACAAAAAAGCCCTAAACCACTGGAAAACCACAAGATTCATATCCCCACTGCAAAGGAGTGTAGTGGTAAAGGCCTCATTTAACTCCTATCCAACCACTTTGCACTCTATGAACAAAAATCAGTAAGATTGAAACAACGATTTTACAAATTCTTTGGATGGCTATGGAAGTAAAATTAATGACCAATAAGTGAGTCCACTAATTAGAGATGACTGTGATAAGTCGGGGTTTTTTTTTCCTCTGAAAGAATGTCTCAATATGAATATTAAATGGTACTACAAAGAAGCCAGAGTATAAATCCGGGAAGGCTTGGGGAGAAACGTGGAGGAAATGCATGGTTGAAAGAGGAATTATTAATTACACAAAAACACCTAATTGTCAACACTTCTAAATGTTCTGTCTGGATTCTTTTCAGCTTACGCCACTTTTTATCTTAATTTCTCTTTCTTCTGAGGTTTTATGGAAGGAAAGAAATCCTCAAATCTCTGCCCCAGAGTAAATAGTTTACTATTTATGTATTTCAAAAGATCGAAAAGCCTCTGTGCATTGCTTACTTTAAATTATATGACAATCACACTTCTGGAAAAATACCAAAAACAGCAGAAAAAGCTTGACTCACTGACTAGGAGAAACATAAACCTTAAATGGACTTTTCTTTCTGTTTGTAGACATTCTGTGGTCCTTCCATTTGCTTCATAATCAAGTTAGACTTGAATTTTTTCATATCACAGCTTCTATTTCGAATTTTACCTTAGAGAAGGAAAAAAAGGAGTATGAAAAGCTGACTCTTTTATCATCAGTTCATAGGAAATTCACTCAAACAAGCCATCCTAGCAGAAGTAAAAATAATACTTAAATCAGCACAAAAGCACTTATAAGGCCTTTGATGGCCTTGTTTCACAGTTTTGGGCACAATTTCACACTTCTGGCTCAATTTGTTTAAAAAGAATCACAAAACAGGACACAAACTATTATTAATTACAAAACATTTCAACAAATTGCAAAACCAATCAACACAGTACTGGGATCACTGCAATGGGCTCTGCAATGTTTATGTCCCTTGTCCACCATTTACTTTTGTCACTTCAGAATGCCATCACGGACTCTCAGATCCCTAAAGAGCAAACCTAACAAGCACACATTTTCCAATAAAGGCCAAAAGAAGCCTTGAAGTCTTCAGAAATTATGAACTTACACAATGAAAAAACATGTCTGAAGTTCATCAAGTTTCAGAAAACAAGTACTGCTGAGGTCTTCACTTTGAAACACCAAACAGAAAAGCACTCCATGGGAATTGTTTGACAGGGCTTTGCAGTTCTAGCCCAAATTGGGTGCTTCTGCAAGACCTTCTCCTTCACTTTGGTAACTCCTTTGGTCACTACACAAAATTAAAATAATAACAGACAGTAATATTTACAAAGTGGTACTGGAGTAACTTAATCAATTTATAAAGTTTATCCCTCAGTGGTGTCAAGTACACATCTTGAGAGCATAGAAAGAAATTTGCTGGTTTTCACTAAGCCTTGCAGAACACACCTGCTTTTATGCTTGTACCTAGAATGTGTTCACTAGCTAAATTTTCTAGCTTATTCCCTCACTGGTTCATATGTCATTACTCTTTTTCATCAGTCTCCTCTCACAAGTAACAGCAATGGGACAAGAGAAAATGGCCCCAAGTTGTTCCAGGGGAGATTTAGATTGGATATTAGGAAAACTGGCTTCCCTGAAAGGGTTATTAAAGACTGGAACAGGGAAGTGGTGAGTTGTAATACATGGAATTCCTTAAAAGATGTGGCAGTTAAGGACATGGTTTAGTGGTGGACTTGGCAGTGTAAGGTTTATGGCTGGACTCAATTACCTTAAGGGGCTTTTCCAACCTAAATGATTCTGTATCATCACTCTTCAGCTAACCCTCCCTCTGACCTTCTTCACTACTTATCTATTTCACAACTATGGCTATGCCTTTGTACTACCTCCCTTGTAGTTTATATAGGCCTGTAGCTGAAAGCAAGAGGAAGTTGGCAATTCGGCCAATCATTACACAAAACATGCTCAGAACACGGAATAACACACACTGGAATCAAGATAAGGAGAAGCAGCGAAAGGATAATCTCCCCCACCTTTTTCTTCCATGCGTAAGAAGCTGTGCTACAAGTTACTAGTCTTGCAGTAGAGATGTCTCAGCATAGTCTTTCACTCTTCCCTCCAAAAATGCCCATAACTGACATATGAAGAAAAAAATTCCACCTCTACTCCCTGTTTTTATTTGATAGGCCAAAAGGGCTCAAGGAAAAGATATTTAATTGCTGTGTTCACAGAAAGTTACTTTCAGCACAATTGACTGGGAACCCAACATCTGCCTAAATCACAGATAAGAGAGTGGATTCCTACTCCAACATCCTAAAAGTTTTAAACAGATTAGATGAAAAAGCCATCATCAGAATCTGCTTTCTGTGTACCAAGCTCTAAACCACTGTTAATAATGATTTGCACAAGAACTCGTATTTTCAACAATATCACAGTATACCACATGAAGATTAGGAACAGCTTTAAGACCTCATCTTAATTAACAGCTAAAAAGCCCAAATATTTCCAAGAGTACTTACCTCTACATTTTTTAGGATTTAGCTGTAAAATTTTGAGTTTCAGAGACAAATTATGATCTCATACACACAGGACAGATCTACCTAGAACTTAATGGAATTACCCATAATTTACAGTTATCCCAGGGACCATAACATATTACATAACCATATTACCTGGTTGTTGAAGTTGTAATTGCATGGGCAAAAGTAAATTGTTTCCTTGGATACATTATCTGGAAAACTGAATCAAAACTATAAGCCCAAATATCAAACAGATTAAATCATAACTATGTGTCATAGGTATGTGGAAGGAACAGAATTCGCACTTGTTCAGCAACAAACAGCTGTAAAATGTAAGTAATTTAGATTACTTTTACATTATTGCTGAATAATTACATGTTCTAAAATAGATATCTCATCTTTGGCTCACGGTTTTTTCTTTTTTTTCTCCAGAGCTACACATGAACAGTCATTGTAGAACTGGAGGGGGTAGAGTGGGAAGGAGGTGTTTGTTTGCTTGCTTGTTGTGTGGGGTTTTTTCAAGAGATTGTGAGATTCAAGAGGAAAGAAATTAAAACCTTTATTTTTTTGCATAAGACTAGACAGCTGGTCCCATCTGAATGCAGCTTGCATTAGAAAGATAAAAAGACCTAGAAAAATAGTTATGATAGTCACATTTACACCTAGCCACTAATAAAATGTCCCATATTGCAATTTTACTGCATCTGATTTCTCAGTGGAAAATGAAATTATAAAGAACATAAGAAATACATCTCTTTATTCAACTAGAAAAATCCACATTAGATGAGAAAAACTGGCATCACTAAACGTTGGGGAAAAAAATCCCAAACCAATTGCCACTGCCATTCACAATGGTGTGCATACATAAGGTTTTCTTGAACTGAACATGCTGCAGGAGGACCTTGTCAACACTAAACAAGGGGTTTCCAAAGGCTTCACCACATTCTGAAACAACTTCTAAACCAGCGAATAAAATCAGTTTCTTGCCATACTGCAAAAACATTCCATGTAAAATGATACTACAGGAAACAGACTAATATTAGAAACCTCTGTCACTAAAAATCCCATTCCTTGCCCTCAATTTCAATAGTTTTCATTAATGTACCAAAACTCTGTGAGAAATTTGTGTTTTTCAGGATTAAAGGTAATAATAAAAATGTTTGCATTGCTTTTAAAAACTAAGAGTAAAAAAAAAATAGAAACATAAATTATTTCAATTAAAGATGGGTTTTTTAATACTAGCAGCCTAGAAGTTTGCAGTATGCCTTTCAAACTTGAAGTCAGCTAGTACCTACTATTATAAGCAAGAAAAGTTTGGAAAGGCTGCTGCAACATTAGAACACTGGGTTTGGGCCCAAAAAACATGGGTTCAGTTCCTTACTTAACCTTGGCCTGGGATGGGAGAGGAAAAGGGAATTAGCAAATGCATATTTCTTCAAGAGAACTCCTGTAACATCTACAGACACCAATTAGTTATCTGTAAAATAAGAATATATTCCTACTAGTTCCCAAAAAATACTTTAATTGTTGAAAGGCTCTCAAAGTTCCATGGCACCATAAATGAGTCCTACAGGTAATATGGAGGCGGAGGTGTCACCTGTAACTAACATAAAAAATAAGGTTGTAGCACTAGTAAAAGCATTGAAGGCTCGGAATCTCAGGAAAAAGTCGAGTTTAAAGGGACATCTTTTCATCACCTCCTGAGATGAAGGTTTCACAAGTCTCCTGGACCACCCATTTCAGTGCTTAACCACAATAATTGTAAAAACTTTTTTCCTTACATCTGGTCTGAAAATCAACACTACTATTTGTGAATATTGCTTCATTTATTTTCCCTGGGAGAGGACCACAGCTTTGCCTTTTCTACAACCACTCCTTAATGTAGCAGGAAATAGTGATTAGTCTCAGTTAGTAATGCCTTTTCCCAGGCTAAGCAAATTCAAGTCTCTTCTCATACAACATACTGTCCTACCTGCCAACAATCTTAGCAAATGTCTCATGGACTCTATCCAGTTTCTCAGTGTCTCCATCATAAACAGGCAGCCCAAAATTTGGCATAGTGTAGGCTCACAAGTGTAGCCAAAATTATTGCTCTAGGCCAGAGGTGGGCAAGTGGAGCAGGGGCAAACCAAAACTGTCTACCCAAAGTGGTACCTCTGTTGAAGTGGAGGCTACAGTCTGGATGTCAAGGTTGTGATGGAAGCCCCACACGGGAATACCTCTGACACCTCCCCTAGAATGGAGAGTTTTATACTGGATGATGTAATATCTTGAGTCACAGGATACTTGTGCCTTTGACACCTTCTAAGATGCTGCAGCTGCCTCTTGTCAGTGCAGCTGAGTCCACTACTGCCCATCATGGCTCACCAACAAGAGGTGTGAATGTTCCAGGGATTTACCACAGCTGAGTCATCTGTGTAAAGAAAAAGAAACACTACCCCACCTTGCAGGGTTTGCCTGTTTTCTCATCTTGATTAACACCCAGTTTGTAGCCTGAGATACTGCATGTGCACGCCTTCAGACCTCGGCCCAGGTGGCCACTCTGCACACTTTAGCCAAGCACATTGAGCCACAAGCACCAATAGCCCAGTCTCCTACAGCACTTGGGCGGTCATTGCAGGTGGTCGAATGTTTGAGTCATTGATCACTAGCAGTTCCGTTTGTTTAAAGGAGGCAAAACACCAAAAAGCCAAAAAGGCATATTTGGAGTAAAAAGAAAGGAAAAGCTAGATAATAGAATTTTTGCATAAGCCAGGACAACACCATACTTTTTTCTTTAAATTTTGCACATGGTTATTTCTATATGGATAACCAACTAGTGATACGTAAATAACAGACTAAATGTTTAAAGATTAGTCTTGCGAGTAATTTGTCAAAGTAACACAACTGAAAATGTTGTGCAAAAAAATGTCCATTAATGTATAGACTCACAAAAGGGTTCTACAGCTGAGTCACAGTCAAACACAGTTCTGCAAGACTAAACAAGTACTAAAAGTTTTACATTTAGATTTGACACTTGAATGTTTTCCAATATTGATTCTCTATGCACCTATCAGTAGTCATTGTACACATACAGAACAGACAAATCATGGTTGCAGAGGCACAGATCAAAGAGGCTGCTTAAGCCTCCTCCCTTTCCAATTTAAAAAGTTAGCAACCTTAGTGGCATGGACTGGAAAGACTCAAGAGTTCTCATATACCACATTTTGAAGAAAAATGTATTCTTTCCTCTTAAAATACCAAAGACCACTTTTTTACATGAGAGGAGTGAATAAGATCTTTCTAAATATGAATTGAAAGCTGGGTTGCTACAACCATATTTAGCCAGCTAGCTGACCTGAATATTCTAAACATCCTCTATGTTTCTGTCATCAAACACCACTTGAGTTTCAAGGATGTCCAGCATAGTTGAAAATGAGACCACTGATTTTAAACCCTAAATAGAATTCAAACAACCTAACATTAGGATCCTGTTTTGACAATGTTGGTATCTTGATCAGAAATTCTTTGGTTCCATTCAGCTTACTAGGTCTGCTGGGCAAAACTGCAAGAACAGATAAACTAGGTAAGACCAGGACTCCACCTACACTGCTGTCATTACTAAGTGTTTAAGGAAAAACTAAGAGCATAGTACACACCAAGGGATAGTTTTCTCATCATACTCTTCTAGATCCCAGTATAGTGTGAGACTTGACTAGTGTGACTAGAACTTGACTAAGAATTTTTCCTTCTCCTAGAACTTACTACAAAACTAGTACATCTGAAATAAATTGATTCAAACAGAAAAAGCAGTAATCTTACATTATTTAAACAATGTGTGCCAGAAACAAAACTTTGAAGACCATTGTTTCAAAAAGAGCACTTCAACTGAATGCAAACAAAGGCTTATAACTCCCAGAGGAGTAAAATAAACATCAGCACGTTTGCTCTGAAGAAGTAGAAAGCTGCTAAGTAGTTTCTAACACCACAGAAACACAAGAGATTGGCGTGACTGTGAAAGGACTTATGCAATGAAACGCTGCAAGAGAAGTCAAAGTCTTAAACACAGGCTCAGGGGGCACCAAAAGTTATAGCTTATGCATTTGAAAATAAAGTTTCTCCTCAGGGAATGAAGAAGAATAAGAAATTCAGAGTCTTTTCAGGTTTTGACAAAACGAAAGGAAATTGAGTTGTAGGTCAGTGTGAAGTGACTTCAAAACACTAGGTTTTCAAAAGCGGTCAATAAAACTGGACTGGGAATGAAATAATTTGAAGAGCACAAATAACCAGGGAAAACATAGACCCTATTTTTCATTGGAAATCTTTCATTCAGCTTTGTTCACAGCAACTACTGGCTTACATGAGAGCATTAACAACAGTGAAATACCTCATATTTACATGCCAATGGGGTTGACAATTCCTAAGGGTGCACCAAAACTCATGATTTTAACCTCTTAATTCTCCAAGTCCATGACTGATATGCACCTTTCAATGTAATGTGAGGTCACAGATCTCTTCCATGAAAAATCTACTTAGGACCCCTTAGACCTTGCAGTCTGACACACTTCCCTACTCCTTTTACTCAAATTTACTCCCTTCTGCTAGTGAAAGAATTTAAAAATCAGATAATCAAGTACTAATAGGTATTCATGAGATTCTCAACACTCTACAAAAGTATTGCATCTCTGGCTTTTAAACAATTTAAATATGGGCCACAATGCTTTATTAATTTTTATACAGTTCAACATAATATCACCAACAAATACATGTAGGCCACATCCTTCTTTTACCATCATAATTTAGAAGAAGGTACACTGTATCACTAGAATTGAAACCAAGAGAGAGTACAAAACTAAATCCTCCAGCTTCAAAGATTTATAGGAAGCAAGAGGGGATGACTGCAATTATTATACGCAGGCAAGATTCCATTTCCATACAGAAGTCCCATGCCAATTAAAAAACACAGGAAAATGTGCACAGAAAATAGAATAAAAATGAATATGCTTTCAACTACAGTTTTTCTCACAAAGCATCCGTCAGACTTCAAGAGAAATGCAGCTGCCCCATAGCAGCTGCCACTGAAACAAACAGCTTAAAATGCCTAATTAGGTCACTCTATGCAAGAACTATCATAAACTTCAGACCAATCTAAAATGTTGGGGAACATCCCTCACAAATAAAGAGAAGTATTTTAGGATATGAAAAGCACAGTAAGTATCATCTAATGACTAACAAAGGAAAATGCCAAATGCTGTCAAGTCCTGATACTTTAGATAATGCCTAAAATTTATTACTTCCTTTCCTGGTAGGCAGGAGTACAACTGGAATTCTCATAACAGTAGCTTCTATGTGCTGGCATACTATGTTATGTTTATATTGCTACAGATAGACTAGAAGATAAAAAAATAAATACTAAGCACCCTTTTTAACTCAAGGTAATAACTAACTTATTTTTTATGTGGGTTTGGACATGGTTTGCACATATCTTATGGTCAACTGAAGTAATTCAGGCAATTTTTATTGCATGCAGAGGAATTAACCATTTAAGTAGCTTGTTATACACACAGAAGCCTCTATTTGAAAAATCACACAAAACAAGAACAAACAACCTGTTATGAGTCACTTAATCTCCTGCCCACATACTGCTTGACATTTCAACAGCTCAAATAATTTCTTAAGTTATTTAAATTTTGAAAAATTTGAATGTGTTTAGCTTGAGGAACTGTTGAATGAAAAGCATCTGGAAGTATGCACACCCATTCTTTCATTCTTTTCTTATATTCAATGATATGGATCGCGTGGAACTGACAGTGGTTAGAAGAATCATAGAAGAATAAAAGCATGGGGTTTTCTCATCTTCTTCACAGAGAAAGCACAACTGTAGCATTTTGAACATGCAGTCTGGACTCAGATAACCACAGGCTGTTTTGCAACAGAAACCTGCAGGCATCTTTTCCCTATAAATTGAGGGAAAGGTATGCACAGGGAAAGCACTGACAATTTCACAAAGAGCAGTAGCATACCAACGACGAAATCTTCAAGATTTCTCCTCCTGTGTGGTGTGATTTTGACCTACACATTGCTCTCCACTTTCTCTTTCATTTTGTACTATTTATGTGTCTTGTCCTTCATGGTTCCACAGATCACTGCTCTTAATAAAAGCTAAGTGAAGTGGCCAGTTTCTTAATTATAGCAGTGACTTGTAAGGACTCGTGTCAATCCTTCAGTACCATGCCTTTGAAGTCAGAGAAAATTGCTATGTAGCTCTACAAATTTTATATGGCTTCAAGAATGTGGTACAATATCACACTTTACTCCAAATCAAACCACCATGCAAAGCACTGGAGAATATAAACTATGGTAGGTGTCCAAAGCAATTCAAAGTTTTCATTGTGTGAAGAACTATCATTGAAAACTCAATAATCAGTAAAAAGTATCCATAAAGCAATGGAGCTTATATGATGAGAGAGGAGGGTGACTGCTTAAGTCTTAAATTTTCTAGATCTTCATAAAATGAAAAAAGCAAGTAAAGTTATACTAAATACTATACAATGTTGTTATGTTCCAGCATAATATCCTACTTTTAACCCAAAGGAGGATTGCAATAGGGCAGCTGTACGAAAAAAAAAATAACAGCTTGAAAGGACCAGTCAAATCCAGCAAATCAACGAAATATTCCAGAATGGGTGCCAGAGCCAGGAATTAGGCTACTTAAACGTTGGGACTCATTTTGAGAAACCTAGTCTACTTGGGGCTGATGGGGTCCATCTGTCAGACAAGGAGAAGAGCATCTTCAGTCATAGGCTTGCTAAACTGGTAAAGAGGGCCAGGAGAAGGGAACCTCAATCCATCCCACTCATATCAGTTTGATGCCCAAAGCCTAGAAGGAGGTCTCAGGTCAGCACCAGAGCACCTGAAAGGCAGTACAAAGGAATTCCAGCCAGGAAGTCAGCTTCATTAAGGGCCCAACTTAAAAGCCTCTATGCTAATGGATGCAGCACGGGCAATAAACAAGAGGTTAGAGATGTGTGTATGCCTGCAGGGTCATAATCTTATTAGCATTGGTGAAGTTGCCATTGACTGAAAAAGATGAAGTATAATCCCCGTTTCTAAAAAGATATAGAAGGAAGGCCCAGGGAACTACAGGTCAGTCAGTCCCACCTCAAAGTCCAGCAAGATCATGGAGCAGATCCTCCTGGAAACTAGGCGAGGGCACATCAAAAATAAGGAGGTGAATGGTGACAGCCAATATGCCTGCACTAAGGGTAAATCATGCCTGAAAAATGTGGTGACCTTCTAGAATTGGGTTAAAGCAGTGGCAGATGAGAGAAGAAAAACTGATGTCACCTACCTGGACATGTGCAAAGCACTGGACACTGTCCCACACCATATCCTTGTCTTCAAACTACAGACATGGATTTGACTGATGGACCACTTGGTGGATAAGGAATTGGCTGGATGGTGATATTCAAAGGGTTGTGGTCAGCAACTCGATGACCAAGTGGGGATCAGTGACAAATGGCCTCCTCAGGGGTGAAAACTGGAACTGGTACTGTTTAACATCTTTGCTGGGGACATGAGCAGTGGGATCGAGTGCATCTCCAGCAATTTTGCCAGTGACACCAAGCTGTGTAGTGCAGTTGACACATTGGAGGGAAGAGATGACATCCAGAGGGACCTTACAGGCTTGAGAGGTAGGCCAGTGCAAAACTCATGAAGTTCAACAAGGGCAATTGCCCTGACAGGGGCACCTGGGTCAGGGCAATCCCAAACGAGGATACAGGCTAGTCAAGGGATGGATTGAGAACAGATAAGAAGATCAACATAAGATATCAATGGGTGCATGCAGCCCAGAAAGCTAAGAGCATCCTGGGCTGCATCAAAGGAAACGCAATCAGCACCCTCCAGAGTGCTCTGGTGATGACCCCAGCTGGAGTACTGCATCCAGCTCTGGGGTCCCAACAGAAAAAGGGTGTGAACCTGCTGAAGCGAGTCCAGAGGAGGGCCATGAGAATGATCAGAGGGATGAAGCACCTGTCCTATGAATACAGGCTGAGAAGGGAAGGCTTCGGGGACATCTTACAGCAACCTTTCAGTACCTGAAGGGAGCCTACAAGAAAGCTGGAGAGGGATTTTTCACATGGGAATATAATTTTAGATTAGGTATTAGGAAGAAATGCTTTACTGTGAGGGTGCTGAGGCACTGGAACAGGCTGTCCAGAGAAGACGTGGATGCTCATCCCTGCAAGAGTTCAAGCTCAGGTTGAAAAGGGTTCTGAGCAACCTGGTCTAAGAGTCTGACCATGCTAAGTGGGCTGGAACTACATGATATTTAAAGTCTCTTTCAACATAACCCATTCTGTGGTTCTATTATTCTGGTTCATCTATGTACCTGAAGTCACAAATTATGCATTTTATTAAAGTTGCTTCAGATATCAAACCTTCCCAACTGTCCCAAGAGCTCCAAAATATCAACCATACAGTCTAGGAATACAGCTTTCCTTTCAGTCATCATTTTTCTAACAGAGTTTGACCTTTAATTCTTCCCTTGGATATTTTGTCCATCTGCCTAAATGAATCTACTCTACTGCTGGCATCAGATAAACCATGAACACAGTGTTTTGTTCTCTGCTATTAACAGTTTCTCACTCCCAACTTAAATACTTTTTTTAAGAAAAATAAAAAGTGAATGAGGAATTTCAGTTACTAGGCACTGTCTTACAACTAACAGAGCTAAAATTCTACTGTCCTTGCATGACTAGAAGTTATACTGTAAAACCAAAAATACTTAATTAAGCTTTTTATTGTTCACAATTCCATGAAAACTTGCTAATATAATCCTTAAAATTTGCCTTTGTCAGAAGTGTTTGACTAGAAACCCATAAATCATGAAAAGCTTATGAAAAAACTCTAGATCTGGATTTTAAAATGCTCTTGTTCTGTCAAAACATAATGATAAAATCAATGCCAAAAGAAAACAAGACAAAATGACTGCACCATCAAGTACTTAAATCAATAGAACCAATAAAAGAACTTCAGTTTGGCAATTGAGGAAATTCAGACTCACATGTCTAATAGGCTTATATTTTCCTTCTCTAAGTCCTGTTAAAACTAAAATTGAAGATCACAAAGGATGCAAACAAACCTACTCACATGAAGTCAGAACAAGAGTTCTAAGAAAAACAGCACAGCAACCTTATATTGACAGCAACTTGACACAGTTAAATATCTGATAAAAAGAAGTCTAACAAAATACAGGAGGAGATAGTAAGAAGTTTCTTTACCTAGCCATTCCCAGGCTGGAGAAGTTGGAAGGAACTATCAAAACATCAAGCCTGGAAAACGGGTGGGTACCCAGTGTGGCATAAGCAGCTGAGAGACACTGAGGAACTAGTGGAAGCAAACATTCTTTGCAGCGCTCCATAAGGCAGCAGGGAGAAAACACTCTGTAAGGAATGACTGCCTGCAACCTCGCAGCAGGATTTTGGAAACGGCAGGGGTATTCCACATGACCACAGACTTCTTTGTGCCATCTGACAATAACAAAACAGAACAATACTTTAATGTGATACCATAAATGTGCACAAATGACTATGCTAAGAAAGGGTAGTCTCTAGACATCAGAATGACAGAATTCATTTCCATAAAACCAACTTACTTGTCTTCTCACACTGTTCACACATGCAGCACCATGGAAACACATATTACTACATGTCGGAGTAGAACCAATATCATTACTCATAACTAAAAAGAGTAGTCACACCTTGGTTTTATAAGAAATATCCATTAAAAGAGTAAGCGCTCAAAATATACATTGAGAACTAATAACAATACAAAAATATTTATTCAGAAAATCCCTATTCAAATTTGACTATGAAAATAAAATTCCATACATATTAACATACATTAACACAAACATATGAAGTGCAATTAGAATGGCATTTCTTAAGTAAAGAACAACAGTAGATACCAATCCAGGCTTATGACGGTAGACATTGAGTAACACCACATTAGACTCAAGCTTACTTTGTATTACTTTTGCAGAATATTCAGAGCTGTAGCTGGAAGAAAGGAGGGGTAAATCAAATCCTTCCTAAACACTGAGTCATATACATTCACAGTAAGTTATCTGTCCAAATAGACTCATATCTAAACAGAAATCAACTTCATGTTTTCACCTGTTAGTCCGCCTTCTGTACGGTGCAAAGCCTCTCTTTGGTTTGAAATTTCAGTTTAAAGAATCTGGTTCTACTACGCCTGGACAGGCAAGGCACCCAGCATTGCCCAAAGCATTTATACTTGGAAGATCATGCTCCACGTGAGTGCTGACACAGAAAACAAAATGATAATGTCTAGAAATGGACAAGATTTTGCTGAAGTGTCACCACTTTAGCACCTTACCTAAGTCTCTCAAAGATGTGGATACTAAATCCTTTCACTGATTTGATGTAAAGAATCCACATCCATCATTACACTTTCTTCTACGGGTGGTCTAATTCAGTGTACTTCTGCTCTAAAACAGTGTCACTTTGTACTTTATCAGAGTTCAGATTAGGCAGGAATATGAAAGGTAGCACCCTGACTCTTGAAAAAATTGCCAAGTCCTTAATGACCACAAGGAGATAAAAAAGTTATAAACACCATGGCTCCATTTAACACTTACTTTGATATGGTCTCCTTATGTCAAACTCAATGGCAATTGGATAGAAATTACATTACACATTTCAACAGCTTCTTTCAGAATTCATTCCTTTTCCTGTTGCCCAGACCTTATCTCCATTATCTTATCTGAGGCAAGGGCTTAACATTTGCATGTCTATCCATTTCACAGCCTTTCTGTCTGCTACTGTGCCTACTGCTAGTTTGGTAACTTGGTCTCAATTACTAAAAGAAGTAAAAATCTCTGTTGTGCTAACCTTCAAATAAAGATTAACTGGATATAACTGTAAAAGCATATTTTTAGGACATAGATTTTTATGTCTTAATTAGCTGCAAAACAACCTTGTACAATGTAGGGTCTCCTTTTTTTGTCTATGCACAATAGACATCACACTGGCAGAGGATTTTTTGATTTTATTTGGTCTTTTTTTTTTCCCCCAAGGACACATAACCTCTGTTTCTTCCTCAGTTACTAATTCAACTGCTGTTGATACCTCACACGATCTGTGTCACGTAACTCATCCAATAACCATCACACAGATCAACTCATAACAATGACCATCACACTGATTAAAACTTGCACTAACAAAACATTACAAAAATATTTCCCATGTTGCAGAAATTTTACAGAACTAGAAACTTTCTAGCAAGTGTCAAAATAATTGTTTGCACTAAATAAATAAAAATTCCTATTACCAAACAGACATTACAGAGGAATATATAGGGAACATCTACAGCTTACTTCTGTAGAGGTAGTCATACTACAAACATATAAATAGTAAGGGAATAAAAACAAAACAATTTCTACAAGCTTATTAGACCTATAAACCTCTTTAAAATTTGAAGAGGTATGTCTTACAGATCCGAGGTAAATTAGAAAAATTTCTATTCTCAAGATTAATTAGAATTTTTCTAACCAAAATTAGCCAAACTGCAAGCCATCAGAATCCTGTAATTTTAAATTCCTACAAAATATCACTATTATGTCCTCAAGTTCCAAAGTCTCACTAACTTTACCAAAACCATAAGCCTTCCACTGTGTTAATGTAAAGACTGTGTTAGCCCAAAACAGCTATATAAAGGGCAAGGATTTTTTTTTGGCAAAGTTCCAAATACTTATGACGGGACTAAGCTAATTACCTTCAACAACAAAATAACAATTTCTTTTGAAATGGACTTCTGCAAAACACTGGTCAGTTTCCCACAGCTTTCTCCTGGACAAACTGGGAAGATACAGACTGGATGGCAGTCTGAAAGATGGGTACAAGACTGACTCAAAGGCCACACTCCAAGAGTGGTAATCACTGGTATTCATTAAGTCTAGCAGCCTGTCACAAGGGGAGTTCCCTGGGAAATTATGCTGGGCCTCCCAGTGTTCAACATCTTCACAAATTTTGTGAATGGTGGGATTGAAAGCACTCTCACTGTGTTTGCTGATGACACTAAGCTCAGTGGTGAGATGGACACATCAGAAGGGAGAGCCATCTTACAGAGAGACCAGGACAGGCTGGAAAACAGGGGCTGGCAGGAATAGAGTGAGGTGCAGTAAAGACAAGCACAAAGTCCTGCACCTGGGATGACATAACCAAAGAGCCCAGCACTGACTGGGACCTGTGTGTCTGGTCCTCATAATGCAAGGAAGACACAACAGGGTCTAAAGGAGGTCCCTGGAGGGGAGGGGAAAGCAAGTGGGCAATATTCTGGTAAGAGGCATTAGGTGTCCAGAATGGACTGAGTCTAGTAACATGGAAGATCTTAGAGCCAGACATTGTAAGAAAGAAGACAGGAATTGGCATTGCTGCAGCAGGGCATTAAGCAACACAGGATAAAGAATACAAATCCAGAGGACAGCGAGTTTTATGAACCCTATTGCTCATTAAGCAGCTTGTTTTCACATAAAAAGAACCACACCTATACCCATGAAATAATGCCTTTGGTATTATCTTCCTGTCAACATTTTTCTGTTCAGATTAAACAAGTTCTATTTTGATTCCTGTACTAATATGACTCATTTTCATATTCCTGAGAGTAAAGAGAAATGCTACCCATATATCTCATTTTCAAGAATATTATAAACACCCACCTGAAATCAGTTTGTGAAGATAGCAAGGAAAACTCAGTGTTTGTTTGAATAGCAGCTGTGAAGGACTGTTGTTCAACTTCCTGCCAGCATCCCACAGCAATAGTGAAGGTGGATGCTGGCATTGGCATAGATACATAGTAGTACCAGCTCAAGATACCTGTAAATAAAAAGAACATTAGTATGGACTCATCAGTCTCACAGCACACATTAGGTACTTGACATTTTTATGTACTTTTGATTTTGGGCCAAATCTCCCACCTTTAATCCTGGTATTTTTGTTGAGGAAAAAAAATAATTTTACTGAGACATAAAAGAACAGTTGTAAGTAACCACCACGGATTCAGTACTATTTACTTAAACCTGCAACTTTGCTGTATCTGCTGATTTCTGTATCTGCAAATAAATCAGCTGTAAGTGGGATATTATTAGGGCAACTTAACATGATTGCACTGTTACTGCCCAAGAACTACATCAGGCATGAAATCTAGTAACACCTTTAATTACACACACACACGCACAATATTAAAATTTGAATATTTCAGCCTCAGATCTACTACCTGATGGTTTTGTCTTGTTCGTAGTATCTCACAGAGAACAAAAACTTCTGTGTACTGGGCAACACCAAACTGATAGACACATTATAAAATATAATATTAATGTGTGTGAATTAGACCTGACAATCTGTGATATGCAATTTGACAACCAGGCAGTAGGAAATCAAAACTTGAATTCAGATGAGATATTATCCAAGTCAACAATTTGGTCACGATACCCAGAAAGTACTAAAACAAGATGTATCTATTAGAAGGTAAAAAGATGCTAAGTCTTATCATTATGAGAACAAAGTGTGGGAAGGCAAGGAGTATGGTATAGGATATTGTAGGTACAAACAGATTTTGGTAAACTGGCGGACATTCTATAATAGCACACTTTTCATTAACATAAATGTTGCTTAGATTTTCTATTTGCCCCTTTAAAAAGGATAAAGCTTAAAAGTCACACCCACATATTCATTTATGGTCATAATACAGTTACTACACCATGTTAATACATTCATTCTCTTGGAAAGAGCCTAACATGAGTTACAACCTCATGAATCATGTGCAATAACTGTAGGTGGGGCAATTGGGGAAACATACAAACTTCAGTTATTTTAAGACAACATTAATACTTGTTCTTTTGCAACAGTATTCTGACTAGGGCTAGGGAACACTACCAAAATTAAAAAAAGGAAAAAAAACCACAACTGAGTGGAGACCACAAAGTACAGAGGAAAGAACATAAACAGCTGCTGCAAAGCACCTCTTAATTTCCTACCTTAATGACCACAGAAGGTCAAGCTGTCCAAAGGAAAGACAAGCAAAAAGTCTTTTTGCTTAGCCTCAACAAATTTTCCACCTCCTATTTAGCAGGAAAAAACAATATTGTTTGTGAAGTCTTCTGAGAGGTAGATAAAGCCTTTTCTTTTATATGCACTCGGAAGCACTTATACTCCCTCACTCTATTCAACTTTTGCCAACATCTACCATAAAACCCCTTTTCTCTGTATTGTCAAGTGAATGCATATTACTCCTGTAATTTTCCGCATCTTCTGTTAGTATATAAGCAGAATGAACTTACTTGCTTCAAACACATGAAAAACAAGGAGCATAACTGTTTGTCAAATTTCACCCCACTTTTTTTTTTTTTTTAACTTAACAAAGCTACAAAGAAGCCAAGAGAAACAAATGCCACCTTGAGAGAAAAAGGTCACCCAGGACCACAACAATATATTATTTCAAAATACCAAACTCCTGATGTACAGTTTCATTGATAGAAACTGTGCTAGAGGCCCAAGCCTGTACACACTGTAGTCTATAGCAGCTTTACCATTGACTTACAAGAGTATAAGGCAACGCTCAGAGGTACTGCATTTAGCATTGCATCTATTACATAAAAAACATTACAAAATGCTCCATGCAGTTATGTTAATTGTAAAACTTGAAAAATTAAATAACAGGAGGGGAAGAGTGAAAATTTGAGGAATTGTAATGGAAAAAACATCATGTGTTTTCAACCATATTCTGACAAAAGGACGAAAATCAAAAATCAGTCACAGAGAACTGTTCAAAACAGCATGAGTTGTAAAGGAGAAAGCTCTCATAACTGTAAGGAGATTGACTAAAAGGAAAGGGTGCTGGCCTGTGCTACGCAAACTGAGAGGAGAGAGGGTTACAGTGAGAAACAAGCTTTCTAAGACAGGCTAGAGCAAGCAAGACCATAGAGGCTTTTTAAAAATAAACATATAAGTAATTTGAACAAAATGTCAAAATGAATGGCAATCAGTTTAGTAGTCCAGAGAGAACAGTTTGTACAGCACTCAGAAATTTACACATATTAGCAACAAACATATGCTACTTAGAGCAAACCATGTAAAAGAGTAAAGGTACCAAAACCCCTTCTATTTTGCAGGTATTATAGAAATCATGTGAACTATGGAGCCTCCCAGAATAAGATCCAAGATTTCCACGGTCTCTACATACCTAACTAGAGCTCAGTCCATTTCCTGTAGGCATTTTAGATGCCTTCTGCATTCATGTTGTAGAACTGTGTACTCATGCTACAGTTTTGTCTTGAACAACAGAAATCACACGCAGAGGCACAAGTGAGTTCTCTCTACCATAGAATCATTCAGGTTGGAAGAGAGTGCATTTGCTGATCAGTGACTGAAATGGTCTTTATGCTGGCAACAAATCTGTATAGACAGCATCACGAAGCACTGTTTCAAAGGGAGCCTAACTAACTTGTTTACATTTTCTTCTCCCACTACTGGTAAGACTGTCTCTCAGCCATAACTTCATTCCTTCCTTACACTTCTCTCCCATAACTTCACTTCCTTCTTTACACTTTCTTCACGTCAGTGGGTTTTGTTTTGTTTTCCTCCATCTATACCACAGAATTTATCCCAGGACATAGATCGGGATCACAAACTCCACTCAGGCCCTTTTCCTGCCCCTTCCCCGATCTGACCTGTGTCTTCAGTGTCTACCTTGGAGACAGCACCACCTCTAGGATAATGGAAAACAGCGCAGCTGAAACAGGGAGGTGGCTTTCTTTACCAAACACAGTATTTTGTATCAGAAAAACATCTTCAGACTATGCAAAAACACTTTGGAAAAACCAAGATATTAGGTTGGGGTAAATCCATGGGAGAAGCAGAGGAACATCACCCTGGTCCTTCTAGTTGTAAAATTATTTTAAAACTTGAATCTTACACATAATAATTTTAGTTAATTATAACACTTTCAAAATATTTTGTTATTTTCTTTGCAGGTAATTCCAAAAATATTTTTTTTTTAGTTCTGAAAAGCAAATCTCTCATGTCCTAACTGTAAAAAACATGCAGCAATAATCACCTATTCTAGGAGTTATAACTGAAAAACTTTCCAAGCAATCATTTAACAAGAGCAGGAAATTTTATTCTATTTATAATTGTGCAAAAGAACAATTTAAAGGTCGTTTATTTCTTCTACTTGAAATAATAATGATGAATGATGTAATTACTTCCTAGAATTTTTAATGCATTCAGCTATCTTTGAAATCATTAAAATTGAGTCCTGTAGAATTTGTTATAACTGAAAAAAAGTCTGAGATAATATCTCTTAATGTGAGATGCAAGAACACTGTGAATTTTTTCACTTATCAGTATATTTTTCCTCAAATAGCTTGCACTAACACAAACACCATAAAACACAACTGATGTTTGCAATTTACTAAAACTCAGTTATTACTAGGGAAAAGGAGAGATAGACCCATACAGCATTTGAAATACAAAATAAGAGCTTGTGCTAACATATAAAACTGCAACTAAATAAGCAGTTATGTAAAGACTATTATTTGGCTGGAGCACCAGGATTAAGAACCCTCCAGCTCTCTGAAACTCTTTGTAACTTGTAGAGATCTTTGATCTCATCTGAAAGCCAGAATTTCCCACAGAGCACCCTCACATTCATGCCAGAGCATTTGTTCAACACTGGCTCAGAGGGATGAGTAGCATGTGATGGGCTGTCAACTCCCATTCTGTAGTCCCTGACACATGTTGGAAATCAATCAACACAAGCACTGGACTCTTTTGTCTTGCCGTTTGAAAAGTTACAGGAGCAAAACAAAAGAAACTGTTGTTGCTGCTAACTACAAAGCAGTAGCAGTGGTTTCTGTAGCACCCTGTTTCCACTCAATAACAGTATACACCTTCTCACTTTAAGTGTAGATATTAAAAAAGATCAAGGACTATATAATGGGTAAGCATACAAAAATCAAGCCAGTCAATTTCACAATGGCTGCATATCTACTTCTTGAATATGAATCAAGCAAATAGAAAGGTGCTTGTAACCAAATGTATTTGAACCTTCTATGTGTTATAGTAGTATGTTGAAGGAAAGTCAAAATGAAAAGTGTTGAAAAATAAATCCTATGTCTAAATGTCTTGCATTACACACATACATGTACCACTCCCTGTAAAGCTTTCTCCCAAAGGGTATTGTCAATTGTATTTTTCTTCTCTAACTACTCCATAAAGAATGGACAGCATTTTTAAACACTTTTAGGTCATACTCAAAGAGTTACGATTTCTACTTGCACAAGTGTCCTTTCACTATTTTCAAGCAAAAGTGGCCTCACTCTATTTCAAATAACAGGATCAACTATAGTTTTGTAGGAGGCAGAATGCAAAAATGGCACATAAGGGAGAACCACAGAATCACAGAATCAAAGAATTAGCTAGGTTGGAAGAGACCTCCAAGATCATCAAGTCCAACCCTTGATCCAACACCACTGTGATTACTAGATCATGGCACTAAG
>JAWWEE010000085.1:35283961-35357680 GCA_035221455.1 Xenops minutus
CACACGGCCACACGGGAGAAGGGACACACGGCCACACGGGAGAAGGGACACGGCCACACGGGAGAAGGGACACGGCCACACGGGATGGACACACGGCCACACGGGATAGACACGGCCACACGGGATGGACACACGGCCACATGGGGGGACAGACGGCCACACGGGATGGACACAGGGCCACACGCAGCCACCCCAGCCCGGCCCGCCGCCCCTTTACCTGCCCGCCGCCCTCGGCCCGGCCCGGCGCGGCGCGGCGCCCGCCGATGAGCTCAGCGCACAGCCCCGCCCCGCACCGCCCCGCACCGCCCCGCACCGCCCCGCACCGCCTGCCGGGCGGGCAGGCACACGGCCCCGCCGCAGGGCACGGCCTCCCCCGGCCGAGATCAGCCTCATCCGGTGGGTGAGAAGGTGTCCGTGAGCCGGCAGCGTGCCCGTGTGGCCGGGAGGGTCAATTGTATCGGGAGGAGCGTGGGCAGCAGGTCCGAGGAGAGGATCCTGCCCTCCTTCTTGGCCCCAGTGAGGCCGTATCTGCTGTACTGCGGTGAGTTCTGGGCTCCTCAGTACAGGAAAGACAAGGAGCTACCAGAGAGGGTCCAGCAGAAGGACACAAAGATTATTTGGGGGTCTGGAGCATCTCTAGTATGAGGAGAGAGTGCGGGAGCTGGGCCTATTTAGTCTAGAGAAGAGAGAACTGGGAGAGGATCTCATCAGCACACAGAAATATCTCCAAGGTTGGTACGAGAAGATGGTGTCAGACGCTTTTCAGTGGTGCCCAGTGACAAGGCAAGGAGCAGTGGCCATGAGCTAAGACACAAGAAGTTCCACCTCAGCATGAGGAAAAACTTCTTTACAGTGAGGGTGGCAGAGCACTGGGACAGGCTGCCCGGGGAGGTTGTGGAGCCTCCCTCTCTGGAGACACAAATGCCGCCTAGGCAGTTGCTGCTATCCTTAGATAATAGGGACCTATTATCAGCCAGGTCCACTACAGGGTCCTCTGTTTAAGGATTACATCCACACTACCCACTCAGGATCCACACTTCCGTACTCAGGAAAGACTTTCTGACTAGGTCTGTCTGCAGTAATCAAGGGAAGGCTGAGTACAAAATAATGTACCACTTTGTTAGGCTTAAGTATGTATCCTGAATCCAGAAAAAACTATTATTTCTTACAGTTCTGCTTGAGAATATCTGATATATGTATATATAAACAATGAAAATGCACATTAATTCACAAATACTAGAAAAGGGATTTATTTTTTTCTGATCAGGAAAGCAAAAGTTCACTACAGCAGCCCTCGTGTTTTTTCTTTTGTTTTCAGTGCACAATTTGGTTCAAGTTTCCTACTGATGCAGTAGTGAGGTACAGGGCTCTTTCATTTAACTGCACTTTGTTAAAGATCTGTGGATTGTCAACACTTTTACTTGCACTCATGGCAGCCTTTTCCAGTGACAGAGAGAATACATCATTCTAGACTAAGGAAAATAAACCAGCATCTCATCTTGAGCATAAATCAACCTATCTCTTTCTCCATATTTACCTGAAATCTATTTATTTCTTGAAAGAAGACCTGTTCTCTGACAAATAACATTTCCTGTGCTTGTCCAAATGCATAGACCATAGCACATTATTATCATCCTTCCAAGTTACAATAAATCACTCTGAATTGCTCATGTCAAATGAGCAAGATAGCCAGATATATACCAATATTGGATGCTTGCTTTATTTGACATTAAACACAAGCAAAGTAGCTACTCGTTTGCAATTCAGTAATGAACTTTATTTAAAAAGAAAAGCTTAGTGTAAAAATATAACTGTGACTTTCACCAAACTAAAGATTATGCAACAGTGTATTTTTATAACAGCTTATTCAGGCAATATTTCAGGAGTATTAATATTTAACACCTTTAACAATCAGACTTAAGACAAGTTCTAAAATTAAAAAATACTGAAAGTAATTGCTGAATACTTTCAAAAAACTTTGTCACTAGTACCACATCAACTGTATTTTGGCACCAAACTGGACAACGGTGACAGTTATTTGGAGAAGTTGGTCTGTATAAGGAGTACGTGAAACACTGAGAAGAGTACAAAACTTAGTCTAACAAGTGGAGTATAGACTGCTTATAATTAACAAACTCTCTTTACAAATCACCTTTTAATTGATGACAAGATGTCAACAACAAAAAAAAAAAGACATGATTGCATTCTGAAACAAATATTATTGCAATTAACTAGCATAGCTGATATACTAATTACTTTGCCAGCTATCTAGTAATTAGTATGATCTCATAACTAGTATTTTCTCTATCCTATGAAGTCTAAGCAGATTAGATCTTGTGCATAAATTCTCTTTTTCAAATACACTGCAAGGTTGTGCTATTCAAGACCAGTATGAACCCCTGTTAAAAACAGACCTCTTCTTTAGCTCCACAAAAAGAAACACTACATGTGAGTACTGCACTTTGTTGGCATGTGCTCCAACCTCCATGCCCAAGAAGGGTCATCCCAGAGCACATTGCACAGGATTGCATGCAGATGGTTCTTCAATATCCTTGGAGAAGAAGACTCTGCAACCTGTCTGTGTGATCTGTTCCAGTGCTTGGTAACCTGCTCAGTAAAGAAGTTCTTCCTCATGTCCAGGTGGAACTTCCTGTGCATCAGTTTCTGCACACTACCTCTTCTGGTACTGCCTGGCACCATTGAGAAGGGCCTGGCTCTGTCCTCTTGGCACCCTCCCTTCAGATACTTACAGACATTGACGAGGTCTCCTTTCAGTTGCCTCTTCTTGAGGCTGAACAGGCCCAACTCCCTCAGCCTTTGGGGTTTTTTTAAGATTCTCCAGACCCTTGAGCAACTTTGTAGCTCTCTGCTGGACGTGCTTCAGGAGCTCCACGTTTCTCTTGTACTGAGGAACTGAGAAGTGGACACAGTGCTCCAGATGTGGCTGCACCAGGACTGGATCAAGAGGGGCAGGATCATCTTCCTCAACCTTCTGGCAATGCTCTTCCTGATGCACCCCAGGATACCAGTGGCCTTGCCCACAAGGACACACTGCTGCCTCATGGACAGCCCAGCATGACATGAGCATGGACAACCCCAGATTCTTCTTACTTTCTTTCTTTCTTACTTTCCAGCAGGTCAGTCCCCAGCCATGCTGGTGCATGTGGTTGTTCCTTCCCAGGTGCAGGACCCTGCATTTGCCTTTGTTGAATTTCAGAAGGTTCTTCTCTGACTGCCTCTCCAAATTAAGTTGTCAAGTATGCTACTTAATACTAATCCAGGTGCATTTTCCCGCACAGTTCAGTGGTTGGGCGGCTCTCCTGCAGCTAAGCTTTATCCTCTTCCAAGGAAGCCCTTTCTGCTTTAGTTGTTTCTGCAGCTAATGTTTGGAGTTACTCTCCCACTCTGTAAATATATAAAAAGGGATTTAGAAGCAAGTGGTTTCTGAAATAATTGAAATCAATGTGTTAAGTGTATCATATGTCAAAGACTGTAAAGAAATTGGCTGTGGAGACATCCTTGAAGCTCCAGGAGACATAGGGAAAAAATTATGCCTTGTCTGACTGCACATTTTAAAGTAGTACAGAGGAATGTTAAAGACACCAAAGAGCATAAAAATAAACCCCACATGCTATGTTTTATCATAGCTGGACACATATAGCATTTGCTGTGTTGTATTTCCAAAGATATGTCTCACAGGAAGTTACCTTTCTGGAAGCAAATATAGAGATAATAATGAACTGATCTTAGGATCAAATTTTTTGTGGATTCAGTAACTATTGTTACAAGCTCATAACTTCAAGAATTAGTTACTGATATAACTGCTAAATATTAATGTTTTTCTATGGCTTTACTATTGCATCAAGAGTGTTGTGATCTAATTTAACTTATGTTTTCCTAAAGCAGTAATTTCTTCTATCCAGTCCATTACCTCAGCTGCAGTGACTCTTATCATCCAGTGAAGAAAAATACCCCCTCCACAGGAACACCAATTGTTGTCTTAATTCGGCCTCATGCTTGGTTGACAGTTTGGCCTGGTCAAATCTTAAGGCGGTCATTGAAACGTTGGATAAAGAGATCGAAAAGTTTTGCTTACAGGAAACCTTTCTCAACTGACACAAGAAAATTACTTCTTGCCCCTGAGGCTGTTGGTTTCTTTATGCTTAGTGGAGAAATCAGCTCATTGTGAACCCTTCCAGCTAGTACACCAAAGGGAAGTTGAATGGAATGAATCATCATTAAAAACTCCTATTCACTCTCTGATCTCCAAATGTAATGTAAACAAAGAAAGTAAGTAAACATATGTATAATATAATACTTTGCTGCAGGCCTGTGACTTAATAATATGAAATGCCTTGCTGCTAGCAAACTAAAAGAAAAGGTTTAGGAACACAAGAAATGGTGCAGAGATATCTGAAAGTATCACCAAAGAAGCCTGTTTATTTCTCACGGGAATCATGGGACTCCTGGTAGTGTTTCTAAGACTATTTTGATGCATGAAAAGCATGACTAGGAGACCTGCATGACTATGGTGATATTGCAAGAATTCAAACTTTCCACAATCTTACCAAAAGGAAGAAACCTGGAAAGTGGGTGTCATTTGGTAAGTCTTCTTGACATATAAGCTTTTTTTAGCCTGTAATATTCTTTCAACATTTCTGGCAATTTGCCTTTTTGATGGAGGACCTCAAGGGCAGTAGATATTTCCCACTGGATTTCACTACTTGTGTAGAGTGGGGTCCAACTTTTTAGGTGTAGATAAAACTCAGACCCCCCATTTGAATTGGTGAGCCATCACAGTGATGTAATTTTATTTTGGGAGAAGTTTTCTGTTATTCTCACAAGTTCCATTTTAACTATTGGGTCAACAAAGTAGGCTATGCAAGCATATTTTGTAGGGAATCTGGGATGCTTTGAGAATCTGCTGGTCTTAAGCAAATGGATTAGTTGTGTTTTACTGTCAAGCAGCAGATGAAGCTACATATAAGGTGGGTCTTATAAGCTTTTTCATGATCTGAATACATGTGAAAATTATCCTGGAGACTTTCATAGTTTTCCTAGGCACTTAATAGATATGTTAAGTCAGAGCACATAAAAAAACATGCTGCTAATGGGAATGCTGTGAGTGAAGAGGTGTTAGATATGCAGACTCATCTTCTCTGTGTAGTGGTTGGTTGCTGCCAGTTTGTGCTTGAGGGAAGAGGTGACTTAGCTTGCTATGTGGCAATGACTGATTTTCAAGTTTGGCAATAGGAAATTACATCACAGGCAACATTTCTATATCCCTGCCAAATATGGCATTGGATATGTCCACGTTTACAACCATGATCAATAGCAGCTTGTGAAAAACCTTCAGTGGGGAAGGAGACTATTTTTGCATGTATACTATTTGTGGGAATGTTAAATCTTTGAGAAAATGAATCTTGATAAGTCCATGAGCTTTTGCTGTTTAGGAAATGCAAGTAAAATTCAATAAATATTTTAGGAAAATCTACCTTGATGTAAAAGAAAGGACCAACATTTTGAAGTGAAGATGGCAGAATAATCAAGTAGTTTTATTAAACTAAGTTGCCCAAGGATCTAGGAAAAAAAGGACTTAAAAGGAAAGAGGCACAAAAGGTAATATTTTATATGAGGTAAATAAAATACACAATGAAGCAAAGCAATGCTGGTAATTTAATTTATTGAGTATCACTCGCAGTTTGATTTTCCCATACTAATCATAAATTCACTGACATTACCTCTGTGGCTGTCAGTATTATATCATAATATCTGCTAAATTAATTTCCCATCCTTCTCTATTTAGAAGTTAATTCCCTATCTATGTAAACAATGTTTATATTGCACACACATACACACACACACACACACACACATACACACAAGTGATAGCACTTTAAAAATCTATATATAAGTATGTATATTTATAGTAAATATAATCAAGTACAACTTAAGACCTACAAACCCTAAAGCAACTCAAGGTGTGTTACAATATTGCCTTAAACTTTTAGAACTGTACACTGAAAATCATGTTATCTAATCATGAGCTAACTAATGTACTCTAAAATTCCAATGTTGGGAGAGCAAATTACTCCATCTGTAATGCTTTAGTTAAGTGTTAACTTGAATAATAATCTGCATAAAGCTACAAGCAGTACTGTGTCCTAGACACATAATAATAGCTACAGATCCTGAGCTACCTGCTGAAAATAGGCAATAGCCATCACAGCAACTCTGGAAATTCTAATTTATTATTAAATGTTTACAATGCAGTATCATACAGAGACTCAAACTACAGAAATATGCTGCCTTTCCAGCTGTCTCTAGATGTTTAACTTTCAAGGGGACAGAAGGTTCACAAATGCTGTGTGAATATAATGCCAGTACTGACTTGGTTTTTAATTGCTGTAAAAGTGAAGTTATAACCAAATAGATTAAAATAATACATATTTTGCACTAATGCAGTGTTACTCTACTGCAGGTATTGTAAGAAAATAAGAGATCAAAGTTTCAAAATCAGGTTTAGCTTATGAAAATTTTCTACGTATTTATTCCAGAAAGAATTGTAATCACGGTTGTGTCCAAATTAAGTCTGATACAGTAAAGCACAGCTCTGCAAAACTCACATTTGTAGCTCTGAATGTCTGCTTACATTTAAGCTGCATTTGTTCTGTTGCTCTTATATTAACAAATAACAGCTGTCAAATACTGAGAACTTACCATTTCACCATTAATTCTTCATGGGATAACCCATATATACCATAACAGAAATACCTGGAAAACAAGTGCTTTTCATAATAACTCAAAATTTATGTGTCTGCCTGTTCTTTATTGCCATAACATATTTATTTTTTTCATTTGTTCTCTTTCCATGAAAAAAGACACTGATAATATCTTTCTTTCCTCATTCCCTTTATCTTTCCTGTACACTGGATTTTTTTTTAATAAAATAAACACTACAGATATCTGTCAGATAATTCTTTCTTTAATGGAAGTGAACAAATTATTTTACAAAGGAACATTTCAAAACTTTCCATCTGCAGACAAAATTCCTTCTTGTATGAGTTCATATTTCTCTGATGAGCATGCCCATATTTCTCTAGGACAAAAAAAAGATCTGTCTCCTCCAGAACTGGACAACACTCAACTTTAGGAGGCTTGGTCTTTTTTCTCCTATGCAAAGAACTAAAAAGTCACTGGAAAAGGTATTAAGATCTTTTCCTTATATGTTTCCTCTCATGACTTTCTCTTGGTTTTAACAGGATAGGAACTTGAACAAAGGTAAAGAATGGAGCTGATATTTTCCCAGCAGCACAGGAACAGAATGACAAGATTCCTTATCCTGCAACCCTCCGACTGCACACTGTTGCTAGCAGTGAATCATTGGAAATTTTGAACTTAATGCTGGTTGGATTCATACACAACCTTGGCAACTCATGACACTTCCTGCCGCTCTGTTTTTCCACTGCTCAGTGCATTTCATGAATTACATTCATCAATATATGAGGGAATTAGTGAAAATGACATCTCTGTTATATTTATGCTCCTGAGTTTTCCACTTTCATTCATGTGACATTATGTTTGGATTTTTTTTATCTTTCATACACTCACTGCTGTCCATGTCTCAGTGGGAGTCAGATAGGCTGCCTTGTACCCCTCCACAGCACAGGGAATGGTCTGCATTGTGGGGCCAGGGGAGCATTTTTGCCTACCCAGACCTCTGCAGCTGTATGTAGATAGCACAACATCTGTGCCAATTGCCAACATCATTTCTCTGTAGAAAGCACATGGTAAAGGTTGATGTCAGAGCAGGTGTTTGTAGATGGTTCTGCATTTGATTACTGTTATCTGTGGTGTGTAGCTGTGAGGAGACTGAATTTGATCACTTGGGCAGAGTCCTTTTCAGTATTAAATTCAGGCTGGAAAAGTTCTTTACGTTGGGTTTCCCTTTACACCTAGGTCCCATAATCAGGTATAACTGATACATAATCTAATGTTTGTCTGTTCAGGTCAGTGTACAGCCATGCTGACAGATTTTGAATTACACTTCTGTATAAAAATCAGTTCGTATGGATCTCACTGCAGGACAAGTGGCACAGACTGTAAATACTAAGGAAAAGGGAGCCACTTTGTCTCAGTTCTGTCAGGTACCTATATAAATCTAAATCACTAATGTTGAGAGGGAGCTGAAACTCCCAAATAACCCGCGAAGCAATGAAAGTTCAGGAAGAAACCTCCTAGTTATGATTTTTTTTTTTTTTAATTTTTCTAGAGAAAGGTAAAAGCTGACAACAATTTTGTGCAACTTCATTCACAAAAAGTTATTCTTGAAAGTTTAACCATAAAGACAGTGGTACTTAAGAGCACCTTTTTTAGTGGAAAAACATCACTCAATATTTTGTCTGCTCTTTTAAATGTAATTGTTAGTTTGCATGTGAAATCTCTGCTAGTTATAATTCAGGGAGGATATGAGGACATTATTTCTCCTAGTTTTCATTTCCCTGCTTCATGCTATATATGAACTACACTTTTTGCTTAGCACGTAAGTATTGGTTTTGGTCAACCAAAGAGGAGTTGCAATTGAGTTTTAGTAAGAGACCTCTGAACTGGCATGTTAGGCAGCTGTGCTTTCAGAGATACCACTGGGAAGGCAAAGGCATTGGAAGAGGGAAATTAAAATAAAGATGTACTATTACAGCGTAAATGGGTTCTTCGCTGGAGATGAGTGACCTGTTTCTGTTTCACTTAACTGGTTTACTGTAAAAATTAAGGTAGTATTTACAGAGAGATTTACCATAGCTCTTTATAATTTTCTGATGGCCCGTGCAGTCCTCATTAAGCATTTCCAGGATTAACAGATCAGCCATGGGGATGTTCTTGGCATTTTGTAGCCTGACCTTTTGACCTCAATAGTTGTGTAAGAATAAAGAAAAATTGTAATAACACACCAGATCTGCATGTTTTATCTAAGTGTTGCTTCAATTTTTCTTCATTTTTAATTCCAGTGAAGGGTTACATGTGAAACTGACTTCTCAGGGAATATTCCTAGCAGTTAAGCCTTTGGCTTTTCAGTTGCTGTAGTGTGGAGCTTTCTGCCAATAATTGGCTGTTTTGACTTTTACTACATACAGAGAAGCAGAAGAACATTTGAGTATACCTGATCACTAGTTCATTCAAATATCTTTCACCATTACTATTCACAGTAACCAGGAGTCCCTGATTTATGAGGCATTACAATTTCTCACTTCAAAGCCCCCAGCCTTACATTAAAAAAAATAATTTTTTATTTCATGCTCATACATAACAAATCCTGAAGTTCCTATAGGGTGGTAGAAGTCAAAATGTGCCACTATATACCTTAGTTCATGTGTTGATTATAGGCACCAGATAACTCTTACTCTGCTTGTTCAGTAAAGCATATTTATTTTGCCTTTAATTCTACTTTGTTTCTTGAAAGCAGTCAGTGTTTTCAACAATCTTCTGCCTTTATTTTGTTGAGACTGAAATTAACAGACTTGAAACTAACAGACTGAAAATAGAACTACAAGTTCAAAAAAAAAAAATCAGAAAAGCAGTAACTATCATTTGTCCAAGGTTTTACTTACTTTGATTTTTACCTATGAGTCCACCTGCTTACTATTGTAGGTAAAATTACTTTTTCCCACTTTTTACTCTTAGACTTACAGAGCAGATTGAGACCTAAGAGGTCAAATCATCCTATCTTTTTCCCCAGTTTACAGAAATGTTAGAGCCTGAACTGTAGAGTCTTCCTTATTAATAGTGATGCAGACCCTGTAAGAACACATCTTAGGCAGCAGAGTGAGCTTACAGGGCTGGCACTGTACGAAAAAAACCCACAAACCACAAGCAAGCAAAGAAACAAGTATCTGAAACAGAAACCAAAGAAAACACTGAATGGCAGTAAGAGTTTTTAAGACACTTGTCACCTCAGATAAATGTAACAGCAAGCTCTTCAGTGACTGAACAAAATTACAGCGTGTCAAAAGCGAAGACAGAAACTTACTAGATTTTCTTGTCAGAGACGAAGGAAGAGAGACTACATATCACACAACTTCTACTCAGCCAGCAAGACACTGAAGCTCATTCAAAAAAATAGGAAGAGTCATCCTAACAGTTGCAGTGGATGTCTGCTGTCAAAGCTTAGATCTAGAAAACAGAGTTACATTTTCCAAACAAGGGTTCAAATTCAGATCTTTAAATTCATTCTTGTACAGAGGTGGCCTGGCATTCAGTGAGAGTGAGATTGCCAGCATTTCACTGACTTATGTTCTGCATTCAAACACTATCCTTTTTTTAGAGGAACATGTAATTTTTCTTTGTAGATCCTTCTTTCTTACTTCTCATCTCTTCAGAGCTCTTTTTTCTTCAGACTGTCAGGCAAACAAACCCTTTGCATTTTCCCTATGGTGATGCTCTGCCAGCATATCAATACTTTGTTATTCAAATTCTTTCTGCCTCTATGAACCATTCCCAGCTTGGTTTCAAGAAGGAAAGAGCAGCTGTGACCAGGGTCTGAAGATAAGTAGCTCAGGGAACTCAGGCTAGAGAAGTGTGCATGGTGTTGTGAAGCAACCCTGCATTCTCCTGCTACAGTTTTGTCCACTGTACACCTGTCAACTACGTAAGACTTTCCAGGACACCAGCAACAAAGGTGGAACACTGGAGTTTCAGTTCTTCCTTTAGAATCTATTCTTTGAAAAGTAATGCCGTACATTCCCCAAGTCACTTTTAGATACCAATGCTTTTTTGAAAAGCATTCAAACAAAAGTAGTTCAGTGGGAAGCAAGAATACACTTGCTAAATATTTGTGTAATTAATGTGAAATCAGGACACACATTTTTGCTGACAAGATGATTTAACTTTCAGTAGAGGATATCATCTCAACCAACAGGGTATACCTGCAGCAAAATTCATTTATATTAAACAAAATAACTATAGCTCATGCCCACTTGCAAATTTTGTACTTATTCAGACAGGCCTTTGTGTACTGAACCTGCATTCCCTGGCACAAATGTTAATATATTAAAGTGAATTAAATACATGTTATTAGTTGGAAACAAAGAGATCATTGGTGAAAGAAAAAATAAACAAAAAAAAATAAGTGAAAAGGGATAGCCCTTTTCCAGCCCAAAGCTTTTTGGTTTGCATTGTAGACAAGAAAAGGCTACATTAGTGAAAGAAAAAATTAGCCGAAAGATGAGAACAAGTTTTATTTTACTTTAAATGTATCATCAAGCATTCATAGACATCAGAAAGTTGCTAAAAAATCAATCAGTGGAGTTTTCCATTGCCACTGCAGTCTATGGCTCTTTTGCAACTCTTGTCTCCAAGAAGAATGCAGAAGGTCATGAAGTCTATGTGTCACTTAACCCTATTTTCATTTTTAATTTCAAGTGTGCTTCATACAGTTTATGCCTCTGCATGAAAGGATCAAAAAACACTGTATAAATGTCAGAACTGGGTTATAAGCCAAAATACTATGATATGATCTAGGCAATGCGCAGGTGATCCAAAATGTTTGAGGCAAATACTAATAAACTGGAGTTATTCCTCAAAAGCCTCTGTTGACTTAAGTTTGTAGCCGAAAAGCTTTCAAACTATTAAAATCTGACATGTGAGTACTGTTATGTCTCATAGTAGTTTTAACTGTTCCGCTATATTTACGTGGGCAGACCAAAAAGGTTCCTGTGTGATGCTGTGACAGATGATAGCAGGTATCTCACTGCTAGTTTTAGATGTGGGGCTTTCAGAAGTCAGTGCATAAATGTTAACATGAGATACGGCTGAGCTGAAGTAGGACTGAGAATTCGCTGTCTTTTGCCTTGGATGCTGAAACTTCCTGACTAAAAGATCCATTTAACAGTTTTGGTAGGTCGATTAGAACTTGACACCAGGGAGACATTTTCTGTGGAAAGGTTGCTTCTGCGTGAGAAAAAAATGGGAGGAGTCCAATATTAGAGAATAACTTGATAAATTATGGTTAAATATTAATGTTTTCAAGTTTAGGAGCTGAGATTGTATTACATAAAATTGCTATATAAAAATCAGTAAAAATTAAGATCTTGTGCAGGATTGTAAAAAAATATTTTAAAAGACAGCATTAGGATTGGAGAAACTATCTGTATATTTCATTGGCTCATATTCTATATTGCTGCAGTAATATTTTTCTCCTTTTCTTGCTGTCCTGTTGGTTTGTCATCAACCCTTTCCTTTCCAGTTTTTCCCTTCTCAATATCTGATTTTTCATTTTATTTCATTTTTTTGTTTCTAAAAGCACGTCTCCATTGCATTTCAAATTGAACCATTCCCTAAAATGCCATTAGAAAACACTTGTATGAAACTGTCTTAATGAACAAATGCATAATAAACAAGCAGTCATATACATATTTTTGATCTCTCAAAACCTGTACTGTCTGCTGTGTGAGATCCTGGCATCTTATTAGCCTTTAGTTGCCAGTTTTGAAATAGCTCTTTCAGTCCTGTTCACCTATGAACATCTTTTGCTTACAGACATCCACATATGTAAAGCAGGTTAAATGGGTATGGAGATACACCTCATACCTTCTGTAAAGCAGAATAGAAGTATCCTTTTGGCTGGATACAAGACCAAATTTAGGTTCCTGCACCCTAGGGAAAATCCAAGACAGTCCACTGGGGTGCAGAAAAAAAGTATGTTTCCACCAATAAATAATTAAATAAAACAAAATGTTAAAATATTGTTTACCTTTATGTCATACTTTTTAAAATTTCTGTTTTGTGCATATTTTATTAGTGAACCTAACATTAGTATAGTATTACATGTATCTAATTTGTAAATAAGCATACATATATTGGAGTGCCTACTCAAAAATTTTTCACTTACATGGGTGCACAATACTAAAAAAAAAGTTTGGAGACCTCTGCTCTAGACCACCTAGCTCACCTCGAGCACTCTGTAGGTATTATATCTGTAATGAATAAAATACATGTTTAATCCTCTACTTAAGCCTGTATCTGTGGCATGAAAGATAAATCCTATTAGCCATGATAAAAACAAGTATCTTCCTTCCCTTATAAAAATAAACTAAATTAACTTCCAGCTGTGCCTGCTTTTGCACTGCTTGCTCATCCATTACAATCAAGACACAGTGGAAGCTGAGGGCAGGATGTTTTGGCTCCTGCTGTCTCATAAGATTTTCAAGTCACAAAACACATGGGGTCCATTTAATTGGTTTTGGTATTTGGCCTGTAAATAAATGGCTGAACCTGTGATCTGGGCTTACAAAAAGAAGAAAGCACTGAATGTACAAGGACTGTCTGCCATCCTTTGTCTGGGTAAACTGGAAGAGTTAGGGATGTGTTACTTGGCAACGTCAACCAATTTGAGCATTGAAAATTACTTTTTTCCAACTCAATACATATCATTCTTCAGGTTATTTTTCATTTCTTTACCAATATTTGTTTTGTTGTTTTTTTTTTTCTTCTCAAGGTGGTATATTCAGCACACACTAGCAAAATGCCATTCACAGATGGCTGCAGCATGCAAAGAGGAAAAGGTGAACAACTGACACTAAAGTTTTGAACAGCATTGGAAATTTTGTCCATACGAGTATTGCAGCAGCTCATCTGTGAAACAAGGGACACCCTTATATGCTTGTTTTGGTTTGTTTTCTCTTATTATCAGACTGTGGACTGTGTAGAGCAAGGACTATGCTTTTTTTCTCTGTCTGTCCACTGTCAATAATCACTAAACAACTCTACAAAAATTAATTATCACAACTACCACAACAGCAGTACTTTGGGGTGTCAAATGTAGAAAGTCTAATTCTATACTGCAAAACCATTGGAAACTGTCTGGACACAACCAAACTGAGAGGACTGATGCAGATGTGGGGGTAAAGTATTCAGTCAGGGTGAGCAGAGTCCTTGGGGTGATGAATACACCATTTCCAATGGAATTTAAATTATGATTTTGTATTAGCAGTACGTTTGAAATACAGTGTCAGCCTCTTCTCCACAGGTATAGAAAAGAGCAAACCTTTCAGTTCAACTCCGTTTACTTAGTCACCATCAGTGCTAAGAGCTTCACCACTTCTATTGCACGGGAGACACACTTCAGGCTGCCCAGATCAGCTTCCACCTCCGGGGAGATGTCAGGCTCTAGTACTGCAGTAGGTTGGCATAAATAAGCATTGCCATCTGGTGGCAGAGTCTTGGTACTGCACAGCGACTCTGCCTGGCGAAAGCTGGCATTAAAGCGAGTGATTTTTTAACAAGTGTCTATGACTAAACACCCGATTGTAGTTTTTTTCTGAAACCTTTGCACGATGATTTTCTCATTATGAGAATCCTGCTTTCCTGAACTCTGCAGGATTTAATCAACATGAAAGAGATTACTTTAATGCTTGCTACGTTAAAAACCCTAACTCCACAATAATAATATGTTTCTGTTCTGAGGTAATGGGCTGGCAGATTTCAATGCTGAGAATTCCACAGGCAGCAATGAGGAGCCTTGAATACGACTTCCACCACAAAATTTCTATTTAGTGCTATGGATTCTAGAAGCCTCATCATTACTTCAGGTGCTAGCTTGGAGGCTTTACTAATTTTTCTAAGCTGTTTCTGGGGGCAGAAGAACTGTTGGGAGGCCTCATCTGGAGTGCTGTGTCCAGTTCTGTACAAGAGAGACATGGAGCTCCTGAAGAGAGTCCAGCAGAGAGTGACCAAGATGATTAGGGACTGTGGCATCTGTCCTACAAGGAAAGTTTGAGGAACCTGGGCCTGTTCAGCCTCAAGAAGAGGCAACTGAGAGGAGACCTCATCAATGTCTTTAAGTATCTGAAGGGAGGGTGCCAAGAGGACAGAGGCAAGCTCTGCTTTGTGGTGCCAGGCAATACGACAAGAGACAATTGGCAGAAACTGATGCCCAGGAATTCCACCTGAACATGAGGAAGAATGTCTTTACTATGTGGATGACTGAGCACTGGGCAGATTGTCCAGAGAGGTTGTGGAGTCTCCGTCACTGGGAATATTCAAGAACCATTTGGATACAACCCTGTGCCATGTGCTCTGGGATGACCCTTCTTGAGCATGGAGGTTGGACCAGATGACCCACTGTGGTCCCTTCCAACCTTACCTATTCTGTGATTCTGTAACCTACTCAGAGTCACACTAAAAAAGTGCTTCTCCAGCCATATCCTTGGTATCCTTGCCAACTTCTCTGTGTGTTTATGCTGCTTTCCTCAGATTCACAGAAATAGAAACCCCTGCCTAATATTAGGCTCCTAAGGTGATAGGACCATACCTTGCAATGCCCTAGTGTTTGGGTAATGGTTTCCTATTAAGTTATTAGAAAAATACCTGGACAGTGAACACTAAAGCAACAGACAGGGATGTACTTTCTAGCACCCCTAGTCCAGTTACATGTGAAGGGAGTAGGACTGTGAGGGCAGTAGGAGTGTAATGGGTGCAGGCCAGGTTCACACACTCTTCTAAGCAGCACCTCCAGCTGCTACTGCAGGAAGTGGACCCTGGGCAATATATGCCCCTCAGTTCTGAAATCAACTGGGAACCAGTACTTCTGGATACTGGGGGTTGAGCAAATGGAAATATTTTTACCAGTAATCAAAAGCTTGATTCTGGCATTGCTATCTGGACTGGTTCCTCTCTGTCTTGACACATACTGTGTTTTGGGTATCAGCCTTGTGTTGTATGATGGGGTGGCACTGGGATCTCTACTTAGTGTATTTGGAAGGTGAGGGCTGGGTTTTAGCCTACACAACCCTTTCACATCTGTGTGAGTCATGAAATTAAATTATCAATTTAATAAATAATTTAATTATCAAGCAGTCTTAAAAATTATCCTTTTCATATGTATTCATATGTATTCATGCATGGGTCAACTTACTTTTCCAATAGATTATTTGATCAGGAAAAAAGCATGCATCAAGACAAAGTTGCTCAGCACACATCTCAAGCAAATCTGATGGCTGCTTCTGTATTGCATTATGGCCTACAGGACTTGGTTGTGGACTAGATCCCTCACATGCTAGAGACTGTACAAAGAAAGCACTAAAGGGAATGCATGTGTGATACTGTCATTGTCAAAGGAAATGTTTTTGCTACTACTGCCATCAGTAAGGGAAGTCTACTTGCAGCAATGATGGGAAGTTTTAAGAGAAAATCTGACTTTAGAACTGGATTTTAAAGTTATCTTAATAACTACTTAATGGAAGAGGATTTTGAGCAACTGTTTATTAACTGTATCACAATCAAGTGGACTCTATAGTTATCTAAAGTATAGGTTTCTTTCTGTTCACCTCTCCTTTCTGTTTTGAAAGTCATACCATCTTCTTGTGATGTCCTGGCTGTATATGTTGAACTTTCTTTTCAGTTCTCCAGAGATGATACTGTATGTGCTTGGTATGTCCCTTGTCCACTTTGTTCTGTACTGTCTCCAATTGCATCACCAAAGAAATATCAAGTTAGTATAGCAAAAGAAAATACACAGAAATGCAGTTCTTGTATATTTGAGTCAAATGCTTCATTTTCCTACTTTCTTTCTCAAACTGTGCGAATTCCCAAAGTAATCGGTCAGGTTTTCAGGCTGGCAGAAATTTCCTCTGTGGCCCAGGATGAAGTTTTTTTACTTTGATTTTCTTTACTTGTCTGCCTACATCACAAAGCTATTATAATGATTAGTTAATGCTTATTCAGAAATCAGAAACTGTGGCAAACTATGCAAACTATGGATAAAATGAATTTCAAAAATGTGATTGTTATCAGTAATTTTAAATAGATTTGTTGCCTGTACTTCTGTCATGTAACAGAATACACCTATGGTAAAGAGCAACAGGGAATGACCATATAAACAGTCACTCAAACTAATTTATTGGCTCTACTTTTCAGAGGCTTATGGAGTCTTTTGTGGATATTATGTTTCATTCTGCATCATGCTTTTTAGTATGTATCTCACGACCAGGAGAGTTCAGAGCAGACCTTCTTCACACTGCTAGAAAAGCTAGAAAATCCAACCACTCTTTCTTCTGTAATTTTATGGAAACAAATACTTTTAATTGTGCTGATAAAAACTTGAGATTATCTAGAAATTCTGATTTGGATCATGTACAGTTAAAATTACTATATCTGAAAAATGCTGAGTTGGACTTTCACATCTGAATCTCTGTGGCACTGTCCATATAACTCATCCTGAAGAACAGGATATGAAAAGCCTCGACAGACTGTACTTGGAAATACAGCAATATAAATAAGTATTTGATCCAGCAAATAAATCTGCAAGGACATTAATGGAAGACCTGTCCTGGCAATCTAACCCACCATCAGGGTTTGAGAATGCAGATTGACTTTATACTAAGTGTTCTTCCCCTGTCAATCTTGAGTTTTGCAGGCAGCCAGTTTTGACAGAAGTTAGTTATTTCCACAAAGTGAATTATTAAAAATGACAACTGCACTTCGAATACCTTCTTAGTATTGTGTGCACTTAAATCTCTACATGTTTTTAACAGTGAGTTAGGGGGTTGTTTCTGTTTGTTGGTTTGGAGGATTTTTTAAATTTTTTGACTGACTGTGAGTGATTACTTAAAAACTTTTAGCTTATGCATTTTATAAGATGAGAAGTGGTAGCAAATGCAGTATTGAGGTAGCATACTCTTTGCTCTGTTTGCCTGATAGAATCTTGTGGATAAGTAAAAACCACAAAGATTTTAAAATTATGGTTTGGTATTTATACTTGTATTTCAGAGGCAGGTAGACTTCTTTTCCAAGATCTACTGTCTGCACATTAAGTGCTTTGTCACCCTACAGAAAACTACAAGGGCACTCTCACAAGAGCTGGTCTCACACTGAAATGCTGCCAATGTTCTCACTCCCACAAGAAGGAACCAGGAAAACACAGCACAGGAAAGTCTCTTCATGTTAATTAAAAATCAACCTTATAGTTTAATTATACTTATTAATCAGTCATAGTCATATAGTGCATAATATCAAATGAAGCCCATTTTACATTTTACATGGGTAAATGGTTTTTTAGTCAATTTGTACTGATAATTACCAAAGTTTAAATATCAATTTATGCCATCTGGTAACTTTCACCCATTTCCAGAGATATGAAGTGTTTTGCTATCATATAATAATTAAACATTGTATTCTATGCCCTCTGTGTGGTTACTGTCATGGAAACTCACATAGATGAAATGAAGCACTTTCTGAAGTAAAGAAGACAAAATATTGATTGTCCATCTAGAAATCAGCCTGATAACTTCATATGTGCAGTTCCCCCTCCTACAACTATTACAACAGGGAGGATCAGCCTCTGCCATCCCCTTCACACTGCTCCAGCCCTAATCATCAAGGCTTCACAAAGTAGAGAGTGTCTGGACAGGTAGAGTGACATGGCCTTGCAAATGACCTCAGTGCAACTTACTGGATCTTACCCTCTGTCCAATCAGCCGGCACAGAACTTCTCCAGTTGTGAGACTTTTGCACAAAGAAAATTCTTCAGAAAAAGTGGTATCTAAAGGTGCCTTTCCCACATAGGTGCTTTTACTTCAGGAAAAAGACATTTGTGAAGGAGTCTCACTCCCATTGTCTTTTTGGCTGTTACTGGAATCTACAAGGAGCAACCTTCATAATAAAATACCTGGTGATTTCTCATCAGCATTTGTCTTAGTTACAAAGTAATTATACATTTGCTATTTTGCGTGCTGGGAGAAAACTTTGTTTCAAAGTAATTACATGGGTTTGGAAGCTTACAGTTCTAAACCTGCTGTGAACCGTGCTGCCTAGTTGACGTCATCAGTGCGCAAATAAGACTGTGTTTTCTTCTATATAGAAATGAGCTGTTTCAGCAATGTTTAGTCAACCAGTACTGACCTTCTCAAATCCACAAATTCATTTTAAATAAATGTTTAACTACTGTTCTCTAAAGGGGCATGTAGAACCTACTTTTAATCTTACACTGATTTTATGGTTACCACACAGCATGGTTGCTGTAAGCTGCATAAATTGTCTACCCTTAACCATTAGATATTAATTATTTAATGCCAAGTCACCTTTCTACACTATAGTGAAACTCCAGAAATTACCAATGTGTGCATATATTCTAAGGAGAGGGGTGTGGAAATGCGTTTATTTATAGCACATTGAGTTGCCTCGAGTACATAAGATTAAGAACATGCTATATATGCTAAAAATAATCATTGTGCTTCCACAGTAGAAAATGCCCATCTGGATGGACTTGTAAGAAACCAGAATCCTTTCAAGTGATTTCTATTTCAGTTTACAGTTTGCTTGTTTCTACCTGGCTTCCATGGTAGGAACGGAGGAATAAAACCCTTGTCCCACTGATCTCACAAACTCCAAAATTTCTGAGCTAAGGTTTCATCTCAGAACTCGAGAAGAGTATGCATAGCCCTGAGAGCAAAATGAAAGAGGGCATGGGTATCAAAACCTTAGGTTACATCCATTTTGAACCAATCTTGACTATTTGATACTGAAGTACAGCTTTTCCTGAAGGTTACTGGTGTATTTGTTAGAGTCTTCACATTTAGGGTAAATTGTCCCTAAGCAGAAATTCTGGAGTTTATTATCATAACTCATATGTTCCCAGGCTGTTCTGTCTACTTGCTTCTACCCAGTTTAAGTTCACTCATCCAAAATTTTATGGGATCTTTGCTATGTTAGTTGTTCTCAACTATTAAGACTGAAGTACCTGCTATAGATGGTAGTAAAGGATTATTTACCCTTAAAGAAAGAGCTAACTTCAGTGTTTTGTAAATTTTCCAAAATCCACCTGCCACTCCAAGAACATTTTTATTTATTTATGCTGGGTGGGTAACCACTTGCCAAAGACCAAAATATCCCCTTCAGAGGAGCATTGCAACTACTCACATCTAATATGTATAGACCTCTCTATAATTCTGGGTATGGTCAAATTATGTCAAAGTTGTGTACACTTTCAGGAGAAGACATTTGTGCATACCTTTGAAGCATGTAATGTATAGATATGCCACATGCTTTGCATGAAGATAGAATGAATGTATAGGAAAAGAGGTGCACCTTTTAATAATTTTTTTCCCTGTGTTTGACACTGCGTGGAATGTTCTCAGGCTGTGGTTTCAATGCAGAATTTGAGACTGTGTTCATGCAACTCATGGAAGTATTCTACTGAGAAGTAATCAAGTTTTTTTTTTTTTTTTTTTTTAAATTCTTGTCCTTAAATTATGCAAGTTTAAGGTAATGGCTAGTACAACAAATCTGCACTGTATAGAGTAAATCACCTATATTCAGACTAGTGTTTTTCAAATTATTGTGGGAAAGGGTATATGTAGGGTCAGGTGTTGGGTGAACTTGGTTTCCCTCCCTAGCACTTGGATTTTTCTGGTCAAACATTAGCAGCAAAATATATTACTTGATTTTGCTGCAAAACCAAGGTGGTTGGAACCAAAGAGATTCAGGAAGGTCTAGATTCCCTTGCAGGAGTATTTGTATGAGGTGCATTAATTTCTAGCTTTTTGAGTGGGACTGGACCTTCATCTTTCTATTGAACAAGTTTGGAGAACTTGTTATAAAAATCTCGTTGGGTCCAGCTGCTGGTGGCTGCCTCCTTGCAACTTTTTTATTGTGTTGGATATGTTAGGGCACCAGGGGTTAGCATAATCTCTGTACACAGAAGAAGTTAATGCTTGATGGAGTCGGTTACTAAATGTGTGTTTTTCCTGTACTGATGGGTCAGGATAAGAACATTCCTGTGCGGCAGAAGATACTAACCTTACTCTGTAGATTGTGTGCAGTTCGCCATAACCCAGATGCTGCATTGAGTTTTGCAATCAAGTGGTGAAACGAAGCGGACTTCTGAATTTTTGGGCACGCTTTCAAGAGCGCTAGCATTGAAGCGTGAGCAGTGCAAAGACTAAGAGATACCAGAATCCGTGTTTCGATTGACTTTTTGTGCCCTTGGCATAACGGATGCCCAAAGCATCGTTCTCCCGCCTCTCCCCCGACAATGTATGAGAGTGAGACAAGACTTGGCTAAAATTAAAGCCATACTTGCGGGGTTTGTGTTTTCCACGCCGCGGGTACCTCAGAGTGCCGGGGGGGTGGCGGGGTGCGATCCCTCCCATTGTCACCCCCGTCCCCGCCTTCCTCCACCGCGGCGGAGGGGAGGGTGGCGGTGTCGGGGCTCTCCCCGCCCGTGTCCCCGCCCGTGTCCCCGCCCCGCCCCGACGGGGCAAGTGGCGGCGGCGGCGGCCGCGTCCGCAGTGTCGGCAGCCGCCACCATGACGGACCGCTCCGCCTTCGATACCAATGTCATCACCATGACCCGCTTCGTGATGGAGGAGGGCAGGCGGGCGAAAGGCACCGGGGAGTTCACGCAGCTCCTCAACTCCCTCTGCACGGCCATCAAAGCCATCTCCACTGCCGTCCGCAAAGCGGGCATTGCCAACCTGTGAGTCCCGGGCTGCGCCCGCACCTTCCCGCATCCCCGCGGGTCCAGGGGTGCCGCCGGTGCGGTGGGGATGGGGATGGGGATGGGGATGGAGATGCGTGTCACCAGAAAGACCTGTGTGGTTGCGTCAGCCCACCCCATTGCACAGTGCTGTAACTCCATTAACATTTTGGTTTCTTGATTTTCTGAAGTAACACGGATCCTGTGACTTTGTAATAGTATCGGGCATGCAGTCTTTGAGCAATGACTGCTTATAACAGAACTTCGTGCAAACCTTCAATAGGTTTCTGTGCTTTGAACCATAAGACCTAACAAACTGACTGAAATACAAAGCCTGTCAAAATATAACTGAACTATTGCTCATTGTATATTGCTCAATATCAAAACCCTATTTTATGCTTTGAGGTGTTAAATTCAGTGTAGTTTTTTTCATGTTGCATCATAGCAACTAGAGTTTCTCTGTGAAACGTCAGATATCTAAGGCTTTTAGAAAGTGCACTGGTTAGGAACTCTAATAGTGTCTGTAGTCATCCAGTCAGAGGGAAGTTGATCTGGACATGCATCAGTAAGAAATCAGAACTCTTGATATACAAAATAACTGGAACTGGTTGTAGGTAACTAAGCCTCCTAAGTATTTTAGCTATTTTTCATAAGCTGAGGTGTATGCTTATCAGGGCTTTAGATATGGGCTGCTTGATCACTTAATGGAAAATGTAAAAGAGAAAATTAATTTGCTTCTACAAACCATGTAGTGGAACATATAGTAAGAAAAAAGGTAAAAATTCTCCACTGTATGTTTGAAATATTTTTCTGTTTTGACTTCAGATTACATGTAACTGATAATTTTTAATCATCGTGTGCTAGCCCTTTCATGTGCCTTCTTTGTCTATAAGTAAAGACCAGCGTTTCCCAGCTGTAACCTGATTTGTAAGTCTAAGGTCCTGTTCCTTTTATGTCCTGCATATGTGTCTATTGACAGCTGCCCACAGGTTCAATACCTGTGCCAATAGACTTCCCTTTTGATACCCAATCCAGTCGCTTTGACTATCCAGCTGTGCTGGGGTAGCAGGCTTTGGACTCGCAAGCCTCCTTGAGTGGTACATTCCCCATTGTGGGATTGTGTTTTATAACCAGTGGTGGGATATTGCTGTGCTTTCAGGGAATGTGAACAAGTAGGAATCACTGGAATCCATTCCTTTGGATCATCCTCATACTCAACTATATGCTTAGTGGTGCCCAGCAGGGAAGGTGCAGAATAGCTGGGGAAGGCATACAAACCCTTCCCAGCTTCAGGCTCTGTGACAGACATTGTGTCTTACCTGCCTAGGAGTCCCCAGGAGATGAGGTGTGAGAGGTGTAGCTGCTGCATGCTCCTAAAGCATGGTGTTCAAACTACATTTTTCCTCTAAAAGGGCTTTCACAGTTGCAGTGAAACAGTCAAGCTACTGTAACAAAGATAGAAAAAAGACAGAATTATGCCAGGTCTTTGTCTCATGCATTAAACTGAAGAAACGCAAATGCATTCCTAAAGTCATGTGTTCAGTGTTTTTACAAAACCCCTGAAATACTGGTGTTCAGCCTACTCAATGAACCACAGCTGAAGTGCATAAGAGTCATCTGAATGTGTGCAGAGCTGGCTATTGTTTTTCTCTTCTAAGAACTGAATTTCTCCTTTTTTGATCTGGCATGCTTTCAAAATCACCTATCATATAGTCTCTGGGTATTTCCGTATGCCAGATGGTTTGATTCTGATTAGCTTACAGCATTTTATTTGTGTTTTTTATTTGTATTTCTCAGTTATTTTCCTAAGGATATGTGTACTACTTAAAATCAAAACTGAAAACATTGAACCATAAAAAAGTTGATTGTAAAATATTTCTCCTTCAATTTCCAAATTACATTGCTAATTAGGAGTCTGTATGTATATAACATACAGAAGTTATAGGGTAACTTGTGTCATCGAAGTCATATATTCATATATATATATATGTTAAAATGTATATTTTCATGTACTTTTTAAGTGTAAGTTTTCTAATGAAGTCTTAGCTTTTAGGTTATGGAGCTATAATATCAATGCTTAGGATTCAAAGACAATATTTAGGTCTTAAGAGCTCATTAAAAAGCACAATTGTAATTCAGCCTTCACAGCCAGTTCTGGTTGTGTTTGCCTGTAGTTTACAAACTACTAAAGGTGATTTTTTGTTTGGTATTCCTCATGTTCAGGAACTTCAAGATTTGCTACCACTGCTGATGTTAACAGGTCTCAGCAATAGTTCACTGGAAAGTAAATAAAAAAACTGTCTTAAAATGCTGAGATATCATCCAAAAGTACTTTGTGTTTCAGAAGAGGTTTTACAAGCATATGTTTGCCAAAAGCAGCACACTTTGGAAGACACAGTGCTCTCTTCTCATGAAGTGCTCTCTCTTGCCATTGCTCTAGCTATGGAATTGCTGGGTCTACCAATGTGACAGGAGATCAAGTAAAAAAGTTGGATATTCTTTCCAATGACCTGGTGATTAATATGCTCAAGTCATCCTTCAGTACATGTGTTATTGTGTCAGAAGAAAACAAAGATGCTGTGATAGTGGAAACTGAAAAACAGGTTAGTAGCTTTAAAAGTTCTCCCTGCTTGATTTCAGATCCACCTTTACAGCTGTATTGCTTTAGATCTGAGAAATTAAAGCCAACTAAGAGTTTCAGAAAACAGGCAGTTTCCCGTATTGGCAAATGGAGGTGAAGCGGGTGGGTGTAGAGAGTGTCAGTCAACATTTGACCTTTCTGTCATTTCCGCTTGTTGTTTTTATTTTTTTCCTCTGTTGTTCCTCCCCGCCTTCTTTTTTCCCCACCTTTTACTTATTGTGAAGGAAATGCTTCTTTTTACCCCATCTGATCTCTGGAACTGTGCTCTGAGTCAGTCAAACGCTTTTGTAAAGTTGCTTTGTTAGTAGGACACTGAGAAGCTGTTATATGCAGGTCAAATATGCAGGTCTTCAATTCTTGCAAATTCTCCTTGGAGCCCATGAAAGATGTAGCAACAATGAAACAAAAGTAATTTCTATAGATTTATTTATTATTTATATTGACAGGTCTGCATGCACTTCCTGAGGGATAGTTCCCTTTTCCTAGCTAGTATTTTGGTGTGATCATGTAAAAATCTGACTAAAAATCTAGTACAAAACCCCCATAATTTGAGAAGCAGTTCTTTCTTTCTCTCCCTGTTGAGACATTTTCAAAGTTGATTTTATAGGCATTAGATGAACACAGATTGCCTTAAATCTGAACAAATATTCTCAAAGATTGTCAAAGATCACTGAAGAAGTCTCAGTATTAATGCTTTTCTAAAGTACATGTAAGCTAGTATGCTTTTTGTCAATTCCTACCTAGAATTCCTACTTGCAGACTAGAGCATCACTGGACTAAGTTTCTGGCATGTAGAATGAAATCAAATGAAAAACAAATAAACACTTCCTGTTGTTACACATTATTATTAAAATGACCATGAATAAAATAGGGGAGGGGAACAAGATATTTAAAAGGTACAATTACTGCAAATTTTTCTCCTGTACTGGCAATTTTCTACAGGAATCCTTAATCCAACCATAGGCAGGGACCATTTTTTTTTCTTACTCCCTGAAGAGTCAGCCAGGATAAGACCAGGCTGGCTGAGGTAATTTCTGACCACATGTCCTTTCAGAGCATAGATAAGGTGAAATGTATAGTTTAGGCAAGTCAGTGTTAAAAGCATTTTTAACATCTGTAATTTTTAGCTCTACTTGTAAAACACTGATCGTCATTTGTCTTTTTCCTTATAATTCAGAAAACCATGTTGTTACAGAAGAACAAGTGTAGCCTAGCTTAGATGGCAGATATTTCAGGATGTCTGTCAAAATGGATCAGCTTTAATTGGATAGATGAAGCTAAATTAATCATTAAAAAGTATTCCCATTTTTTTATTTATATTAAAAATGTGTAGTAAGACTTCACATTTCCTTTGTCATGATCTGCTGTGTACTTTAAAAATGTCTCACCTTCTGCTTTGGCACAAATCACGGTTGTAATCAAGAATAGAATCTGGGCCGAAGAATTCCTAGCAGTTGAATTCAGTTCCTTCGTAATCTATAAAAGCCTTTTAGAGCTTATATTGCTTTGTAAGCCTCTGAGAAACTTTGCCTACTGGAATGTTTTTATTTTGGGGAAGTGGGTAAATAAAGTCACTAATATAGTTCATTCTTTTATGTTTCCTAGGGTAAATACATAGTCTGCATAGACCCTCTAGATGGTTCTTCGAATATTGACTGTCTTGTTTCCATTGGGACAATCTTTGCAGTCTATAGAAAGGTAAAATGTTTTCATGTACGATTGGAAAAACCATTACTGTTCAGTTTTTGATGAAATATAATTGCATGGGAACACCTAATAAAATCTAACTAAACCTGTTTGTGAAAGAGACTTACAGGGCCAAGTTTAAGTTAAATCTGCTATTTCATAGACACTGGTATAAAACATTTGTGAAGGATTTACATTAGTTTCTAGAAGATGAAGTACGTATCTGTACATGGAAGCCTGGCTGATATTTAACTAGCCAGCTAAAGCAATTATCCCTTGCAAACAAATCACATCTTAGGTTTCATGAATATTTGTCTTAAGACAAAATACTATGTGGTTGTCATCTACTTGAAGAATGTGCTTTCAGGTTTTCTTGTTCTCTGTACTAATAGTCCTGTTTAGCCTGAGGACAGGCTTCAAACACAAACAGAGCTGAAACCTGTCATGTGCATTTGAAGTGTCTAATTCAGTCTGAAAGGCAGAACCCTGTCTAAAGGAGCTTGAAATACCAGACTTACAGGTCATAACATGGGAGAAAAATTAAGTTAGGTAAAACACACCCAACTGTCCATTTCAATCATCTTTTATATGTTGTCATATGTCCCAAAGTAGCTGTTTTCAAATTCATTTTTGTATGAAGCAAAAGAAAACAAACAAAGGAAAAAAAAAATCCCAAGTACTTCTGGTCAGCTTTGAACGCAGTGAGTCATGTTTCATTTCTTGCTTGTCAACTGTGCCTCGGAGTTTTCCTCTGAGCTGTGTTCATCATCACCTACAAGGAAGTACACAGCTCTTTATTATCTCCTTAATCCTTTCCTGCTTCCTGCATTCCAGCTTGGCTTATACAAGACCAATTCTGTATCAATGTGTTTGTATCCTCTGTATAATTTGTATTAGTGCATCCAGTAGGAATCTCACTTGTGGATCATGGAAGCATTTGCACTACCTCATGCATGGACGTGGAATGGAAGACTGTCCCTATCCCAGAGAGTCCAGTTAAGTAGCAGCAATAGAAATGAAGTAAAATTGACTATGCTCCTTCTTATTCTAGGTGTCCCCTGATGAACCCTCTGGGAAAGATGCTTTACAGCCTGGGCGTAATCTTGTGGCAGCTGGTTATGCTCTCTATGGGAGTGCCACAATGCTGGTACTGGCCACGTCTGCTGGAGGTGTCAACTGTTTCATGCTGGATCCGGTGAGTATGTCTTCTGTTTCTTTGTTTATGTATTAGGGATAACAAGTACTGTCTATAAGAACTTTTGGTTCCCAGCAAAATCAAACAAAGGAGAAATTTTTAAGCTAACATGAAGGAATGCAAATATAAGTGTACTTGTGCTTATACTTATAACCCATCAGGAGTAATGTCAAGAGACCTGCATTCTACTGGGCCTCTGCTGTGTGTGACTCAACATCAGGAAGACAGCTGAGTCAGCCAAGCAAATACACAGCATGTGTAATCATGTGATCCTGAAAATGAGCTGTTTTCTGCAGTGCAGAATGCCCTTTAAGTCTTATTTGTCTTTTCCTTAATGCTAGAACCTTAGTAAACCAGAGGAGCAGAAAAATGTAACCTTTTTCTGTGTTTTCAGATCCCACCATGATGTGTAAAAGAGTAAGTAATGTGTAGATGTGTTTGACATTCTAGCATGCGTTTATGGTATGAGTTCTAAAATAAGTGTCATGATGATTGTAGCAGAAAGTAGTTTGCTTCAGTGACCTGTTCTTTTGTTTTTAATCAGTCAGTCTGTGCCACCTGCTGGACTTAAATTTTATAACCTTGATACAACTTGATGCTTTCTGTTTAGTGGCAGCTTAAGTAGATGCATGTATTTGTGCCTATATTCAGGTAACAGATTTAACTTTGATCATGCATGCATGTTATTTGGTTTACTCTTAGCACTGACTTAGAAATTTACTTTAGTGAAAACTAAACAAACCAGTCCTTGGTTACAGAGATTGGCTCTCTTGACCACAGGTTTCCAAGCTAAAACAAACTGGAATTTCTTAATATCTACAGCTATTTGAAGATGTTTGTGCATTGCTTTAACAAGCACTCTCAGTTTCCAAACTCCTCAGAACTGTACATTTATTATAAGTCTAGAAAATGAGTGGACAGCTAAACAAATTTACAGACATTTTTTTGACATAGAAAAGGAATAGAGAGCTTGAAATGGTAGAATGAAGCAGCTTGCATGATCCCAGGATTCATGCTCTCTTTTATGCATGAAGATTGCAACAACCACTTTTTTGTAGGTACCAAATTATTTTTTAAAAAATTGGCAGTGGTAGTAAATTTTTATTAAATTATGTGAATTATTGGATTTTGCCTTGGCTTGTAAATAAGTGAGCAATTAATGTTAACGAATAGTTTTTCTTTCTTATTGTTAGGCGATTGGAGAATTCATTTTGGTGGAAAGGGATGTGAAAATAAAAAAGAAGGGAAATATCTACAGTCTCAATGAAGGCTATGCTAAATATTTTGATCCTGCAGTCACAGAGTATCTCAAAAAGAAAAAATTCCCTGAGGTAAAAGATCTTGTTTCAGAGAAACTTTCTGATGACAAGCAACTCTCATGGGTTCCAACTTTATGTTCACTCTCTTATGGACTGTTCAGAGTTTGTTTTCATTTTCTGTCTGTTTAGAATGTAACCTGATGTAGAACTGATAATGAGAGCTGCAGTTGATGTGGCCAGAAATTTCCCTATTTTTCAGTTCTGCACCTTTTTTACATCTTTTTTTCCCTTTCTTTCTTTTTTCTTTTTTTTTTCTTTTTTCTTCTTTTTCTTTCTTCCTGGAGGGAATGGTACTGGAGGCAAAATTGGGCATTTGGTAATCAAGTAGAGAGGAAATCTCAACTGGTGATGAAGAAATTTGATTGACATGTGTTAGATTGCTGCTTCCTCACTGCAGCATCTGAGTAGATGGAGAGCCAAGTGGAGATGGCAGTGAGTCATTGCTCAGTGATAACACAAGCTGGGTCCTAAGAGTGCCAGTGGAAATCTAGTGTATTTTCAAGCCCTGCTTTGTGGTTCTGCAGCTTCCTGGTGTCAGGAGGCCCAAAGCTGCAAGAAGTGCCTGTAAAAATTATGTCTGCTCTCTTGCCTTACACATGTCATCACTGGAGTTATTGCACTGACACTATTTTCAAGTGTTAGCGTCCCTTCCTAACTTCCTCATCTTGGTTTGAAAAAAGGACTTGTGTTTTCAGCTGGCATCTTTCCAGGCTTAAGTTTTGTTTATTTAGAAATTAAAATGTACTCTCTGGAGTATAGTAAGGAAATAATATCAGTAGTCAACTATTAACTTTTTTTTAACAAAGAGTTGTAGAAATTGGCAAAAATGAGTGGAAGAAATCGGAAAGATCACATCTTTTGCTCCTTGATTTTTCTTTTCTACAAAAGACAAAAACCCAACATCAATTTCTAGCATTTGATTTTTTTTGCTATTAGATATAGAGTGTTTTCCAAGGATTGGTGCTGATGAAGAGGTGAGATGTGTTTTTTGTCATTGGCACTAGTGCTCATCTATGCTGAATTCCTCTGTCAGTCCTTTTCCTTGGATTTTCCTAGTTAGAAAATGAGGATACTGACATATTCTTGAAAACTACTTTGAGTATTATCAATGAAGCACAGTATGGAGATGTTAGGTGTTAGGACTGATAAAAGGGAGTGTGGAGGAGGTTGATCTGGTGTGCTCAATTTCTTTTCTTTGAATGTCTTTCTGTAGGATGGCAGTTCACCATATGGTGGGAGGTACATAGGATCTATGGTGGCTGATGTGCATCGCACACTGGTGTATGGAGGAATCTTTCTCTATCCTGCTAACTCCAAAAGTCCCAAAGGAAAGGTAAACCCGACTAAATCCAGTTATAGAAAATGTTACATTATGTAGACATTTCACTACCAAGATCAATATTTTTATTGCAGAACCTGTGTTATGTAACTTGGTAGTTTGCATTTCTTGTGTGTGGATATGGCCACCCTTTGCACACTATCACAAGTGACAGCAACCCATTGTCAGACAGCTTTTTTATGACCACTGCCAACCTGTTTCAACTGCACTAACTTCTCTTTATCTGCAAACATATCTGGATTATGGAACATACCAGGAGATGTGCTGTTCACACAGGCCTTTCTGTACCATCTCAGCTGAAACAGTGCTGGCCCAAATCAAGCAAAACATTACAAAGCAGACAGTCCATATTACCCTGAGATTCCTGTTACAGGATGATTTATACGAAACCAAAATGTAGCTGGCCTGTTAGAAGCTCTGCCAAAGAGAAAACTGCCTGCATCTTGTACTTGGTAACAGGGTGGAACTGTGCCTGGCTGCCTCTGCCAGGACAATGGTCAGTCAGGGAAGATCACACGCTTACGGGCTGACAGGGGCACTGTTTATTCAGCAAAGACCTTTCATCTATTTTGTAATTGTCCATAAATTATTGCTTCAGGTTGCAGATAAGATGTAGTTATTCATTAGAGAAACCTAGTGGCACACTCAGAGCCAGTGTTTTCCTTTCTTTTCACACAGTCCTGTTTGGTCTCCTGCCTTGCTAAGGGCTGTGTCTGACATGCAAGCTTTATCTCTGTGTAAATAGCACAATGCAAACATGAGATAAGAAGAAAGTATTCAGACTGGGAAAATCCAGCATTCACTGTTTTTTGTTTAAAAGAAAAATCCACACAATTTCATTCTTGAGTCAAAGTTTAGATGAAATAAAGAATACTTGTAACATTGATTGATTTAAAATCAAATGCCAAATATACTTACATTTCATGATTTTCAACATTGCCTGGTCTGACTACTGCCATTTTGACTTTATTTTCTAGCTGAGGCTGCTCTATGAATGCAATCCCATGGCTTTTGTTATTGAGAAGGCTGGGGGAATAGCAACAACTGGGCATCAAGCAATATTAGATATAGTGCCTGAAGATATCCACCAAAGAGTGCCTGTTATCTTGGGATCTCCTGATGATGTGAAGGAGTACCTTGAGATAGTCAAGAAGCATTCAACTAAGTAAAGAAAGCTTGCTGAAGTCGCTGTGCACAGGGGAAGAAATGTCGTACAGCTGAACCAAAGAACACACTGCAGTACTGCGAGATTGAACTGTAGCAAAAGAGCAAATGAGCCATATTTTCATAAGATTTTTTTAAAGTGAAATCTTGTGTAATTGCATTGTGCAAGGAAAAGCATTAAAAGATTGCATTTAAATGAAGCATTAAAAGTTAAAGCAGTGGAAAACCAAGTTTTCTTTATCATTTGTGATTACACAAGAGCCACTCTTTTGCAAGGAAATACTATGTTGCATTCAATAACTGAGCTTTCTCAGACAAGTTACAGACTATATCTTACACTGAGTGACCTTTCCTCAACTGGTGTCTAGACCCCAGAAGTTGCTCAGTGTGCTTCAGTTTGGGTTTACTCTGACCAAGAATTAAGATCTGTGAAACATGTGCATTAGAGTATGTTAATTATGACACATACTATTAATATTGATGGTTGTCACTCTATCAGATCCAGTTACACAAGGTGGAAAATGACAGGTTGGAGTTGGGGGGTTTTAACTGGATAGGGAGTATGTGTGGACAGCTTGTACACATGATAGATTCTGCCGTGATGAGCTGACTATCTTTGCCAGAAGTTAACCTGTTTACTTGACTGTGTGTTGCTAGCAACCTCCACCAGGTGTTCTTTGTGTTATTTTGGGATTGTGCATTACCGTGGAAAAGGTTTCTGCTGTGCAAGTGGAAGGAAGGTGCAAAATCCCCACAAAGCATACTGACTAATACACTGAATTCAGAGCATGCAGTTGGGAGCAGGACTCTAGAGCTCAGGAGGCAGATGCCTGTCCACCTGTCTGGATACAGTTCATGGCTGTGACTCACAAGCTTTATGAATCAATTGAAATCTGCAAATCTTTGACATTTCTCACTGTCTACTTACCTCTGCCAAACAAGCTAAGGGACATGTGGATGTTGCTGTGGGTAGACTGGCACCAAACACTGACTCGACCTCATGGTCTATGAGGCCCTGTCTATGGGTGCCATGAGCTATACACCTGCCTGCCTGAGGACTTTGCATATCTGCAAATATCAGTGCAGATAGACTGCTTGAGCATGGTTCCTCTTGTAAAACAAGAAAGGAGCACAGAGGAACCTAGAGTCCGTGGTGCAAAAGCATGCTATGTGAGGGTTCACACAGAAAAAAACCTGGGGACCCTTGTTCTGACAGGTCATGTTGGGGCATTTTTAGGCATGCTGGCAAACCTTAAATAAATGCATCTGTTCTCCAAAGTGATAGGGGACGAGATATTTGTGACAGGGACTGAATGGCCTAGTATATCCTTAAAATGTTGTTTATTATGAGTCTTTGCTAGTGAAGACAGAGTTTTCAGGAACCTGAGCCCTTAAAGGACAGTGACAGTGTTTGCAATAGTTTGGATTACAGTGCCTCACTAGTCTATTAGCATGACTTGGCAGACAGTATCCACAGCAGCCATTTTTGTGTAGTTACACTAATTCCTTGAGTGTATTCTGCCCTCATGCTTGACAAGAATCCCTAGACTGCATATGTTTATTTTTAGTACACCATACTGGCAGCAGGTAAAGGTTATAGGAGGAAAGTTAATACTGCCCGTGTTTGCTAGGTCAGTTTCCAGTGTTTTGGTTTTGCCTGAAGGCTTCCATTTTATAGTTAGCATTTTTCACGTTGTGATATGGGTTTTTCTTTCCATCAGTAATATTTAAGTCCACATTTGAACAACATCCCAGGATAGCCAGCAGTGGGGATAACTATTCACATCCCCCTTCCCAGAGCACTCCCTGCCTGTCAATGCAAGGCAGAAGGGCTGGTTTGTCACAGTGCCTGCTGTCAGCCCCCATGGCAGTATTTCCTACTGCTCTGCTTGAAGGCTGCACTGTGGCCTTTGGTGAAAGGTCACTGGCTCCAATTTCAGCCGGCACCATCCAAGCGACTAACATTTTATACCAGTTAGGAAATGTGTCACCTTTAAGGCACAGGACTGGCCTATACACAAGTGGAAGTGTGAATCATCCCCAAGAACTCTTGTGTAATATTTATATTAGAGGGCAAATATTCCACAGATTTGTCAAAATGAAGTGTTTATTTTTTTAATGTCTGTATGCTGTTCCAATCCATCATAATAAGGGGTTCTCAGCTTATAGAGAATTATCACACATTTTTGAAACAATCTGATTTCTCCTCCCTCCCCAAAATGGTGATTATGTAACTTAATAGTTCAATCTAATCATTTGGGTTTTTATCACTGAGTGGGATCACAGTATTTAACAAAATAGAGTGATGTTTTCATGCAATCCAATCGTGCCTTTATCCACATTTTATTCTTTTATTTCTCTTTTTGCTACACTGTGGACTGCAATATTTATGGAAAGCTTGGTTGTAGAGTCTGTGTTCTTTACATATTAGTGTAAGTTCATTTCTTATTGAATGAGTGTTATTTCAGCAGCAGCTCAAAGCATTATGCTTTATATATACTAAATAAAATCCAGTACCTGTAAAAAACATTGAGATTTTTCAGTTAAAAAACAAACAAAAAAAAGGAGGCAAATAGTGGACTGATTAGCTCTGAAAACACCCTTTGAACCACTAACTCCAAAACAAACCTTCTGTTAGAAGATGATCTGAACTTTGTCTTTTTGACCAGTGTAAAAGATCACTTGGAATCAACAGATCTACATGTGATGTTTTGATACATGTGAGAAGCCACAAACCAATTCCCACCCCATTTCTTATTTACTGATTTGTTTTGGTACACTTATGATATTCTAGCTATGCAGCAGAGCGATTTTGCTTTAAAAGCATTTTATTACTGATCAGGAGTACTGCTCAGGCTGATAGCTGCCATGATGGTGAAATAATGTGCAGAATGTAATAGCTGTACTTTAAGCCAGCAGATCTCTTTGCATGTATAATGTGAAGCCTGTCCCTTTATTGTTATTCACACCATGTGCTATCCCAGAGCTCCCTAAATATGGTATTTTTGTGGGTTTTTTTTGTATAAAATCTATACAAAAAAAGTCTCCCAACCAGGCAAAAAGTGCTCTGGAGTATTTGTCCTGTGATGTGAATAGTGTCATATACTTTTAACTAGAGCACAGTGGTAGAAAAGAAATCTTGTACACTTTTATTTCTTCTTCCACTATTGCCTTGGAGGATGTAGTGCAAAACCTGCCCGTTGCTCTATCTGAGCAGATCTGCTCACCTATCCTTCCTCCAGCTGAAAACAGGATTGGAAAAACATCTCCTTAGCTAAGGATATGGGAAGCAGCACTGAACTGTGTCTTTCTCCTTGTGGCTAGTGTTCAATGCTGTCAGTCTCTAAAACCTTTGTTTGAGGCTAATTTCAAAGTAGAAAACCTTAGCATTCAAATTCCTTTAAAACTCTGTGAGTAATGTATTGTTCATAGATGAACAGACACTTCTATGAAATTCCAAAGAAATGCTAAAGATTATAAAAAGGAATGCAAAGGGAATCAAAACTTTTTGCTCTCAGCTGCAGTTCCTATTAACAAAAACAAATCTAGGTATGTTTTGTTACTGACTTTTGTTTCTGTCTTTCTGGCATTATTTTAGTAAAGGAATTTGTGTTAAAGGAATTATAATAATGAAACTAAAACTTTTCATCTGTAATTCCAGATTTTCTTGGTTTGCCTGTGGGCTTTCCAGATCTTCTACTAAAAAATAAGTGCTGCTAGTAGGCAAAATGAAGGCTAAACATATAGTTGCTCTTATTGACTTATCTGAGTGGGAAGACAGTGCTGTCATCAAAACCTGTAATTCCAGTCTTCCAGGTAGCATGTATCTAGTTCACTGACATTTTTGTCTGACTTTCCATTAGCTTCATGTACTCCAAGTATATTGCTTGTAAGGAGTTACTGGCAGCATAATTGCAAATTTGGGCATACCTATATCTACATGGTGAACTACAATATGAAAGCTGACATGAAATTTCATTTTATGACACTGACATGCTTTTATCAGAGAAGCTTAATTTGTAAACTATTGATGACATAATTACTTTGCAACTGGTCAAGCCACAGCTCTCCAATAATTCTCATTCACTCAAGCCCTATAATATTACAAGCAGCCCAGACTAGCAGTAAAATCATTAAAATGGGATTGCAGCAGGCCAGCTAGTAACATAAAACATCTTTAATAAATGCATTCTGAACTTCCAATTGATGCCCATGGAATATGCAATACCCCTTCAAAGCTCTCTTCTATGGTGGAGGCCAAGAGAGGGTAGCAAGCAGGGATTATGTAAAGGGAACTTCACTGCCTTCGTTTCTCGTGCCTTGCAAATTGTGCGTGTTACCTTGGCTATGCTGAGCCCATTGTTGAGTAGCATACTCAGGAAAGCCATTTCCAGCTAAGGAGCCAGGAAGAGTTTTGCATGATAATCAGCCTAACATACCATCAGAATATGTAACTAGATCTGCACACACAGGTAATTTCAGCGTGTGCAAAGACTCACAAGCTGTGGTTGCTCAGCTGTAGTCCCATCTCAGGCTCCTTTCCTGCATCCCAGCGGAGCTGTGGAGCCAGCCTGGGGTGCAGTTATTCTGAGCACTCAATCACATGGTCTCAGAAACATCTTAATAAATTCTGACCAGCAACGCAGCCAACAGCTTTGCCTCAAAATAAAACAGCTCTCCAGGATCTCAACACAGCAAGAGAGCGTCTTGTTCAGCTGAGCAGAAAGTAACCCTGGTACCTGGCAAAAATGACCGACAAAACCCCCTTCGAAACGGATATGCTGACTCTCACGCGATTTGTTATGGAGAAGGGACGCCGTGTAAAAGGAGCAACAGGAGAGCTGACACAGCTGCTCAACTCCATGCTGACTGCCATAAAGGCCATTTCCTCTGCTGTCAGAAAGGCAGGCCTTGCCCACATGTGAGTCCTACCTTGCGATACAGGGAGGCAGAAGAGGTAGAGAGACAGCTTCTTGCACAGGAAGGCTGGGGAGTGGGTAGGGATTCCTAAATAGTTCCGAAGTGTGTTTTTTAAGCTGAGTGAGGTCAGAGACTGGATTATCAAGAGTGGGAAGCAGGGAATCTCTCTTTCTGGATCATTTTAATATTGGGCACAAGACAGATATTTAAATTCACTGCTGTTCTGTCATATTTCACTCTAAAAATGTCAGAACTTCAATGGACTACTCACCTTGTTATCTCTTGTACTTGCTCATATTAATCTGTTTTTAAATCTGCTGTGAATTTGCTGAAAAGCACACCATGGTATTTTTAATGCAGAACATGTCACTGGGGTATTTTCTGCTAATATTCAAGCCCACTGTTTAACCATGCAAATCACAGTTCAGCTCACCTAGGGAATCTGATTTTCTGCCTGTCTGCTGTATATGTAATGATTGAAACCAACAGCGCTGTAAGGACCCCCATAAGCTGCCATGCTTTTCTCCTTTCTTCCTCAAGCAGTATCCCTCAATCAGGGTTACATGCAGGAAGCCTTAAAATGCTCTATATAAAAAACAAATGTAAAAATTTGGCATCTAGTGCTGTAGTAAATGGAATTAATAATTGCCTTAACAAAGCCTGGAATGTACTGAGCTGTTCCACACAGGCAGATAAAATAGACATCAGTCCAAGTCTTTTAATGGTGATCTAACTGAAGCAATTCACAGTTATGAAATGTCCTAATAAAATTGTGCATTTAAAATGGAAAGCTTTCTATATGTGTTGAAAGATGTGTTTCTAGACATGCCTGAGTATGTGCATAGACATGCAAATATGAAAGAAACAGGGAAGATGTTTGTGAAAGAAAGTCAGTATTTGTAATTTGTTGGTTTGTGGGTTTTTTCTCTTCCCATGGAAACACCAAAATGTCCAGCACTCTGGATTTCGGTGTTTGGTTGGGGTTTCTTTTGGTCCAAGTCCTCTATGATATTTGGAAATCATGATTTAATGTCTCAGCACTATCACCATCACTTTATAGGCCTAGAGCATAATATGTAGAGAGGACATGAGACATTCTCAAAGTTAGCAGCAGCACCAGGCTCCTATGCCCTTACTGCTGAACTGTGCTTTGTTTCTGTCCTTACTAGGTAAAACTGAGCTATTTTTTGCCTTCCTGACTTGGAAGAACAATTGCTTTTATGTAATTTTTATCTTTCAACAGGCAATCTCTGAAGTATTTATTAAGTGCAGAGAAACTATTTGGTAAACTAGAATAGCCACATAGCTTTCTTCCCATCAGAAAAAACCCCCCATCCATTATGTTGAGGAGCAAATGTTTCTTTCTGTTAAAAAGATCTTCAGATATTGAATCAGAAATATCTAAAGAATCTAAACTACAAATGAGTAACTTGCACTGTTTGAATTACTGAAGCTATCTATGAAATTTCATAAATTCCCCTGGCAAACTTTCAGCATTGGTGAGTGGCTTGCGTCAGTCTGCGTTCGTGCAGTTAAAGAGCTCTGGTTTTTCTAGCCCCTCTAAATAAGAGGCTGTGACATGTATTCTTTTATGTTAAAGGACTCAACGTGGATTTTCAACAAATTTTCAATTCAAAAGTGAAGGACTTTTTCCAAGTCATAGTTCTGAACTAGGTCTGTGCCTGAAAACACACTGACTGGAGAATAGGTACCTAGCACTTCCTGAAAATCATGGTCCTTCCCATTATCCTAAACGTGGCACTTGAAAATAGAATGCCCAAAACACTGAATACTTCTGAAAAGCTCAGGCAATTTGAGCTTTGAGTAAGACAAAAGACTTACCCTGCTCCCTGCTAAGGACTGCCACTTACCAACAACATCCTAGGAACTAATCACTTGCCCCTTTCACCTTCCCCTTTTAAAAATTTCTTCTTCTTTTTTTTTTTTTTTTTCTTTCTTCTTAATGAATAAAAAAACTTTATCTATTCCCTGCATGATTTTTGTTTCTAAGATGCCCAGATTATGCACATTAGGTCTAAGCAGTGCTCCATCGAGTGGAAATCTCAGAAACATATATACTACTATATCATGTCATTAGCATATTGCGAAATTCATGATAGGGAAAAGAAGCATCATCCTAACTCAGCTGAGCATCACCGAATAAAACAGATCTTGATTCTAAGATACAGTTTCATATGGCAAATTACCTGGGGATGCCTCTACATATCCTGATTTGGGGCTGGCTAGGGACTGAATGAATGTGGGTTGAAAGACCATCATGGAGCTCTGAGCAGCCAGTGGCAGAAAATAAAGTAGATGCAAACTGCCCCTTCTTCTTCCGCAAAGCTGCTGCCAGCTGCTTTGTGGGTCTGCTAGGGAAGCCTGCCCCCTACTTGTTGGGCTGTAGGCTCTGCTTCTGGCCTGGAGAACATCCAAGCAGAAGCAAAAGGACCCAGGTAAAGCCTCAGAATTATACCATTGCCCTTTCTCTTTCTCATGCATGCTTTTATTTTCTAGCAGCAGAAATAGTCTTCTAGTGCACCTTAGTAGTTTAATCCAAAGAGTAGAAAATGGTGTGGAAAGATGAGAGGAAGAAGCCACCCTGACGTGTTTGGTTTTGTGTTTTTGTTGTTGTTGTTGTTGTTGTTGTTGTTGTTGTTTTCGTTTTTTTTTTCCTAAAGTCTTGCAATGTTGTTCTCCCTCAGATTTCTTGACATTTTTGCTGTTCTGTAGGTTTGGTATAGCTGGCACTGTGAATGTGACCGGTGATGAAGTGAAGAAGCTGGATGTATTATCCAACTCCCTGGTGATTAATATGCTGCAATCCTCCTACAGCACCTGCGTCCTGGTCACAGAGGAGAACAAGGAGGCCATCATTACCCCCAAAGACAAGCGGGTCTGTGCAGTTCCTGCATTCAGCGGGTTTATGGGCTCAGGCAGCAGCAGGTGGCACTCTTGCTTCAAGTATGAAACCTGGGCCTGGCCCCAAAACCAACACTTCCCCAAGGGAATTCAAAAAATTTGCACCATTTCTGCATTGTTCTGATTAATAACTGTGGTGGATGGCATGGTTTCAACAGCTAAAAGAGATGTGAAGAGTAAAATTATTATTAAAGTTTTGTGAAGGAGAGAGAATAATTATTTTTGAGCTTGTTAACACATTCCAGATTCCAGGAGTAAGTGTCTATTATATTCCCTGACTGGGTTTTGGATTACATTAGTACTTAGGCAAGATAAAATGAGATGAATGGCTGGCAGAACTAGGTTTTATGTTACATGTCCAAAGGAAACACCTGACTGCTTCATCAGGCTTCTCCCAGGAAGGGATCATATTGCAGCAGGATACTGCTTTTGCTGGTGTAACCTGCCCTTTCCTGAAGATTTATGCATTTGCCTTCTTACCCTCAAATTCAGAACATGGGGAAATCCTTTCATTTGGAACAAAAAGTAGCAAAACAAAATATATTTATTTAAGGAAAATACTTGCTTCCAGAATGATTCAGTCCTTTTGCTCTCAAATGATTTCTTGCACTGCTTGGCAGCAGCAGACTGCTCATTTCTATCATCTGATTTTGTGCAATCTCAGCAGAAACACGTCTTCTCCTATTTCTCTGGCAGCCCCTCAGGGACTTGGTGTTGTGCTGCAGGGCCAGCTGGGTCAGTAGTGCAAACTTCTCTGATGAGCTGTATCAGGACTAAATGCAGTCATAAAAACGTGGAATTTGTCAAGTAAAAAGAAATAATAATGCAAAATGATGTATCATTTAATGCTTCCCTTGCAACTTCTGTTTTAGGGTAAATATGTGGTGTGCTTTGACCCCCTTGATGGTTCATCCAATATAGACTGCTTGGCACCAATAGGAACAATATTTGCTATCTACAAAAAGGTAAGAATATGGATGAAGCACACATGGCACAGTTCACTTGGTGAAAGCAAAATGTCTTGGGTTTGTCACCTTGCCTAGTTTCTTTACTAGGTTTTTAAGTGCCTCTAGAAAAAAAAAGCCTTAGAAGAAGTAGAAGCAATAACACTTGAGATTCGCGAGTGCTAAAATGCTGCCTGAATTCCTATGAAGGAGACATCCAACCCCACAAAAGTGTTAGGTGCCAGTACTTCCCTCCTCTAGACATCTACACAGGCGCTGGTTAGCTTCTTCAGTGACACTTGACTTGCTGTTATGGTGCCGATGAATCACACCCTTTGTCCTCCTGGGCACTGGCTGGGGAGGGCTGGCAGCCCTGGACCGTATCATGGTTAGCGGTGTGGTGACCTCCCAGCGTGAGCTGCTGTGCCTATTGCAGATGGGAGTTTGTAAGCATGGTAACAATGGAGGCTGAAGGAAGCAGTCACCTACATTCACCGGGGCCGTGCCAGCACGTCTGGCCCATGGGGCTGGACAGAACAGCAACTGTGCAGCCAATTACAGAGGCTAATAGTTACAGTCATGCCAAGTCTTGTGATTTGTTTGCTAATCTCCAGCAGTTGGTTTTTTTCCCAAAGCCTGAGCTCATGGTCATATGACTATGAGCGACCCTCAGCCATTTGTACTGTAAAGTAACATTTTACAGTACTTGTGACTTCAAAGAAGCCTTTGCAGACTTCAATGCTACACTTCAAACAAGAGAAGATATGGTTTTAAAGTCTCATCTTTTAACTCATCATTTGCAACTGTCTAGTCCTTTGTTTTTTACACTTCTTGTAGGTGATACACTAGTCATCCCTGTTGAGAATATGTATCTAATAGTGAATCAAATAGCCATGGTCTGAAGATGGTAATGGCACAAGCAAAGTCCTGGCATATGGCTGTCCACACTGTTAATGGTTAGAGCAAACCCACACCACAGATGCAGCACAGGCCAGACAACACTAGGATGATGCCTGGGTAAGGTTTATGGAAAGAGCAGCCCAGGGACTACCACAGTACCATCCAGTATCTTGCTTTTTGCAGGGAAGAGAACTTATCTGTGTGGATACAATCCATGAAACATTTTCTTATGATAAGCAGAGGGGCCTCCAGTCTTTTCATTTATCTCTCAAAAGATAACCTAAATGACAACAGCAGCTTCTACATTTACAGTAAGCAATAGCTGCATTGTCCAGTATTCTTTAAAGTGGTGAGAACCATCTTACAAATACTAAACATTATCTTTCTCTTTAGAAACGTTGTGTTAACTTAGTCTATGTAACCGTAAAGTCAAATCCCCAGTGATTAACATAGCTTAGTCTGTTGAAATACAGATTAGATTTCTTTACCATCTTTAATTCACCTGTAATGTATGTAAAGACTACGGACTGCCCAGTTTTCCCTAGGATTCTGCTTCAGAATAGGAATATTTACAAAATTCATAAATACTTAAGATTTCACAGTTGTACTACATATTAACATATTTGTTGTAAGTACTGTTTCTAACTTACTGGTTTCCATGTGGGTGGATACCTTTCAGTGCTTTATAAAAAGAAAATTACACTGATTTGTACAACTAGTTCAAATGAAAATGCTGCTGTTAGGATGAAGCAGTATTTGTCAATTAAAAGAAGGACTCTACAAGAAAATTTTCAGTTTTCCCTGGAAACTTATAAACAGCGTTGGTTTTACATGCTTTCTCTTGCATAACACTTTCCATTAAAATGCTAATTACAAAGTACATGTTAATGAATGTGCCTTCCTCTCAGACACCACAATACCATAGCAACACTATTTACCTTTAAACAGTAGTAGCTTCAAACCCTTTGAAATGATTAAGTAACAATAAGTGCTTTATTGAGTGTTATGAAAGTGTAGTGTGAAAAGAATAAAAGTGAGATGTTCATCCCAGTGGATAAGTATCACTTAAGAAAGAAAACATAATTTCAGGCTATTTAAGGTTCATGAACAATATTTTGGAAAAGCTTGAACGATTGTAATTCCAAAGGATGAACCTTAGCACATGTTTGATATTTGGTACCTGACACTTCTCAGATGAGTGCATGGCTGATTTTCTCACCATGTCTCACCTTAATTTCATTTCCAAAGGCACACCATCCAAAACCAAAACATTGGACTCATTTTATGGAAAAAAACAACAACAAAAAAAAAGATAATAAGCACTTTTATAGAAAGGCCAGGCTTGGCCAATACATTTCAAACCTGAAAACAGGTCTCTGACTGCTCCAAATCGAGAGCCTCCACCATGGTGGAAGGTACTATTTCCTTCTGTCAGAAAAGCACTGCATCAGTTTTTTAGAGGAAGACACCATGAAATAAATGCCGTCTCAGGTTTATTTAATTTTCCATCTGTCTTTTGCTTTCTGAAACATGGGTAGTGTTGTTAAACAGGCCAGAAATATCAGAAAAGTGGGGCTGAGGGAGGAGCCTTGCTGAATTAGCAGGGGATAAGACCTTGACAATCACTGCCACTGAGGGGCTCTCAGTTGCTGGAGTGTCAGGATGTGCTGATAATAAGTGTTTTTTTGGTTGGGTTCTTCTCAGCTTTTCATATCACTGAGCTGAATCTACAACTCTCAATTCATACTGTTCAAATATGCGATGAAGCTCTGTTGCTTTATTTCATTCTGGTTTTAATTTGTAACTGCGCCCGGTGCCTCTGATGTATTTTATTTGCTACCCTTCATTCTCACAAGGACAACGTCCTCCCCTTTATGTGGTCCCTCACAGGCAAGGTGTAAGAATTCGGTGTAAATGCAAAGTATACTCGTGAAACGTGATACAAATGGAGACCTGGAAATCGAGTCCTTCTAGAGCTGCTCCCAGTCCTGATGAGAACTCCCTCATGTGATGTTAGGCAAATCATACATTCAAAAATTTCTAACTCAGCTATCACCTGAGGGTACCCCTATAGGCAGACTCTACAGACCTTGTTTCATCTGCTTCACACCGATGAGTGAAAGTGACTGTGTCAATGTTTGTCAGAGATTCTCTGCAGTCAATTTGCCTGTTTCAGTGCTTTGTATAAAAACCTCTAAAGATAGTCCACTACCACCACCATAGTCAAAATATAATAGAATGGAAATCCATCTGTGCACCAGAAATAAGTGAAAATACTCAGCAACTATCTGAGTACAGGCCAGCTTAATCCCCTGGTTTGTTTCATAGCACATGGGACTTGGCAGGACAAAACTCATACAGTCCTAACAATGAACTATCAGCTGATCTGTAGCTTTTCCACATTAACAAGCTCTGCAAAATGTTTGTTTCAGACTCGACTTTTTTTTTCCTTTTACTAGCTAGCTCTTGGAAACACAGTTATGAATAAAGATAGAAAAACGAGTGAATTCTTACCAACTGCCTGTCTCCCAAGGGAGGAGTTACTTTGTTTTTTTCAGAATAGTCAACAAATATTTTTTGCTCAGCCATTCAAATACAGAAAATGAATGTAAGAATTAGGACAGAAAAGCTTATCTCAGAAAAAGATATATTTTAAATCAATATCATGTGTAAATAGAAGCTACATATATTGTATGTATACTGTATTCTAGAAAACAAACCTCTTTGCTGTGTTTATACAGAATTACTTTTTATTTAATGAGAAAGGCATACAAAAAGTTATGACAATCACAATATGTTTGCAACTAGTTGTGCAAATTTATGTTTCATTTTGCATTTCATGTTGCAAATATTTAGTCTACTATAGACAACTATTGCTTTTAATGTTTAATATAGCCATGAGGCTATATTTTTGAAAGAGATGAAGGGCATAAGGGTTGGTACGGTAAAGATTGTTAATAATGTACCAGCCACTATCAGTCAATACTAAAAGCTCTGGAACATACAAACAAAATTTTAACTAGTCTTCCTTCATTATGTACATTACAACCTGTCTGAATAAGCAGCTTGACATAATTTCAAGTGACTGTGTACCACATGTACTTTTACAAGCTATAGTTCAGTTCCCATGAAGGGCTGGTTGGCAACTGGATTTATTTTTTTTACACAGAAGAGCTTGACAAAATAATAATAATAATAATAATGATTTGAGCAAATCCAGTTACAAACTATAAGTGAAGTAACAAAAGTAACAAAATCTTTCATCTGAAAATGGAAACATTTTGATATGAGATTACTGTCTTCATATGCCAAGAAATGTGTAGTTTTAGTGTTCAGCATTTCGGTTTTCCTCTAGATGTTGGCATATAATGATGAATGGGATCACTTTGCCCTGATGGGCATCCTGATACCTCCTAGCTGTGGGGCAAAACAGAGAATTTCTTTGTAGAACGAGAGGTGTTTTCCTTTGAAAAATATCTGTGGAAGGCATTCTTAATTTTTTTAAGAATTTACTCAATATTCATTACATACTTTATTTTCTAGAAGAGACAGTCTTCACTGATTTTTTTTTTTTTTAATCGGATATTCTGAGCTAGACCTGCCATTTCTATTTAACTACTACTCAACTGGATTAAGCCTATGCAATTACTGAGAAACTGTCTGAGTTTGGAATAATAAAATACTAAACCAGATCTTTAAGAAAGAAGGACCTCTCATTTTAATTCCTCATGGACCACCATCAAAACATCCACACAAGACCCACCACAACTGGCAAGCTTTTAAATGAACATTAGTATCAATCATGCCCATTTTGTGGTCACACGAGGTGAAGGCTGGAACCAGCCTTCCCAAGTCCTCTTGGCTGTTCTTTCTTGCCCAGCTGGACAAACTGAGGCACACCCCTAGAGGTGGCTGGAAGTAATTGTACTAGATCTGCCTGGGCTACTGTAGTTTAGACATAACCAAAGTGTCAAATCAAATATAAGTGTCAGAAATTGAATAAAGTGTGAAGTAAAATGCCACCTGAATGTTCTATGTGGAGTTATATATTCATATCTGCACACATGCACATTTTACATAATCAAATGCATTTGTTATCTAATATGAACATTTATATCTGTTCAATTACCCATGGCTCCACTACCAGAGAGCAGTGCACAACCTTGATTCCATTGTGTTCCACTATCTAACATTTTTTTTCTGTATTACTTGAAGAATTTTGTCTGTAATATTAATTACAGCACTTATCTCTCAGTTATTCCCTCTGAAGAGTGTCAGTATGATAGCTTATGTTACATTTACAAAAAATTAATACCTCTGTTCTGTCTCAGATTTCTGTTGATCTTGGATTAATAGTCTGGGCGGTAATGCTAAGGTGTCAGCTGTGTTGCAGGTATCATATTGATTGCATAATATATATAAAATAACAAACTTTCAGTGTCCTGTCCCAGCATGCACATATATACCAAACTTGTCCTGAACTATGAGAATAATCTATGTTTTGTTGCTCCATAGGCCTCAATATACACAAAAACGAAATCTGTCATACTATTTTTGAAGTACTATTTTTATTGTTCATCATCAGAATTTAACCTGCAGTCCAATGGTAATTTTTCCTCAGGAAACAGATGATGAGCCCTCTGAAAAAGACGCTTTACAGCCCGGACGCAATATTGTTGCTGCAGGCTATGCCCTGTATGGTAGTGCTACACTGGTTGCCCTCTCCACAGGACAAGGAGTGGACTGCTTCATGCTTGATCCGGTACAGACATGGTGCTAGTCTTTTAGAGCTTTCCATGCTTGGCTTTACTTATTTTTGTTAGTCCTTCTCTCTGTAAACTAGCCACTCTAAGCAATTCTGTTTTCATGACTTGGGGCATTCCACCTCCTGTTTACAAGTATTTACTAATACAGGAATGACCATGCTGGCTGAAATACCTGTTTGGGTTTTTTTCTACTCAATAGATGAGAAAGTAAGTTAAACTCTTAGTTAAGCATTTGAAACACGGTTCATTCAAACCAACATTTAAGAAAATTGAACTTAGTTTGAACAGTGTCTTTGCCTTCACTTAGAGGATTCTGCTTTTTATTCTTGATTTTTCTGTCTGCAGAGGAACATCAGCATGTTCACTCTTTAGACTTAGTCAAGGACCATTTTTTAATATACAGTTCCTGAATGCAGTTTAAATTTATGGCTGTCACCTAAGCTGCATACCCAAAAATTTGCAGAACCACATCCATGCCTGTACAATTGGACATGTGCCACCTGTCTCCACCACTCCCCCACCTTGGTCACCCAGCTGATGAGCCAAATGACTGTTATTGTAGGAATTCAGGAAGAAAATTAATTTGTAAACCCAGCATTAGATGTGGCCAATAACAAAGAAAGGTTGGGGGTTTTTTTAATAGAAGGTTGCATTATTATCAAACCTCCTTTTAACCTTTACAAATAGTCTCATTCCAAGTGGAAAGAACTGTGCACTGAACTGTTCTGGTTAGAGACAGAGAAAGAGAACAGAGAAGTTGAACTCAAACTGCAGACAAAAACACCTGGAGGTAGCTGACCACATTCACGTTAAGATATTTAAGACAAGACAGACAAGAAGAGATCAAAAATCAGAAGACAGTTTAAATTGTTACTTAGCAACCTTATGATTTGTGGACAAAGGTTCATGCTCCACAGGCCTTTAGAGCTGACTGGTGTTCCTTTGATATGCTAACTAATACAGTCAATTTGCTTTTGGTTATAGTACCAATGTGACAAGTTTTCATTAACTTCATTCAGTTTCTTTTGCTGTCTGCTCTTTTTGAATCCTGTGAGGTTATACACCAGACTGGTGCTGGAAGGACCATGCACTGCTAGCATTTCTGCCTGTTCAGTGTGACAACTGTTACAGAAAGTCAACAAAATTTTCTGATCCTTGCTAATATCTTATCTATTCTATCCTCCAGGCTCTCGGTGAGTTTATTTTGGTGGACAGAGATGTTAAAATCAAGCAGAAGGGGAAGGTATACAGTCTCAATGAAGGTTATGCAAAGTATTTTGATCCTGCAATGACAGAATATTTACAAAAGAAGAAATTCCCTGAGGTAAGAAAACACTAGCACTGTACCCGATGTACTTTGCACTGGCAAGCACTGCATTCCATGCAGTCCTGGCTGATGGGAAAGGATTTGAAGGCCTCCCTGACTTCAGACCCATTTAACCCTTTCATGGTATCAGATCCATTTTGGGGATGTATCTAATATTTTTTTCTGGTGTCCTGACATCTTTTATGACTTAGATCTCAGTAAATGAAATCATAGCTTGTTTGTCACTGTGAGAAAGAAAACCAGATTTTTCAACAAAGATCTGAAACTGTGCCAACTATATTAGGTGGTACCCTTCCTCTCTAGCTTTATATGGATATGCAGTTCAGTCATATGTGCAGCTGGGCATTTAGAAACAGATTCCACATACTGTCCAGAAGGTGCTTACAGAGGTCTGGGCGGCATCACTTTCTCTTTCTCGTACATGCTTGCATCTGAGAAATGCAGTATCACTCCTATACGGTCAGCTTGTATCATATGGAGTGTGAACCAACCTATAGGTTGGGGAAAACCCCACAAATGGTGCTAGACACAATTTCACTATATTCAGTTGTTAAAAGAGAGGCATCCCATGTCTGATGCATGGGCGCATATAGCTCTATATGGCCTCTAGTCAGTGCTAGGAGGACAGAACATAACCTCTCAGTGTGGAAAGCTGGAAGCTCTCTAGAAAGTGTGCCTATGTGAACAGTAATTCATAATGAACCGTGGTGACATGGATCAATTCAGGATTTAGTTTGGTCAGGAAAGTGGTTTTAAAGCTTTTCCTGGGTTGGTTGTTTTTTTTTTTTCTTCCTTTAAAAAGAAGACCCAACACAAAAACCTCACCAAAACCCATCATATTAGTTTTTAAGCTATTAGTTGTCAAGAATACTTATATATCTCTCATGTTAAAAACCATGAGTGCTGTATGAGGGAAAATTAATGAGTAAGCATTTAAACTGTATTTCTGTGATAAGCTCCTCCCTCTGAGCTGAAAATCTGAATTTAATACATTGGCTGTAGCTGCAATGCTGACCTCATATCTAAACCTCTTTTTAGTATTGCTTAGATTGTAGTTACAGAGAATGCAACATCACAGCATTCTAAATACATTAATTTTGAATATTTGAGTTCATTTTGAAACTTCAAAGTCTGTGTTCAGTTCAGCTGTGAGAGAAGCAGAAGCCCACAACACAACTTTCATACTTCCTGAAATCTAATCCAGCTGGGAAAGTGAAGACATCTGTGCTTCTCATTCTGCTCACATTATGCTAGTCTATGTATTCAGTTTAATGCACTAAGCCTGGATTTATTAATTTGTGTTTCAAAAAGTACCCGAGTGTTATTCAAAACAAAGCCCTTAAACAAATGCATTAACCCAAGGCAATTATGAAAACACTGAGGAGATTTCAGACTGAGTGGAAAGACCAGACAGAAGTACTTCACTAAAGGATCACTGAGGACAGCTCTATCATGTGACTCATGAAGTCCTTGAGTTAGGATTTACTGGAAAGACTCATTTTCAAACATTATCTTATCTCAAGTCAGTGTTTCATTTGAGAAAAATTTATTGACTTTTTTTTTCTCTAATGCAACATAAGTTGGCAGAAGGTATTTTTGTTACTTTAAAGCAAACAGCACAGAAGTGCATGGGTTATTTGGGGCAGGGGATGTCTCCTCAAGAGTGCTGAACAAGTACACTGTTTATCTGCTCAGAATTGTATGATTGTCTGCGTGAGAAGGGCTGAGGCACCAGTATTATGACATGTGATGTCACCAGTGTTAAGGAAGTGCCCTGCCCATCTGAAAGCTTGCTATGGACTTGAGTTTTAAAAACAGCACGACTCAATTCCTTCAAAAAGTACATTATATTTGCATTGTGGGAGGACAAAAGAGAAAAGGTGTTGCTATTCCTACATAGCACGGAATTTGCTTTCTGGCATCATCTGTAAGCCTAACCAGCTATAGGTACATTCTCGATGTTCCTAGCTTACCTGCAGCAGCCAGGTGAAACATTTTACATCTTTGGTCTTTGCCTCGTCCTTTCACCATGCAGAAGGGCAGTGAGCATACCTGCTGAATACCTCCTGCCTGTGATTTGAGGAGGAATTGTCACGCGGGCCATGGGAGGACACTGTCTTATTCAGGCAGGTCACTCACCCTCTCTTCTTCTGACCACTAGAAGCCAAGAGACTAGGTACTCATTTCAGCTGGTTTTCACTTTTTAATAATTTTTGTCCTTTGATCTTTCCTCTATTAACTCCTTCCCATGGTTCTTGGTCAGCATGCTGTTTATATGGCTTTCTAACATTGCCACAGAAAACTGAAAAGTTAAAAATAAAACAAGCAAACAAAGTCTAATGATGTCCATGACATATCCCATGTTCTGTATCATTAACATTGTCCTCTTGCAAACAAACATTATAACTCAACTATTTATGAGTAGAGTAGACATTTCCTCTTACTATCTGAGAACAACATCCCAGAACAGACTGTTGGACTACAAAACCACATTGACCCTCCAAGTTTCTTGTGAATTGCCATTCAGCTAAGGCATCAGTTCTGAATAAAAAGCACCAGAAAAGTGCTGGTGTTCTGCAGGCCTGTTGTAAACCTCCTACCACTGTCATGCATGTCTCAGCAGGAAATATTTGTTTAGCCACATGTCTTGTGGTATGAGAGAGAAGCTAATTTTTTGTAAGCATGACAATCACCCTGCTGCTTAACCAGCTTGAAGAGCAAGCTGCTGTGTGCAAAGCTGCCTGTAATGCAACAGATTTACTCCAGTCTGCAATGTTTAATGGGGACTGTTGGGCCAGAAACTTTCTGAACAAATTTCACTCTAACTTCTTCCCAAAGTGGGTTCTTCCTCCCGTAATGCTTGCAGGGCCCTAGCTTCTCTGTGGCATTGGTTGACTGATGGTAGAACTTGGAAACATGTTGTGGGCATTGTCATAGTTTGCTATTCCATCTATTTTTTCCATCTATCTCTTTGCTTCCCACAGTCAGGCACAAGAGAAGTTTAGTCTAATCACAGCTTGCTGATTGAGAGCTATACAATGGAGACTCCCTGGCTAAAGGTTTGTCTTAGCAATGTCATTAAAAATGTGCCATGAACAGCATATTTCAGTATGAAGCACCCCATTCTTTTTCCAGCCAGCCTAGTTGTGTCCAAATAATACAAAAAAAGCTAGTAAAACTGCTGTGCTTTTTTCACCACATCTGGGGTATGAGAGATGCAGGAAGCTGCTGCTGTAGTCTGTAGAAATGATTTCTTTCCTCCCCTCTCCTAGTCATCATATTAATATAAGAAAAACTTGGTCTTGTTCTGCTGTGGAGGAACAAAGCTGTCATAAATTAGTAGAATAAACTAGTGAGAAATTGACTTCTATCACTACATGAAGAAAAAAAATCACAAAACCTATGTCTTCTGAGTAATTTTTATGCCTCTGCATCAAGGACAAAAAAGAAGCAGAAAGGGTAAAACTAAGAGTAACCACAAGTTTACTCAAACATCATGGGTACTGACCAAGTGAACATGAAGGTTCTCAAACTCTTTCATTAGCATCAACTGAATGAGTCAGAAGTGCATATTGATCAAACACACAGCTTGGCATTACTGAGAACTTGGGATGAACCTGTATAGTATTCATGCTCTGTTATTTTGTTTGAGAAGAAAGCCTGGGCAATATGCCAACGCACATGCAACACCTATTAAATTCCTCCTCTGTAAGAAACATGCATGACCAACAAAACTGAAGAAAGAAGAAATAACTATTCCTCCTGTGCAGGTAGCTGGACAATAAGGGAAGTGAAAAATTTTATTTCTGTCTATGGGTCAAGTGATAATATTTTCAGAATGGAGGAATTTCTCTTCTGCATTTTTCTCAGCACAGTCTCAGCACTGTGTTTCTAGCGGTTGAATTTCTACCAGGGTAAGAAGCAACTGAAATTGTCAGTGGCATCTCATTAGCTTATAATATCCTGACTTGGAAGGGTGCCTACAAAGCATCATTCACATAAGACTGCCCATGTTCACACATAAATTGTGTAAATAATCTGTACATGAATAGGAAATCCAGTGCATTCCAAACATGTCTGATGATTTGTACACAGGTGGAACAGCTATGCAGCTAATGCTCATTAAGTTTTATACCTGTGTGTTGCAGACTCCTTGTTTGATAATGTCAGAAGCAATTCTTAGCAGTCTGTTTCAAGGGCTGCTTATTGTTGATACATTATGACTATTCTTAATGTTCAACAAACTTTTCTTAAGACTTGGTTCATTACCTTTTGGAACTATAAAAGAGTGGTTTTCCTTTGATAGTATTTTAAAGGTATTTTGAGACTGTTATCCACATCTTTCCCAAACGAACTGTAAACTTGCTTTGGTCTCTCTTTAACACCTTTTAAGGTGTTGTTTTTTCTGATGTCAGACTTTTACATTGTAAAGTCACAAGTGCAAACAGATGTGCGATGAAGAAGCTATCACTTACAGTCTAAATATTATTCAAGTATTGTTCAGTTGTGCCTTGAAGTAATAGGTCCAGGTTTACACAAACTAAATATAAAAGCTCCAGGCTGTGTCTCATCCATCATGTCTTTTACAGTTTCTGTTGTTTTCTTCTGAATTTTTGGTAGTTCTTCTAACATGTACAAAGAAAGAATCATGAAAACTGACACGTGCACAGCTAAACAAGATTTATTATATAGGCTGGAAGAGGTCTTTCTTCCAATTTAATTGTCAGCTACATCAAATATCCAAGCTGCATGTTTAATATATTAGGACTCACATTCCTAGCACTTTGTTGCATTATAATGTGTGATTTCATGAGAATCTCTACTTATTTTAAAAGAGAGTAATTATCAAAAGTCATTGAACAATTTCGAAAAGCGATTTAAAATAGAATGATGTTTTTCTCTATTTTTGTGTTCTCCTCTCAGGTGTTTTTTCTCCCAGCTAACTTTATGATTTTTTTGCAGTGGGTGACTAACTTATGATATCTGAAGGTCTTGGAAATGGCATTCCTGAACAAGTTTGCTATGTATTTCCCTGGACCCAGTATCACCACAGGGCAAGCTTTGTAGAAAGCAGTAAGATTTTTTATTAGAAAACTGATCCAGACAGAAAGAACTTTTAGCATTGCAATTCAGAAACACATTAAATGTGCATAAAGTCCCAGTCTCTAATAATTTTCTGGGGAGGTGCAAATTCCTCCTCTTCTTCACTGAAGACAGAGAGACATATCAAAAGACCAGCAGAATTCTTCTCATAAAAACCTTCCCTTCAGTTTGTATCTCAGCTTTATAAAATGATGGTGAAAGTCACTTCATTTTTTTTTAGGAGAGCTTATTTTGTCTACTGTGTGTACTTCTCTTTGTTCAAGACACCTTGATTGTCTTCTACAATTCTTACCTTACCATTCTTACGGCCAGCAAACCTGAGACTGACATGAATACTTCTCTGGTTTCTCTTGCTAAAATGACCTGTTCAATAACATCAGTTTCTAAGATGTGAGCAAGGAAAACTACATTTATGAATAAATTGCTATCTCTCAAACTAAGCTGCTGCAACCAATTTCACCACTTGATAAATAAGCTAAAAGGTAAAAGTTGGAGTGCTCTGGGAACCATCTGGACGTGTATTAAAAAGTGACATCTCTCCTCATGTCTTGGCTTAGGAACCAGGCAAGAATTAAAAATCAAATGTGTTCTTTGTTCTGATAATGTGAAGAAGTTTTCACTCCCTTGTTTTTTCACAGACTGGGGGTTGATTCCAAACTGTGCACTCAAATTACAGGTAACCCACTTTGTACACAAAACACTTACCTGAGAACCCTGTACAGGATCACTATGTCTTACAAAAGGCTAAGCTTCAGGCTGCTTTTGGTATTTACAGTATCCATAAGCAGCCATGGATTTAAGCAGCTTTGATTCCTGTTTCATAAAAAAATTACCTTTTTCCCATGCTCCTAGCTGCCTAGGCTGGTAAATATAATGCTTTACTGTATGTTTTTCAGGATGGCAGTTCCCCGTATGGTGCCAGGTATGTGGGCTCCATGGTAGCTGATGTTCACCGCACATTGATGTATGGTGGGATCTTCATGTATCCTGCTAATAAGAAGAGTCCTAAAGGAAAGGTATATAATTTGACTTCTTTTCTGATGAACTTAACCAACCTAATACCTCTGGTATTACCAGAGATGTAAAGGAATAGTTTATATAAATTAACAGATAATAATTTTCCATCCCTGAAAAAAATCATTAATGCATATAATGGTCAACAATCCAATCTAGGCAAGAAATTTAGGCAATTGCCAATTTAGGCCAGAAATCTTCCTGGGTGCTTTTGTATTACAAACTGCTCAAATGGCTTTCACTGCAATCTAGGACTTTAATTTTTCTAAACATAAACATTTCAGTACCCATGAGATAGCTATGCATACATGGCATATATAACACAGACCTAAGGAAGACCTCTGCACTTTAAACTGGCAGATAGAGTTATCCCTTCAACAGATGGGATATACTGAACTCCAGAGAGGCTTTTGTCCAATGGTAGAAAACCAAGTTTGCCTACCTAATCTTTCCAAAGGGCACTGAGCTTACTATCACCAGTTCTGCAAATGCAGGCTTACAACACTTGATCAGAAAAACTGTGTTATTGAAAGGTGAGTTTCATACATGCTGAGATCAGTATTTTGGGAAAAGGTGGTTTCCTACTTGGACACGTATGCAAAACAAACTATGACTCAATGCAGCTCAATGCAATGCAGTGAATCCCTGAAACTGATGGGCCATGAATCATAGTCAACCTCAACTTTTCTCCTCCAGTATCAGATACCCTTATTATCAAATTTCTAAACAAATATGTTTTAAAAGAACCTCAGTCATATAACTGATCTGTGGACCATGAGTATACTGCAGGTAATCCTTAGGAAATTATTGGCTCAGTACATAACAGATTGGCCATGACATTCTGATTTAAAGACCACCTTCTTTCCTGATCTTCTATTCAAATGTTTTTGCATCCAGGACTGGTATTTGGTGGAATCTGTCCATATAATTTTAGTTGCTCCATCTACCACACTAGTACCAGAACATCCTGATATCTACAGTCATTAGAGACAGAGGACTACCGATTCCATCATTGTGAGCTTGTGTTTACCATAATACCAGTAGATCCAAATACTCTTCTAACTAAAAACTGGAAAAGTATTCTCTTCAGCATATACAACTGAAAATTGCACATTTGAATCATCATCATGGGGGAAAAAAATAAGAAATAAAAAAATTTAAAAACCAACCAAACAAAAAAACCCCAAACCCAAACAAAATTACAAAAAAACAAAACCCAAACAAAACCACAAAAAACCCCCAAATCCAAAAAATCCAAAACAAAACCAACCAAACTAAAAAAACCCACCCCAAAAAAGCCATCATTAAATGATGTGGATCTCTTTGTACATCAGAGCAAGAGACAGAAAAGGAATCTGCTGTGTGTGAAAAAAGTGGGTTTGCTGACTGGCCTCTTCAAATTAAACTTTTTGCTTTGAAATCTGAATTAAATTGCTATTGATGAAAAGAAAAAAAAAAAAGAGAAACAGAACAAATGAACAAGGCACCTATATAATCTTAGAGAAATCAATCTTTCTGAAGAGTTAGCCTACATTCACTATTGAATTACTCTGGCTGGCACTGTCATCATAGATAAAGTAAGGAAAGAAGCAAAACTATGCTATCCTTGCAAATAAAATTTTCTTCTTTCTTTCACAGAGTGCAGTTGTATATAGCTCTTTTCACATAAATCTTTTCTTGTTGGAGAAATAACGCCTTTATGGCAGGTGCCCTGATCAGCATTCCCCTGAAAGACATTCTATGCACTTAGTTAGAAATATGAAAGGAATCAAATGTCACTGGAATTGATGAAAAATCCTTAGAGCAAATGCAAAAGGCATGCATATAGGCCCTAACAAACACAGCTACTTCTTTAAGTTAAAGAGAGAGAACAAAATACTCAATAAACAGTACAGAACTGGCCAAGAAACAGATCCTTTTCTCAAATCAGGTGTGTTGAATAATATTTTTTATGAATTGAAGGCTTGTAGTTCTCTATTAGGTGAAAAATTATAAAACCTATCTGAAGATACAGCCCATGTGAAGATCTCTAAGTGCAATTGCACTGCTGCCTCAAGAAAACCTGCTTTCCTTAAGTTGCATAATCACAGTTGAGCAACAAGAAACGCAACATGTGGTTCCATGGTGATACCACTTCTGTTTTCTGGCTAATGATCTTCCAAAAGTGGGCCAAGCAATAAGAAGAACAGTGAAGGCTATTGATCCTATGTTGCCTGTCAGATGGAGTCCTTGTACCAGAAGTATCACTTCAGAGGGCTTAAAAGATACGAATGAAGGTAATATGGCACTACTTAAGTTTGTGGTATGTCCTGGTTTTATTACTGTGTGCTAAAGGTATGATGGGTAGTGAAGCCCTGTGTTTAAGCCATTTCTCTGTCTCTATATACAGTTGCATTCTGACACGCTTCCTTTTGAACAGAAAACATTCTCTCTTGCACATGTGAAGAGCCCGTTAAACAAAATAGGTACAAGTATTGTCATGCCTGAGCACTTTACAAATAAACCTACAGAAATAATGTCTGCTAAAAAATGACCAGCTATCATCTATATCCATTTAAACACAGGAACTTTTGCCATATGTCCCAAATAGGTTTGTGTTCCACCAGAACAGTCACCCCCAAACGTAACATTTTAAAAAATGTGAACAGATATTAGCGTCCAAACTAAAGGGGAAAATTTACATTTAATAATAACTGCACTTGCTTCTGAAATCACAGCCACTGTCTGGGTGAGTTCAGGCCACTGAGGTCAATCCACATTTCTGAAGAGAGGCAATCAAATCCTGAAATTTGAAACTGGGAGCATCAAGTTTCAAACTCCAAAATATCCTAACCAAACATAGCACAATTACCCCAAGCTCTGAAGTAACAGATAAAGGCTCCACATGAGAACAGATTTTGACTTTTTTTTTTTTCCCAGTATTACTAACTTAGTTGGCTTAATTGTTTTGCTGATATCTGTGAGCCAGACAGCTACTTTTGGCATTTTTTACAAAATACAGATTTAGAGGTGCTGCACATGCATGTGTCAGCTTGGAAACAATAGTGGTCATGCTTGGATGCAAGGTTGGTACAATCCTCCTCAAAACAGAAGATGATAAGGAAGGTGAGGAGGGGGAAGAAGGAGGGGCTGATTGAGAGATTGCTGATTGCTACTTAGGTCAACTGAAGTTTGGTATAAAATTTTCCAAAATCACAAAAGGAAGGCTAGGTTTTGGTAAGTCCTTTGGTATAATTTTCCCCAAAGGCAATCATGTGTTCCCTCTTTCTTTCTAGCTCCGACTTCTCTATGAATGCAACCCTATGGCTTTCATCATTGAGCAGGCAGGTGGGATTGCAACTACAGGGACCGAAGCAGTGTTGGATGTGAAACCTGAGAATATTCACCAGAGAGTTCCTCTTATACTCGGCTCTCCAGATGATGTGCAAGAATACCTTGCTTGTGTACAGAAACACAAGAGCAGCTAAAGGCTTTTCCACATCCGACCTTGCTCATCCATTTTCAGTCTAAAATAAAAGCTGTACATTTCAAGATGGTGGATTCTAGCAATTAACACCCATCTCTCAGGGAAAATCCCACTTTAGGACAACAAGAAAAATAATGAGAATAGCTGATGGGGGAAAAAGCAAAAATTCAATTTCTCCTTGCAGGAAAATGTAAAAACCCTTTAACTCTGATTTATGCAGTGCAAATGTAGAGATGGAATCCGGATTTCCAAACAGAAACTGCTTTATATAAAATAGTGAAAGGAGGTGAATTGTGTCACCTTTGTCTGAAGATTTACATCTGAGCTTACATGGATGGTATTATTTGAGACAGGATTTCCATATCAATATTTGCAATGCCATTATCTGGATTTCTGTCAGAGGCTTTCTTTCAAATGCTTTTTATCTTGACTGCCCTAAGAAGAGAAAAAGTCTCATGCTGTCTGAAACAGCATTTTTAAACTCCAAATTACATGTGTTTTGGGTAATTAATAGGGATGAAAAGGCTGCAATGTTGCCAGGGTATTTAATTTCTCATAAGAATAAGCAATATCTTGTTATTTACAGAGAGCCAACTTTCAATGGCACAAATTACAATAAACCATTGCTATGGATGTGACACTCAAATCAATCTTATTCTCTGTTATTGCATTGTTCACTGAAACAGAAGAGGATACAAAGCCACTCTTACATTTCCCCTTTCTTTTACTTTGAAAGATTCTCATTTCAGACTGAAGCTTGCCCTTTTACACAAGTTATAGTGCTGTTCCCAGCCACTGTGGTGTCCCCCCTTAAGAGGAAGGAGCACCCAAGATTCGTAGATGCTCGTGGTGAAAAGGAACAAAAGTCAGAGCTTACAAAGTTTTATTAGCAGATTACACAATTGGCATGGAAATTGGTATGAGTTAGTCCCTGATCTCCTAGTGTAAACATAAAGCAATGGGTTTTGGATAAAGTGGTAGGGTGAAAGGGAAGAAAGAGAGAGAGAGAAGCTGGATAGATCTGTCAATCCACTTGAGAGGGAGTCCAGGATCCTGGAAGCCCACGTGTGCCTGGGCTTTGTGGGAATACCTTTTTATAGATAGGCTTTTCTTGCTTTGGAGATAAGTTTCTTGCTTTCTATGCAAACTTGTTATCCTGTGCAGTCTGTTCTTCTAGACCTTTCTGGAAAAGGGTCATACGGCTTTGAGGGTCTTTGTTGGTCTTGGTTCCCCCCTACAGTCCCCGCCCACTTCTTGACCTCATTCCTGTGCTTGCACTGCACTGTGTTGTGCTTATCTTCAGGAGCTACAACAAGGATGTGTGCCTTGGAAGAGTGCCCCTCTTCCTCTGCATGGCCCCCTTCTCCAGTCACATCCTGTTCTTTCCCATGGTGTGTTATTACCAACAATCCTTGGTTGGCTCCAGAGCCATCTAGTTACCTTGCCTTAGGGACTCAGGATTCTGCATGAAGGAGGCAAAGCAGTGAGCAGGACTAGAACCCTGAATTTCCTGAGAGCTAACTTAGACCTCTTCACAGACCTACTTAGAGTAATCCCATAGGTTAGGGCTCTAGAAGATGGTCAATATTAAAGCATCACTTCCTTCAAGCTCAAGACCAGTATATCTCCACAAGCAAGAAATTAAACAAAGGGGTAAGGAGATCTGCATGGATGAACAGGGCACTTCTGGAAAGAATTGTATGGGATGTGAAAAAAGATACAGGCCACATGGGAGGACTACAGGACCATTGTCAGAGTATGCAAGGATGCAACAAGAAAGGTCAAGGCCTGCTTGGAATTGAATCTGGCAAGGGATATTAAAGACAACAAGAAGGACTTCAACAAGTACCTCAGCAGCAAAAGGAAGATTAGGGAAAATGCAATGCTGCTGCTGAATGAGATGGGTGTCCTGGTGATGGAAGACACAGGAAAGGTGAAATTAATGAATTACTTATCTGTCTCAGTCTTTACTTCTGAGGACAGCCCTCAGGAATTCCAGACCTTGAAGGTAAGAGAAGAAGGCTGCAGGAAGGAAGACTTCCCCTTGATCATAGACAGTTTGGTCAGAGATCAGTTAGACAGACTTAACACCAATAAATCCATGGGCCTTGGTGGGATGCATCCACCAGTACTGATGGGGCTGGAAGATGTGGCTGCCAAGCCACTCTCCATCATCTTTGAAAAACAATGGAGAACAGGAGAGGTGCCCAATGACTGGAGGAAAGCTAGTGTTACTCCCATCTCCAAAAGGGGCAAAAAGGAGGATCTGGGAAGCTACTGGTCAGTCAGCCTCACCTCTATCCCTGGACCAGTGATGGAACAGATCATTCTGGAGGTCATCATCAAGCATGTAAAAGAAATGATGGTCATCAGGAGTAGTCATCCTGTTTGTGCTCTGGTGCTGCTGTCTCAGACTTGTCACTGCCTAAGGAAATCAGAAGTCAGCTCCAAAACTAGCAGACATTCATTGACCATTGAGAGCAAAAATTAACAATTAAAAGAAATACGTGATTACAGTAAGTTATAAGGATATGAAAATTTGGCTTTTGGTCACTTTAAATATTAGACACCTTTATAATCCTCCTGTCTCATATGATCTTTCTTTAGGGGACCTCCTTAATGTAAGGAAGCCCTGCGCCCTCTGCTCATTTTTACCCCTGCTTCATGCTCTCAGCCATGATGGTACAAGACTTTATTAAGAATACTCTGTGAATTAAATTAGGACACAGAGAGGAATTGAAAATGCTCCTTCCGAGAACCTCTACTAGTTATTTTTTAACTTACAACTGTGTTCTATTATTTATAAAGAAGAGGCAGACTGAACAAACACAGACAGAAATTATTCAGGATGAGTATTTACCCTTAGTTATTGTTATCCCACGGTGAGAATATGATTTCAGTACTGCTTCAGGTATCAAAGCAGTCTTTCTGCAGACCTTTATCTGGCACTTTTTAAAGCTGTGACAACTGCCCAGGATCAGCAAGTACAGCATGTACTTGTTTATTCTGTTCCTCATCACATGCTATCAACAACAGAACACAAGCAACACTTAAACCCTGGAGATTGAAGAGGAAGCAAAAAAAACTGCAAGGGTTTAGGTAATAGCCAATTTTTTCACTGCATGATGCAATTGTGCACTCTGACTATGAAACCTACTAAATCAGTTTTCCTGGAAAAAAAATGCACGTGGTGTACATCTGCATATATATATGTCATCATTTTTTGTCTGCCTCCCAGAGTCTCTATATAGGAATACAAATGGATGTTGATGTCCCGAATTTATTGAGATATTTTGTTGCATTTTTAAAATTGGAAACGTAATTTGAGGCCAGTCTAATTAAACTAACAGTACCAGTACTACATCAGCAGGATCACTTGTAACTTGGTCCTGTTCCCAAGGGGCCAAGAGAGACGAAGGGCATAGCTCGGTACTCCTCAGCATAACCACAGGGCCTCTAAAATCCACCCCTTTTTAGGAAATGCTGAAAGTAAGTTTGTATTTCAGTGGGTATACACAGCCCAGTGATAAGATCTGTGTTCCTGCTGGAAGGACACATACACCTGCACACTGCAATGTGTCAGCCATTCAGTGCCCCACTTAATTTCAGCAGAACAGCACCCAAGTTGCCTCCATGTCAGTATGGATTCACAGCAAAACCTGCATAAAATCCCGGCTGCTAGCCTTCCCACGTTTCTTTTCCTCAGTTTGCACCAGAACCACTGCTAGTGGAGGGGCCAGCACAGGGACACTGCTCTGACAAACAGCTGTTGTTTGGGTGGCTGTTGGTGCTTAAATGACAACTCTCCCAGTTTGTGGGCTGCTGAGTGGCTGGTATCTACAAAGAAATCCATATCTTCCCTGTATAAATAGCCCATGCAAACCTCAAATGCAGATTAAGAAAGTAGTAACTTTATTCAGTGCCAGCTGTGGATTTTCTTTGCTGGAGTCCTGCTTTGACCCACACCACCTGCCTAAGTACTTGTATGTATTCTCCCACTTGTAGCACAACCCTGCAGCCAGACCACTACACTGAGCGTTTTAAAAGCTCAGGGTAAAGTTTCCCTTCCCAGAGTGACACTAGTTCAGACCATTTCTCTGGACCTCTCTGACACAACGACAGAGTGAGGGGACAACGCCTACGATGTACTTGTGACACTGGGACACGACTTCCTTTCATGGTCAGCTGCCAGGGTATCCGACGATATTCAGACAGCTGAGAAAACAAAGACATAGATTTTTATTCTTTTAAAAGAATCAGAGTCTACTTAGTGGTTGGAGTCGTGTGAAAGGGGACACACTACAAGCTGCCCTCAACACTGCCAGGAAAAGCAGGCAGTGTTCATGATGAAGTTCATTCTGACTCTTCCTTCACATACAGATGTCAGCAATATGTGATATTATTCCTCAGATACTCATCAGCATAATACAAGTTGAAACTACATGGAAACATCAAGCAGATGAAGTAACAGACATGCATCTAAATATTAGCTCACATGTATGTCTTTGTAACAAAGTTCAATATCTTCTTGACATAAAATTCTATATAAATAAACCAATGCCCATTTGATTTCCCATTACTTTTGGAGGAAGAAGATGTGGAAAGTATATTATTTTATATTGTTCTAGGTATATAACACGTGAGTGTTGTTAAAACACTGGTTGCCTAACTTGTTCCCAAACAGAATTCTTCTTTCCAATTACTGAGCACATGTTGCATGTATTTCAGAAGTAAAACAAAGGCAAATGACCTAAACCTGGTGGTGTCCAATAACAGAAGAGAAGAGAAACCCAGCCAGTCTTTAATAAATGAGCAGCTGTGCACAAATTTCTTTGACTGAGAACTAAGTTAGACTGAGCAGCCAGCCACAGAGAGGTGGCCTTGTGACTACAATCACAAGATGGGGGATCAGAGAACAGGTTGGGGCTGGCAGGCTTCCCACCAGCCTCGTGGCACCCAGCCTGCCTGTGCTCCTGGCCTGCCAGCCCAGTGCCGTGAGGAACTGACCCTGGGCCTTCTGCAGCAGATGCTCATCCTTCCCTGAGAAAGCAAGGCAGCTGAAACGCAGGTGCTCTCTGAAATGTAGATTGTAGAATCTATTGTGTCTCTGAGCATTCGTATTAAGTCACTACCTAATTCTATTTTCAATAAAACATACACACATGGAGTTTTGCTGGTTTCTTTTAATAAAACCAAGTGATACTTCTGGAAGAGTCAGGCAAAACTTTTCTCCATTTATAAAATGCAAACTAATTAGAGACACTAATTAGAAAGAGCTCTTAGCTTACATGGATTATGCTACACAGATTCATTGTGAGAAAAGGGTGGTTAGTGCCTGTGGAACAGAAGAGGGGGCTTAATAAGAGGAAAGATTATATAATAATTAACTTCTGTAAGCCTACAAAGGTAAAAGTATCTATTTTCCAGAGATATCCAAGGTCCAAAAGTGTGTATAGCAGAGATACGAACATTGAGAAAGAGGATCAACACACAGTTACCCAGAGGTACAGAACCCCACAAGTTTTGAGGAGACAATCCCTACTATTCAGGCTTCATGTCATCATGGACAATGCTCACAAATTCCTTGCATTGCTACTGAAAACACCTTCAGTTTTTGTTCCTAGTTTTCTGCAAATACAGATGTGGTTTCAGAAAGCAAAACAATAAAAACCTCAAGCCAAGCATGTGATCTGATTCCACCAAACCGATTTTAATACTATGTGGAGATAGGATGTTCCTCTGAGATCTGCCCTGAGGAGGTTGCTCTCACCTGATGCAATGATTTGCATCACAGTTTTGCAGGATTCTGTTCATCGGGAGCCAAGCAATCTGGTTTCTGGTAGCAGCTTTTGTAGTTCTGACCATTGCAATAAGTGAAGGGAGTTTGGTGAGACAGCTTGCAGACAGTGTTGGCCAAGACAGCTATGTACTCCCATGCTGATAAACAGAGTTTGGCCTAAGAATTGTTGTCAGCTGCAGAGCAGATTACCTGGAGAATATTTTATCACTTTTGAAGAGATGCCTCTGCAAAGGAGATAATATACTCTCTCAATTACCCGATCAGCTGTGCTGGAGCTGAATGTGCAGGGCCAGCCTAATCCCAGCCCGGGGCGTGCCCATTCACGATGTCTCATCTGTCTCATTGATTCAGCACGACGCTCCAGCACACTGTTGGCACATGCCTGGAAAGAAAAGAGGTCAGCTTCTCTACATGCCCAGTTGCTGCAGCACCAGTCTCGTCATCATGCGCTGTGAGGAGCATAGCTCTGAGAGGCTGTGCCAGGTGATGCACCATCTGGGTTTTGCCCTTTTGATTGCCAGGTTTCCTATTTTGTTCCTGCATGGACAATTTTCTCCCTTTTAACAACACAGCATGATTTATTATCCCAGCACAGGAAGAGAAAGTGGAGACTGCTCAAATGAAAAGAAAGCAGTGAGGATAAGTGGAAAGGGCCGTGCAGGTAAATGTAGATCTCAAATTAAAAGTCAGTAAAAGAACAAGGATGTTTACCTTTTAGCTCTGTTGCAGCTACACTGGGAAAAAACAACTTGAAAGGGGGACGCTAGCCTTCTCTCAGATGTACACACACAGCTGCTAATCAGCTGCACAGCCTCTGGCAGATGGCCTCATTGCTTTTGGCCTTCTTCCTCTCCCACTCTTCAGCTCTGTATGAGTTTAGAGTAAAAACTCAGTGGGGAGGGAGTTTCTTTTGTACTTGGTTTGCAGAGCACCTAACAAAAAGGGGCAATCAAGTTTGTTGAAATGTCTGGAAATACTGCAACTGAAATAGCACTTCATAACTATTCCTGATGGGCAACCTGTGACCTCAGGCTTGCTTCTGAAAAGCTCTGTTGTATTTGAGACAGATGTGATCAAGCCTCATAACAGCACTGAATCAGAAAACACAGGTCCCCTCCAATTCTTCCCCTGACTAGCAAGCAATAAACAGCAAAAAGGCAGTAGGATTTATTCTTAACCCTTGCACAGGGCATTAGAATTTTAATACAGAGAGAAGTTTCTTTCAGCTACAGGAGAGTATTATTATAAATCTCCAAAAGCCAATGCAATTTCAAAACACAGCTGATTTTTTCAGTATATATTTCCTGTTTCAAAAAAACTCTGCTGTCAACCAGTGTTTCACGCTTGAATGAGGAAAGCAATACTGCTAAACATGGCTGAGCAGAAAGAATGTTAAGGCAGCTATTGAAAAGAACTTGCATTCACAATTCTTGCATTCCTGTGCTATTATGGTAAAAGATTATGCTATATGTTTGGTCATACACTTATCTAGAAAAACTGGACACCTGCAGATGCAGCAGTGAATTGTTTTGAGGATGGCCCTACCTAGGATTTTTTTTGTGACTTGTTACACGAGGATCATAAAGTGATATATTACAGAGATATACTTAGAGTAAGTGGGAAAACCACCTGTTACTTGGCAACTCTGAAGCCATCTCATTTGACTTTTGGATTTTAAGCAGGAGCAGGAGTGTTCCAAGATGTGCTGGAGCCCCAAGGAGTTCTCGACATCCCGTTTCAGCATAAACTTCTCAGATACCCTGAGCCAGTCTGAGTGTCTAACAACCCAGAATTTATTTTACATGGCTCTATGCCATGGCATGCATGCTCTGCAGAAAGCTTTCACTAGTAATTAAGAAAAAACAATCAGTTTTCTTATTAGAGCTTGGATTATTTCAATGTTGGTTCCTGAGAATGCAAATTTTCCCTAGCAGAGGCATAAAGTAGTAGCTGTAACAGCTGCAGAGGGCCCTCAATGGCACTCCAGGAGAGCACAGCTAAACCCTTCTCACCCTGGAGGAGCACACATTAACATAGACATAGAACTTTGAAATACAAAGTTAATTCCAGATGAATATCCAAAGTGTCACTAAGCATATGAACAACACTTACTAGGCTGGAAAATCATCTCTTCCTTGCTCAGATCTCAGGCCAACCACAAGTTTTCCCTGGAGGCCCTCACAAAGCCACCCTTACCCAGAAGAGTCTCCTGAAGATGGGTGGGAAGGCGAATAGCTCATCCTCTGACCTTGCCCAATCTTTGACTACTTCTTCCCAAATCAGGACTACAAAAGGTACCAAGTATCAGAGCTGCAGCACCACGTCTGACAAACACACATTATTATTTTTACAGTACATTTCTCAGCATCATTGTATTGGGAAAGGCAACAGGTTTCACTCAGAAGGAGATTTTGGATCTCCTGGAGGTGGTCAGAACTGTAAGTGAACAAAACAAGGAAGGAGCATTGTAAAAAAAGAACCCAGTAAGTATTTATTAAGCCCATCTTCATGGTTTCTTTGCTCCTTTACACACAAAGGTTGGTGGTAGTTCTTCAACAGACAACAGGCATGATGAAAATAAATCTTGCAGTAATCCTACTTTAAGACCACTGGAAAATAAATCATCATTCAAATCAACTTGGAAAAAAATTAAAGCAATCAAGTTTGCTGTGAACACTAGTGAAGGTGGCTTCTTCTGAGGCTTGTAATCTATCTAATCAATCCACGGTTCAGGTCTCCACCACATGGACAACCCTCCTCCTCCTCCTTCCTCTCCAAAGTGAAGTTTCAGATTGGGCTCCTTGTCTGTTTTCAGATGAGCCTTATTGGATACCACCTAGGTTTATTTTTGTGAATTGTAGATTAAATTTTGTGTCTATGTTCTTCCAGATGCTTTAGCGGGCCCTGCGCTTACTTGAAATTTCACTAGTGATCTGATAAAGCTGTGATTAGGGAATGAGAGAAAACATCCCCATCAGTGATTTAAACAATTATTTCCTCAAAACAGTGTATTAGTTAAGTCAGCATTTCCTGCTATGAATTCCCAACAAAAAGACTGGAGGGTATTGGGACAGACTGCAATTAAAAATAGGTTCTCAATCTGTGATACACTATCATACATCTTGATAAAGTCCAAAGAGAGCTAGAAAGTAGAAGCATCAGCTTACATTATGGCAGCCATTAGGGTATGCTCAATTCCATGGCTAGTAGGCAGAAACTGCAGTCAATCTTTAATATGTAAAAACTGACTAATTGACATTAAGCTTAAGAGATGCAGGACAGATATACATAAATGATTATAATTTTTATAATTTATTTAATCAAGGAGATTAACTAAAGAGAAAATACTGTATGACTGATGTTCAGAAGCTAGTTTTTGTCTTGTTTTTCTGAAGTGGGTATTCCGATTTTCCTATGCCTCTGGTTGTCTCAGAGATATGACTGCTGAGTGCTGTTAGGTAGATCACCAGTTAATCATTCACTATAATAAAACTTCAGATACAATTTATCACATTTGCCTTCCTTGCAAGGTTTCCACAGCATGAGATGACAAATATTTTGTGACCGCAGTCCTTCAAAGTATTTTGAAAATTACTTTCCTTCATGGATTGTGTAGCAGAATAATAAACTTATTTGTTCCACTGTCAGTGCTTAGAAATTGATTTAACATAAGCAAAGACAAAAACGAACACACATTAAAAATTCCCACTAAAATTCCATTCTACTTAGCAGTCACAGATAGGATGAGAAAGCAATTGTTTTCAAGGGAAAAAAGTTTTCTACATGATAGTCAAATTAATTTCTCACTGGAGTTCAAAGAACAAGAATTTCATGTGTAAGTTAAATAATTTAATTTTGTGGCTTTCTTTGCCTGAAGAGCAGTCTTTAAAAACTCAGGACCAGCAACTGATAACTACACTCACAGTCAGATCATAGAAACTGCTAAGAGACCTTTAGGACAAAAGCAGTCTAAGAAGCACCAGCACATGGAAACCCAATGCAAAACTCTTTTCCTTCCCACTTTTAAATAAAACTGTTAATTTTCCTAAAAACTGTTCATTTTCACAATTAAAATGCTAGCAAACAATGACAGCAGAGGTTTATCACTGTACAGAACTGTCATTGACCATACATGCAATAAAGTGCTCAGCTCCCGTATTTAGATGTGCACTACAACCCCATTAACAACAGTGGCTGTAATCGACAGAGGGCCTAAACAGGACAGTATAGATAGGATTTTTTTACAGATAACACATGTGCACTAGTATATTTAAAAATAATACATCCTGTAATAAGTGCAAATTCAGATATCAGCAGGAATATAAAACCAAAGAATGCCTTGGGAAAAAACAGTGGAACAGTAATTAAAAACTTTCATTACCCATAGCTTTCCGGGAGCAACTCAGGAACTCTGTATCCACACATAATGTTCATTTGCTGTATGTCCAAAAGGAACCGCTTTGAGGAGAGATTACACTTTCCCCATCAGGATACATACCACTATGGAACCACTTGCTACTTTGTAACAGGATATTAAAGTAAATTAAACAACCTTACAGAAGATAGGACCACTGGAGCAGAATCACAAAATCAGATTTAAGGTTGTTCTTGCAACATAAGACGTTTTAAATTTCTACTAGTGTGCTTAACTGCAACTTATACAAAATTTTATTGTTTACAGTGTCATGTAAGGCAATTCTGGGTGAAGCTATCACTTAAGACTGTGTAAACATTAAGTTATCCACATGACCTGATTTACCCTGTCCCCTCCTTGATTATTCCACTCAGGACAGGATGTTCAGTCAGAACAGTCAGCAAGTTTTGATCCATACAAATAGCTGCATTATCACTCTTCTTTTTCCTAAAAAAAGTCAGAAGCTGATGCCTCTTTGTTGAGCTACATGCCCCTTCACGTGCATGTGCTTTGGAAGGTCATTCCCTTTTCATTTGACATCTGTTCATAAAAATACCTTGTTTTCCCAGTAACCTTTTTTAACCTTGGCTTTTGTAACCAAACACCTTTCCTGCTGCCCATTTTTCTCATGAGTTCAAGTCCAAGCAGGTTTTGTACTGGTCTCACCCTTGTTTTAACCGACGTGGAAAATCCATAGCACCAAGTACTACTAAGTTGACAGTAACATCAGCTTCCAGAATTAAAAACTGTTCAGAGAGATAGGTCTCACTCCCTCTCCAATTCTGGGGCAGCAAGAACAGTTTATGCAGTCACTTGTCTTGGAAGCATTTTGCACTTGCCTCCTATTTTATGTACAGACCACTGCCATTTCCTTCTGAATATCCGCTTTTAGAGGACCACCTGTTGAATTCCATATTAATTTCTTCCATGGCTTTGCCCAAGTAGTGTGAATGCTCTCCATAACAGGCTTAGCAAGTCAACTTAATAGCTATATTCTAACCAGTATTTCTGCTGGGGCTTGTTAAATAGCCATTAGGCTGAGTGAGGCTCTTCCTTAAAAAAACCCTAACCAACCAAAAAAAAAAAAAAATCCACACAACAGAAAACCACCCAAACTTGCAGGGAAATTCAGATTGAAAGACTTCATCTGTAAGCAGCATATGAACAACTCACAATTACTATGGATAACTCATCTTGTTTTTCTCTTTAAAAAAGTTTATTAAATGCAACCTTAAGACTTGTACTCTCTACAATAGGGAAATTCATCTTCCACAAGTTGTGGTCTAAGTGTTTCCTTGTGCACAAAGCTATCAGATTCTCAAAAGATACTGTGCATAAAAACATATGAGCCCATAAATTCAGAACTGGTCCTAGATACACTGCAGAACTAGCCTCCTTTGCTTAACAGCCCAAAATCAAGAAGGGATGTCAGCACCCAAAAATCAAGGCAAGTCTTCCCCTCTCTGCTGTTTTTGGTATTACCAATTCACCATCTTTTGCAGAAACTACTAGTACCCAAAACACACGTAACAGTAGTTTATAACAGCCAGTGCCCATGTTTCAGCAGCAGAGACACCTCCTTTACTCCTCTGCAGGCACAGTCTAAGTCACCTCAGTTAGGACAGCCAGCACATATACAGGTATTTAACAGAGGGGCCCAGCTTCACTTTTTGCAGGGACATAATTTCTCCCTGCATTCCTTCTTTCCCCAGCTGAAGCTTGTAGAGGGGGAAAGCTCTTTGAACAGTGCAGGTGTGCTTTGGGAGTGTTCCATCTTATAATGCTCAAAAGGATAGAACTGCTCAAACTATACCAGTGTGGTACCCTGAGGTGCCATTAAGAAAACACTGACAGAAGTAAAAGCTAAGTGAAGAACAGATCCTGCATACAGAAGACAACAAGACTAAAGATCTTTGTTATGAGACACAGAGAACCAGAGATAACTATTATTTTTCTGCTTCTCATTTAAAATAATGTGTCATAAATACTACACTTTTTCTAATAGTTATTACCCATTCCCAGATAGCATTGCATTTTAATGCTTGATGGAGGCTGTGTATAGGTTTCAGATCAGAGTCTGATTTAGGCCTGTTTGATAAAGCACCCAAGTGGAAAAGAAACACATCCAACAGCCAAGTCATCTGTACACAGTGAAATTTAAGTATTTATTTAAAAAGTAAACCTTTGGGCACATTGCAATTTATAAAAGGAAAAATACAAGGGATCTATTGGATTAAGCAGTCAAAAGCCAGCAATATTACAAGCTGTTTACATACCAACATTTACATTAATTTAAAACAAGTGGCATGTCACCAACATGTAAAATATACTTCAAAAAGTTAAAAAAAAATCAAGTTGAGTTTTGAAAGACACAAATTTACCACATGTGTGAACATGGGTTTGGTCATTCAGTCTAAATCCCCTCTTGTACTGAAATGTTCAGTCTTCAAATTATACAAGTGGATAGCTAGCAGCTGTTGCTATTCCACAGTGGTTCTTCCTGTCCTTGGCCATGTAGATATATCCTTTGTCACCCCACTTTTCACCCCAGCTGAAAACAGAAGCAAAGGGTTTGTTTAGATATTCAGAAAACACTTATTTACTGCCCTAGTGTTTAAACTGAAAACTGCCGTCTTCCACATTTGTGGAGAAAAATCAAGATAGCTGCAGCCAAAACCTAAAGTGCTCTCCAGCAACTAAATGCATGCTAGAGAAGAGGTACCTCGAGCTCACAGCAATGAAGGATGCAGCCATCCTCTCCCTAGGCAGTCACACTGATGTGACTTTGATTACAGGTGCATGCAGCTCAGACACTGCTCCTGGCAAACTTTAAGGAAAGTCAGAGACTGAAAGCAGCATTTGAGGGTGTGTCCCAGTAATGCTGAGAAACTGAAAACAAGCTCATGTGACATTCCCTTTGGCATTACTTTATTGTTTTCCTCCAACTTAGGACATAATTAAATTCAGGTGTTATCCTACTTCAGAAAAATGAGGAGCACTGTGCTTCCAAAAAATCCATTACACCCCCACAACATGCTTTCCTTCTGCTCCCCTCTGCTCCACATCTTTAATATCTGCTAGCTTCACAGGTTCACTACTGAGCCCCCTTAAATTAACTGAAAAAGGAGAAGACAAATGTTTGCTGCTTTGGGCCTACTTCATTAGGCTGCCATCAGCATGAGTTGGATTTAACCTTTGTTATAGAATACAATCTGAAAACAGCCTCCAGATTTCCCACACACAGATTTTAATTACTGTAGTCTCCCTATCTTCCCTCTTAAAAGTGACAAACTACCTTTTCTTCTCTCCTGGGTACATGACAAACAGACCTTACCTGTTCTTAACAATCCAGTATTTCTTCCCATCTACATCTTCCCCTTCAAAGCCATAACCTACAACCAGAACACCATGGTCCAAGTCTTCACTGCTGCAATCTGGTTCATAGTAGATACCTGTGAAGGCATAAGTCCACATGTGAACAAGCTTATCTTTTCCCTCACCAGAAGCTTTGTAGATTTCAAATTAAATGTTACCCAGCTTCTTGAAAGTTAGAGGAAGGAGTCTTAAGTGTATCATGGCAGACACTGAGGGACAAGTACACACATACATAAGAGAAATGCAAGTTACTAACAAATCCCCACCTGACTGATAGAACTGGAATGAAGTGTGGCCTGCATCAATAGCAACAGACACTGGACCCACAGATGCAACTGCTTTCATGAGAGCTCTTTCGTGTCCTTGAGGGATGTCAACAAAGCCAGTGTCATTAGCAGCATTGTATTCTGCCTTGTAGCGACAGTCTTCATCATCCTAATAGAAAAAACTGTAGTTAGGACACAGTTCTCCACTTAACATACAGGTGAGCACAGAACTACCAGACATTGAGACTTCACTGCCTTGAAAAAAAGGGACTTTCTGAAAATGATCCAATTGCTTCAGCAGTGCTTTGAAAAGAGAACACAGGGGGGAATACAGAAGCTGCTTTCGAATTCCTCAAAAGTACAGTCAACGTAAAGGACTGGAGCAAAAAAAAAGGGAAAAAAGTATTACTGGCATGCAAAGAATCATAATCCTGCCCTCTTTGGTGGGCAGGACATGTCCTTCTAGGGAGGAAAAAAGCCCAGAATGCCAATGGAAGAGACCCAAGTATTCATTAATTGCAAAGCAATCCAGAAACTGCTTGTTGAGCAAGCACTGAAATCCACAATTTTAGACTGTCATAATTTGAAAATATGTACAGAATGATTCAGAAGTTATTAATTTGTATTACATGACCATACATAGTTGTATATTTTGTGCTTGTTCACATTAGTTTTTTATTTTAAACAGTAAGCCTGAGCTGCTGGTGCCACACGCATTTACCTCAGGAGAAAGGCGAGGCCTAGTTTGGAAGTCAGGTCATGTGAAACAAACAGATTCAAACAAGCACATCACTGCCTTACCTGCATTTTATATCAGCACTGAAACTGTTTACCCCATTAAAAGAACAAGTACAGCTCAGTTGCTTACTTTTTGTACTCAACAAATCAGGCATTTTCTATAATCAACTGGGACCTCGAGAACAGCCAAGAATGGAAAAAGCTGAGACTTCAGGGACATAGGTGAAGAGGAACCTAAATCCAAAGGCGTCTGTGTTGCTAACAACAAACGGCATTGCTATTGCCTATTTAGACAGCACAAAGCAAGCTCAGGAAAAGATCCTCTACAGTGAACAGAACTCCTAAGTGGTGAAACCCCCAAACCATGAGTTCTCAAGTGATACAATTTATATCACTCTTTTGTCCTCTTGTGTCTGTTTAACATTTGATGGATCATCAGGTTATTTTAAAAGTCTGTCCATTACCTCTATTTATGTACACTTAGTCCAAGAGCAGAACTTAATGCATTGCCAACAACTGTTAAAAAAACAAATGACACTAGCAACAAAAATTAGGTGGTCTGTAAGCAGCAACTCAGTAATAGGTCAGTTACGGGAAGATGAATTGCTTTCCTACCACTAAGTAGCACCACTGACAAGGGTTGGGTTCCTGGTTTGGTGTGGCAACAAAGATAAGGCACAAGGTCTGATAGAAGGGCAACAGTGAGGGGGAGGAATAAAAATACTTGCTCCAGTTTTTCTAACTGGTCTGGCTAGATTTTGACCTCAAAGACCGCTGCAGTGTGTGATTCCTACTGGGGCTAGCAGGCTTGCTAGTTCTCTTAGCAAAAGATGCAACAGGAAGAACAGATGTACTGATCACTACAAAGATATTTTCCTTTCTAGGTATGAGTTTCCCAACTCAGTTTTTCCACACAAAGGACATGATACCTGTAATGTAAGTTCAGTTATTTCTCTTACCTTTGCAGTGTATGGGTAGGATTCCTCAGAATCAATGCCTCCATTATCCTGCACATACTGGAAAGCCTGGTCCATAAGACCACCATTGCAGCCTTGATTGCCTTCAGGGCGAGAACAGTCCACCAGATTCTGCTCACTCAGTGAAACAAGTTTGCCAGTTTTTCTGAAGTGTTGCCCTTCAAGAGCTCCTGTTGTGCTGAAAGCCCAGCAAGAACCACACTGACCCTGAAATAAAATGAAATCACAAGTTACAAACCCAGACAAACTAGGCAATTATACTTCCCTTATCACTTACCTAAGCAAGAAGGACAAAAGTCACAAGACCAGTGTTGCTTTCACACTCCTAGCATGTACAAATGAAGATACTACAGACTGCAGTTCCAAGACATTTATGACAGCACTCCTAAAAAGTCCTAAAGAGGTACAGCAGTTTACCAAAATGGTGCTTTATTTAGTAAGCTTGTACTAGGCTTCATTAAACAAGCACACAGTATTTTTCCTCTATGGAACTGGATGTAGTGTTCAGGAAATTGGACCTGTAACTAGTTAGAAATCCATCATCAGATAGTACCTGGTCTTTAACTGGAGTTACATATCCTTTCTCTCGCCAGTCTACTGATCTTGGCACTTCCAGAAAGTTGGGCTCAAGAAACTGGGAACCTCTGTATTTTCTTTCTGCCTTCTTGTGTACATAACCATTCATGAGCTGCCTGAACTCCTCAGTTGTCTGAAAAACAATTCAATGCATACAGTCACCATCTATTACACACCATTATTCAGAACCATACATTTCAAACCTCTGTACATACCATGTCACCAAACTGATTCATTCCCAACTTGTAGCTGTGTTTTCCTAATGTGTGATCCAGATTATGGAGTTCAATCATTTTGAGGTTCTTCTCCCACACCACTCTCCTCCAGCTTTCCTCTCTCTGAAGGGCAAAAAACCAGCATACTTCAACGAGGCAGCTGAAAGTTCACTTCTACGGCAGCGAGCTCTGTTCAGGCTCGCACACCCGCGCAAATGGAGACTACTCCAACGGGAAGTCTGAAGGCTGCTTGAGAGGTGGTCTTTTTGCCTCCCTCCTACCAAAAGCAGCGAGCCCAGGGGGCTGTCCCTGCCAGGCGCAGCCCGCCGTGACAAAGCAGACGTGACTCAGCTGCGGGCCCGGCCCGGCCCGGCCCCGCGCTGCCGGGGGCTCACCTCATGGTAGTCCTTGCTGTGCCACGACTTCCACAGCTGCCAGTGCCCGTCCAGATCGGGGTCCAGCCGCGGCGCACCGAGCGCCAGGCCCAGGCAGAGGCTCAGCGTGGTCAGGAGCGGGTTCATGCTCATGCTGCAGACCTGCCGGGACCGAGGGGCGCGGGTGAGGCCGGGCGGCCCGAGCCCCCCGCCCCGGGGCAGCGCGGCCCGAGCCCCCGGCCCCGGCCGGGCCGGCCCGTAAACAAGGGCGGCAGGCAGGGCAGGACAGGGCGGGGCGGGGCGCGGGCAGCCGGCGCTCCGCCGGGAGGCGCCTGGAATGGCTGCCCTTTCCATCCCCTTCCCCTCCCCTCCCTTCCCTTCCCGGCAGCAGCCGCCCCACCGCGGCGCAAGGACAGGCTCAAGGGCGCAGCCGAGGCCGACCCCCTCGCCCCGCAGCCCCGCTCACCTCTCTCCACAGCGCTGCTCTCCCGGCCCTCCTCCTCCAGCGGCGCTCCGCGGCCCTCTTATGCCGGCCGCAGCCCTGCCCGCCCCGCCGCGCCCATTGGCGCCTCCCGCCGCACTTGGGCGGGGCCGCGGGGCCCACCCCGCAGCGCCCCGGGACGGGCCGTGACGGCCGGCAGGGGCAGCCCGCACCGCCCGCACCCCTGCACCCTCCGCACCCCCCGCACCCCCCGCACCCCCCGCACCCCTGCACCCTCCGCACCCCCGCACCCCTGCACCCTCCGCGCCCCCCGCACCCCCCGCGCCCCCCGCACCCTCCACACCCCCGCACCCCCTCCGCACCCCCCGCA